>OZ020578.1:11460717-12060717 GCA_963971525.1 Cephus spinipes
TTTCAGACGTTCAGGAATGCTAAGTGTCCACGAAAAATATATTCAACTGCGAAGAGAGGCCCAGAAAATTTGGCGCAGTACGAAGTCCGCCTACATTCAGACTAGGTTTGATACTGCGGATAATTCGCGTCATTTTTGGACAGAGATGACCAGGCTCGGTATTACTAAGACTGTAAATCGGGAACTACCGTCCCAGCTATCGCTAAACTCACTAAATATGCACTTCGCAGCAGTGTCCTCGGGTGAAATGTTATTGGACTTTAGCACTCTGTTCCCTACTACAGAAGCCGACAATGACAATGGTGACCAACTAGTCCTAGCCAGAGTTGAAGAAACTGACGTTGAAAAAGCAATATCGAGGGTAGTCACTCGAGCTTGTGGTCCTGATAATGTGCCTATACAAGCCTATAAAACGGTTAAGTCATTCTTATTGCCAATCATTACATCGATATTTAACTTCTCATTATTGACCGGTGTTTTTCCAACAACTTGGAAAGCCTCATTCATCACCCCAATTGCTAAGGTGCGTAGTCCGTCTTTAGTTTCCGATTTCCGTCCTATCTCATTGCTATGCGCACTCTTTAAAGTTCTGGAGAGAGTGGTTTATAGTCAATTAGCACAAAAATTTGTTGAAAACGGATCTCTCGACCCGCGACAGACAGGTGTCCGAGAGGGTATGGGGACTCAGACTGCAGTCCTGCGACTCACTGATGATTTTTGACTAGCTATAGATGAGCGCATGATTTCCATTGCCGTTTTTCTAGATTTCTCCAAAGCCTTCGACACGGTAGATCACGTGCTACTACTACGTAAACTACGAGCACTAAACCTGTCTCTGACAGCACTGAGCTGGTTTCATTCGTACCTTACCGGTCGTGTGCAAGCAGTTCGAGATGCTGATGGTAGATTATCTGAGTGGCTTCCAACATACTCTGGTGTACCGCAGGGCAGCACTCTGGGTCCTTTTCTATTCTCCTTATTCATAACGATCTACCACGTTGCCTACAGAGCTGTCAATACTTACTCTACGCAGATGACTTGGTCATATAACTCTGCTGCCGACCAACTGAACTAAATAAAGCGTTAACTCTCTTGAATAATGATTTCGCGAGAATTGTCGGTTGGAGTCAAGAGAATCACCTAAAGTTAAACACTGGGAAGACAAAGGCAATGGTTGTTGGCAGTTCTAAATTCGTCAACGCTATAAACCCTGACGTATTACCTAACCTTCTATTGAATGGTGAGCCGATAGAATTTGTATCAACGTTTAGTTATCTGGGCGTGGTACTAGACAGCACTCTAACCTGGATGAACCATATCACTCAGGTCTGCAGGAGATCTGCGGGAACTTTCTATCGCTTACGTATTACGGCCTACGAACTAAACATGGTACTGAAGCGTCGCCTTATTGTTGCTCTTGTCTTTCCGATATTTGACTACTGTGAAACTGCACTGACTAACTTATCTAAGACACTAGAACGAAAGCTCTGTACGGCACTAAACAATTGTGTACGGTTCTTATTACGAATCTCACGGTTCGCTCATATCTCGAAACATAGGCGCGAACTTGGATGGCTTGAGCCCAGAAATCGTCGCAGATTCTTTATTGGTTGCCTCTTCTATAAAGCCTTGCATTTAGGCTTGTCAGGACTGTTCGGTGACCAGTTGCGCATAAATCCTAATTTAGCGCGGCATCGTAATCTTTCTCGAATTGACACGCTCTATGCTCCGCCTACTCGCACTGTTGCTTATCAAGAGTCGTTTCTGCTCGCCGGTATACACTTCTGGAACTCTCTCCCTCCTGAGGTCACTACGGCAAAAACCATAGCTGATTTCAGGAGAGACTGCTATGGCTATCTAAGGGCAGAGGAGGAGCGTCAGGCGTGCCTGGTCCTCGAACAACGTGGCCTAAACTAACTGATTAATTATCAATTATTAATTATTATATATTAATCTACTGTATTAATTACTTTACTATCATTTTTATTTTCTACTTATTCTGTTTCCGTTCAAGGTTACCTTCTTTAACATACTATAATATTCTATTTATGATAACTACTTCTATTTCATCTTTTACACTAACTTAGTCTAAAATTAGTGCTAATGCGAAGGTGAAAAACGGTTGCATGATATGTATGCAACTGTTTCTTATACTACTTTTACTAGCTAATACTCTAAAAATTCTATTTGTATACTTTGTCTGTGGTCGTTAGGGGGCGATTGCTCCACGATCAAAAATAAACGCATCTATCTATCTATCTATCTGTAAGTACGCTGACATTCTTTTGCATGCTCGTGGCTTTTCCTGGAAGACTCTCTGCCGTTGTCTGCCTTCGGGCTGCTTTTGTTCCAGGCTTGAGCGAGTCTTTTGTGCGCTTTCTGCCTGCATATTTGTTCTGTTTCGGGCTTACTTGCTTTGGGATCTTTTGCTATGTGAATATTGACTCTTCTTCTAACCTCAACCTGTCATCGAGCACATCCTTACCTGGAGGATAGATCTACGCATGCGCGACTATCGCAGGATCATCAGTTTTATCGATCTATCGATCCTGTGCTTGCTTATCTACGCTTGTGCTGCCATCACTCGGATTACAGTCTCATCGACCACCGCTGTAGAATTCTTCATTGTGGGCCTACTGCCATCTACCACCACAACCGAAGATTGCTGTCAGCACTTACCATCGAACTTTCACGATCTCTTCATTATCTACTGATATTTGCTTAGAACCTAATGTCGCTTATTACATGTGACAAGTGTAGCAAAAGAGTAGCGGGAGATCACACTAAGTGCAATACGTGCTTTAAAACGTTCCATCCGGGTTGCAGCAGGAACTACATTACATTTAAATCTGCCAGCACGTGCTGTGTCAGTCAATTTTCCGCAATGTCTAGCACCGATCAGCCTGGGCCCACGCCGGCTAATCCAAGCGCTGAATCTTTCTCAAACAATTTTCAACCGCCTCCCTCTACTTCGCAAGCATTAGCATCCAATGTGACCTTAGAGTCTATTTTCTCCAAGCTTTCTAACTTCATTGATTATCAGACTAAATTCAATGCAGAAATTTCTGCTTCTCTTGCCGTCATTCCTGAACTGAAGGGTATAGTAGCGGATCACGCAGTCCGTCTTGAACGCTTAGAGTCTGCTGCTAGTAATACTACAAATTCTGTGCAGTCTTCAACTGCAAATGAACTTATCATAGCAGGTATTCATCAAGAGACTCGGTCGAGTCTCGCGCCAAGTACAGGCAACCGGATGTACAGGGCACAGCTCGCCGAGACTCTTTACTTGAGTCAACTCTTATACCTGTGTTTGGAACGAAATATCTTATTAACCGCTATACATGAGAAAAAGTTATTGATACATTCACTATAGGAATTGAGGGTCCTGAATTGATTGCCACCACGTTCAATACGATTAGTATACGAGATCAGGGCGTATTGAGATGGCGAGCGAGATGATTTTATTTCAGTTCCGTGGTCGTCGTCATCGTCGTCGTCGTCGTCGTCTTCGCACGTCCATCGCATTTTTGACACAACAGATGGCGCTGACTGCTGTGCCTTCTTTACCTATTTGTACTCTGTATAGTGTTAGTAATTTACGAATACACAACACAATCAAATACACTTTATACGTGAAGCTACCGTTCATACCGAATTTCCAGTTAGTATAAGGGTGCTTTCACAACAGTATAGAATTATTAAGTTTTTAATAGCATTCATGTGCAGTGCGCGAATATGGGTGTATGAATATGTGTGCTTCGGCATAGTTCCTCGTATTTTAGGTGACATTTTGTCCAACTGTTCTGCTTCGTAGTATTCTGTATCTAGGTGTCGGACGTAGAAGTCCAGGGTATCCAGGCATTCCGCTCCGTAGTTTCCTGTATCCAGGTGTCGGATGTGGAAGTTCAGGGTGTCCAGGTATTCCTCTTCGTAGCTCTCTGTATTTATGTACTGGATGTGGAAGTCCAGGGTGTCCATGTATTCCGCTTCGTAGTTTCCTGTGTCCAGGTGTTGGATGTGGAAGTCCAGGGTGTCCAGGTATTCCGCTCCGTAGTTTCCTGTGTCTAGGTGTTGGAAGTGGAAGTTCAGGGTGTCCAGGTATTCCGCTCCGTAGTTTCTTGTATCTAGGTACTGGATGTGGAAGTCCAGGGTCTCCAGGTATTCCGCTTCGTAGTTCTCTGTATCTAGGTGTCGGATGTGGAAGTCCAGGGTGTGCAGGTATTCCGCTTCATAGTTTCCTGTGTCCAGGTGTTGGATGTGGAAGTCCAGGGTGTCTAGGTATTCCGCTCCGTAGTTTCCTGTGTCCAGGTGTCGGATGTGGAAGTTCAGGGTGTCCAAGTATTCCGCTTCGTAGTTTTCTGTATCTAGGTGTTGGATATGGAAGTTCAGGGTGTCCAGGTATTCCGCTTCGTAGTTTTCTGTATCTAGGTGTCGGATGTGGAAGTCCAGGGTGTCCAGGTATTCCGCTTCGTAGTTTTCTGTATCTGGGTGCCGGATGTGGAAGTTCAGGGTGTCCAGGTATTCCGCTTCGTAGTTTTCTGTATCTAGGTGTCGGATGTGGAAGTCCAGGGTGTCCAGGTATTCCGCTTCGTAATTTTCTGTATCTGGGTGCCGGATGTGGAAGTTCAGGGTGTCCAGGTATTCCGCTTCGTAGTTTTCTGTATATAGGTGTCGGATGTGGAAGTCCAGGGTGTCCAGGTATTCCGCTTCGTAGTCTTCTGTATCTAGGTGTCGGATGTGGAAGTTCAGGGTTTCCAGGTATTTCGCTTCGTAGTTTTCTGTATCTGGGTGCCGGATGTGGAAGTTCAGGGTGTCCAGGTATTCCGCTTCGTAGTTTTCTGTATCTAGGTGTCGGATGTGGAAGTCCAGGGTGTCCAGGTATTCCGCTTCGTAGTCTTCTGTATCTAGGTGTCGGATGTGGAAGTTCAGGGTTTCCAGGTATTCCGCTTCGTAGTTTTCTGTATCTAGGTGTCGGATGTCGAAGTTCAGGGTGTCCAGGTATTCCGCTCCGTAGTTTCCTGCATCTTGGTGTCAGACGTACAAGTTCATGTTCTTCAGGTATTTCGCTTCGTAGTTTTCTGTATCTAGGTGTCGGATGTGGAAGTCCAGGGTGTCCAGGTATTCCGCTTCGTAGTTTTCTGTATCTGGGTGCCGGATGTGGAAGTTCAGGGTGTCCAGGTATTCCGCTTCGTAGTTTTCTGTATATAGGTGTCGGATGTGGAAGTTCAGGGTGTCCAGGTATTCCGCTTCGTAGTTTTCAGTATCTGGGTGCCGGATGTGGAAGTTCAGGGTGTCCAGGTATTCCGCTTCGTAGTTTTCTGTATATAGGTGTCGGATGTGGAAGTCCAGGGTGTCCAGGTATTCCGCTTCGTAGTCTTCTGTATCTAGGTGTCGGATGTGGAAGTTAAGGGTTTCCAGGTATTCCGCTTCGTACTTTTCTGTATCTAGTTGCCGGATTTGGAAGTTCAGGGTGTCCAGGTATTCCGCTTCGTAGTTTTCTGTATCTAGGTGTCGGATGTGGAAGTCCAGGGTGTCCAGGTATTCCGCTTCGTAGTTTTCTGTATCTGGGTGCCGGATGTGGAAGTTCAGGGTGTCCAGGTATTCCGCTTCGTAGTTTTCTGTATCTAGGTGTCGGATGTGGAAGTCCAGGGTGTCCAGGTATTCCGCTTCGTAGTTTTCTGTATCTGGGTGCCGGATGTGGAAGTTCAGGGTGTCCAGGTATTCCGCTTCGTAGTTTTCTGTATATAGGTGTCGGATGTGGAAGTCCAGGGTGTCCAGGTATTCCGCTTCGTAGTCTTCTGTATCTAGGTGTCGGATGTGGAAGTTAAGGGTTTCCAGGTATTCCGCTTCGTACTTTTCTGTATCTAGTTGCCGGATGTGGAAGTTCAGGGTGTCCAGGTATTCCGCTTCGTAGTTTTCTGTATCTAGGTGTCGGATGTGGAAGTCCAGGGTGTCCAGGTATTCCGCTTCGTAGTTTTCTGTATCTGGGTGCCGGATGTGGAAGTTCAGGGTGTCCAGGTATTCCGCTTCGTAGTTTTCTGTATCTAGGTGTCGGATGTGGAAGTCCAGGGTGTCCAGGTATTCCGCTTCGTAGTCTTCTGTATCTAGGTGTCGGATGTGGAAGTTCAGGGTTTCCAGGTATTCCGCTTCGTAGTTTTCTGTATCTAGTTGCCGGATGTGGAAGTTCAGGGTGTCCAGGTATTCCGCTTCGTAGTTTTCTGTATCTAGGTGTCGGATGTCGAAGTTCAGGATGTCCAGGTATTCCGCTCCGTAGTTTCCTGCATCTTGGTGTCAGACGTGCAAGTTCATGTTCTTCAGGTATTTCGCTTCGTAGTTTTCTGTATCTAGATGTCGGATGTGGAAGTCCAGGGTGTCCAGGTATTCCGCTTCGTAGTTTTCAGTATCTGGGTGCCGGATGTGGAAGTTCAGGGTGCCCAGGTATTCCGCTTCGTAGTTTTCTGTATATAGGTGTCGGATGTGGAAGTCCAGGGTGTCCAGGTATTCCGCTTCGTAGTCTTCTGTATCTAGGTGTCGGATGTGGAAGTTAAGGGTTTCCAGGTATTCCGCTTCGTACTTTTCTGTATCTAGTTGCCGGATGTGGAAGTTCAGGGTGTCCAGGTATTCCGCTTCGTAGTTTTCTGTATCTAGGTGTCGGATGTGGAAGTCCAGGGTGTCCAGGTATTCCGCTTCGTAGTTTTCTGTATCTGGGTGCCGGATGTGGAAGTTCAGGGTGTCCAGGTATTCCGCTTCGTAGTTTTCTGTATCTAGGTGTCGGATGTGGAAGTCCAGGGTGTCCAGGTATTCCGCTTCGTAGTTTTCTGTATCTGGGTGCCGGATGTGGAAGTTCAGGGTGTCCAGGTATTCCGCTTCGTAGTTTTCTGTATATAGGTGTCGGATGTGGAAGTCCAGGGTGTCCAGGTATTCCGCTTCGTAGTCTTCTGTATCTAGGTGTCGGATGTGGAAGTTCAGGGTTTCCAGGTATTTCGCTTCGTAGTTTTCTGTATCTGGGTGCCGGATGTGGAAGTTCAGGGTGTCCAGGTATTCCGCTTCGAAGTTTTCTGTATCTAGGTATCGGATGTCGAAGTTCAGGGTGTCCAGGTATTCCGCTCCGTAGTTTCCTGCATCTAGGTGTCAGACGTGGAAGTTCAGGTTGTTCAGGTATTCCGCTTCGTAGTTTTCTGTATCTGGGTGCCGGATGTGGAAGTTCAGGGTGTCCAGGTATTCCGCTTCGTAGTTTTCTGTATATAGGTGTCGGATGTGGAAGTCCAGGGTGTCCAGGTATTCCGCTTCGTAGTCTTCTGTATCTAGGTGTCGGATGTGGAAGTTCAGGGTTTCCAGGTATTCCGCTTCGTAGTTTTCTGTATCTAGTTGCCGGATGTGGAAGTTCAGGGTGTCCAGGTATTCCGCTCCGTAGTTTCCTGCATCTAGGTGTCAGACGTGGAAGTTCAAGTTCTTCAGGTATTCCGCTTCGTAGTTTTCTGTATCTAGGTGTCGGATGTGGAAGTTCAGGGTGTCCAGGTATTCCGCTCCGTAGTTTCCTGCATCTAGGTGTCAGACGTGGAAGTTCAAGTTCTTCAGGTATTCCGCATCGTAGTTTTCTGTATCTAGGTGTCGGATGTGGAAGTCCATGGTGTCCAGGTATTCCGCTTCGTAGTTTTCTGTATCTGGCTGCCGGATGTGGAAGTTCAGGGTGTCCAGGTATTCCGCTTCGTAGTATTCTGTATCTAGGTGTCGGATGTGGAAGTTCAGGGTGTCCAGGTATTCCGCTTCGTAGTTTTCTGTATCTAGTTGCCGGATGTGGAAGTTCAGGGTGCCCAGGTATTCCGCTTCGTAGTTTTCTGTATCTAGGTATCGGATGTCGAAGTTCAGGGTGTCCAGGTATTCCGCTCCGTAGTTTCCTGCATCTAGGTGTCAGACGTGGAAGTTCAGGTTGTTCAGGTATTCCGCTTCGTAGTTTTCTGTATCTGGGTGTCGGATGTGGATGTTCAGGGTGTCCAGGTATTCCGCTTCGTAGTTTTCTGTATATAGGTGTCGGATGTGGAAGTCCAGGGTGTCCAGGTATTCCGCTTCGTAGTCTTCTGTATCTAGGTGTCGGATGTGGAAGTTCAGGGTTTCCAGTTATTCCGCTTCGTAGTTTTCTGTATCTAGTTGCCGCATGTGGAAGTTCAGGGTGTCCAGGTATTCCGCTTCGTAGTTTTCTGTATCTAGGTGTCGGATGTCGAAGTTCAGGGTGTCCAGGTATTCCGCTCCGTAGTTTCCTGCATCTAGGCGTCAGACGTGGAAGTTCAGGTTCTTCAGGTATTCCGCTTCGTAGTTTTCTGTATCTAGGTGTCGGATGTGGAAGTCCAGTGTGTCCAGGTATTCCGCTTCGTAGTTTTCTGTATCTGGGTGCCGGATGTGGAAGTTCAGGGTGTCCAGGTATTCCGCTTCGTAGTTTTCTGTATATAGGTGTCGGATGTGGAAGTCCAGGGTGTCCAGGTATTCCGCTTCGTAGTCTTCTGTATCTAGGTGTCGGATGTGGAAGTTCAGGGTTTCCAGGTATTCCGCTTCGTAGTTTTCTGTATCTAGTTGCCGGATGTGGAAGTTCAGGGTGTCCAGGTCTTCCGCTTCGTAGTTTTCTGTATCTAGGTGTCGGATGTCGAAGTTCAGGGTGTCCAGGTATTCCGCTCCGTAGTTTCCTGCATCTTGGTGTCAGACGTGCAAGTTCATGTTCTTCAGGTATTTCGCTTCGTAGTTTTCTGTATCTAGGTGTCGGATGTGGAAGTCCAGGGTGTCCAGGTATTCCGCTTCGTAGTTTTCTGTATCTGGGTGCCGGATGTGGAAGTTCAGGGTGTCCAGGTATTCCGCTTCGTAGTTTTCTGTATATAGGTGTCGGATGTGGAAGTTCAGGGTGTCCAGGTATTCCGCTTCGTAGTTTTCAGTATCTGGGTGTCGGATGTGGAAGTTCAGGGTGTCCAGGTATTCCGCTTCGTAGTTTTCTGTATATAGGTGCCGGATGTGGAAGTTCAGGGTGTCCAGGTATTCCGCTTCGTAGTTTTCTGTATCTAGGTGTCGGATGTGGAAGTCCAGGGTGTCCAGGTATTCCGCTTCGTAGTTTTCTGTATCTGGGTGCCGGATGTGGAAGTTCAGGGTGTCCAGGTATTCCGCTTCGTAGTTTTCTGTATCTAGGTGTCGGATGTGGAAGTCCAGGGTGTCCAGGTATTCCGCTTCGTAGTTTTCTGTATCTGGGTGCCGGATGTGGAAGTTCAGGGTGTCCAGGTATTCCGCTTCGTAGTTTTCTGTATATAGGTGTCGGATGTGGAAGTCCAGGGTGTCCAGGTATTCCGCTTCGTAGTCTTCTGTATCTTGGTGTCGGATGTGGAAGTTCAGGGTTTCCAGGTATTTCGCTTCGTAGTTTTCTGTATCTGGGTGCCGGATGTGGAAGTTCAGGGTGTCCAGGTATTCCGTTTCGAAGTTTTCTGTATCTAGGTATCGGATGTCGAAGTTCAGGGTGTCCAGGTATTCCGCTCCGTAGTTTCCTGCATCTAGGTGTCAGACGTGGAAGTTCAGGTTGTTCAGGTATTCCGCTTCGTAGTTTTCTGTATCTGGGTGCCGGATGTGGAAGTTCAGGGTGTCCAGGTATTCCGCTTCGTAGTTTTCTGTATATAGGTGTCGGATGTGGAAGTCCAGGGTGTCCAGGTATTCCGCTTCGTAGTCTTCTGTATCTAGGTGTCGGATGTGGAAGTTCAGGGTTTCCAGGTATTCCGCTTCGTAGTTTTCTGTATCTAGTTGCCGGATGTGGAAGTTCAGGGTGTCCAGGTATTCCGCTCCGTAGTTTCCTGCATCTAGGTGTCAGACGTGGAAGTTCAAGTTCTTCAGGTATTCCGCTTCGTAGTTTTCTGTATCTAGGTGTCGGATGTGGAAGTTCAGGGTGTCCAGGTATTCCGCTCCGTAGTTTCCTGCATCTAGGTGTCAGACGTGGAAGTTCAAGTTCTTCAGGTATTCCGCATCGTAGTTTTCTGTATCTAGGTGTCGGATGTGGAAGTCCAGGGTGTCCAGGTATTCCGCTTCGTAGTTTTCTGTATCTGGGTGCCGGATGTGGAAGTTCAGGGTGTCCAGGTATTCCGCTTCGTAGTATTCTGTATCTAGGTGTCGGATGTGGAAGTTCAGGGTGTCCAGGTATTCCGCTCCGTAGTTTCCTGCATCTAGGTGTCAGACGTGGAAGTTCAGGTTGTTCAGGTATTCCGCTTCGTAGTTTTCTGTATCTGGGTGCTGGATGTGGAAGTTCAGGGTGTCCAGGTATTCCGCTTCGTAGTTTTCTGTATATAGGTGTCGGATGTGGAAGTCCAGGGTGTCCAGGTATTCCGCTTCGTAGTCTTCTGTATCTAGGTGTCGGATGTGGAAGTTCAGGGTTTCCAGGTATTCCGCTTCGTAGTTTTCTGTATATAGGTGTCGGATGCGGAAGTCCAGGGTGTCCAGGTATTCCGCTTCGTAGTCTTCTGTATCTAGGTGTCGGATGTGGAAGTTCAGGGTTTCCAGGTATTCCGCTTCGTAGTTTTCTGTATCTAGTTGCCGGATGTGGAAGTTCAGGGTGTCCAGATATTCCGCTTCGTAGTTTTCTGTATCTAGGTGTCGGATGTCGAAGTTCAGGGTGTCCAGGTATTCCGCTCCGTAGTTTCCTGCATCTTGGTGTCAGTCGTGCAAGTTCAGGTTCTTCAGGTATTCCGCTTCGTAGTTTTCTGTATCTAGGTGTCGGATGTGGAAGTCCAGGGTGTCCAGGTATTCCGCTTCGTAGTTTTCTGTATCTGGGTGCCGGATGTGGAAGTTCAGGGTGTCCAGGTATTCCGCTTCGTAGTTTTCTGTATATAGGTGTCGGATGTGGAAGTCCAGGGTGTCCAGGTATTCCGCTTCGTAGTCTTCTGTATCTAGGTGTCGGATGTGGAAGTCCAGTGTGTCCAGGTATTCCGCTTCGTAGTTTTCTGTATCTGGGTGCCGGATGTGGAAGTTCAGGGTGTCCAGGTATTCCGCTTCGTAGTTTTCTGTATATAGGTGTCGGATGTGGAAGTCCAGGGTGTCCAGGTATTCCGCTTCGTAGTCTTCTGTATCTAGGTGTCGGATGTGGAAGTTCAGGGTTTCCAGGTATTCCGCTTCGTAGTTTTCTGTATCTAGTTGCCGGATGTGGAAGTTCAGGGTGTCCAGGTATTCCGCTTCGTAGTTTTCTGTATCTAGGTGTCGGATGTCGAAGTTCAGGGTGTCCAGGTATTCCGCTCCGTAGTTTCCTGCATCTTGGTGTCAGACGTGCAAGTTCATGTTCTTCAGGTATTTCGCTTCGTAGTTTTCTGTATCTAGGTGTCGGATGTGGAAGTCCAGGGTGTCCAGGTATTCCGCTTCGTAGTTTTCTGTATCTGGGTGCCGGATGTGGAAGTTCAGGGTGTCCAGGTATTCCGCTTCGTAGTTTTCTGTATATAGGTGTCGGATGTGGAAGTTCAGGGTGTCCAGGTATTCCGCTTCGTAGTTTTCAGTATCTGGGTGCCGGATGTGGAAGTTCAGGGTGTCCAGGTATTCCGCTTCGTAGTTTTCTGTATATAGGTGTCGGATGTGGAAGTCCAGGGTGTCCAGGTATTCCGCTTCGTAGTCTTCTGTATCTAGGTGTCGGATGTGGAAGTTAAGGGTTTCCAGGTATTCCGCTTCGTACTTTTCTGTATCTAGTTGCCGGATGTGGAAGTTCAGGGTGTCCAGGTATTCCGCTTCGTAGTTTTCTGTATCTAGGTGTCGGATGTGGAAGTCCAGGGTGTCCAGGTATTCCGCTTCGTAGTTTTCTGTATCTGGGTGCCGGATGTGGAAGTTCAGGGTGTCCAGGTATTCCGCTTCGTAGTTTTCTGTATCTAGGTGTCGGATGTGGAAGTCCAGGGTGTCCAGGTATTCCGCTTCGTAGTCTTCTGTATCTAGGTGTCGGATGTGGAAGTTCAGGGTTTCCAGGTATTCCGCTTCGTAGTTTTCTGTATCTAGTTGCCGGATGTGGAAGTTCAGGGTGTCCAGGTATTCCGCTTCGTAGTTTTCTGTATCTAGGTGTCGGATGTCGAAGTTCAGGGTGTCCAGGTATTCCGCTCCGTAGTTTCCTGCATCTTGGTGTCAGACGTGCAAGTTCATGTTCTTCAGGTATTTCGCTTCGTAGTTTTCTGTATCTAGGTGTCGGATGTGGAAGTCCAGGGTGTCCAGGTATTCCGCTTCGTAGTTTTCTGTATCTGGGTGCCGGATGTGGAAGTTCAGGGTGTCCAGGTATTCCGCTTCGTAGTTTTCTGTATATAGGTGTCGGATGTGGAAGTTCAGGGTGTCCAGGTATTCCGCTTCGTAGTTTTCAGTATCTGGGTGCCGGATGTGGAAGTTCAGGGTGTCCAGGTATTCCGCTTCGTAGTTTTCTGTATATAGGTGTCGGATGTGGAAGTCCAGGGTGTCCAGGTATTCCGCTTCGTAGTCTTCTGTATCTAGGTGTCGGATGTGGAAGTTAAGGGTTTCCAGGTATTCCGCTTCGTACTTTTCTGTATCTAGTTGCCGGATGTGGAAGTTCAGGGTGTCCAGGTATTCCGCTTCGTAGTTTTCTGTATCTAGGTGTCGGATGCGGAAGTCCAGGGTGTCCAGGTATTCCGCTTCGTAGTTTTCTGTATCTGGGTGCCGGATGTGGAAGTTCAGGGTGTCCAGGTATTCCGCTTCGTAGTTTTCTGTATCTAGGTGTCGGATGTGGAAGTCCAGGGTGTCCAGGTATTCCGCTTCGTAGTTTTCTGTATCTGGGTGCCGGATGTGGAAGTTCAGGGTGTCCAGGTATTCCGCTTCGTAGTTTTCTGTATATAGGTGTCGGATGTGGAAGTCCAGGGTGTCCAGGTATTCCGCTTCGTAGTCTTCTGTATCTAGGTGTCGGATGTGGAAGTTCAGGGTTTCCAGGTATTTCGCTTCGTAGTTTTCTGTATCTGGGTGCCGGATGTGGAAGTTCAGGGTGTCCAGGTATTCCGCTTCGAAGTTTTCTGTATCTAGGTATCGGATGTCGAAGTTCAGGGTGTCCAGGTATTCCGCTCCGTAGTTTCCTGCATCTAGGTGTCAGACGTGGAAGTTCAGGTTGTTCAGGTATTCCGCTTCGTAGTTTTCTGTATCTGGGTGCCGGATGTGGAAGTTCAGGGTGTCCAGGTATTCCGCTTCGTAGTTTTCTGTATATAGGTGTCGGATGTGGAAGTCCAGGGTGTCCAGGTATTCCGCTTCGTAGTCTTCTGTATCTAGGTGTCGGATGTGGAAGTTCAGGGTTTCCAGGTATTCCGCTTCGTAGTTTTCTGTATCTAGTTGCCGGATGTGGAAGTTCAGGGTGTCCAGGTATTCCGCTCCGTAGTTTCCTGCATCTAGGTGTCAGACGTGGAAGTTCAAGTTCTTCAGGTATTCCGCTTCGTAGTTTTCTGTATCTAGGTGTCGGATGTGGAAGTTCAGGGTGTCCAGGTATTCCGCTCCGTAGTTTCCTGCATCTAGGTGTCAGACGTGGAAGTTCAAGTTCTTCAGGTATTCCGCATCGTAGTTTTCTGTATCTAGGTGTCGGATGTGGAAGTCCAGGGTGTCCAGGTAATCCGCTTCGTAGTTTTCTGTATCTGGGTGCCGGATGTGGAAGTTCAGGGTGTCCAGGTATTCCGCTTCGTAGTATTCTGTATCTAGGTGTCGGATGTGGAAGTTCAGGGTGTCCAGGTATTCGGCTTCGTAGTTTTCTGTATCTAGTTGCCGGATGTGGAAGTTCAGGGTGCCCAGGTATTCCGCTTCGTAGTTTTCTGTATCTAGGTATCGGATGTCGAAGTTCAGGGTGTCCAGGTATTCCGCTCCGTAGTTTCCTGCATCTAGGTGTCAGACGTGGAAGTTCAGGTTGTTCAGGTATTCCGCTTCGTAGTTTTCTGTATCTGGGTGTCGGATGTGGATGTTCAGGGTGTCCAGGTATTCCGCTTCGTAGTTTTCTGTATATAGGTGTCGGATGTGGAAGTCCAGGGTGTCCAGGTATTCCGCTTCGTAGTCTTCTGTATCTAGGTGTCGGATGTGGAAGTTCAGGGTTTCCAGTTATTCCGCTTCGTAGTTTTCTGTATCTAGTTGCCGCATGTGGAAGTTCAGGGTGTCCAGGTATTCCGCTTCGTAGTTTTCTGTATCTAGGTGTCGGATGTCGAAGTTCAGGGTGTCCAGGTATTCCGCTCCGTAGTTTCCTGCATCTAGGCGTCAGACGTGGAAGTTCAGGTTCTTCAGGTATTCCGCTTCGTAGTTTTCTGTATCTAGGTGTCGGATGTGGAAGTCCAGTGTGTCCAGGTATTCCGCTTCGTAGTTTTCTGTATCTGGGTGCCGGATGTGGAAGTTCAGGGTGTCCAGGTATTCCGCTTCGTAGTTTTCTGTATATAGGTGTCGGATGTGGAAGTCCAGGGTGTCCAGGTATTCCGCTTCGTAGTCTTCTGTATCTAGGTGTCGGATGTGGAAGTTCAGGGTTTCCAGGTATTCCGCTTCGTAGTTTTCTGTATCTAGTTGCCGGATGTGGAAGTTCAGGGTGTCCAGGTATTCCGCTTCGTAGTTTTCTGTATCTAGGTGTCGGATGTCGAAGTTCAGGGTGTCCAGGTATTCCGCTCCGTAGTTTCCTGCATCTTGGTGTCAGACGTGCAAGTTCATGTTCTTCAAGTATTTCGCTTCGTAGTTTTCTGTATCTAGGTGTCGGATGTGGAAGTCCAGGTATTCCGCTTCGTAGTTTTCTGTATCTAGGTGTCGGATGTCGAAGTTCAGGGTGTCCAGGTATTCCGCTCCGTAGTTTCCTGCATCTTGGTGTCAGACGTGCAAGTTCATGTTCTTCAGGTATTTCGCTTCGTAGTTTTCTGTATCTAGGTGTCGGATGTGGAAGTCCAGGGTGTCCAGGTATTCCGCTTCGTAGTTTTCTGTATCTGGGTGCCGGATGTGGAAGTTCAGGGTGTCCAGGTATTCCGCTTCGTAGTTTTCTGTATATAGGTGTCGGATGTGGAAGTTCAGGGTGTCCAGGTATTCCGCTTCGTAGTTTTCAGTATCTGGGTGCCGGATGTGGAAGTTCAGGGTGTCCAGGTATTCCGCTTCGTAGTTTTCTGTATATAGGTGTCGGATGTGGAAGTCCAGGGTGTCCAGGTATTCCGCTTCGTAGTCTTCTGTATCTAGGTGTCGGATGTGGAAGTTAAGGGTTTCCAGGTATTCCGCTTCGTACTTTTCTGTATCTAGTTGCCGGATGTGGAAGTTCAGGGTGTCCAGGTATTCCGCTTCGTAGTTTTCTGTATCTAGGTGTCGGATGTGGAAGTCCAGGGTGTCCAGGTATTCCGCTTCGTAGTTTTCTGTATCTGGGTGCCGGATGTGGAAGTTCAGGGTGTCCAGGTATTCCGCTTCGTAGTTTTCTGTATCTAGGTGTCGGATGTGGAAGTCCAGGGTGTCCAGGTATTCCGCTTCGTAGTTTTCTGTATCTGGGTGCCGGATGTGGAAGTTCAGGGTGTCCAGGTATTCCGCTTCGTAGTTTTCTGTATATAGGTGTCGGATGTGGAAGTCCAGGGTGTCCAGGTATTCCGCTTCGTAGTCTTCTGTATCTAGGTGTCGGATGTGGAAGTTCAGGGTTTCCAGGTATTTCGCTTCGTAGTTTTCTGTATCTGGGTGCCGGATGTGGAAGTTCAGGGTGTCCAGGTATTCCGCTTCGAAGTTTTCTGTATCTAGGTATCGGATGTCGAAGTTCAGGGTGTCCAGGTATTCCGCTCCGTAGTTTGCTGCATCTAGGTGTCAGACGTGGAAGTTCAGGTTGTTCAGGTATTCCGCTTCGTAGTTTTCTGTATCTGGGTGCCGGATGTGGAAGTTCAGGGTGTCCAGGTATTCCGCTTCGTAGTTTTCTGTATATAGGTGTCGGATGTGGAAGTCCAGGGTGTCCAGGTATTCCGCTCCGTAGTTTCCTGCATCTAGGTGTCAGACGTGGAAGTTCAAGTTCTTCAGGTATTCCGCATCGTAGTTTTCTGTATCTAGGTGTCGGATGTGGAAGTTCAGGGTGTCCAGGTATTCCGCTCCGTAGTTTCCTGCATCTAGGTGTCAGACGTGGAAGTTCAAGTTCTTCAGGTATTCCGCATCGTAGTTTTCTGTATCTAGGTGTCGGATGTGGAAGTCCAGGGTGTTCAGGTATTCCGCTTCGTAGTTTTCTGTATCTGGGTGCCGGATGTGGAAGTTCAGGGTGTCCAGGTATTCCGCTTCGTAGTATTCTGTATCTAGGTGTCGGATGTGGAAGTTCAGGGTGTCCAGGTATTCCGCTTCGTAGTTTTCTGTATCTAGGTGTCGGATGTGGAAGTCCAGGGTGTTCAGGTATTCCGCTTCGTAGTTTTCTGTATCTGGGTGCCGGATGTGGAAGTTCAGAGTGTCCAGGTATTCCGCTTCGTAGTATTCTGTATCTAGGTGTCGGATGTGGAAGTTCAGGGTGTCCAGGTATTCCGCTTCGTAGTTTTCTGTATCTAGTTGCCGGATGTGGAAGTTCAGGGTGCCCAGGTATTCCGCTTCGTAGTTTTCTGTATCTAGGTATCGGATGTCGAAGTTCAGGGTGTCCAGGTATTCCGCTCCGTAGTTTCCTGCATCTAGGTGTCAGACGTGGAAGTTCAGGTTGTTCAGGTATTCCGCTTCGTAGTTTTCTGTATCTGGGTGTCGGATGTGGATGTTCAGGGTGTCCAGGTATTCCGCTTCGTAGTTTTCTGTATATAGGTGTCGGATGTGGAAGTCCAGGGTGTCCAGGTATTCCGCTTCGTAGTCTTCTGTATCTAGGTGTCGGATGTGGAAGTTCAAGGTTTCCAGTTATTCCGCTTCGTAGTTTTCTGTATCTAGTTGCCGGATTTGGAAGTTCAGGGTGTCCAGGTATTCCGCTTCGTAGTTTACTGTATCTAGGTGTCGGATGTCGAAGTTCAGGGTGTCCAGGTATTCCGCTCCGTAGTTTCCTGCATCTAGGTGTCAGACGTGGAAGTTCAGGTTGTTCAGGTATTCCGCTTCGTAGTTTTCTGTATCTGGGTGCTGGATGTGGAAGTTCAGGGTGTCCAGGTATTCCGCTTCGTAGTTTTCTGTATATAGGTGTCGGATGTGGAAGTCCAGGGTGTCCAGGTATTCCGCTTCGTAGTCTTCTGTATCTAGGTGTCGGATGTGGAAGTTCAGGGTTTCCAGGTATTCCGCTTCGTAGTTTTCTGTATATAGGTGTCGGATGCGGAAGTCCAGGGTGTCCAGGTATTCCGCTTCGTAGTCTTCTGTATCTAGGTGTCGGATGTGGAAGTTCAGGGTTTCCAGGTATTCCGCTTCGTAGTTTTCTGTATCTAGTTGCCGGATGTGGAAGTTCAGGGTGTCCAGATATTCCGCTTCGTAGTTTTCTGTATCTAGGTGCCGGATGTGGAAGTTCAGGGTGTCCAGGTATTCCGCTTCGTAGTTTTCTGTATATAGGTGTCGGATGTGGAAGTCCAGGGTGTCCAGGTATTCCGCTTCGTAGTCTTCTGTATCTAGGTGTCGGATGTGGAAGTTCAGGGTTTCCAGGTATTCCGCTTCGTAGTTTTCTGTATCTAGTTGCCGGATGTGGAAGTTCAGGGTGTCCAGGTATTCCGCTCCGTAGTTTCCTGCATCTAGGTGTCAGACGTGGAAGTTCAAGTTCTTCAGGTATTCCGCTTCGTAGTTTTCTGTATCTAGGTGTCGGATGTGGAAGTTCAGGGTGTCCAGGTATTCCGCTCCGTAGTTTCCTGCATCTAGGTGTCAGACGTGGAAGTTCAAGTTCTTCAGGTATTCCGCATCGTAGTTTTCTGTATCTAGGTGTCGGATGTGGAAGTCCAGGGTGTCCAGGTATTCCGCTTCGTAGTTTTCTGTATCTGGGTGCCGGATGTGGAAGTTCAGGGTGTCCAGGTATTCCGCTTCGTAGTATTCTGTATCTAGGTGTCGGATGTGGAAGTTCAGGGTGTCCAGGTATTCCGCTCCGTAGTTTCCTGCATCTAGGTGTCAGACGTGGAAGTTCAAGTTCTTCAGGTATTCCGCATCGTAGTTTTCTGTATCTAGGTGTCGGATGTGGAAGTCCAGGGTGTTCAGGTATTCCGCTTCGTAGTTTTCTGTATCTGGGTGCCGGATGTGGAAGTTCAGGGTGTCCAGGTATTCCGCTTCGTAGTATTCTGTATCTAGGTGTCGGATGTGGAAGTTCAGGGTGTCCAGGTATTCCGCTTCGTAGTTTTCTGTATCTAGGTGTCGGATGTGGAAGTCCAGGGTGTTCAGGTATTCCGCTTCGTAGTTTTCTGTATCTGGGTGCCGGATGTGGAAGTTCAGAGTGTCCAGGTATTCCGCTTCGTAGTATTCTGTATCTAGGTGTCGGATGTGGAAGTTCAGGGTGTCCAGGTATTCCGCTTCGTAGTTTTCTGTATCTAGTTGCCGGATGTGGAAGTTCAGGGTGCCCAGGTATTCCGCTTCGTAGTTTTCTGTATCTAGGTATCGGATGTCGAAGTTCAGGGTGTCCAGGTATTCCGCTCCGTAGTTTCCTGCATCTAGGTGTCAGACGTGGAAGTTCAGGTTGTTCAGGTATTCCGCTTCGTAGTTTTCTGTATCTGGGTGTCGGATGTGGATGTTCAGGGTGTCCAGGTATTCCGCTTCGTAGTTTTCTGTATATAGGTGTCGGATGTGGAAGTCCAGGGTGTCCAGGTATTCCGCTTCGTAGTCTTCTGTATCTAGGTGTCGGATGTGGAAGTTCAGGGTTTCCAGTTATTCCGCTTCGTAGTTTTCTGTATCTAGTTGCCGGATTTGGAAGTTCAGGGTGTCCAGGTATTCCGCTTCGTAGTTTACTGTATCTAGGTGTCGGATGTCGAAGTTCAGGGTGTCCAGGTATTCCGCTCCGTAGTTTCCTGCATCTAGGTGTCAGACGTGGAAGTTCAGGTTGTTCAGGTATTCCGCTTCGTAGTTTTCTGTATCTGGGTGCTGGATGTGGAAGTTCAGGGTGTCCAGGTATTCCGCTTCGTAGTTTTCTGTATATAGGTGTCGGATGTGGAAGTCCAGGGTGTCCAGGTATTCCGCTTCGTAGTCTTCTGTATCTAGGTGTCGGATGTGGAAGTTCAGGGTTTCCAGGTATTCCGCTTCGTAGTTTTCTGTATATAGGTGTCGGATGCGGAAGTCCAGGGTGTCCAGGTATTCCGCTTCGTAGTCTTCTGTATCTAGGTGTCGGATGTGGAAGTTCAGGGTTTCCAGGTATTCCGCTTCGTAGTTTTCTGTATCTAGTTGCCGGATGTGGAAGTTCAGGGTGTCCAGATATTCCGCTTCGTAGTTTTCTGTATCTAGGTGTCGGATGTCGAAGTTCAGGGTGTCCAGGTATTCCGCTCCGTAGTTTCCTGCATCTTGGTGTCAGACGTGCAAGTTCAGGTTCTTCAGGTATTCCGCTTCGTAGTTTTCTGTATCTAGGTGTCGGATGTGGAAGTCCAGGGTGTCCAGGTATTCCGCTTCGTAGTTTTCTGTATCTGGGTGCCGGATGTGGAAGTTCAGGGTGTCCAGGTATTCCGCTTCGTAGTTTTCTGTATATAGGTGTCGGATGTGGAAGTCCAGGGTGTCCAGGTATTCCGCTTCGTAGTCTTCTGTATCTAGGTGTCGGGTGTGGAACTCCAGGGTGTCCAGGTATTCCGCTTCGTAGTTTTCTGTATCTGGGTGCCGGATGTGGAAGTTCAGGGTGTCCAGGTATTCCGCTTCGTAGTTTTCTGGATATAGGTGTCGGATGTCGAAGTCCAGGGTGTCCAGGTATTCCGCTTCGTAGTCTTCTGTATCTAGGTGTCGGATGTGGAAGTTCAGGGTTTCCAGGTATTCCGCTTCGTAGTTTTCTGTATCTAGTTGCCGGATGTGGAAGTTCAGGGTGTCCAGGTATTCCGCTTCGTAGTTTTCTGTATCTAGGTGTCGGATGTCGAAGTTCAGGGTGTCCAGGTATTCCGTTCCGTAGATTCCTGCATCTTGGTGTCAGACGTGCAAGTTCAGGTTCTTCAGGTATTCCGCTTCGTAGTTTTCTGTATCTAGGTGTCGGATGTGGAAGTCCAGGGTGTCCAGGTATTCCGCTTCGTAGTTTTCTGTATATAGATGTCGGATGTGGAAGTCCAGGGTGTCCAGGTATTCCGCTTCGTAGTCTTCTGTATCTAGGTGTCGGATGTGGAAGTTCAGGGTTTCCAGGTATTCCGCTTCGTAGTTTTCTGTATCTAGTTGCCGGATGTGGAAGTTCAGGGTGTCCAGGTATTCCGCTTCGTAGTTTTCTGTATCTCGGTGTCGGATGTCGAAGTTCAGGGTGTCCAGGTATTCCGCTCCGTAGTTTCCTGCTTCTAGGTGTCAGACGTGGAAGTTCGGGTTGTTCAGGTATTCCGCTTCGTAGTTTTCTGTATCTAGGTGTCGGATGTGGAAGTTCAGGGTGTCCAGGTATTCCGCTTCGTAGTTTTCTGTATCTAGTTGCTGGATGTGGATGTTTAGGGTGCCCAGGTATTCCGCTTCGTAGTTTTCTGTATCTAGGTATCGGATGTCGAAGTTCAGGGTGTCCAGGTATTCCGCTCCGTAGTTTCCTGCATCTAGGTGTCAGACGTGGAAGTTCAGGTTGTTCAGGTATTCCGCTTCGTAGTTTTCTGTATCTGGGTGCCGGATGTGGAAGTTCAGGGTGTCCAGGTATTCCGCTTCGTAGTTTTCTGTATATAGGTTTCGGATGTGGAAGTCCAGGGTGTCCAGGTATTCCGCTCCGTAGTCTTCTGTATCTAGGTGTCGGATGTGGAAGTTCAGGGTTTCCAGGTATTCCGCTTCGTAGTTTTCTGTATCTAGTTGCCGGATGTGGAAGTTCAGGGTGTCCAGGTATTCCGCTTCGTAGTTTACTGTATCTAGGTGTCGGATGTCGAAGTTCAGGGTGTCCAGGTATTCCGCTCCGTAATTTCCTGCATCTAGGTGTCAGACGTGGAAGTTCAGGTTGTTCAGGTATTCCGCTTCGTGGTTTTCTGTATCTGGGTGCCGGATGTGGATGTTCAGGGTGTCCAGGTATTCCGCTTCGTAGTTTTCTGTATATAGGTGTCGGATGTGGAAGTCCAGGGTGTCCAGGTATTCCGCTTCGTAGTCTTCTGTATCTAGGTGTCGGATGTGGAAGTTCAGGGTTTCCAGTTATTCCGCTTCGTAGTTTTCTGTATCTAGTTGCCGGATTTGGAAGTTCAGGGTGTCCAGGTATTCCGCTTCGTAGTTTACTGTATCTAGGTGTCGGATGTCGAAGTTCAGGGTGTCCAGGTATTCCGCTCCGTAGTTTCCTGCATCTAGGTGTCAGACGTGGAAGTTCAGGTTGTTCAGGTATTCCGCTTCGTAGTTTTCTGTATCTGGGTGCTGGATGTGGAAGTTCAGGGTGTCCAGGTATTCCGCTTCGTAGTTTTCTGTATATAGGTGTCGGATGTGGAAGTCCAGGGTGTCCAGGTATTCCGCTTCGTAGTCTTCTGTATCTAGGTGTCGGATGTGGAAGTTCAGGGTTTCCAGGTATTCCGCTTCGTAGTTTTCTGTATATAGGTGTCGGATGCGGAAGTCCAGGGTGTCCAGGTATTCCGCTTCGTAGTCTTCTGTATCTAGGTGTCGGATGTGGAAGTTCAGGGTTTCCAGGTATTCCGCTTCGTAGTTTTCTGTATCTAGTTGCCGGATGTGGAAGTTCAGGGTGTCCAGATATTCCGCTTCGTAGTTTTCTGTATCTAGGTGTCGGATGTCGAAGTTCAGGGTGTCCAGGTATTCCGCTCCGTAGTTTCCTGCATCTTGGTGTCAGACGTGCAAGTTCAGGTTCTTCAGGTATTCCGCTTCGTAGTTTTCTGTATCTAGGTGTCGGATGTGGAAGTCCAGGGTGTCCAGGTATTCCGCTTCGTAGTTTTCTGTATCTGGGTGCCGGATGTGGAAGTTCAGGGTGTCCAGGTATTCCGCTTCGTAGTTTTCTGTATATAGGTGTCGGATGTGGAAGTCCAGGGTGTCCAGGTATTCCGCTTCGTAGTCTTCTGTATCTAGGTGTCGGATGTGGAAGTTCAGGGTTTCCAGGTATTCCGCTTCGTAGTTTTCTGTATATAGGTGTCGGATGTGGAATTCCAGGGTGTCCAGGTATTCCGCTTCGTAGTTTTCTGTATCTAGGTGTCGGGTGTGGAACTCCAGGGTGTCCAGGTATTCCGCTTCGTAGTTTTCTGTATCTGGGTGCCGGATGTGGAAGTTCAGGGTGTCCAGGTATTCCGCTTCGTAGTTTTCTGGATATAGGTGTCGGATGTCGAAGTCCAGGGTGTCCAGGTATTCCGCTTCGTAGTCTTCTGTATCTAGGTGTCGGATGTGGAAGTTCAGGGTTTCCAGGTATTCCGCTTCGTAGTTTTCTGTATCTAGTTGCCGGATGTGGAAGTTCAGGGTGTCCAGGTATTCCGCTTCGTAGTTTTCTGTATCTAGGTGTCGGATGTCGAAGTTCAGGGTGTCCAGGTATTCCGTTCCGTAGATTCCTGCATCTTGGTGTCAGACGTGCAAGTTCAGGTTCTTCAGGTATTCCGCTTCGTAGTTTTCTGTATCTAGGTGTCGGATGTGGAAGTCCAGGGTGTCCAGGTATTCCGCTTCGTAGTTTTCTGTATATAGATGTCGGATGTGGAAGTCCAGGGTGTCCAGGTATTCCGCTTCGTAGTCTTCTGTATCTAGGTGTCGGATGTGGAAGTTCAGGGTTTCCAGGTATTCCGCTTCGTAGTTTTCTGTATCTAGTTGCCGGATGTGGAAGTTCAGGGTGTCCAGGTATTCCGCTTCGTAGTTTTCTGTATCTCGGTGTCGGATGTCGAAGTTCAGGGTGTCCAGGTATTCCGCTCCGTAGTTTCCTGCTTCTAGGTGTCAGACGTGGAAGTTCGGGTTGTTCAGGTATTCCGCTTCGTAGTTTTCTGTATCTAGGTGTCGGATGTGGAAGTTCAGGGTGTCCAGGTATTCCGCTTCGTAGTTTTCTGTATCTAGTTGCTGGATGTGGATGTTTAGGGTGCCCAGGTATTCCGCTTCGTAGTTTTCTGTATCTAGGTATCGGATGTCGAAGTTCAGGGTGTCCAGGTATTCCGCTCCGTAGTTTCCTGCATCTAGGTGTCAGACGTGGAAGTTCAGGTTGTTCAGGTATTCCGCTTCGTAGTTTTCTGTATCTGGGTGCCGGATGTGGAAGTTCAGGGTGTCCAGGTATTCCGCTTCGTAGTTTTCTGTATATAGGTTTCGGATGTGGAAGTCCAGGGTGTCCAGGTATTCCGCTCCGTAGTCTTCTGTATCTAGGTGTCGGATGTGGAAGTTCAGGGTTTCCAGGTATTCCGCTTCGTAGTTTTCTGTATCTAGTTGCCGGATGTGGAAGTTCAGGGTGTCCAGGTATTCCGCTTCGTAGTTTACTGTATCTAGGTGTCGGATGTCGAAGTTCAGGGTGTCCAGGTATTCCGCTCCGTAATTTCCTGCATCTAGGTGTCAGACGTGGAAGTTCAGGTTGTTCAGGTATTCCGCTTCGTAGTTTTCTGTATCTGGGTGCCGGATGTGGATGTTCAGGGTGTCCAGGTATTCCGCTTCGTAGTTTTCTGTATATAGGTGTCGGATGTGGAAGTCCAGGGTGTCCAGGTATTCCGCTTCGTAGTCTTCTGTATCTAGGTGTCGGATGTGGAAGTTCAGGGTTTCCAGTTATTCCGCTTCGTAGTTTTCTGTATCTAGTTGCCGGATTTGGAAGTTCAGGGTGTCCAGGTATTCCGCTTCGTAGTTTACTGTATCTAGGTGTCGGATGTCGAAGTTCAGGGTGTCCAGGTATTCCGCTCCGTAGTTTCCTGCATCTAGGTGTCAGACGTGGAAGTTCAGGTTGTTCAGGTATTCCGCTTCGTAGTTTTCTGTATCTGGGTGCTGGATGTGGAAGTTCAGGGTGTCCAGGTATTCCGCTTCGTAGTTTTCTGTATATAGGTGTCGGATGTGGAAGTCCAGGGTGTCCAGGTATTCCGCTTCGTAGTCTTCTGTATCTAGGTGTCGGATGTGGAAGTTCAGGGTTTCCAGGTATTCCGCTTCGTAGTTTTCTGTATATAGGTGTCGGATGCGGAAGTCCAGGGTGTCCAGGTATTTCGCTTCGTAGTCTTCTGTATCTAGGTGTCGGATGTGGAAGTTCAGGGTTTCCAGGTATTCCGCTTCGTAGTTTTCTGTATCTAGTTGCCGGATGTGGAAGTTCAGGGTGTCCAGATATTCCGCTTCGTAGTTTTCTGTATCTAGGTGTCGGATGTCGAAGTTCAGGGTGTCCAGGTATTCCGCTCCGTAGTTTCCTGCATCTTGGTGTCAGACGTGCAAGTTCAGGTTCTTCAGGTATTCCGCTTCGTAGTTTTCTGTATCTAGGTGTCGGATGTGGAAGTCCAGGGTGTCCAGGTATTCCGCTTCGTAGTTTTCTGTATCTGGGTGCCGGATGTGGAAGTTCAGGGTGTCCAGGTATTCCGCTTCGTAGTTTTCTGTATATAGGTGTCGGATGTGGAAGTCCAGGGTGTCCAGGTATTCCGCTTCGTAGTCTTCTGTATCTAGGTGTCGGATGTGGAAGTTCAGGGTTTCCAGGTATTCCGCTTCGTAGTTTTCTGTATATAGGTGTCGGATGTGGAATTCCAGGGTGTCCAGGTATTCCGCTTCGTAGTTTTCTGTATCTAGGTGTCGGGTGTGGAACTCCAGGGTGTCCAGGTATTCCGCTTCGTAGTTTTCTGTATCTGGGTGCCGGATGTGGAAGTTCAGGGTGTCCAGGTATTCCGCTTCGTAGTTTTCTGGATATAGGTGTCGGATGTGGAAGTCCAGGGTGTCCGCTTCGTAGTCCTCTGTATCTAGGTGTCGGATGTGGAAGTTCAGGGTTTCCAGGTATTCCTCTTCGTAGTTTTCTGTATCTAGGTGTCGGATGTCGAAGTTCAGGGTGTCCAGGTATTCCGTTCCGTAGATTCCTGCATCTTGGTGTCAGACGTGCAAGTTCAGGTTCTTCAGGTATTCCGCTTCGTAGTTTTCTGTATCTAGGTGTCGGATGTGGAAGTCCAGGGTGTCCAGGTATTCCGCTTCGTAGTTTTCTGTATATAGATGTCGGATGTGGAAGTCCAGGGTGTCCAGGTATTCCGCTTCGTAGTCTTCTGTATCTAGGTGTCGGATGTGGAAGTTCAGGGTTTCCAGGTATTCCGCTTCGTAGTTTTCTGTATCTAGTTGCCGGATGTGGAAGTTCAGGGTGTCCAGGTATTCCGCTTCGTAGTTTTCTGTATCTCGGTGTCGGATGTCGAAGTTCAGGGTGTCCAGGTATTCCGCTCCGTAGTTTCCTGCTTCTAGGTGTCAGACGTGGAAGTTCGGGTTGTTCAGGTATTCCGCTTCGTAGTTTTCTGTATCTAGGTGTCGGATGTGGAAGTTCAGGGTGTCCAGGTATTCCGCTTCGTAGTTTTCTGTATCTAGTTGCTGGATGTGGATGTTTAGGGTGCCCAGGTATTCCGCTTCGTAGTTTTCTGTATCTAGGTATCGGATGTCGAAGTTCAGGGTGTCCAGGTATTCCGCTCCGTAGTTTCCTGCATCTAGGTGTCAGACGTGGAAGTTCAGGTTGTTCAGATATTCCGCTTCGTAGTTTTCTGTATCTGGGTGCCGGATGTGGAAGTTCAGGGTGTCCAGGTATTCCGCTTCGTAGTTTTCTGTATATAGGTGTCGGATGTGGAAGTCCAGGGTGTCCAGGTATTCCGCTCCGTAGTCTTCTGTATCTAGGTGTCGGATGTGGAAGTTCAGGGTTTCCAGGTATTCCGCTTCGTAGTTTTCTGTATCTAGTTGCCGGATGTGGAAGTTCAGGGTGTCCAGGTATTCCGCTTCGTAGTTTACTGTATCTAGGTGTCGGATGTCGAAGTTCAGGGTGTCCAGGTATTCCGCTCCGTAATTTCCTGCATCTAGGTGTCAGACGTGGAAGTTCAGGTTGTCCAGGTATTCCGCTTCGTAGTTTTCTGTATATAGGTGTCGGATGTGTAAGTCCAGGGTGTCCAGGTATTCCGCTTCGTAGTATTCTGTATCTAGGTGTCGGATGTGGAAGTTCAGGGTTTCCAGGTATTCCGCTTCGTAGTTTTCTGTATCTAGTTGCCGGATGTGGAAGTTCAGGGTTTCCAGGTATTCCGCTTCGTAGTTTTCTGTATCTAGGTGTCGGATGTCGAAGTTCAGGGTGTCCAGGTATTCCGTTCCGTAGATTCCTGCATCTTGGTGTCAGACGTGCAAGTTCAGGTTCTTCAGGTATTCCGCTTCGTAGTTTTCTGTATCTAGGTGTCGGATGTGGAAGTCCAGGGTGTCCAGGTATTCCGCTTCGTAGTTTTCTGTATCTGGGTGCCGGATGTGGAAGTTCAGGGTGTCCAGGTATTCCGCTTCGTAGTTTTCTGTATATAGGTGTCGGATGCGGAAGTCCAGGGTGTCCAGGTATTCCGCTTCGTAGTCTTCTGTATCTAGGTGTCGGATGTGGAAGTTCAGGGTTTCCAGGTATTCCGCTTCGTAGTTTTCTGTATCTAGTTGCCGGATGTGGAAGTTCAGGGTGTCCAGATATTCCGCTTCGTAGTTTTCTGTATCTAGGTGTCGGATGTCGAAGTTCAGGGTGTCCAGGTATTCCGCTCCGTAGTTTCCTGCATCTTGGTGTCAGACGTGCAAGTTCAGGTTCTTCAGGTATTCCGCTTCGTAGTTTTCTGTATCTAGGTGTCGGATGTGGAAGTCCAGGGTGTCCAGGTATTCCGCTTCGTAGTTTTCTGTATCTGGGTGCCGGATGTGGAAGTTCAGGGTGTCCAGGTATTCCGCTTCGTAGTTTTCTGTATATAGGTGTCGGATGTGGAAGTCCAGGGTGTCCAGGTATTCCGCTTCGTAGTCTTCTGTATCTAGGTGTCGGATGTGGAAGTTCAGGGTTTCCAGGTATTCCGCTTCGTAGTTTTCTGTATATAGGTGTCGGATGTGGAATACCAGGGTGTCCAGGTATTCCGCTTCGTAGTCTTCTGTATCTAGGAGTCGGATGTGGAAGTCCAGGGTGTCCAGGTATTCCGCTTCGTAGTCTTCTGTATCTAGGAGTCGGATGTGGAAGTCCAGGGTGTCCAGGTATTCCGCTTCGTAGTCTTCTGTATCTAGGTGTCGGATGTGGAAGTTCAGGGTTTCCAGGTATTCCGCTTCGTAGTTTTCTGTATCTAGTTGCCGGATGTGGAAGTTCAGGGTGTCCAGGTATTCCGCTTCGTAGTTTTCTGTATCTCGGTGTCGGATGTCGAAGTTCAGGGTGTCCAGGTATTCCGCTCCGTAATTTCCTGCATCTAGGTGTCAGACGTGGAAGTTCAGGTTGTCCAGGTATTCCGCTTCGTAGTTTTCTGTATATAGGTGTCGGATGTGTAAGTCCAGGGTGTCCAGGTATTCCGCTTCGTAGTATTCTGTATCTAGGTGTCGGATGTGGAAGTTCAGGGTTTCCAGGTATTCCGCTTCGTAGTTTTCTGTATCTAGTTGCCGGATGTGGAAGTTCAGGGTTTCCAGGTATTCCGCTTCGTAGTTTTCTGTATCTAGGTGTCGGATGTCGAAGTTCAGGGTGTCCAGGTATTCCGTTCCGTAGATTCCTGCATCTTGGTGTCAGACGTGCAAGTTCAGGTTCTTCAGGTATTCCGCTTCGTAGTTTTCTGTATCTAGGTGTCGGATGTGGAAGTCCAGGGTGTCCAGGTATTCCGCTTCGTAGTTTTCTGTATCTGGGTGCCGGATGTGGAAGTTCAGGGTGTCCAGGTATTCCGCTTCGTAGTTTTCTGTATATAGGTGTCGGATGCGGAAGTCCAGGGTGTCCAGGTATTCCGCTTCGTAGTCTTCTGTATCTAGGTGTCGGATGTGGAAGTTCAGGGTTTCCAGGTATTCCGCTTCGTAGTTTTCTGTATCTAGTTGCCGGATGTGGAAGTTCAGGGTGTCCAGATATTCCGCTTCGTAGTTTTCTGTATCTAGGTGTCGGATGTCGAAGTTCAGGGTGTCCAGGTATTCCGCTCCGTAGTTTCCTGCATCTTGGTGTCAGACGTGCAAGTTCAGGTTCTTCAGGTATTCCGCTTCGTAGTTTTCTGTATCTAGGTGTCGGATGTGGAAGTCCAGGGTGTCCAGGTATTCCGCTTCGTAGTTTTCTGTATCTGGGTGCCGGATGTGGAAGTTCAGGGTGTCCAGGTATTCCGCTTCGTAGTTTTCTGTATATAGGTGTCGGATGTGGAAGTCCAGGGTGTCCAGGTATTCCGCTTCGTAGTCTTCTGTATCTAGGTGTCGGATGTGGAAGTTCAGGGTTTCCAGGTATTCCGCTTCGTAGTTTTCTGTATATAGGTGTCGGATGTGGAATACCAGGGTGTCCAGGTATTCCGCTTCGTAGTCTTCTGTATCTAGGAGTCGGATGTGGAAGTCCAGGGTGTCCAGGTATTCCGCTTCGTAGTCTTCTGTATCTAGGAGTCGGATGTGGAAGTCCAGGGTGTCCAGGTATTCCGCTTCGTAGTCTTCTGTATCTAGGTGTCGGATGTGGAAGTTCAGGGTTTCCAGGTATTCCGCTTCGTAGTTTTCTGTATCTAGTTGCCGGATGTGGAAGTTCAGGGTGTCCAGGTATTCCGCTTCGTAGTTTTCTGTATCTCGGTGTCGGATGTCGAAGTTCAGGGTGTCCAGGTATTCCGCTCCGTAATTTCCTGCATCTAGGTGTCAGACGTGGAAGTTCAGGTTGTCCAGGTATTCCGCTTCGTAGTTTTCTGTATATAGGTGTCGGATGTGTAAGTCCAGGGTGTCCAGGTATTCCGCTTCGTAGTATTCTGTATCTAGGTGTCGGATGTGGAAGTTCAGGGTTTCCAGGTATTCCGCTTCGTAGTTTTCTGTATCTAGTTGCCGGATGTGGAAGTTCAGGGTTTCCAGGTATTCCGCTTCGTAGTTTTCTGTATCTAGGTGTCGGATGTCGAAGTTCAGGGTGTCCAGGTATTCCGTTCCGTAGATTCCTGCATCTTGGTGTCAGACGTGCAAGTTCAGGTTCTTCAGGTATTCCGCTTCGTAGTTTTCTGTATCTAGGTGTCGGATGTGGAAGTCCAGGGTGTCCAGGTATTCCGCTTCGTAGTTTTCTGTATCTGGGTGCCGGATGTGGAAGTTCAGGGTGTCCAGGTATTCCGCTTCGTAGTTTTCTGTATATAGGTGTCGGATGCGGAAGTCCAGGGTGTCCAGGTATTCCGCTTCGTAGTCTTCTGTATCTAGGTGTCGGATGTGGAAGTTCAGGGTTTCCAGGTATTCCGCTTCGTAGTTTTCTGTATCTAGTTGCCGGATGTGGAAGTTCAGGGTGTCCAGATATTCCGCTTCGTAGTTTTCTGTATCTAGGTGTCGGATGTCGAAGTTCAGGGTGTCCAGGTATTCCGCTCCGTAGTTTCCTGCATCTTGGTGTCAGACGTGCAAGTTCAGGTTCTTCAGGTATTCCGCTTCGTAGTTTTCTGTATCTAGGTGTCGGATGTGGAAGTCCAGGGTGTCCAGGTATTCCGCTTCGTAGTTTTCTGTATCTGGGTGCCGGATGTGGAAGTTCAGGGTGTCCAGGTATTCCGCTTCGTAGTTTTCTGTATATAGGTGTCGGATGTGGAAGTCCAGGGTGTCCAGGTATTCCGCTTCGTAGTCTTCTGTATCTAGGTGTCGGATGTGGAAGTTCAGGGTTTCCAGGTATTCCGCTTCGTAGTTTTCTGTATATAGGTGTCGGATGTGGAATACCAGGGTGTCCAGGTATTCCGCTTCGTAGTCTTCTGTATCTAGGAGTCGGATGTGGAAGTCCAGGGTGTCCAGGTATTCCGCTTCGTAGTCTTCTGTATCTAGGAGTCGGATGTGGAAGTCCAGGGTGTCCAGGTATTCCGCTTCGTAGTCTTCTGTATCTAGGTGTCGGATGTGGAAGTTCAGGGTTTCCAGGTATTCCGCTTCGTAGTTTTCTGTATCTAGTTGCCGGATGTGGAAGTTCAGGGTGTCCAGGTATTCCGCTTCGTAGTTTTCTGTATCTCGGTGTCGGATGTCGAAGTTCAGGGTGTCCAGGTATTCCGCTCCGTAGTTTCCTGCTTCTAGGTGTCAGACGTGGGAGTTCGGGTTGTTCAGGTATTCCGCTTCGTAGTTTTCTGTATCTAGGTGTCGGATGTGGAAGTTCAGGGTGTCCAGGTATTCCGCTTCGTAGTTTTCTGTATCTAGTTGCTGGATGTGGATGTTTAGGGTGCCCAGGTATTCCGCTTCGTAGTTTTCTGTATCTAGGTATCGGATGTCGAAGTTCAGGGTGTCCAGGTATTCCGCTCCGTAGTTTCCTGCATCTAGGTGTCAGACGTGGAAGTTCAGGTTGTTCAGGTATTCCGCTTCGTAGTTTTCTGTATCTGGGTGCTGGATGTGGAAGTTCAGGGTGTCCAGGTATTCCGCTTCGTAGTTTTCTGTATATAGGTGTCGGATGTGGAAGTCCAGGGTGTCCAGGTATTCCGCTTCGTAGTCTTCTGTATCTAGGTGTCGTATGTGGAAGTTCAGGGTTTCCAGGTATTCCGCTTCGTAGTTTTCTGTATCTAGTTGCCGGATGTGGCAGTTCAGGGTGTCCAGGTATTTCGCTCCGTAGTTTCCTGCATCTAGGTGTCAGACGTGGAAGTTCAAGTTCTTCAGGTATTCCGCTTCGTAGTTTTCTGTATCTAGTTGCCGGATGTGGAAGTTCAGGGTGCCCAGGTATTCCGCTTCGTAGTTTTCTGTATCTAGGTATCGGATGTCGAAGTTCAGGGTGTCCAGGTATTCCGCTCCGTAGTTTCCTGCATCTAGGTGTCAGACGTGGAAGTTCAGGTTGTTCAGGTATTCCGCTTCGTAGTTTTCTGTATCTGGGTACCGGATGTGGAAGTTCAGGGTGTCCAGGTATTCCGCTTCGTAGTTTTCTGTATATAGGTGTCGGATGTGGAAGTCCAGGGTGTCCAGGTATTCCGCTTCGTAGTCTTCTGTATCTAGGTGTCGGATGTGGAAGTTCAGGGTTTCCAGTTATTCCGCTTCGTAGTTTTCTGTATCTAGTTGCCGGATGTGGAAGTTCAGGTTGTCCAGGTATTCCGCATCGTAGTTTACTGTATCTAGGTGTCGGATGTCGAAGTTCAGGGTGTCCAGGTATTCCGCTCCGTAGTTTCGTGCATCTAGGTGTCAGACGTGGAAGTTCAGGTTGTTCAGGTATTCCGCTTCGTAGTTTTCTGTATCTGGGTGCCGGATGTGGAAGTTCAGGGTGTCCAGGTATTCCGCTTCGTAGTCTTCTGTATCTAGTTGCCGGATGTGGAAGTTCAGGGTGTCCAGGTATTCCGCTCCGTAGTTTCCTGCATCTAGGTGTCAGACGTGGAAGTTCAAGTTCTTCAGGTATTCCGCTTCGTAGTTTTCTGTATCTAGGTGTCGGATGTGGAAGTCCAGGGTGTCCAGGTATTCCGCTTCGTAGTTTTCTGTATCTAGGTGTCGGATGTCGAAGTTCAGGGTGTCCAGGTATTCCGCTCCGTAGTTTCCTGCATCTAGGTGTCAGACGTGGATGTTCAAGTTCTTCAGGTATTCCGCATCGTAGTTTTCTGTATCTAGGTGTCGGATGTGGAAGTCCAGGGTGTCCAGGTATTCCGCTTCGTAGTTTTCTGTATCTGGGTGCCGGATGTGGAAGTTCAGGGTGTCCAGGTATTCCGCTTCGTAGTTTTCTGTATATAGGTGTCGGATGTGTAAGTCCAGGGTGTCCAGGTATTCCGATTCGTAGTATTCTGTATCTAGGTGTCGGATGTGGTAGTTCAGGGTTTCCAGGTATTCCGCTTCGTAGTTTTCTGTATCTAGTTGCCGGATGTGGAAGTTCAGGGTTTCCAGGTATTCCGCTTCGTAGTTTTCTGTATCTAGGTGTCGGATGTTGAAGTTCAGGGTGTCCAGGTATTCCGTTCCGTAGATTCCTGCATCTTGGTGTCAGACGTGCAAGTTCAGGTTCTTCAGGTATTCCGCTTCGTAGTTTTCTGTATCTAGGTGTCGGATGTGGAAGTCCAGGGTGTCCAGGTATTCCGCTTCGTAGTTTTCTGTATCTGAGTGCCGGATGTGGAAGTTCAGGGTGTCCAGGTATTCCGCTTCGTAGTTTTCTGTATATAGGTGTCGGATGTGGAAGTCCAGGGTGTCCAGGTATTCCGCTTCGTAGTTTTCTGTATCTGGGTGCCGGATGTGGAAGTTCAGGGTGTCCAGGTATTCCGCTTCGTAGTTTTCTGTATATAGGTGTCGGATGCGGAAGTCCAGGGTGTCCAGGTATTCCGCTTCGTAGTCTTCTGTATCTAGGTGTCGGATGTGGAAGTTCAGGGTTTCCAGGTATTCCGCTTCGTAGTTTTCTGTATCTAGTTGCCGGATGTGGAAGTTCAGGGTGTCCAGATATTCCGCTTCGTAGTTTTCTGTATCTAGGTGTCGGATGTCGAAGTTCAGGGTGTCCAGGTACTCCGCTCCGTAGTTTCCTGCATCTTGGTGTCAGACGTGCAAGTTCAGGTTCTTCAGGTATTCCGCTTCGTAGTTTTCTGTATCTAGGTGTCGGATGTGGAAGTCCAGGGTGTCCAGGTATTCCGCTTCGTAGTTTTCTGTATCTGGGTGCCGGATGTGGAAGTTCAGGGTGTCCAGGTATTCCGCTTCGTAGTTTTCTGTATATAGGTGTCGGATGTGGAAGTCCAGGGTGTCCAGGTATTCCGCTTCGTAGTCTTCTGTATCTAGGTGTCGGATGTGGAAGTTCAGGGTTTCCAGGTATTCCGCTTCGTAGTTTTCTGTATATAGGTGTCGGATGTGGAATTCCAGGGTGTCCAGGTATTCCGCTTCGTAGTTTTCTGTATCTAGGTGTCGGGTGTGGAACTCCAGGGTGTCCAGGTATTCCGCTTCGTAGTTTTCTGTATCTGGGTGCCGGATGTGGAAGTTCAGGGTGTCCAGGTATTCCGCTTCGTAGTTTTCTGGATATAGGTGTCGGATGTGGAAGTCCAGGGTGTCCAGGTATTCCGCTTCGTAGTCTTCTGTATCTAGGTGTCGGATGTGGAAGTTCAGGGTTTCCAGGTATTCCGCTTCGTAGTTTTCTGTATCTAGTTGCCGGATGTGGAAGTTCAGGGTGTCCAGGTATTCCGCTTCGTAGTTTTCTGTATCTAGGTGTCGGATGTCGAAGTTCAGGGTGTCCAGGTATTCCGCTCCATAGTTTCCTGCATCTAGGTGTCAGACGTGGAAGTTCAGGTTCTTCAGGTATTCCGCTTCGTAGTTTTCTGTATCTAGGTGTCGGATGTGGAAGTTCAGGGTGTCCAGGTATTCCGCTTCGTAGTTTTCTGTATATAGGTGTCGGATGTGGAAGTCCAGGGTGTCCAGGTATTCCGCTTCGTAGTTTTCTGTATCTGGGTGCCGGATGTGGAAGTTCAGGGTGTCCAGGTATTCCGCTTCGTAGTTTTCTGTATATAGGTGTCGGATGCGGAAGTCCAGGGTGTCCAGGTATTCCGCTTCGTAGTCTTCTGTATCTAGGTGTCGGATGTGGAAGTTCAGGGTTTCCAGGTATTCCGCTTCGTAGTTTTCTGTATCTAGTTGCCGGATGTGGAAGTTCAGGGTGTCCAGATATTCCGCTTCGTAGTTTTCTGTATCTAGGTGTCGGATGTCGAAGTTCAGGGTGTCCAGGTATTCCGCTCCGTAGTTTCCTGCATCTTGGTGTCAGACGTGCAAGTTCAGGTTCTTCAGGTATTCCGCTTCGTAGTTTTCTGTATCTAGGTGTCGGATGTGGAAGTCCAGGGTGTCCAGGTATTCCGCTTCGTAGTTTTCTGTATCTGGGTGCCGGATGTGGAAGTTCAGGGTGTCCAGGTATTCCGCTTCGTAGTTTTCTGTATATAGGTGTCGGATGTGGAAGTCCAGGGTGTCCAGGTATTCCGCTTCGTAGTCTTCTGTATCTAGGTGTCGGATGTGGAAGTTCAGGGTTTCCAGGTATTCCGCTTCGTAGTTTTCTGTATATAGGTGTCGGATGTGGAATTCCAGGGTGTCCAGGTATTCCGCTTCGTAGTTTTCTGTATCTAGGTGTCGGGTGTGGAACTCCAGGGTGTCCAGGTATTCCGCTTCGTAGTTTTCTGTATCTGGGTGCCGGATGTGGAAGTTCAGGGTGTCCAGGTATTCCGCTTCGTAGTTTTCTGGATATAGGTGTCGGATGTGGAAGTCCAGGGTGTCCAGGTATTCCACTTCGTAGTCTTCTGTATCTAGGTGTCGGATGTGGAAGTTCAGGGTTTCCAGGTATTCCGCTTCGTAGTTTTCTGTATCTAGTTGCCGGATGTGGAAGTTCATGGTGTCCAGGTATTCCGCTTCGTAGTTTACTGTATCTAGGTGTCGGATGTCGAAGTTCAGGGTGTCCAGGTATTCCGCTCCGTAGTTTCCTGCATCTAGGTGTCAGACGTGGAAGTTCAGGTTGTTCAGGTATTCCGCTTCGTAGTTTTCTGTATCTGGGTGCCGGATGTGGAAGTTCAGGGTGTCCAGGTATTCCGCTTCGTAGTTTTCTGTATATAGGTGTCGGATGTGGAATTCCAGGGTGTCCAGGTATTCCGCTTCGTAGTCTTCTGTATCTAGGTGTCGGATGTGGAAGTTCAGGGTTTCCAGGTATTCCGCTTCGTAGTTTTCTGTATCTAGTTGCCGGATGTGGAAGTTCAGGGTGTCCAGGTATTCCGCTTCGTAGTTTTCTGTATCTAGGTGTCGGATGTCGAAGTTCAGGGTGTCCAGGTATTCCGCTCCATAGTTTCCTGCATCTAGGTGTCAGACGTGGAAGTTCAGGTTCTTCAGGTATTCCGCTTCGTAGTTTTCTGTATCTAGGTGTCGGATGTGGAAGTCCAGGGTGTCCAGGTATTCCGCTTCGTAGTTTTCTGTATCTGGGTGCCGGATGTGGAAGTCCAGGGTGTCCAGGTATTCCGTTTCATAGTCTTCTGTATCTAGGTGTCGGATGTGGAAGTTCAGGGTTTCCAGGTATTCCGCTTCGTAGTTTTCTGTATCTAGTTGCCGGATGTGGAAGTTCAGGGTGTCCAGGTATTCCGCTTCGTAGTTTTCTGTATCTAGGTGTCGGATGTCGAAGTTCAGGGTGTCCAGGTATTCCGCTCCGTAGTTTCCTGCATCTAGGTGTCAGACGTGGATGTTCAAGTTCTTCAGGTATTCCGCATCGTAGTTTTCTGTATCTAGGTGTCGGATGTGGAAGTCCAGGGTGTCCAGGTATTCCGCTTCGTAGTTTTCTGTATCTGGGTGCCGGATGTGGAAGTTCAGGGTGTCCAGGTATTCCGCTTCGTAGTTTTCTGTATATAGGTGTCGGATGTGTAAGTCCAGGGTGTCCAGGTATTCCGCTTCGTAGTATTCTGTATCTAGGTGTCGGATGTGGAAGTTCAGGGTTTCCAGGTATTCCGCTTCGTAGTTTTCTGTATCTAGTTGCCGGATGTGGAAGTTCAGGGTTTCCAGGAATTCCGCTTCGTAGTTTTCTGTATCTAGGTGTCGGATGTCGAAGTTCAGGGTGTCCAGGTATTCCGTTCCGTAGATTCCTGCATCTTGGTGTCAGACGTGCAAGTTCAGGTTCTTCAGGTATTCCGCTTCGTAGTTTTTTGTATCTAGGTGTCGGATGTGGAATTCCAGGGTGTCCAGGTATTCCGCTTCGTAGTTTTCTGTATCTGGGTGCCGGATGTGGAAGTTCAGGGTGTCCAGGTATTCCGCTTCGTAGTTTTCTGTATATAGGTGTCGGATGTGGAAGTCCAGGGTGTCCAGGTATTCCGCTTCGTAGTTTTCTGTATCTGGGTGCCGGATGTGGAAGTTCAGGGTGTCCAGGTATTCCGCTTCGTAGTTTTCTGTATATAGGTGTCGGATGCGGAAGTCCAGGGTGTCCAGGTATTCCGCTTCGTAGTCTTCTGTATCTAGGTGTCGGATGTGGAAGTTCAGGGTTTCCAGGTATTCCGCTTCGTAGTTTTCTGTATCTAGTTGCCGGATGTGGAAGTTCAGGGTGTCCAGATATTCCGCTTCGTAGTTTTCTGTATCTAGGTGTCGGATGTCGAAGTTCAGGGTGTCCAGGTATTCCGCTCCGTAGTTTCCTGCATCTTGGTGTCAGACGTGCAAGTTCAGGTTCTTCAGGTATTCCGCTTCGTAGTTTTCTGTATCTAGGTGTCGGATGTGGAAGTCCAGGGTGTCCAGGTATTCCGCTTCGTAGTTTTCTGTATCTGGGTGCCGGATGTGGAAGTTCAGGGTTTCCAGGTATTCCGCTTCGTAGTTTTCTGGATATAGGTGTCGGATGTGGAAGTCCAGGGTGTCCAGGTATTCCGCTTCGTAGTCTTCTGTATCTAGGTGTCGGATGTGGAAGTCCAGGGTGTCCAGGTATTCCGCTTCGTAGTCTTCTGTATCTAGGTGTCGGATGTGGAAGTTCAGGGTTTCCAGGTATTCCGCTTCGTAGTTTTCTGTATCTAGTTGCCGGATGTGGAAGTTCAGGGTGTCCAGGTATTCCGCTTCGTAGTTTTCTGTATCTCGGTGTCGGATGTCGAAGTTCAGGGTGTCCAGGTATTCCGCTCCGTAGTTTCCTGCTTCTAGGTGTCAGACGTGGAAGTTCGGGTTGTTCAGGTATTCCGCTTCGTAGTTTTCTGTATCTAGGTGTCGGATGTGGAAGTTCAGGGTGTCCAGGTATTCCGCTTCGTAGTTTTCTGTATCTAGTTGCTGGATGTGGATGTTTAGGGTGCCCAGGTATTCCGCTTCGTAGTTTTCTGTATCTAGGTATCGGATGTCGAAGTTCAGGGTGTCCAGGTATTCCGCTCCGTAGTTTCCTGCATCTAGGTGTCAGACGTGGAAGTTCAGGTTGTTCAGGTATTCCGCTTCGTAGTTTTCTGTATCTGGGTGCCGGATGTGGAAGTTCAGGGTGTCCAGGTATTCCGCTTCGTAGTTTTCTGTATATAGGTGTCGGATGTGGAAGTCCAGGGTGTCCAGGTATTCCGCTCCGTAGTCTTCTGTATCTAGGTGTCGGATGTGGAAGTTCAGGGTTTCCAGGTATTCCGCTTCGTAGTTTTCTGTATCTAGTTGCCGGATGTGGAAGTTCAGGGTGTCCAGGTATTCCGCTTCGTAGTTTACTGTATCTAGGTGTCGGATGTCGAAGTTCAGGGTGTCCAGGTATTCCGCTCCGTAGTTTCCTGCATCTAGGTGTCAGACGTGGAAGTTCAGGTTGTTCAGGTATTCCGCTTCGTAGTTTTTTGTATCTGGGTGTCGGATGTGGAATTCCAGGGTGTCCAGGTATTCCGCTTCGTAGTTTTCTGTATCTAGGTGTCGGGTGTGGAACTCCAGGGTGTCCAGGTATTCCGCTTCGTAGTTTTCTGTATCTGGGTGCCGGATGTGGAAGTTCAGGGTGTCCAGGTATTCCGCTTCGTAGTTTTCTGGATATAGGTGTCGGATGTGGAAGTCCAGGGTGTCCAGGTATTCCACTTCGTAGTCTTCTGTATCTAGGTGTCGGATGTGGAAGTTCAGGGTTTCCAGGTATTCCGCTTCGTAGTTTTCTGTATCTAGTTGCCGGATGTGGAAGTTCATGGTGTCCAGGTATTCCGCTTCGTAGTTTACTGTATCTAGGTGTCGGATGTCGAAGTTCAGGGTGTCCAGGTATTCCGCTCCGTAGTTTCCTGCATCTAGGTGTCAGACGTGGAAGTTCAGGTTGTTCAGGTATTCCGCTTCGTAGTTTTCTGTATCTGGGTGCCGGATGTGGAAGTTCAGGGTGTCCAGGTATTCCGCTTCGTAGTTTTCTGTATATAGGTGTCGGATGTGGAATTCCAGGGTGTCCAGGTATTCCGCTTCGTAGTCTTCTGTATCTAGGTGTCGGATGTGGAAGTTCAGGGTTTCCAGGTATTCCGCTTCGTAGTTTTCTGTATCTAGTTGCCGGATGTGGAAGTTCAGGGTGTCCAGGTATTCCGCTTCGTAGTTTTCTGTATCTAGGTGTCGGATGTCGAAGTTCAGGGTGTCCAGGTATTCCGCTCCATAGTTTCCTGCATCTAGGTGTCAGACGTGGAAGTTCAGGTTCTTCAGGTATTCCGCTTCGTAGTTTTCTGTATCTAGGTGTCGGATGTGGAAGTCCAGGGTGTCCAGGTATTCCGCTTCGTAGTTTTCTGTATCTGGGTGCCGGATGTGGAAGTCCAGGGTGTCCAGGTATTCCGTTTCGTAGTCTTCTGTATCTAGGTGTCGGATGTGGAAGTTCAGGGTTTCCAGGTATTCCGCTTCGTAGTTTTCTGTATCTAGTTGCCGGATGTGGAAGTTCAGGGTGTCCAGGTATTCCGCTTCGTAGTTTTCTGTATCTAGGTGTCGGATGTCGAAGTTCAGGGTGTCCAGGTATTCCGCTCCGTAGTTTCCTGCATCTAGGTGTCAGACGTGGATGTTCAAGTTCTTCAGGTATTCCGCATCGTAGTTTTCTGTATCTAGGTGTCGGATGTGGAAGTCCAGGGTGTCCAGGTATTCCGCTTCGTAGTTTTCTGTATCTGGGTGCCGGATGTGGAAGTTCAGGGTGTCCAGGTATTCCGCTTCGTAGTTTTCTGTATATAGGTGTCGGATGTGTAAGTCCAGGGTGTCCAGGTATTCCGCTTCGTAGTATTCTGTATCTAGGTGTCGGATGTGGAAGTTCAGGGTTTCCAGGTATTCCGCTTCGTAGTTTTCTGTATCTAGTTGCCGGATGTGGAAGTTCAGGGTTTCCAGGAATTCCGCTTCGTAGTTTTCTGTATCTAGGTGTCGGATGTCGAAGTTCAGGGTGTCCAGGTATTCCGTTCCGTAGATTCCTGCATCTTGGTGTCAGACGTGCAAGTTCAGGTTCTTCAGGTATTCCGCTTCGTAGTTTTTTGTATCTAGGTGTCGGATGTGGAATTCCAGGGTGTCCAGGTATTCCGCTTCGTAGTTTTCTGTATCTGGGTGCCGGATGTGGAAGTTCAGGGTGTCCAGGTATTCCGCTTCGTAGTTTTCTGTATATAGGTGTCGGATGTGGAAGTCCAGGGTGTCCAGGTATTCCGCTTCGTAGTTTTCTGTATCTGGGTGCCGGATGTGGAAGTTCAGGGTGTCCAGGTATTCCGCTTCGTAGTTTTCTGTATATAGGTGTCGGATGCGGAAGTCCAGGGTGTCCAGGTATTCCGCTTCGTAGTCTTCTGTATCTAGGTGTCGGATGTGGAAGTTCAGGGTTTCCAGGTATTCCGCTTCGTAGTTTTCTGTATCTAGTTGCCGGATGTGGAAGTTCAGGGTGTCCAGATATTCCGCTTCGTAGTTTTCTGTATCTAGGTGTCGGATGTCGAAGTTCAGGGTGTCCAGGTATTCCGCTCCGTAGTTTCCTGCATCTTGGTGTCAGACGTGCAAGTTCAGGTTCTTCAGGTATTCCGCTTCGTAGTTTTCTGTATCTAGGTGTCGGATGTGGAAGTCCAGGGTGTCCAGGTATTCCGCTTCGTAGTTTTCTGTATCTGGGTGCCGGATGTGGAAGTTCAGGGTTTCCAGGTATTCCGCTTCGTAGTTTTCTGGATATAGGTGTCGGATGTGGAAGTCCAGGGTGTCCAGGTATTCCGCTTCGTAGTCTTCTGTATCTAGGTGTCGGATGTGGAAGTCCAGGGTGTCCAGGTATTCCGCTTCGTAGTCTTCTGTATCTAGGTGTCGGATGTGGAAGTTCAGGGTTTCCAGGTATTCCGCTTCGTAGTTTTCTGTATCTAGTTGCCGGATGTGGAAGTTCAGGGTGTCCAGGTATTCCGCTTCGTAGTTTTCTGTATCTCGGTGTCGGATGTCGAAGTTCAGGGTGTCCAGGTATTCCGCTCCGTAGTTTCCTGCTTCTAGGTGTCAGACGTGGAAGTTCGGGTTGTTCAGGTATTCCGCTTCGTAGTTTTCTGTATCTAGGTGTCGGATGTGGAAGTTCAGGGTGTCCAGGTATTCCGCTTCGTAGTTTTCTGTATCTAGTTGCTGGATGTGGATGTTTAGGGTGCCCAGGTATTCCGCTTCGTAGTTTTCTGTATCTAGGTATCGGATGTCGAAGTTCAGGGTGTCCAGGTATTCCGCTCCGTAGTTTCCTGCATCTAGGTGTCAGACGTGGAAGTTCAGGTTGTTCAGGTATTCCGCTTCGTAGTTTTCTGTATCTGGGTGCCGGATGTGGAAGTTCAGGGTGTCCAGGTATTCCGCTTCGTAGTTTTCTGTATATAGGTGTCGGATGTGGAAGTCCAGGGTGTCCAGGTATTCCGCTCCGTAGTCTTCTGTATCTAGGTGTCGGATGTGGAAGTTCAGGGTTTCCAGGTATTCCGCTTCGTAGTTTTCTGTATCTAGTTGCCGGATGTGGAAGTTCAGGGTGTCCAGGTATTCCGCTTCGTAGTTTACTGTATCTAGGTGTCGGATGTCGAAGTTCAGGGTGTCCAGGTATTCCGCTCCGTAGTTTCCTGCATCTAGGTGTCAGACGTGGAAGTTCAGGTTGTTCAGGTATTCCGCTTCGTAGTTTTTTGTATCTGGGTGCCGGATGTGGAAGTTCAGGGTGTCCAGGTATTCCGCTTCGTAGTTTTCTGTATATAGGTGTCGGATGTGGAATTCCAGGGTGTCCAGGTATTCCGCTTCGTAGTTTTCTGTATCTAGTTGCCGGATGTGGAAGTTCAGGGTGTCCAGGTATTCCGCTTCGTAGTTTACTGTATCTAGGTGTCGGATGTCGAAGTTCAGGGTGTCCAGGTATTCCGCTCCGTAGTTTCCTGCATCTAGGTGTCAGACGTGGAAGTTCAGGTTGTTCAGGTATTCCGCTTCGTAGTTTTCTGTATCTGGGTGCCGGATGTGGAAGTTCAGGGTGTCCAGGTATTCCGCTTCGTAGTTTTCTGTATATAGGTGTCGGATGTGGAATTCCAGGGTGTCCAGGTATTCCGCTTCGTAGTCTTCTGTATCTAGGTGTCGGATGTGGAAGTTCAGGGTTTCCAGGTATTCCGCTTCGTAGTTTTCTGTATCTAGTTGCCGGATGTGGAAGTCCAGGGTGTCCAGGTATTCCGCTTCGTAGTATTCTGTATCTAGGTGTCGGATGTGGAAGTTCAGGGTTTCCAGGTATTCCGCTTCGTAGTTTTCTGTATCTAGTTGCCGGATGTGGAAGTTCAGGGTTTCCAGGTATTCCGCTTCGTAGTTTTCTGTTCCTAGGTGTCGGATGTCGAAGTTCAGGGTGTCCAGGTATTCCGCTCCATAGTTTCCTGCATCTTGGTGTCAGACGTGCAAATTCAGGTTCTTCAGGTATTCCGCTTCGTAGTTTTCTGTATCTAGGTGTCGGATGTGGAAGTCCAGGGTGTCCAGGTATTCCGCTTCGTAGTTTTCTGTATCTGGGTGCCGGATGTGGAAGTTCAGGGTGTCCAGGTATTCCGCTTCGTAGTTTTCTGTATATAGGTGTCGGATGTGGAAGTCCAGGGTGTCCAGGTATTCCGCTTCGTAGTCTTCTGTATCTAGGTGTCGGATGTGGAAGTTCAGGGTTTCCAGGTATTCCGCTTCGTAGTTTTCTGTATATAGGTGTCGGATGTGGAATTCCAGGGTGTCCAGGTATTCCGCTTCGTAGTTTTCTGTATCTAGGTGTCGGGTGTGGAACTCCAGGGTGTCCAGGTATTCCGCTTCGTAGTTTTCTGTATCTGGGTGCCGGATGTGGAAGTTCAGGGTGTCCAGGTATTCCGCTTCGTAGTTTTCTGGATATAGGTGTCGGATGTGGAAGTCCAGGGTGTCCAGGTATTCCGCTTCGTAGTCTTCTTTATCTAGGTGTCGGATGTGGAAGTTCAGGGTTTCCAGGTATTCCGCTTCGTAGTTTTCTGTATCTAGTTGCCGGATGTGGAAGTTCAGGGTGTCCAGGTATTCCGCTTCGTAGTTTACTGTATCTAGGTGTCGGATGTCGAAGTTCAGGGTGTCCAGGTATTCCGCTCCGTAGTTTCCTGCATCTTGGTGTCAGACGTGCAAATTCAGGTTCTTCAGGTATTCCGCTTCGTAGTTTTCTGTATCTAGGTGTCGGATGTGGAAGTCCAGGGTGTCCAGGTATTCCGCTTCGTAGTTTTCTGTATCTGGGTGCCGGATGTGGAAGTTCAGGGTGTCCAGGTATTCCGCTTCGTAGTTTTCTGTATATAGGTGTCGGATGTGGAAGTCCAGGGTGTCCAGGTATTCCGCTTCGTAGTCTTCTGTATCTAGGTGTCGGATGTGGAAGTTCAGGGTTTCCAGGTATTCCGCTTCGTAGTTTTCTGTATATAGGTGTCGGATGTGGAATTCCAGGGTGTCCAGGTATTCCGCTTCGTAGTTTTCTGTATCTAGGTGTCGGGTGTGGAACTCCAGGGTGTCCAGGTATTCCGCTTCGTAGTTTTCTGTATCTGGGTGCCGGATGTGGAAGTTCAGGGTGTCCAGGTATTCCGCTTCGTAGTTTTCTGGATATAGGTGTCGGATGTGGAAGTCCAGGGTGTCCAGGTATTCCGCTTCGTAGTCTTCTTTATCTAGGTGTCGGATGTGGAAGTTCAGGGTTTCCAGGTATTCCGCTTCGTAGTTTTCTGTATCTAGTTGCCGGATGTGGAAGTTCAGGGTGTCCAGGTATTCCGCTTCGTAGTTTACTGTATCTAGGTGTCGGATGTCGAAGTTCAGGGTGTCCAGGTATTCCGCTCCGTAGTTTCCTGCATCTAGGTGTCAGACGTGGAAGTTCAGGTTGTTCAGGTATTCCGCTTCGTAGTTTTCTGTATCTGGGTGCCGGATGTGGAAGTTCAGGGTGTCCAGGTATTCCGCTTCGTAGTTTTCTGTATATAGGTGTCGGATGTGGAATTCCAGGGTGTCCAGGTATTCCGCTTCGTAGTCTTCTGTATCTAGGTGTCGGATGTGGAAGTTCAGGGTTTCCAGGTATTCCGCTTCGTAGTTTTCTGTATCTAGTTGCCGGATGTGGAAGTTCAGGGTGTCCAGGTATTCCGCTTCGTAGTTTTCTGTATCTAGGTGTCGGATGTCGAAGTTCAGGGTGTCCAGGTATTCCGCTCCATAGTTTCCTGCATCTAGGTGTCAGACGTGGAAGTTCAGGTTCTTCAGGTATTCCGCTTCGTAGTTTTCTGTATCTAGGAGTCGGATGTGGAAGTCCAGGGTGTCCAGGTATTCCGCTTCGTAGTTTTCTGTATCTGGGTGCCGGATGTGGAAGTCCAGGGTGTCCAGGTATTCCGTTTCGTAGTCTTCTGTATCTAGTTGCCGGATGTGGAAGTTCAGGGTGTCCAGGTATTCCGCTTCGTAGTTTTCTGTATCTAGGTGTCGGATGTCGAAGTTCAGGGTGTCCAGGTATTCCGCTCCGTAGTTTCCTGCATCTAGGTGTCAGACGTGGATGTTCAAGTTCTTCAGGTATTCCGCATCGTAGTTTTCTGTATCTAGGTGTCGGATGTGGAAGTCCAGGGTGTCCAGGTATTCCGCTTCGTAGTTTTCTGTATCTGGGTGCCGGATGTGGAAGTTCAGCTTGTCCAGGTATTCCGCTTCGTAGTTTTCTGTATATAGGTGTCGGATGTGTAAGTCCAGGGTGTCCAGGTATTCCGCTTCGTAGTATTCTGTATCTAGGTGTCGGATGTGGAAGTTCAGGGTTTCCAGGTATTCCGCTTCGTAGTTTTCTGTATCTAGGTGTCGGATGTCGAAGTTCAGGGTGTCCAGGTATTCCGTTCCGTAGATTCCTGCATCTTGGTGTCAGACGTGCAAGTTCAGGTTCTTCAGGTATTCCGCTTCGTAGTTTTCTGTATCTAGGTGTCGGATGTGGAAGTCCAGGGTGTCCAGGTATTCCGCTTCGTAGTTTTCTGTATCTGGGTGCCGGATGTGGAAGTTCAGGGTGTCCAGGTATTCCGCTTCGTAGTTTTCTGTATATAGGTGTCGGATGTGGAAGTCCAGGGTGTCCAGGTATTCCGCTTCGTAGTCTTCTGTATCTAGGTGTCGGATGTGGAAGTTCAGGGTTTCCAGGTATTCCGCTTCGTAGTTTTCTGTATATAGGTGTCGGATGTGGAATTCCAGGGTGTCCAGGTATTCCGCTTCGTAGTTTTCTGTATCTAGGTGTCGGGTGTGGAACTCCAGGGTGTCCAGGTATTCCGCTTCGTAGTTTTCTGTATCTGGGTGCCGGATGTGGAAGTTCAGGGTGTCCAGGTATTCCGCTTCGTAGTTTTCTGGATATAGGTGTCGGATGTGGAAGTCCAGGGTGTCCAGGTATTCCGCTTCGTAGTCTTCTTTATCTAGGTGTCGGATGTGGAAGTTCAGGGTTTCCAGGTATTCCGCTTCGTAGTTTTCTGTATCTAGTTGCCGGATGTGGAAGTTCAGGGTGTCCAGGTATTCCGCTTCGTAGTTTACTGTATCTAGGTGTCGGATGTCGAAGTTCAGGGTGTCCAGGTATTCCGCTCCGTAGTTTCCTGCATCTAGGTGTCAGACGTGGAAGTTCAGGTTGTTCAGGTATTCCGCTTCGTAGTTTTCTGTATCTGGGTGCCGGATGTGGAAGTTCAGGGTGTCCAGGTATTCCGCTTCGTAGTTTTCTGTATATAGGTGTCGGATGTGGAATTCCAGGGTGTCCAGGTATTCCGCTTCGTAGTCTTCTGTATCTAGGTGTCGGATGTGGAAGTTCAGGGTTTCCAGGTATTCCGCTTCGTAGTTTTCTGTATCTAGTTGCCGGATGTGGAAGTTCAGGGTGTCCAGGTATTCCGCTTCGTAGTTTTCTGTATCTAGGTGTCGGATGTCGAAGTTCAGGGTGTCCAGGTATTCCGCTCCATAGTTTCCTGCATCTAGGTGTCAGACGTGGAAGTTCAGGTTCTTCAGGTATTCCGCTTCGTAGTTTTCTGTATCTAGGAGTCGGATGTGGAAGTCCAGGGTGTCCAGGTATTCCGCTTCGTAGTTTTCTGTATCTGGGTGCCGGATGTGGAAGTCCAGGGTGTCCAGGTATTCCGTTTCGTAGTCTTCTGTATCTAGTTGCCGGATGTGGAAGTTCAGGGTGTCCAGGTATTCCGCTTCGTAGTTTTCTGTATCTAGGTGTCGGATGTCGAAGTTCAGGGTGTCCAGGTATTCCGCTCCGTAGTTTCCTGCATCTAGGTGTCAGACGTGGATGTTCAAGTTCTTCAGGTATTCCGCATCGTAGTTTTCTGTATCTAGGTGTCGGATGTGGAAGTCCAGGGTGTCCAGGTATTCCGCTTCGTAGTTTTCTGTATCTGGGTGCCGGATGTGGAAGTTCAGCTTGTCCAGGTATTCCGCTTCGTAGTTTTCTGTATATAGGTGTCGGATGTGTAAGTCCAGGGTGTCCAGGTATTCCGCTTCGTAGTATTCTGTATCTAGGTGTCGGATGTGGAAGTTCAGGGTTTCCAGGTATTCCGCTTCGTAGTTTTCTGTATCTAGGTGTCGGATGTCGAAGTTCAGGGTGTCCAGGTATTCCGTTCCGTAGATTCCTGCATCTTGGTGTCAGACGTGCAAGTTCAGGTTCTTCAGGTATTCCGCTTCGTAGTTTTCTGTATCTAGGTGACGGATGTGGAAGTCCAGGGTGTCCAGGTATTCCGCTTCGTAGTTTTCTGTATCTGGGTGCCGGATGTGGAAGTTCAGGGTGTCCAGGTATTCCGCTTCGTAGTTTTCTGTATATAGGTGTCGGATGCGGAAGTCCAGGGTGTCCAGGTATTCCGCTTCGTAGTCTTCTGTATCTAGGTGTCGGATGTGGAAGTTCAGGGTTTCCAGGTATTCCGCTTCGTAGTTTTCTGTATCTAGTTGCCGGATGTGGAAGTTCAGGGTGTCCAGATATTCCGCTTCGTAGTTTTCTGTATCTAGGTGTCGGATGTCGAAGTTCAGGGTGTCCAGGTATTCCGCTCCGTAGTTTCCTGCATCTTGGTGTCAGACGTGCAAGTTCAGGTTCTTCAGGTATTCCGCTTCGTAGTTTTCTGTATCTAGGTGTCGGATGTGGAAGTCCAGGGTGTCCAGGTATTCCGCTTCGTAGTTTTCTGTATCTGGGTGCCGGATGTGGAAGTTCAGGGTTTCCAGGTATTCCGCTTCGTAGTTTTCTGGATATAGGTGTCGGATGTGGAAGTCCAGGGTGTCCAGGTATTCCGCTTCGTAGTCTTCTGTATCTAGGTGTCGGATGTGGAAGTCCAGGGTGTCCAGGTATTCCGCTTCGTAGTCTTCTGTATCTAGGTGTCGGATGTGGAAGTTCAGGGTTTCCAGGTATTCCGCTTCGTAGTTTTCTGTATCTAGTTGCCGGATGTGGAAGTTCAGGGTGTCCAGGTATTCCGCTTCGTAGTTTTCTGTATCTCGGTGTCGGATGTCGAAGTTCAGGGTGTCCAGGTATTCCGCTCCGTAGTTTCCTGCTTCTAGGTGTCAGACGTGGAAGTTCGGGTTGTTCAGGTATTCCGCTTCGTAGTTTTCTGTATCTAGGTGTCGGATGTGGAAGTTCAGGGTGTCCAGGTATTCCGCTTCGTAGTTTTCTGTATCTAGTTGCTGGATGTGGATGTTTAGGGTGCCCAGGTATTCCGCTTCGTAGTTTTCTGTATCTAGGTATCGGATGTCGAAGTTCAGGGTGTCCAGGTATTCCGCTCCGTAGTTTCCTGCATCTAGGTGTCAGACGTGGAAGTTCAGGTTGTTCAGGTATTCCGCTTCGTAGTTTTCTGTATCTGGGTGCCGGATGTGGAAGTTCAGGGTGTCCAGGTATTCCGCTTCGTAGTTTTCTGTATATAGGTGTCGGATGTGGAAGTCCAGGGTGTCCAGGTATTCCGCTCCGTAGTCTTCTGTATCTAGGTGTCGGATGTGGAAGTTCAGGGTTTCCAGGTATTCCGCTTCGTAGTTTTCTGTATCTAGTTGCCGGATGTGGAAGTTCAGGGTGTCCAGGTATTCCGCTTCGTAGTTTACTGTATCTAGGTGTCGGATGTCGAAGTTCAGGGTGTCCAGGTATTCCGCTTCGTAGTTTTCTGTATATAGGTGTCGGATGTGGAATTCCAGGGTGTCCAGGTATTCCGCTTCGTAGTTTTCTGTATCTAGTTGCCGGATGTGGAAGTTCAGGGTGTCCAGGTATTCCGCTTCGTAGTTTACTGTATCTAGGTGTCGGATGTCGAAGTTCAGGGTGTCCAGGTATTCCGCTCCGTAGTTTCCTGCATCTAGGTGTCAGACGTGGAAGTTCAGGTTGTTCAGGTATTCCGCTTCGTAGTTTTCTGTATCTGGGTGCCGGATGTGGAAGTTCAGGGTGTCCAGGTATTCCGCTTCGTAGTTTTCTGTATATAGGTGTCGGATGTGGAATTCCAGGGTGTCCAGGTATTCCGCTTCGTAGTCTTCTGTATCTAGGTGTCGGATGTGGAAGTTCAGGGTTTCCAGGTATTCCGCTTCGTAGTTTTCTGTATCTAGTTGCCGGATGTGGAAGTTCAGGGTGTCCAGGTATTCCGCTTCGTAGTTTTCTGTATCTAGGTGTCGGATGTGGAAGTTCAGGGTTTCCAGGTATTCCGCTTCGTAGTTTTCTGTATCTAGTTGCCGGATGTGGAAGTTCAGGGTTTCCAGGTATTCCGCTTCGTAGTTTTCTGTATCTAGGTGTCGGATGTCGAAGTTCAGGGTGTCCAGGTATTCCGTTCCGTAGATTCCTGCATCTTGGTGTCAGACATGCAAGTTCAGGTTCTTCAGGTATTCCGCTTCGTAGTTTTCTGTATCTAGGTGTCGGATGTGGAAGTCCAGGGTGTCCAGGTATTCCGCTTCGTAGTTTTCTGTATCTGGGTGCCGGATGTGGAAGTTCAGGGTGTCCAGGTATTCCGCTTCGTAGTTTTCTGTATATAGGTGTCGGATGTGGAAGTCCAGGGTGTCCAGGTATTCCGCTTCTTAGTTTTCTGTATCTGGGTGCCGGATGTGGAAGTTCAGGGTGTCCAGGTATTCCGCTTCGTAGTTTTCTGTATATAGGTGTCGGATGCGGAAGTCCAGGGTGTCCAGGTATTCCGCTTCGTAGTCTTCTGTATCTAGGTGTCGGATGTGGAAGTTCAGGGTTTCCAGGTATTCCGCTTCGTAGTTTTCTGTATCTAGTTGCCGGATGTGGAAGTTCAGGGTGTCCAGATATTCCGCTTCGTAGTTTTCTGTATCTAGGTGTCGGATGTCGAAGTTCAGGGTGTCCAGGTATTCCGCTCCGTAGTTTCCTGCATCTTGGTGTCAGACGTGCAAGTTCAGGTTCTTCAGGTATTCCGCTTCGTAGTTTTCTGTATCTAGGTGTCGGATGTGGAAGTCCAGGGTGTCCAGGTATTCCGCTTCGTAGTTTTCTGTATCTGGGTGCCGGATGTGCAAGTTCAGGGTTTCCAGGTATTCCGCTTCGTAGTTTTCTGGATATAGGTGTCGGATGTGGAAGTCCAGGGTGTCCAGGTATTCCGCTTCGTAGTCTTCTGTATCTAGGTGTCGGATGTGGAAGTCCAGGGTGTCCAGGTATTCCGCTTCGTAGTCTTCTGTATCTAGGTGTCGGATGTGGAAGTTCAGGGTTTCCAGGTATTCCGCTTCGTAGTTTTCTGTATCTAGTTGCCGGATGTGGAAGTTCAGGGTGTCCAGGTATTCCGCTTCGTAGTTTTCTGTATCTCGGTGTCGGATGTCGAAGTTCAGGGTGTCCAGGTATTCCGCTCCGTAGTTTCCTGCTTCTAGGTGTCAGACGTGGAAGTTCGGGTTGTTCAGGTATTCCGCTTCGTAGTTTTCTGTATCTAGGTGTCGGATGTGGAAGTTCAGGGTGTCCAGGTATTCCGCTTCGTAGTTTTCTGTATCTAGTTGCTGGATGTGGATGTTTAGGGTGCCCAGGTATTCCGCTTCGTAGTTTTCTGTATCTAGGTATCGGATGTCGAAGTTCAGGGTGTCCAGGTATTCCGCTCCGTAGTTTCCTGCATCTAGGTGTCAGACGTGGAAGTTCAGGTTGTTCAGGTATTCCGCTTCGTAGTTTTCTGTATCTGGGTGCCGGATGTGGAAGTTCAGGGTGTCCAGGTATTCCGCTTCGTAGTTTTCTGTATATAGGTGTCGGATGTGGAAGTCCAGGGTGTCCAGGTATTCCGCTCCGTAGTCTTCTGTATCTAGGTGTCGGATGTGGAAGTTCAGGGTTTCCAGGTATTCCGCTTCGTAGTTTTCTGTATCTAGTTGCCGGATGTGGAAGTTCAGGGTGTCCAGGTATTCCGCTTCGTAGTTTACTGTATCTAGGTGTCGGATGTCGAAGTTCAGGGTGTCCAGGTATTCCGCTTCGTAGTTTTCTGTATATAGGTGTCGGATGTGGAATTCCAGAGTGTCCAGGTATTCCGCTTCGTAGTTTTCTGTATCTAGTTGCCGGATGTGGAAGTTCAGGGTGTCCAGGTATTCCGCTTCGTAGTTTACTGTATCTAGGTGTCGGATGTCGAAGTTCAGGGTGTCCAGGTATTCCGCTCCGTAGTTTCCTGCATCTAGGTGTCAGACGTGGAAGTTCAGGTTGTTCAGGTATTCCGCTTCGTAGTTTTCTGTATCTGGGTGCCGGATGTGGAAGTTCAGGGTGTCCAGGTATTCCGCTTCGTAGTTTTCTGTATATAGGTGTCGGATGTGGAATTCCAGGGTGTCCAGGTATTCCGCTCCGTAGTTTTCTGTATCTAGGTGTCGGATGTGGAAGTTCAGGGTTTCCAGGTATTCCGCTTCGTAGTTTTCTGTATCTAGTTGCCGGATGTGGAAGTTCAGGGTGTCCAGGTATTCCGCTTCGTAGTTTTCTGTATCTAGGTGTCGGATGTGGAAGTTCAGGGTTTCCAGGTATTCCGCTTCGTAGTTTTCTGTATCTAGTTGCCGGATGTGGAAGTTCAGGGTGTCCAGGTATTCCGCTTCGTAGTTTTCTGTATCTAGGTGTCGGATGTGGAAGTTCAGGGTTTCCAGGTATTCCGCTTCGTAGTTTTCTGTATCTAGTTGCCGGATGTGGAAGTTCAGGGTTTCCAGGTATTCCGCTTCGTAGTTTTCTGTATATAGGTGTCGGATGTGGAAGTCCAGGGTGTCCAGGTATTCCGCTTCGTAGTTTTCTGTATCTGGGTGCCGGATGTGGAATTCCAGGGTGTCCAGGTATTCCGCTCCGTAGTTTTCTGTATCTAGGTGTCGGATGTGGAAGTTCAGGGTTTCCAGGTATTCCGCTTCGTAGTTTTCTGTATCTAGTTGCCGGATGTGGAAGTTCAGGGTGTCCAGGTATTCCGCTTCGTAGTTTTCTGTATCTAGGTGTCGGATGTGGAAGTTCAGGGTTTCCAGGTATTCCGTTCCGTAGATTCCTGCATCTTGGTGTCAGACATGCAAGTTCAGGTTCTTCAGGTATTCCGCTTCGTAGTTTTCTGTATCTAGGTGTCGGATGTGGAAGTCCAGGGTGTCCAGGTATTCCGCTTCGTAGTTTTCTGTATCTGGGTGCCGGATGTGGAAGTTCAGGGTGTCCAGGTATTCCGCTTCGTAGTTTTCTGTATATAGGTGTCGGATGTGGAAGTCCAGGGTGTCCAGGTATTCCGCTTCGTAGTTTTCTGTATCTGGGTGCCGGATGTGGAAGTTCAGGGTGTCCAGGTATTCCGCTTCGTAGTTTTCTGTATATAGGTGTCGGATGCGGAAGTCCAGGGTGTCCAGGTATTCCGCTTCGTAGTCTTCTGTATCTAGGTGTCGGATGTGGAAGTTCAGGGTTTCCAGGTATTCCGCTTCGTAGTTTTCTGTATCTAGTTGCCGGATGTGGAAGTTCAGGGTGTCCAGATATTCCGCTTCGTAGTTTTCTGTATCTAGGTGTCGGATGTCGAAGTTCAGGGTGTCCAGGTATTCCGCTCCGTAGTTTTCTGTATCTAGGTGTCGGATGTGGAAGTTCAGGGTTTCCAGGTATTCCGCTTCGTAGTTTTCTGTATCTAGTTGCCGGATGTGGAAGTTCAGGGTGTCCAGGTATTCCGCTTCGTAGTTTTCTGTATCTCGGTGTCGGATGTCGAAGTTCAGGGTGTCCAGGTATTCCGCTCCGTAGTTTCCTGCTTCTAGGTGTCAGACGTGGAAGTTCGGGTTGTTCAGGTATTCCGCTTCGTAGTTTTCTGTATCTAGGTGTCGGATGTGGAAGTTCAGGGTTTCCAGGTATTCCGCTTCGTAGTTTTCTGTATCTAGTTGCCGGATGTGGAAGTTCAGGGTGTCCAGGTATTCCGCTTCGTAGTTTTCTGTATCTAGGTGTCGGATATCGAAGTTCAGGGTGTCCAGGTATTCCGCTCCATAGTTTCCTGCATCTAGGTGTCAGACGTGGAAGTTCAGGTTCTTCAGGTATTCCGCTTCGTAGTTTTCTGTATCTAGGTGTCGGATGTGGAAGTCCAGGGTGTCCAGGTATTCCGCTTCGTAGTTTTCTGTATCTGGGTGCCGGATGTGGAAGTCCAGGGTGTCCAGGTATTCCGTTTCGTAGTCTTCTGTATCTAGGTGTCGGATGTGGAAGTTCAGGGTTTCCAGGTATTCCGCTTCGTAGTTTTCCGTATCTAGTTGCCGGATGTGGAAGTTCAGGGTGTCCAGGTATTCCGCTTCGTAGTTTTCTGTATCTAGGTGTCGGATGTCGAAGTTCAGGGTGTCCAGGTATTCCGCTCCGTAGTTTCCTGCATCTAGGTGTCAGACGTGGAAGTTCAAGTTCTTCAGGTATTCCGCTTCGTAGTTTTCTGTATCTAGGTGTCGGATGTGGAAGTCCAGGGTGTCCAGGTATTCCGCTTCGTAGTTTTCTGTATCTGGGTGCCGGATGTGGAAGTTCAGGGTGTCCAGGTATTCCGCTTCGTAGTCTTCTGTATCTAGGTGTCGGATGTCGAAGTTCAGGGTGTCCAGGTATTCCGCTCCGTAGTTTCCTGCATCTAGGTGTCAGACGTGGAAGTTCAGGTTCTTCAGGTATTCCGCTTCGTAGTTTTCTGTATCTAGGTGTCGGATGTGGAACTCCAGGGTGTCCAGGTATTCCGCTTCGTAGTTTTCTGTATCTGGGTGCCGGATGTGGAAGTTCAGGGTGTCCAGGTATTCCGCTTCGTAGTCTTCTGTATCTAGGTGTCGGATGTGGAAGTTCAGGGTTTCCAGGTATTCCGCTTCGTAGTTTTCTGTATCTAGTTGCCGGATGTGGAAGTTCAGGGTGTCCAGGTATTCCGCTTCGTAGTTTACTGTATCTAGGTGTCGGATGTCGAAGTTCAGGGTGTCCAGGTATTCCGCTTCGTAGTTTTCTGTATATAGGTGTCGGATGTGGAATTCCAGAGTGTCCAGGTATTCCGCTTCGTAGTTTTCTGTATCTAGTTGCCGGATGTGGAAGTTCAGGGTGTCCAGGTATTCCGCTTCGTAGTTTACTGTATCTAGGTGTCGGATGTCGAAGTTCAGGGTGTCCAGGTATTCCGCTCCGTAGTTTCCTGCATCTAGGTGTCAGACGTGGAAGTTCAGGTTGTTCAGGTATTCCGCTTCGTAGTTTTCTGTATCTGGGTGCCGGATGTGGAAGTTCAGGGTGTCCAGGTATTCCGCTTCGTAGTTTTCTGTATATAGGTGTCGGATGTGGAATTCCAGGGTGTCCAGGTATTCCGCTCCGTAGTTTTCTGTATCTAGGTGTCGGATGTGGAAGTTCAGGGTTTCCAGGTATTCCGCTTCGTAGTTTTCTGTATCTAGTTGCCGGATGTGGAAGTTCAGGGTGTCCAGGTATTCCGCTTCGTAGTTTTCTGTATCTAGGTGTCGGATGTGGAAGTTCAGGGTTTCCAGGTATTCCGCTTCGTAGTTTTCTGTATCTAGTTGCCGGATGTGGAAGTTCAGGGTGTCCAGGTATTCCGCTTCGTAGTTTTCTGTATCTAGGTGTCGGATGTGGAAGTTCAGGGTTTCCAGGTATTCCGCTTCGTAGTTTTCTGTATCTAGTTGCCGGATGTGGAAGTTCAGGGTTTCCAGGTATTCCGCTTCGTAGTTTTCTGTATATAGGTGTCGGATGTGGAAGTCCAGGGTGTCCAGGTATTCCGCTTCGTAGTTTTCTGTATCTGGGTGCCGGATGTGGAATTCCAGGGTGTCCAGGTATTCCGCTCCGTAGTTTTCTGTATCTAGGTGTCGGATGTGGAAGTTCAGGGTTTCCAGGTATTCCGCTTCGTAGTTTTCTGTATCTAGTTGCCGGATGTGGAAGTTCAGGGTGTCCAGGTATTCCGCTTCGTAGTTTTCTGTATCTAGGTGTCGGATGTGGAAGTTCAGGGTTTCCAGGTATTCCGTTCCGTAGATTCCTGCATCTTGGTGTCAGACATGCAAGTTCAGGTTCTTCAGGTATTCCGCTTCGTAGTTTTCTGTATCTAGGTGTCGGATGTGGAAGTCCAGGGTGTCCAGGTATTCCGCTTCGTAGTTTTCTGTATCTGGGTGCCGGATGTGGAAGTTCAGGGTGTCCAGGTATTCCGCTTCGTAGTTTTCTGTATATAGGTGTCGGATGTGGAAGTCCAGGGTGTCCAGGTATTCCGCTTCGTAGTTTTCTGTATCTGGGTGCCGGATGTGGAAGTTCAGGGTGTCCAGGTATTCCGCTTCGTAGTTTTCTGTATATAGGTGTCGGATGCGGAAGTCCAGGGTGTCCAGGTATTCCGCTTCGTAGTCTTCTGTATCTAGGTGTCGGATGTGGAAGTTCAGGGTTTCCAGGTATTCCGCTTCGTAGTTTTCTGTATCTAGTTGCCGGATGTGGAAGTTCAGGGTGTCCAGATATTCCGCTTCGTAGTTTTCTGTATCTAGGTGTCGGATGTCGAAGTTCAGGGTGTCCAGGTATTCCGCTCCGTAGTTTTCTGTATCTAGGTGTCGGATGTGGAAGTTCAGGGTTTCCAGGTATTCCGCTTCGTAGTTTTCTGTATCTAGTTGCCGGATGTGGAAGTTCAGGGTGTCCAGGTATTCCGCTTCGTAGTTTTCTGTATCTCGGTGTCGGATGTCGAAGTTCAGGGTGTCCAGGTATTCCGCTCCGTAGTTTCCTGCTTCTAGGTGTCAGACGTGGAAGTTCGGGTTGTTCAGGTATTCCGCTTCGTAGTTTTCTGTATCTAGGTGTCGGATGTGGAAGTTCAGGGTTTCCAGGTATTCCGCTTCGTAGTTTTCTGTATCTAGTTGCCGGATGTGGAAGTTCAGGGTGTCCAGGTATTCCGCTTCGTAGTTTTCTGTATCTAGGTGTCGGATATCGAAGTTCAGGGTGTCCAGGTATTCCGCTCCATAGTTTCCTGCATCTAGGTGTCAGACGTGGAAGTTCAGGTTCTTCAGGTATTCCGCTTCGTAGTTTTCTGTATCTAGGTGTCGGATGTGGAAGTCCAGGGTGTCCAGGTATTCCGCTTCGTAGTTTTCTGTATCTGGGTGCCGGATGTGGAAGTCCAGGGTGTCCAGGTATTCCGTTTCGTAGTCTTCTGTATCTAGGTGTCGGATGTGGAAGTTCAGGGTTTCCAGGTATTCCGCTTCGTAGTTTTCCGTATCTAGTTGCCGGATGTGGAAGTTCAGGGTGTCCAGGTATTCCGCTTCGTAGTTTTCTGTATCTAGGTGTCGGATGTCGAAGTTCAGGGTGTCCAGGTATTCCGCTCCGTAGTTTCCTGCATCTAGGTGTCAGACGTGGAAGTTCAAGTTCTTCAGGTATTCCGCTTCGTAGTTTTCTGTATCTAGGTGTCGGATGTGGAAGTCCAGGGTGTCCAGGTATTCCGCTTCGTAGTTTTCTGTATCTGGGTGCCGGATGTGGAAGTTCAGGGTGTCCAGGTATTCCGCTTCGTAGTCTTCTGTATCTAGGTGTCGGATGTCGAAGTTCAGGGTGTCCAGGTATTCCGCTCCGTAGTTTCCTGCATCTAGGTGTCAGACGTGGAAGTTCAGGTTCTTCAGGTATTCCGCTTCGTAGTTTTCTGTATCTAGGTGTCGGATGTGGAACTCCAGGGTGTCCAGGTATTCCGCTTCGTAGTTTTCTGTATCTGGGTGCCGGATGTGGAAGTTCAGGGTGTCCAGGTATTCCGCTTCGTAGTCTTCTGTATCTAGGTGTCGGATGTGGAAGTTCAGGGTTTCCAGGTATTCCGCTTCGTAGTTTTCTGTATCTAGTTGCCGGATGTGGAAGTTCAGGGTGTCCAGGTATTCCGCTTCGTAGTTTTCTGTATCTAGGTGTCGGATGTCGAAGTTCAGGGTGTCCAGGTATTCCGCTCCATAGTTTCCTGCATCTAGGTGTCAGACGTGGAAGTTCAGGTTCTTCAGGTATTCCGCTTCGTAGTTTTCTGTATCTAGGAGTCGGATGTGGAAGTCCAGGGTGTCCAGGTATTCCGCTTCGTAGTTTTCTGTATCTGGGTGCCGGATGTGGAAGTCCAGGGTGTCCAGGTATTCCGTTTCGTAGTCTTCTGTATCTAGTTGCCGGATGTGGAAGTTCAGGGTGTCCAGGTATTCCGCTTCGTAGTTTTCTGTATCTAGGTGTCGGATGTCGAAGTTCAGGGTGTCCAGGTATTCCGCTCCGTAGTTTCCTGCATCTAGGTGTCAGACGTGGAAGTTCAGGTTCTTCAGGTATTCCGCTTCGTAGTTTTCTGTATCTAGGAGTCGGATGTGGAAGTCCAGGGTGTCCAGGTATTCCGCTTCGTAGTTTTCTGTATCTGGGTGCCGGATGTGGAAGTCCAGGGTGTCCAGGTATTCCGTTTCGTAGTCTTCTGTATCTAGTTGCCGGATGTGGAAGTTCAGGGTGTCCAGGTATTCCGCTTCGTAGTTTTCTGTATCTAGGTGTCGGATGTCGAAGTTCAGGGTGTCCAGGTATTCCGCTCCGTAGTTTCCTGCATCTAGGTGTCAGACGTGGATGTTCAAGTTCTTCAGGTATTCCGCATCGTAGTTTTCTGTATCTAGGTGTCGGATGTCGAAGTTCAGGGTGTCCAGGTATTCCGTTCCGTAGATTCCTGCATCTTGGTGTCAGACGTGCAAGTTCAGGTTCTTCAGGTATTCCGCTTCGTAGTTTTCTGTATCTAGGTGTCGGATGTGGAAGTCCAGGGTGTCCAGGTATTCCGCTTCGTAGTTTTCTGTATCTGGGTGCCGGATGTGGAAGTTCAGGGTGTCCAGGTATTCCGCTTCGTAGTTTTCTGTATATAGGTGTCGGATGTGGAAGTCCAGGGTGTCCAGGTATTCCGCTTCGTAGTTTTCTGTATCTGGGTGCCGGATGTGGAAGTTCAGGGTGTCCAGGTATTCCGCTTCGTAGTTTTCTGTATATAGGTGTCGGATGCGGAAGTCCAGGGTGTCCAGGTATTCCGCTTCGTAGTCTTCTGTATCTAGGTGTCGGATGTGGAAGTTCAGGGTTTCCAGGTATTCCGCTTCGTAGTTTTCTGTATCTAGTTGCCGGATGTGGAAGTTCAGGGTGTCCAGATATTCCGCTTCGTAGTTTTCTGTATCTAGGTGTCGGATGTCGAAGTTCAGGGTGTCCAGGTATTCCGCTCCGTAGTTTCCTGCATCTTGGTGTCAGACGTGCAAGTTCAGGTTCTTCAGGTATTCCGCTTCGTAGTTTTCTGTATCTAGGTGTCGGATGTGGAAGTCCAGGGTGTCCAGGTATTCCGCTTCGTAGTTTTCTGTATCTGGGTGCCGGATGTGGAAGTTCAGGGTTTCCAGGTATTCCGCTTCGTAGTTTTCTGGATATAGGTGTCGGATGTGGAAGTCCAGGGTGTCCAGGTATTCCGCTTCGTAGTCTTCTGTATCTAGGTGTCGGATGTGGAAGTCCAGGGTGTCCAGGTATTCCGCTTCGTAGTCTTCTGTATCTAGGTGTCGGATGTGGAAGTTCAGGGTTTCCAGGTATTCCGCTTCGTAGTTTTCTGTATCTAGTTGCCGGATGTGGAAGTTCAGGGTGTCCAGGTATTCCGCTTCGTAGTTTTCTGTATCTCGGTGTCGGATGTCGAAGTTCAGGGTGTCCAGGTATTCCGCTCCGTAGTTTCCTGCTTCTAGGTGTCAGACGTGGAAGTTCGGGTTGTTCAGGTATTCCGCTTCGTAGTTTTCTGTATCTAGGTGTCGGATGTGGAAGTTCAGGGTGTCCAGGTATTCCGCTTCGTAGTTTTCTGTATCTAGTTGCTGGATGTGGATGTTTAGGGTGCCCAGGTATTCCGCTTCGTAGTTTTCTGTATCTAGGTATCGGATGTCGAAGTTCAGGGTGTCCAGGTATTCCGCTCCGTAGTTTCCTGCATCTAGGTGTCAGACGTGGAAGTTCAGGCTGTTCAGGTATTCCGCTTCGTAGTTTTCTGTATCTGGGTGCCGGATGTGGAAGTTCAGGGTGTCCAGGTATTCCGCTTCGTAGTTTTCTGTATATAGGTGTCGGATGTGGAAGTCCAGGGTGTCCAGGTATTCCGCTCCGTAGTCTTCTGTATCTAGGTGTCGGATGTGGAAGTTCAGGGTTTCCAGGTATTCCGCTTCGTAGTTTTCTGTATCTAGTTGCCGGATGTGGAAGTTCAGGGTGTCCAGGTATTCCGCTTCGTAGTTTACTGTATCTAGGTGTCGGATGTCGAAGTTCAGGGTGTCCAGGTATTCCGTTTCGTAGTTTTCTGTATATAGGTGTCGGATGTGGAATTCCAGGGTGTCCAGGTATTCCGCTTCGTAGTTTTCTGTATCTAGTTGCCGGATGTGGAAGTTCAGGGTGTCCAGGTATTCCGCTTCGTAGTTTACTGTATCTAGGTGTCGGATGTCGAAGTTCAGGGTGTCCAGGTATTCCGCTCCGTAGTTTCCTGCATCTAGGTGTCAGACGTGGAAGTTCAGGTTGTTCAGGTATTCCGCTTCGTAGTTTTCTGTATCTGGGTGCCGGATGTGGAAGTTCAGGGTGTCCAGGTATTCCGCTTCGTAGTTTTCTGTATATAGGTGTCGGATGTGGAATTCCAGGGTGTCCAGGTATTCCGCTTCGTAGTCTTCTGTATCTAGGTGTCGGATGTGGAAGTTCAGGGTTTCCAGGTATTCCGCTTCGTAGTTTTCTGTATCTAGTTGCCGGATGTGGAAGTTCAGGGTGTCCAGGTATTCCGCTTCGTAGTTTTCTGTATCTAGGTGTCGGATGTGGAAGTTCAGGGTTTCCAGGTATTCCGCTTCGTAGTTTTCTGTATCTAGTTGCCGGATGTGGAAGTTCAGGGTTTCCAGGTATTCCGCTTCGTAGTTTTCTGTATCTAGGTGTCGGATGTCGAAGTTCAGGGTGTCCAGGTATTCCGTTCCGTAGATTCCTGCATCTTGGTGTCAGACATGCAAGTTCAGGTTCTTCAGGTATTCCGCTTCGTAGTTTTCTGTATCTAGGTGTCGGATGTGGAAGTCCAGGGTGTCCAGGTATTCCGCTTCGTAGTTTTCTGTATCTGGGTGCCGGATGTGGAAGTTCAGGGTGTCCAGGTATTCCGCTTCGTAGTTTTCTATATAGGTGTCGGATGTGGAAGTCCAGGGTGTCCAGGTATTCCGCTTCGTAGTTTTCTGTATCTGGGTGCCGGATGTGGAAGTTCAGGGTGTCCAGGTATTCCGCTTCGTAGTTTTCTGTATATAGGTGTCGGATGCGGAAGTCCAGGGTGTCCAGGTATTCCGCTTCGTAGTCTTCTGTATCTAGGTGTCGGATGTGGAAGTTCAGGGTTTCCAGGTATTCCGCTTCGTAGTTTTCTGTATCTAGTTGCCGGATGTGGAAGTTCAGGGTGTCCAGATATTCCGCTTCGTAGTTTTCTGTATCTAGGTGTCGGATGTCGAAGTTCAGGGTGTCCAGGTATTCCGCTCCGTAGTTTTCTGTATATAGGTGTCGGATGTGGAAGTCCAGGGTGTCCAGGTATTCCGCTTCGTAGTCTTCTGTATCTGGGTGCCGGATGTGGAAGTTCAGGGTGTCCAGGTATTCCGCTTCGTAGTTTTCTGTATATAGGTGTCGGATGTGGAAGTCCAGGGTGTCCAGGTATTCCGCTTCGTAGTCTTCTGTATCTAGGTGTCGGATGTGGAAGTTCAGGGTTTCCAGGTATTCCGCTTCGTAGTTTTCTGTATATAGGTGTCGGATGTGGAATTCCAGGGTGTCCAGGTATTCCGCTTCGTAGTTCTCTGTATCTGGGTGCCGGATGTGGAAGTTCAGGGTTTCCAGGTATTCCGCTTCGTAGTTTTCTGGATATAGGTGTCGGATGTGGAAGTCCAGGGTGTCCAGGTATTCCGCTTCGTAGTCTTCTGTATCTAGGTGTCGGATGTGGAAGTCCAGGGTGTCCAGGTATTCCGCTTCGTAGTCTTCTGTATCTAGGTGTCGGATGTGGAAGTTCAGGGTTTCCAGGTATTCCGCTTCGTAGTTTTCTGTATCTAGTTGCCGGATGTGGAAGTTCAGGGTGTCCAGGTATTCCGCTTCGTAGTTTTCTGTATCTCGGTGTCGGATGTCGAAGTTCAGGGTGTCCAGGTATTCCGCTCCGTAGTTTCCTGCTTCTAGGTGTCAGACGTGGAAGTTCGGGTTGTTCAGGTATTCCGCTTCGTAGTTTTCTGTATCTAGGTGTCGGATGTGGAAGTTCAGGGTGTCCAGGTATTCCGCTTCGTAGTTTTCTGTATCTAGTTGCTGGATGTGGATGTTTAGGGTGCCCAGGTATTCCGCTTCGTAGTTTTCTGTATCTAGGTATCGGATGTCGAAGTTCAGGGTGTCCAGGTATTCCGCTCCGTAGTTTCCTGCATCTAGGTGTCAGACGTGGAAGTTCAGGTTGTTCAGGTATTCCGCTTCGTAGTTTTCTGTATCTGGGTGCCGGATGTGGAAGTTCAGGGTGTCCAGGTATTCCGCTTCGTAGTTTTCTGTATATAGGTGTCGGATGTGGAATTCCAGGGTGTCCAGGTATTCCGCTTCGTAGTCTTCTGTATCTAGGTGTCGGATGTGGAAGTTCAGGGTTTCCAGGTATTCCGCTTCGTAGTTTTCTGTATCTAGTTGCCGGATGTGGAAGTTCAGGGTGTCCAGGTATTCCGCTTCGTAGTTTTCTGTATCTAGGTGTCGGATATCGAAGTTCAGGGTGTCCAGGTATTCCGCTCCATAGTTTCCTGCATCTAGGTGTCAGACGTGGAAGTTCAGGTTCTTCAGGTATTCCGCTTCGTAGTTTTCTGTATCTAGGTGTCGGATGTGGAAGTCCAGGGTGTCCAGGTATTCCGCTTCGTAGTTTTCTGTATCTGGGTGCCGGATGTGGAAGTCCAGGGTGTCCAGGTATTCCGTTTCGTAGTCTTCTGTATCTAGGTGTCGGATGTGGAAGTTCAGGGTTTCCAGGTATTCCGCTTCGTAGTTTTCCGTATCTAGTTGCCGGATGTGGAAGTTCAGGGTGTCCAGGTATTCCGCTTCGTAGTTTTCTGTATCTAGGTGTCGGATGTCGAAGTTCAGGGTGTCCAGGTATTCCGCTCCGTAGTTTCCTGCATCTAGGTGTCAGACGTGGAAGTTCAAGTTCTTCAGGTATTCCGCTTCGTAGTTTTCTGTATCTAGGTGTCGGATGTGGAAGTCCAGGGTGTCCAGGTATTCCGCTTCGTAGTTTTCTGTATCTGGGTGCCGGATGTGGAAGTTCAGGGTGTCCAGGTATTCCGCTTCGTAGTTTTCTGTATCTAGGTGTCGGATGTCGAAGTTCAGGGTGTCCAGGTATTCCGCTCCGTAGTTTCCTGCATCTAGGTGTCAGACGTGGAAGTTCAGGTTCTTCAGGTATTCCGCTTCGTAGTTTTCTGTATCTAGGTGTCGGATGTGGAACTCCAGGGTGTCCAGGCATTCCGCTTCGTAGTTTTCTGTATCTGGGTGCCGGATGTGGAAGTTCAGGGTGTCCAGGTATTCCGCTTCGTAGTTTTCTGGATATAGGTGTCGGATGTGGAAGTCCAGGGTGTCCAGGTATTCCGCTTCGTAGTCTTCTATATCTAGGTGTCGGATGTGGAAGTTCAGGGTTTCCAGCTATTCCGCTTCGTAGTTTTCTGTATCTAGTTGCCGGATGTGGAAGTTCAGGGTGTCCAGGTATTCCGCTTCGTAGTTTTCTGTATCTAGGTGTCGGATGTCGAAGTTCAGGGTGTCCAGGTATTCCGTTCCGTAGATTCATGCATCTTGGTGTCAGACGTGCAAGTTCAGGTTCTTCAGGTATTCCGCTTCGTAGTTTTCTGTATCTAGGTGTCGGATGTGGAAGTCCAGGGTGTCCAGGTATTCCGCTTCGTAGTTTTCTGTATATAGATGTCGGATGTGGAAGTCCAGGGTGTCCAGGTATTCCGCTTCGTAGTCTTCTGTATCTAGTTGCCGGATGTGGAAGTTCAGGGTGTCCAGGTATTCCGCTTCGTAGTTTTCTGTATCTCGGTGTCGGATGTCGAAGTTCAGGGTGTCCAGGTATTCCGCTCCGTAGTTTCCTGCTTCTAGGTGTCAGACGTGGAAGTTCGGGTTGTTCAGGTATTCCGCTTCGTAGTTTTCTGTATCTAGGTGACGGATGTGGAAGTTCAGGGTGTCCAGGTATTCCGCTTCGTAGTTTTCTGTATCTAGTTGCTGGATGTGGATGTTTAGGGTGCCCAGGTATTCCGCTTCGTAGTTTTCTGTATCTAGGTATCGGATGTCGACGTTCAGGGTGTCCAGGTATTCCGCTCCGTAGTTTCCTGCATCTAGGTGTCAGACGTGGAAGTTCAGGTTGTTCAGGTATTCCGCTTCGTAGTTTTCTGTATCTGGGTGTCGGATGTGGAAGTTCAGGGTTTCCAGGTATTCCGCTTCGTAGTTTTCTGTATCTAGTTGCCGGATGTCGAAGTTCAGGGTGTCCAGGTATTCCGCTCCGTAGTTTCCTGCATCTAGGTGTCAGACGTGGAAGTTCAGGTTCTTCAGGTATTCCGCTTCGTAGTTTTCTGTATCTGGGTGCCGGATGTGGAAGTTCAGGGTTTCCAGGTATTCCGCTTCGTAGTTTTCTGGATATAGGTGTCGGATGTGGAAGTCCAGGGTGTCCAGGTATTCCGCTTCGTAGTCTTCTGTATCTAGGTGTCGGATGTGGAAGTTCAGGGTTTCCAGGTATTCCGCTTCGTAGTTTTCTGTATCTAGTTGCCGGATGTGGAAGTTCAGGGTGTCCAGGTATTCCGCTTCGTAGTTTTCTGTATCTCGGTGTCGGATGTCGAAGTTCAGGGTGTCCAGGTATTCCGCTCCGTAGTTTACTGCATCTTGGTGTCAGACGTGCAAGTTCAGGTTCTTCAGGTATTCCGCTTCGTAGTTTTCTGTATCTAGGTGTCGGATGTGGAAGTCCAGGGTGTCCAGGTATTCCGCTTCGTAGTCTTCTGTATCTAGGTGTCGGATGTGTAAGTTCAGGGTTTCCAGGTATTCCGCTTCGTAGTTTTCTGTATCTAGGTATCGGATGTCGAAGTTCAGGGTGTCCAGGTATTCCGCTCCGTAGTTTCCTGCATCTAGGTGTCAGACGTGGAAGTTCAGGTTGTTCAGGTATTCCGCTTCGTAGTTTTCTGTATCTGGGTGCCGGATGTGGAAGTTCAGGGTGTCCAGGTATTCCGCTTCGTAGTTTTCTGTATATAGGTGTCGGATGTGGAAGTCCAGGGTGTCCAGGTATTCCGCTCCGTAGTCTTCTGTATCTAGGTGTCGGATGTGGAAGTTCAGGGTTTCCAGGTATTCCGCTTCGTAGTTTTCTGTATCTAGTTGCCGGATATGGAAGTTCAGGGTGTCCAGGTATTCCGCTTCGTAGTTTTCTGTATCTAGGTGTCGGATGTCGAAGTTCAGGGTGTCCAAGTATTCCGCTCCGTAGTTTCCTGCATCTAGGTGTCAGACGTGGAAGTTCAGGTTCTTCAGGTATTCCGCTTCGTAGTTTTCTGTATCTAGGTGTCGGATGTGGAACTCCAGGGTGTCCAGGTATTCCGCTTCGTAGTTTTCTGTATCTGGGTGCCGGATGTGGAAGTTCAGGGTGTCCAGGTATTCCGCTTCGTAGTCTTCTGTATCTAGGTGTCGGATGTGGAAGTTCAGGGTTTCCAGGTATTCCGCTTCGTAGTTTTCTGTATCTAGTTGCCGGATGTGGAAGTTCAGGGTGTCCAGGCATTCCGCTTCGTAGTTTACTGTATCTAGGTGTCGGATGTCGAAGTTCAGGGTGTCCAGGTATTCCGCTCCGTAGTTTCCTGCATCTAGGTGTCAGACGTGGAAGTTCAGGTTGTTCAGGTATTCCGCTTCGTAGTTTTCTGTATCTGGGTGCCGGATGTGGAAGTTCAGGGTGTCCAGGTATTCCGCTTCGTAGTTTTCTGTATATAGGTGTCGGATGTGGAATTCCAGGGTGTCCAGGTATTCCGCTTCGTAGTCCTCTGTATCTAGGTGTCGGATGTGGAAGTTCAGGGTTTCCAGGTATTCCGCTTCGTAGTTTTCTGTATCTAGTTGCCGGATGTGGAAGCTCAGGGTGTCCAGGTATTCCGCTTCGTAGTTTTCTGTATCTAGGTGTCGGATGCCGAAGTTCAGGGTGTCCAGGTATTCCGCTCCGTAGTTTCCTGCATCTAGGTGTCAGACGTGGAAGTTCAGGTTCTTCAGGTATTCCGCTTCGTAGTTTTCTGTATCTAGGTGTCGGATGTGGAAGTCCAGGGTGTCCAGGTATTCCGCTTCGTAGTTTTCTGTATCTGGGTGCCGGATGTGGAAGTTCAGGGTGTCCAGGTATTCCGCTCCGTAGTTTCCTGCATCTTGGTGTCAGACGTGCAAGTTCAGGTTCTTCAGGTATTCCGCTTCGTAGTTTTCTGTATCTAGGTGTCGGATGTGGAAGTCCAGGCTGTCCAGGTATTCCGCTTCGTAGTTTTCTGTATATAGGTGTCGGATGTGGAAGTCCAGGGTGTCCAGGTATTCCGCTTCGTAGTTTTCTGTATCTGGGTGCCGGATGTGGAAGTTCAGGGTGTCCAGGTATTCCGCTTCGTAGTTTTCTGTATCTAGGTGTCGGATGTCGAAGTTCAGGGTGTCCAGGTATTCCGCTCCGTAGTTTCCTGCATCTAGGTGTCAGACGTGGAAGTTCAGGTTCTTCAGGTATTCCGCTTCGTAGTTTTCTGTATCTAGGTGTCGGATGTGGAACTCCAGGGTGTCCAGGTATTCCGCTTCGTAGTTTTCTGTATCTGGGTGCCGGATGTGGAAGTTCAGGGTGTCCAGGTATTCCGCTTCGTAGTTTTCTGGATATAGGTGTCGGATGTGGAAGTCCAGGGTGTCCAGGTATTCCGCTTCGTAGTCTTCTATATCTAGGTGTCGGATGTGGAAGTTCAGGGTTTCCAGCTATTCCGCTTCGTAGTTTTCTGTATCTAGTTGCCGGATGTGGAAGTTCAGGGTGTCCAGGTATTCCGCTTCGTAGTTTTCTGTATCTAGGTGTCGGATGTCGAAGTTCAGGGTGTCCAGGTATTCCGTTCCGTAGATTCCTGCATCTTGGTGTCAGACGTGCAAGTTCAGGTTCTTCAGGTATTCCGCTTCGTAGTTTTCTGTATCTAGGTGTCGGATGTGGAAGTCCAGGGTGTCCAGGTATTCCGCTTCGTAGTTTTCTGTATATAGATGTCGGATGTGGAAGTCCAGGGTGTCCAGGTATTCCGCTTCGTAGTCTTCTGTATCTAGTTGCCGGATGTGGAAGTTCAGGGTGTCCAGGTATTCCGCTTCGTAGTTTTCTGTATCTCGGTGTCGGATGTCGAAGTTCAGGGTGTCCAGGTATTCCGCTCCGTAGTTTCCTGCTTCTAGGTGTCAGACGTGGAAGTTCGGGTTGTTCAGGTATTCCGCTTCGTAGTTTTCTGTATCTAGGTGACGGATGTGGAAGTTCAGGGTGTCCAGGTATTCCGCTTCGTAGTTTTCTGTATCTAGTTGCTGGATGTGGATGTTTAGGGTGCCCAGGTATTCCGCTTCGTAGTTTTCTGTATCTAGGTATCGGATGTCGACGTTCAGGGTGTCCAGGTATTCCGCTCCGTAGTTTCCTGCATCTAGGTGTCAGACGTGGAAGTTCAGGTTGTTCAGGTATTCCGCTTCGTAGTTTTCTGTATCTGGGTGTCGGATGTGGAAGTTCAGGGTTTCCAGGTATTCCGCTTCGTAGTTTTCTGTATCTAGTTGCCGGATGTCGAAGTTCAGGGTGTCCAGGTATTCCGCTCCGTAGTTTCCTGCATCTAGGTGTCAGACGTGGAAGTTCAGGTTCTTCAGGTATTCCGCTTCGTAGTTTTCTGTATCTGGGTGCCGGATGTGGAAGTTCAGGGTTTCCAGGTATTCCGCTTCGTAGTTTTCTGGATATAGGTGTCGGATGTGGAAGTCCAGGGTGTCCAGGTATTCCGCTTCGTAGTCTTCTGTATCTAGGTGTCGGATGTGGAAGTTCAGGGTTTCCAGGTATTCCGCTTCGTAGTTTTCTGTATCTAGTTGCCGGATGTGGAAGTTCAGGGTGTCCAGGTATTCCGCTTCGTAGTTTTCTGTATCTCGGTGTCGGATGTCGAAGTTCAGGGTGTCCAGGTATTCCGCTCCGTAGTTTACTGCATCTTGGTGTCAGACGTGCAAGTTCAGGTTCTTCAGGTATTCCGCTTCGTAGTTTTCTGTATCTAGGTGTCGGATGTGGAAGTCCAGGGTGTCCAGGTATTCCGCTTCGTAGTCTTCTGTATCTAGGTGTCGGATGTGTAAGTTCAGGGTTTCCAGGTATTCCGCTTCGTAGTTTTCTGTATCTAGGTATCGGATGTCGAAGTTCTGGGTGTCCAGGTATTCCGCTCCGTAGTTTCCTGCATCTAGGTGTCAGACGTGGAAGTTCAGGTTGTTCAGGTATTCCGCTTCGTAGTTTTCTGTATCTGGGTGCCGGATGTGGAAGTTCAGGGTGTCCAGGTATTCCGCTTCGTAGTTTTCTGTATATAGGTGTCGGATGTGGAAGTCCAGGGTGTCCAGGTATTCCGCTCCGTAGTCTTCTGTATCTAGGTGTCGGATGTGGAAGTTCAGGGTTTCCAGGTATTCCGCTTCGTAGTTTTCTGTATCTAGTTGCCGGATATGGAAGTTCAGGGTGTCCAGGTATTCCGCTTCGTAGTTTTCTGTATCTAGGTGTCGGATGTCGAAGTTCAGGGTGTCCAAGTATTCCGCTCCGTAGTTTCCTGCATCTAGGTGTCAGACGTGGAAGTTCAGGTTCTTCAGGTATTCCGCTTCGTAGTTTTCTGTATCTAGGTGTCGGATGTGGAACTCCAGGGTGTCCAGGTATTCCGCTTCGTAGTTTTCTGTATCTGGGTGCCGGATGTGGAAGTTCAGGGTGTCCAGGTATTCCGCTCCGTAGTTTCCTGCATCTAGGTGTCAGACGTGGAAGTTCAGGTTGTTCAGGTATTCCGCTTCGTAGTTTTCTGTATCTGGGTGCCGGATGTGGAAGTTCAGGGTGTCCAGGTATTCCGCTTCGTAGTTTTCTGTATATAGGTGTCGGATGTGGAATTCCAGGGTGTCCAGGTATTCCGCTTCGTAGTCCTCTGTATCTAGGTGTCGGATGTGGAAGTTCAGGGTTTCCAGGTATTCCGCTTCGTAGTTTTCTGTATCTAGTTGCCGGATGTGGAAGCTCAGGGTGTCCAGGTATTCCGCTTCGTAGTTTTCTGTATCTAGGTGTCGGATGCCGAAGTTCAGGGTGTCCAGGTATTCCGCTCCGTAGTTTCCTGCATCTAGGTGTCAGACGTGGAAGTTCAGGTTCTTCAGGTATTCCGCTTCGTAGTTTTCTGTATCTAGGTGTCGGATGTGGAAGTCCAGGGTGTCCAGGTATTCCGCTTCGTAGTTTTCTGTATCTGGGTGCCGGATGTGGAAGTTCAGGGTGTCCAGGTATTCCGCTTCGTAGTTTTCTGTATCTAGTTGCTGGATGTGGATGTTTAGGGTGCCCAGGTATTCCGCTTCGTAGTTTTCTGTATCTAGGTATCGGATGTCGACGTTCAGGGTGTCCAGGTATTCCGCTCCGTAGTTTCCTGCATCTAGGTGTCAGACGTGGAAGTTCAGGTTGTTCAGGTATTCCGCTTCGTAGTTTTCTGTATCTGGGTGTCGGATGTGGAAGTTCAGGGTTTCCAGGTATTCCGCTTCGTAGTTTTCTGTATCTAGTTGCCGGATGTCGAAGTTCAGGGTGTCCAGGTATTCCGCTCCGTAGTTTCCTGCATCTAGGTGTCAGACGTGGAAGTTCAGGTTCTTCAGGTATTCCGCTTCGTAGTTTTCTGTATCTGGGTGCCGGATGTGGAAGTTCAGGGTTTCCAGGTATTCCGCTTCGTAGTTTTCTGGATATAGGTGTCGGATGTGGAAGTCCAGGGTGTCCAGGTATTCCGCTTCGTAGTCTTCTGTATCTAGGTGTCGGATGTGGAAGTTCAGGGTTTCCAGGTATTCCGCTTCGTAGTTTTCTGTATCTAGTTGCCGGATGTGGAAGTTCAGGGTGTCCAGGTATTCCGCTTCGTAGTTTTCTGTATCTCGGTGTCGGATGTCGAAGTTCAGGGTGTCCAGGTATTCCGCTCCGTAGTTTACTGCATCTTGGTGTCAGACGTGCAAGTTCAGGTTCTTCAGGTATTCCGCTTCGTAGTTTTCTGTATCTAGGTGTCGGATGTGGAAGTCCAGGGTGTCCAGGTATTCCGCTTCGTAGTCTTCTGTATCTAGGTGTCGGATGTGTAAGTTCAGGGTTTCCAGGTATTCCGCTTCGTAGTTTTCTGTATCTAGGTATCGGATGTCGAAGTTCTGGGTGTCCAGGTATTCCGCTCCGTAGTTTCCTGCATCTAGGTGTCAGACGTGGAAGTTCAGGTTGTTCAGGTATTCCGCTTCGTAGTTTTCTGTATCTGGGTGCCGGATGTGGAAGTTCAGGGTGTCCAGGTATTCCGCTTCGTAGTTTTCTGTATATAGGTGTCGGATGTGGAAGTCCAGGGTGTCCAGGTATTCCGCTCCGTAGTCTTCTGTATCTAGGTGTCGGATGTGGAAGTTCAGGGTTTCCAGGTATTCCGCTTCGTAGTTTTCTGTATCTAGTTGCCGGATATGGAAGTTCAGGGTGTCCAGGTATTCCGCTTCGTAGTTTTCTGTATCTAGGTGTCGGATGTCGAAGTTCAGGGTGTCCAAGTATTCCGCTCCGTAGTTTCCTGCATCTAGGTGTCAGACGTGGAAGTTCAGGTTCTTCAGGTATTCCGCTTCGTAGTTTTCTGTATCTAGGTGTCGGATGTGGAACTCCAGGGTGTCCAGGTATTCCGCTTCGTAGTTTTCTGTATCTGGGTGCCGGATGTGGAAGTTCAGGGTGTCCAGGTATTCCGCTTCGTAGTCTTCTGTATCTAGGTGTCGGATGTGGAAGTTCAGGGTTTCCAGGTATTCCGCTTCGTAGTTTTCTGTATCTAGTTGCCGGATGTGGAAGTTCAGGGTGTCCAGGCATTCCGCTTCGTAGTTTACTGTATCTAGGTGTCGGATGTCGAAGTTCAGGGTGTCCAGGTATTCCGCTCCGTAGTTTCCTGCATCTAGGTGTCAGACGTGGAAGTTCAGGTTGTTCAGGTATTCCGCTTCGTAGTTTTCTGTATCTGGGTGCCGGATGTGGAAGTTCAGGGTGTCCAGGTATTCCGCTTCGTAGTTTTCTGTATATAGGTGTCGGATGTGGAATTCCAGGGTGTCCAGGTATTCCGCTTCGTAGTCCTCTGTATCTAGGTGTCGGATGTGGAAGTTCAGGGTTTCCAGGTATTCCGCTTCGTAGTTTTCTGTATCTAGTTGCCGGATGTGGAAGCTCAGGGTGTCCAGGTATTCCGCTTCGTAGTTTTCTGTATCTAGGTGTCGGATGACGAAGTTCAGGGTGTCCAGGTATTCCGCTCCGTAGTTTCCTGCATCTAGGTGTCAGACGTGGAAGTTCAGGTTCTTCAGGTATTCCGCTTCGTAGTTTTCTGTATCTAGGTGTCGGATGTGGAAGTCCAGGGTGTCCAGGTATTCCGCTTCGTAGTTTTCTGTATCTGGGTGCCGGATGTGGAAGTTCAGGGTGTCCAGGTATTCCGCTCCGTAGTTTCCTGCATCTTGGTGTCAGACGTGCAAGTTCAGGTTCTTCAGGTATTCCGCTTCGTAGTTTTCTGTATCTAGGTGTCGGATGTGGAAGTCCAGGCTGTCCAGGTATTCCGCTTCGTAGTTTTCTGTATATAGGTGTCGGATGTGGAAGTCCAGGGTGTCCAGGTATTCCGCTTCGTAGTTTTCTGTATCTGGGTGCCGGATGTGGAAGTTCAGGGTGTCCAGGTATTCCGCTTCGTAGTTTTCTGGATATAGGTGTCGGATGTGGAAGTCCAGGGTGTCCAGGTATTCCGCTTCGTAGTCTTCTGTATCTAGGTGTCGGATGTGGAAGTTCAGGGTTTCCAGGTATTCCGCTTCGTAGTTTTCTGTATCTAGTTGCCGGATGTGGAAGTTCAGGGTGTCCAGGTATTCCGCTTCGTAGTTTTCTGTATCTCGGTGTCGGATGTCGAAGTTCAGGGTGTCCAGGTATTCCGCTCCGTAGTTTCCTGCTTCTAGGTGTCAGACGTGGAAGTTCGGGTTGTTCAGGTATTCCGCTTCGTAGTTTTCTGTATCTAGGTGTCGGATGTGGAAGTTCAGGGTGTCCAGGTATTCCGCTTCGTAGTTTTCTGTATCTAGTTGCTGGATGTGGATGTTTAGGGTGCCCAGGTATTCCGCTTCGTAGTTTTCTGTATCTAGGTATCGGATGTCGAAGTTCAGGGTGTCCAGGTATTCCGCTCCGTAGTTTCCTGCATCTAGGTGTCAGACGTGGAAGTTCAGGCTGTTCAGGTATTCCGCTTCGTAGTTTTCTGTATCTGGGTGCCGGATGTGGAAGTTCAGGGTGTCCAGGTATTCCGCTTCGTAGTTTTCTGTATATAGGTGTCGGATGTGGAAGTCCAGGGTGTCCAGGTATTCCGCTCCGTAGTCTTCTGTATCTAGGTGTCGGATGTGGAAGTTCAGGGTTTCCAGGTATTCCGCTTCGTAGTTTTCTGTATCTAGTTGCCGGATGTGGAAGTTCAGGGTGTCCAGGTATTCCGCTTCGTAGTTTACTGTATCTAGGTGTCGGATGTCGAAGTTCAGGGTGTCCAGGTATTCCGTTTCGTAGTTTTCTGTATATAGGTGTCGGATGTGGAATTCCAGGGTGTCCAGGTATTCCGCTTCGTAGTTTTCTGTATCTAGTTGCCGGATGTGGAAGTTCAGGGTGTCCAGGTATTCCGCTTCGTAGTTTACTGTATCTAGGTGTCGGATGTCGAAGTTCAGGGTGTCCAGGTATTCCGCTCCGTAGTTTCCTGCATCTAGGTGTCAGACGTGGAAGTTCAGGTTGTTCAGGTATTCCGCTTCGTAGTTTTCTGTATCTGGGTGCCGGATGTGGAAGTTCAGGGTGTCCAGGTATTCCGCTTCGTAGTTTTCTGTATATAGGTGTCGGATGTGGAATTCCAGGGTGTCCAGGTATTCCGCTTCGTAGTCTTCTGTATCTAGGTGTCGGATGTGGAAGTTCAGGGTTTCCAGGTATTCCGCTTCGTAGTTTTCTGTATCTAGTTGCCGGATGTGGAAGTTCAGGGTGTCCAGGTATTCCGCTTCGTAGTTTTCTGTATCTAGGTGTCGGATGTGGAAGTTCAGGGTTTCCAGGTATTCCGCTTCGTAGTTTTCTGTATCTAGTTGCCGGATGTGGAAGTTCAGGGTTTCCAGGTATTCCGCTTCGTAGTTTTCTGTATCTAGGTGTCGGATGTCGAAGTTCAGGGTGTCCAGGTATTCCGTTCCGTAGATTCCTGCATCTTGGTGTCAGACATGCAAGTTCAGGTTCTTCAGGTATTCCGCTTCGTAGTTTTCTGTATCTAGGTGTCGGATGTGGAAGTCCAGGGTGTCCAGGTATTCCGCTTCGTAGTTTTCTGTATCTGGGTGCCGGATGTGGAAGTTCAGGGTGTCCAGGTATTCCGCTTCGTAGTTTTCTATATAGGTGTCGGATGTGGAAGTCCAGGGTGTCCAGGTATTCCGCTTCGTAGTTTTCTGTATCTGGGTGCCGGATGTGGAAGTTCAGGGTGTCCAGGTATTCCGCTTCGTAGTTTTCTGTATATAGGTGTCGGATGCGGAAGTCCAGGGTGTCCAGGTATTCCGCTTCGTAGTCTTCTGTATCTAGGTGTCGGATGTGGAAGTTCAGGGTTTCCAGGTATTCCGCTTCGTAGTTTTCTGTATCTAGTTGCCGGATGTGGAAGTTCAGGGTGTCCAGATATTCCGCTTCGTAGTTTTCTGTATCTAGGTGTCGGATGTCGAAGTTCAGGGTGTCCAGGTATTCCGCTCCGTAGTTTTCTGTATATAGGTGTCGGATGTGGAAGTCCAGGGTGTCCAGGTATTCCGCTTCGTAGTCTTCTGTATCTGGGTGCCGGATGTGGAAGTTCAGGGTGTCCAGGTATTCCGCTTCGTAGTTTTCTGTATATAGGTGTCGGATGTGGAAGTCCAGGGTGTCCAGGTATTCCGCTTCGTAGTCTTCTGTATCTAGGTGTCGGATGTGGAAGTTCAGGGTTTCCAGGTATTCCGCTTCGTAGTTTTCTGTATATAGGTGTCGGATGTGGAATTCCAGGGTGTCCAGGTATTCCGCTTCGTAGTTTTCTGTATCTGGGTGCCGGATGTGGAAGTTCAGGGTTTCCAGGTATTCCGCTTCGTAGTTTTCTGGATATAGGTGTCGGATGTGGAAGTCCAGGGTGTCCAGGTATTCCGCTTCGTAGTCTTCTGTATCTAGGTGTCGGATGTGGAAGTCCAGGGTGTCCAGGTATTCCGCTTCGTAGTCTTCTGTATCTAGGTGTCGGATGTGGAAGTTCAGGGTTTCCAGGTATTCCGCTTCGTAGTTTTCTGTATCTAGTTGCCGGATGTGGAAGTTCAGGGTGTCCAGGTATTCCGCTTCGTAGTTTTCTGTATCTCGGTGTCGGATGTCGAAGTTCAGGGTGTCCAGGTATTCCGCTCCGTAGTTTCCTGCTTCTAGGTGTCAGACGTGGAAGTTCGGGTTGTTCAGGTATTCCGCTTCGTAGTTTTCTGTATATAGGTGTCGGATGTGGAATTCCAGGGTGTCCAGGTATTCCGCTTCGTAGTCTTCTGTATCTAGGTGTCGGATGTGGAAGTTCAGGGTTTCCAGGTATTCCGCTTCGTAGTTTTCTGTATCTAGTTGCCGGATGTGGAAGTTCAGGGTGTCCAGGTATTCCGCTTCGTAGTTTTCTGTATCTAGGTGTCGGATGTGGAAGTTCAGGGTTTCCAGGTATTCCGCTTCGTAGTTTTCTGTATCTAGTTGCCGGATGTGGAAGTTCAGGGTTTCCAGGTATTCCGCTTCGTAGTTTTCTGTATCTAGGTGTCGGATGTCGAAGTTCAGGGTGTCCAGGTATTCCGTTCCGTAGATTCCTGCATCTTGGTGTCAGACATGCAAGTTCAGGTTCTTCAGGTATTCCGCTTCGTAGTTTTCTGTATCTAGGTGTCGGATGTGGAAGTCCAGGGTGTCCAGGTATTCCGCTTCGTAGTTTTCTGTATCTGGGTGCCGGATGTGGAAGTCCAGGGTGTCCAGGTATTCCGCTTCGTAGTTTTCTGTATCTGGGTGCCGGATGTGGAAGTTCAGGGTGTCCAGGTATTCCGCTTCGTAGTTTTCTGTATATAGGTGTCGGATGCGGAAGTCCAGGGTGTCCAGGTATTCCGCTTCGTAGTCTTCTGTATCTAGGTGTCGGATGTGGAAGTTCAGGGTTTCCAGGTATTCCGCTTCGTAGTTTTCTGTATCTAGTTGCCGGATGTGGAAGTTCAGGGTGTCCAGATATTCCGCTTCGTAGTTTTCTGTATCTAGGTGTCGGATGTCGAAGTTCAGGGTGTCCAGGTATTCCGCTCCGTAGTTTTCTGTATATAGGTGTCGGATGTGGAAGTCCAGGGTGTCCAGGTATTCCGCTTCGTAGTCTTCTGTATCTGGGTGCCGGATGTGGAAGTTCAGGGTGTCCAGGTATTCCGCTTCGTAGTTTTCTGTATATAGGTGTCGGATGTGGAAGTCCAGGGTGTCCAGGTATTCCGCTTCGTAGTCTTCTGTATCTAGGTGTCGGATGTGGAAGTTCAGGGTTTCCAGGTATTCCGCTTCGTAGTTTTCTGTATATAGGTGTCGGATGTGGAATTCCAGGGTGTCCAGGTATTCCGCTTCGTAGTTTTCTGTATCTGGGTGCCGGATGTGGAAGTTCAGGGTTTCCAGGTATTCCGCTTCGTAGTTTTCTGGATATAGGTGTCGGATGTGGAAGTCCAGGGTGTCCAGGTATTCCGCTTCGTAGTCTTCTGTATCTAGGTGTCGGATGTGGAAGTCCAGGGTGTCCAGGTATTCCGCTTCGTAGTCTTCTGTATCTAGGTGTCGGATGTGGAAGTTCAGGGTTTCCAGGTATTCCGCTTCGTAGTTTTCTGTATCTAGTTGCCGGATGTGGAAGTTCAGGGTGTCCAGGTATTCCGCTTCGTAGTTTTCTGTATCTCGGTGTCGGATGTCGAAGTTCAGGGTGTCCAGGTATTCCGCTCCGTAGTTTCCTGCTTCTAGGTGTCAGACGTGGAAGTTCGGGTTGTTCAGGTATTCCGCTTCGTAGTTTTCTGTATCTAGGTGTCGGATGTGGAAGTTCAGGGTGTCCAGGTATTCTTCTTCGTAGTTTTCTGTATCTAGTTGCTGGATGTGGATGTTTAGGTTGCCCAGGTATTCCGCTTCGTAGTTTTCTGTATCTAGGTATCGGATGTCGAAGTTCAGGGTGTCCAGGTATTCCGCTCCGTAGTTTCCTGCATCTAGGTGTCAGACGTGGAAGTTCAGGTTGTTCAGGTATTCCGCTTCGTAGTTTTCTGTATCTGGGTGCCGGATGTGGAAGTTCAGGGTGCCCAGGTATTCCGCTTCGTAGTTTTCTGTATATAGGTGTCGGATGTGGAATTCCAGGGTGTCCAGGTATTCCGCTTCGTAGTCTTCTGTATCTAGGTGTCGGATGTGGAAGTTCAGGGTTTCCAGGTATTCCGCTTCGTAGTTTTCTGTATCTAGTTGCCGGATGTGGAAGTTCAGGGTGTCCAGGTATTCCGCTTCGTAGTTTTCTGTATCTAGGTGTCGGATATCGAAGTTCAGGGTGTCCAGGTATTCCGCTCCATAGTTTCCTGCATCTAGGTGTCAGACGTGGAAGTTCAGGTTCTTCAGGTATTCCGCTTCGTAGTTTTCTATATCTAGGTGTCGGATGTGGAAGTCCAGGGTGTCCAGGTATTCCGCTTCGTAGTTTTCTGTATCTGGGTGCCGGATGTGGAAGTCCAGGGTGTCCAGGTATTCCGTTTCGTAGTCTTCTGTATCTAGGTGTCGGATGTGGAAGTTCAGGGTTTCCAGGTATTCCGCTTCGTAGTTTTCCGTATCTAGTTGCCGGATGTGGAAGTTCAGGGTGTCCAGGTATTCCGCTTCGTAGTTTTCTGTATCTAGGTGTCGGATGTCGAAGTTCAGGGTGTCCAGGTATTCCGCTCCGTAGTTTCCTGCATCTAGGTGTCAGACGTGGAAGTTCAAGTTCTTCAGGTATTCCGCTTCGTAGTTTTCTGTATCTAGGTGTCGGATGTGGAAGTCCAGGGTGTCCAGGTATTCCGCTTCGTAGTTTTCTGTATCTGGGTGCCGGATGTGGAAGTTCAGGGTGTCCAGGTATTCCGCTTCGTAGTTTTCTGTATCTAGGTGTCGGATGTCGAAGTTCAGGGTGTCCAGGTATTCCGCTCCGTAGTTTCCTGCATCTAGGTGTCAGACGTGGAAGTTCAGGTTCTTCAGGTATTCCGCTTCGTAGTTTTCTGTATCTAGGTGTCGGATGTGGAACTCCAGGGTGTCCAGGTATTCCGCTTCGTAGTTTTCTGTATCTGGGTGCCGGATGTGGAAGTTCAGGGTGTCCAGGTATTCCGCTTCGTAGTTTTCTGGATATAGGTGTCGGATGTGGAAGTCCAGGGTGTCCAGGTATTCCGCTTCGTAGTCTTCTATATCTAGGTGTCGGATGTGGAAGTTCAGGGTTTCCAGCTATTCCGCTTCGTAGTTTTCTGTATCTAGTTGCCGGATGTGGAAGTTCAGGGTGTCCAGGTATTCCGCATCGTAGTTTTCTGTATCTAGGTGTCGGATGTCGAAGTTCAGGGTGTCCAGGTATTCCGTTCCGTAGATTCCTGCATCTTGGTGTCAGACGTGCAAGTTCAGGTTCTTCAGGTATTCCGCTTCGTAGTTTTCTGTATCTAGGTGTCGGATGTGGAAGTCCAGGGTGTCCAGGTATTCCGCTTCGTAGTTTTCTGTATATAGATGTCGGATGTGGAAGTCCAGGGTGTCCAGGTATTCCGCTTCGTAGTCTTCTGTATCTAGTTGCCGGATGTGGAAGTTCAGGGTGTCCAGGTATTCCGCTTCGTAGTTTTCTGTATCTCGGTGTCGGATGTCGAAGTTCAGGGTGTCCAGGTATTCCGCTCCGTAGTTTCCTGCTTCTAGGTGTCAGACGTGGAAGTTCGGGTTGTTCAGGTATTCCGCTTCGTAGTTTTCTGTATCTAGGTGACGGATGTGGAAGTTCAGGGTGTCCAGGTATTCCGCTTCGTAGTTTTCTGTATCTAGTTGCTGGATGTGGATGTTTAGGGTGCCCAGGTATTCCGCTTCGTAGTTTTCTGTATCTAGGTATCGGATGTCGACGTTCAGGGTGTCCAGGTATTCCGCTCCGTAGTTTCCTGCATCTAGGTGTCAGACGTGGAAGTTCAGGTTGTTCAGGTATTCCGCTTCGTAGTTTTCTGTATCTGGGTGTCGGATGTGGAAGTTCAGGGTTTCCAGGTATTCCGCTTCGTAGTTTTCTGTATCTAGTTGCCGGATGTCGAAGTTCAGGGTGTCCAGGTATTCCGCTCCGTAGTTTCCTGCATCTAGGTGTCAGACGTGGAAGTTCAGGTTCTTCAGGTATTCCGCTTCGTAGTTTTCTGTATCTGGGTGCCGGATGTGGAAGTTCAGGGTTTCCAGGTATTCCGCTTCGTAGTTTTCTGGATATAGGTGTCGGATGTGGAAGTCCAGGGTGTCCAGGTATTCCGCTTCGTAGTCTTCTGTATCTAGGTGTCGGATGTGGAAGTTCAGGGTTTCCAGGTATTCCGCTTCGTAGTTTTCTGTATCTAGTTGCCGGATGTGGAAGTTCAGGGTGTCCAGGTATTCCGCTTCGTAGTTTTCTGTATCTCGGTGTCGGATGTCGAAGTTCAGGGTGTCCAGGTATTCCGCTCCGTAGTTTCCTGCATCTTGGTGTCAGACGTGCAAGTTCAGGTTCTTCAGGTATTCCGCTTCGTAGTTTTCTGTATCTAGGTGTCGGATGTGGAAGTCCAGGGTGTCCAGGTATTCCGCTTCGTAGTCTTCTGTATCTAGGTGTCGGATGTGTAAGTTCAGGGTTTCCAGGTATTCCGCTTCGTAGTTTTCTGTATCTAGGTATCGGATGTCGAAGTTCAGGGTGTCCAGGTATTCCGCTCCGTAGTTTCCTGCATCTAGGTGTCAGACGTGGAAGTTCAGGTTGTTCAGGTATTCCGCTTCGTAGTTTTCTGTATCTGGGTGCCGGATGTGGAAGTTCAGGGTGTCCAGGTATTCCGCTTCGTAGTTTTCTGTATATAGGTGTCGGATGTGGAAGTCCAGGGTGTCCAGGTATTCCGCTCCGTAGTCTTCTGTATCTAGGTGTCGGATGTGGAAGTTCAGGGTTTCCAGGTATTCCGCTTCGTAGTTTTCTGTATCTAGTTGCCGGATATGGAAGTTCAGGGTGTCCAGGTATTCCGCTTCGTAGTTTTCTGTATCTAGGTGTCGGATGTCGAAGTTCAGGGTGTCCAAGTATTCCGCTCCGTAGTTTCCTGCATCTAGGTGTCAGACGTGGAAGTTCAGGTTCTTCAGGTATTCCGCTTCGTAGTTTTCTGTATCTAGGTGTCGGATGTGGAACTCCAGGGTGTCCAGGTATTCCGCTTCGTAGTTTTCTGTATCTGGGTGCCGGATGTGGAAGTTCAGGGTGTCCAGGTATTCCGCTTCGTAGTTTTCTGGATATAGGTGTCGGATGTGGAAGTTCAGGGTTTCCAGGTATTCCGCTTCGTAGTTTTCCGTATCTAGTTGCCGGATGTGGAAGTTCAGGGTGTCCAGGTATTCCGCTTCGTAGTTTTCTGTATCTAGGTGTCGGATGTCGAAGTTCAGGGTGTCCAGGTATTCCGCTCCGTAGTTTCCTGCATCTAGGTGTCAGACGTGGAAGTTCAAGTTCTTCAGGTATTCCGCTTCGTAGTTTTCTGTATCTAGGTGTCGGATGTGGAAGTCCAGGGTGTCCAGGTATTCCGCTTCGTAGTTTTCTGTATCTGGGTGCCGGATGTGGAAGTTCAGGGTGTCCAGGTATTCCGCTTCGTAGTTTTCTGTATCTAGGTGTCGGATGTCGAAGTTCAGGGTGTCCAGGTATTCCGCTCCGTAGTTTCCTGCATCTAGGTGTCAGACGTGGAAGTTCAGGTTCTTCAGGTATTCCGCTTCGTAGTTTTCTGTATCTAGGTGTCGGATGTGGAACTCCAGGGTGTCCAGGTATTCCGCTTCGTAGTTTTCTGTATCTGGGTGCCGGATGTGGAAGTTCAGGGTGTCCAGGTATTCCGCTTCGTAGTTTTCTGGATATAGGTGTCGGATGTGGAAGTCCAGGGTGTCCAGGTATTCCGCTTCGTAGTCTTCTATATCTAGGTGTCGGATGTGGAAGTTCAGGGTTTCCAGCTATTCCGCTTCGTAGTTTTCTGTATCTAGTTGCCGGATGTGGAAGTTCAGGGTGTCCAGGTATTCCGCATCGTAGTTTTCTGTATCTAGGTGTCGGATGTCGAAGTTCAGGGTGTCCAGGTATTCCGTTCCGTAGATTCCTGCATCTTGGTGTCAGACGTGCAAGTTCAGGTTCTTCAGGTATTCCGCTTCGTAGTTTTCTGTATCTAGGTGTCGGATGTGGAAGTCCAGGGTGTCCAGGTATTCCGCTTCGTAGTTTTCTGTATATAGATGTCGGATGTGGAAGTCCAGGGTGTCCAGGTATTCCGCTTCGTAGTCTTCTGTATCTAGTTGCCGGATGTGGAAGTTCAGGGTGTCCAGGTATTCCGCTTCGTAGTTTTCTGTATCTCGGTGTCGGATGTCGAAGTTCAGGGTGTCCAGGTATTCCGCTCCGTAGTTTCCTGCTTCTAGGTGTCAGACGTGGAAGTTCGGGTTGTTCAGGTATTCCGCTTCGTAGTTTTCTGTATCTAGGTGACGGATGTGGAAGTTCAGGGTGTCCAGGTATTCCGCTTCGTAGTTTTCTGTATCTAGTTGCTGGATGTGGATGTTTAGGGTGCCCAGGTATTCCGCTTCGTAGTTTTCTGTATCTAGGTATCGGATGTCGACGTTCAGGGTGTCCAGGTATTCCGCTCCGTAGTTTCCTGCATCTAGGTGTCAGACGTGGAAGTTCAGGTTGTTCAGGTATTCCGCTTCGTAGTTTTCTGTATCTGGGTGTCGGATGTGGAAGTTCAGGGTTTCCAGGTATTCCGCTTCGTAGTTTTCTGTATCTAGTTGCCGGATGTCGAAGTTCAGGGTGTCCAGGTATTCCGCTCCGTAGTTTCCTGCATCTAGGTGTCAGACGTGGAAGTTCAGGTTCTTCAGGTATTCCGCTTCGTAGTTTTCTGTATCTGGGTGCCGGATGTGGAAGTTCAGGGTTTCCAGGTATTCCGCTTCGTAGTTTTCTGGATATAGGTGTCGGATGTGGAAGTCCAGGGTGTCCAGGTATTCCGCTTCGTAGTCTTCTGTATCTAGGTGTCGGATGTGGAAGTTCAGGGTTTCCAGGTATTCCGCTTCGTAGTTTTCTGTATCTAGTTGCCGGATGTGGAAGTTCAGGGTGTCCAGGTATTCCGCTTCGTAGTTTTCTGTATCTCGGTGTCGGATGTCGAAGTTCAGGGTGTCCAGGTATTCCGCTCCGTAGTTTCCTGCATCTTGGTGTCAGACGTGCAAGTTCAGGTTCTTCAGGTATTCCGCTTCGTAGTTTTCTGTATCTAGGTGTCGGATGTGGAAGTCCAGGGTGTCCAGGTATTCCGCTTCGTAGTCTTCTGTATCTAGGTGTCGGATGTGTAAGTTCAGGGTTTCCAGGTATTCCGCTTCGTAGTTTTCTGTATCTAGGTATCGGATGTCGAAGTTCAGGGTGTCCAGGTATTCCGCTCCGTAGTTTCCTGCATCTAGGTGTCAGACGTGGAAGTTCAGGTTGTTCAGGTATTCCGCTTCGTAGTTTTCTGTATCTGGGTGCCGGATGTGGAAGTTCAGGGTGTCCAGGTATTCCGCTTCGTAGTTTTCTGTATATAGGTGTCGGATGTGGAAGTCCAGGGTGTCCAGGTATTCCGCTCCGTAGTCTTCTGTATCTAGGTGTCGGATGTGGAAGTTCAGGGTTTCCAGGTATTCCGCTTCGTAGTTTTCTGTATCTAGTTGCCGGATATGGAAGTTCAGGGTGTCCAGGTATTCCGCTTCGTAGTTTTCTGTATCTAGGTGTCGGATGTCGAAGTTCAGGGTGTCCAAGTATTCCGCTCCGTAGTTTCCTGCATCTAGGTGTCAGACGTGGAAGTTCAGGTTCTTCAGGTATTCCGCTTCGTAGTTTTCTGTATCTAGGTGTCGGATGTGGAACTCCAGGGTGTCCAGGTATTCCGCTTCGTAGTTTTCTGTATCTGGGTGCCGGATGTGGAAGTTCAGGGTGTCCAGGTATTCCGCTTCGTAGTTTTCTGGATATAGGTGTCGGATGTGGAAGTCCAGGGTGTCCAGGTATTCCGCTTCGTAGTCTTCTGTATCTAGGTGTCGGATGTGGAAGTTCAGGGTTTCCAGGTATTCCGCTTCGTAGTTTTCTGTATCTAGTTGCCGGATGTGGAAGTTCAGGGTGTCCAGGCATTCCGCTTCGTAGTTTACTGTATCTAGGTGTCGGATGTCGAAGTTCAGGGTGTCCAGGTATTCCGCTCCGTAGTTTCCTGCATCTAGGTGTCAGACGTGGAAGTTCAGGTTGTTCAGGTATTCCGCTTCGTAGTTTTCTGTATCTGGGTGCCGGATGTGGAAGTTCAGGGTGTCCAGGTATTCCGCTTCGTAGTTTTCTGTATATAGGTGTCGGATGTGGAATTCCAGGGTGTCCAGGTATTCCGCTTCGTAGTCCTCTGTATCTAGGTGTCGGATGTGGAAGTTCAGGGTTTCCAGGTATTCCGCTTCGTAGTTTTCTGTATCTAGTTGCCGGATGTGGAAGCTCAGGGTGTCCAGGTATTCCGCTTCGTAGTTTTCTGTATCTAGGTGTCGGATGACGAAGTTCAGGGTGTCCAGGTATTCCGCTCCGTAGTTTCCTGCATCTAGGTGTCAGACGTGGAAGTTCAGGTTCTTCAGGTATTCCGCTTCGTAGTTTTCTGTATCTAGGTGTCGGATGTGGAAGTCCAGGGTGTCCAGGTATTCCGCTTCGTAGTTTTCTGTATCTGGGTGCCGGATGTGGAAGTTCAGGGTGTCCAGGTATTCCGCTTCGTAGTTTTCTGTATCTAGGTGTCGGATGTCGAAGTTCAGGGTGTCCAGGTATTCCGCTCCGTAGTTTCCTGCATCTAGGTGTCAGACGTGGAAGTTCAGGTTCTTCAGGTATTCCGCTTCGTAGTTTTCTGTATCTAGGTGTCGGATGTGGAACTCCAGGGTGTCCAGGTATTCCGCTTCGTAGTTTTCTGTATCTGGGTGCCGGATGTGGAAGTTCAGGGTGTCCAGGTATTCCGCTTCGTAGTTTTCTGGATATAGGTGTCGGATGTGGAAGTCCAGGGTGTCCAGGTATTCCGCTTCGTAGTCTTCTATATCTAGGTGTCGGATGTGGAAGTTCAGGGTTTCCAGCTATTCCGCTTCGTAGTTTTCTGTATCTCGTTGCCGGATGTGGAAGTTCAGGGTGTCCAGGTATTCCGCTTCGTAGTTTTCTGTATCTAGGTGTCGGATGTCGAAGTTCAGGGTGTCCAGGTATTCCGTTCCGTAGATTCCTGCATCTTGGTGTCAGACGTGCAAGTTCAGGTTCTTCAGGTATTCCGCTTCGTAGTTTTCTGTATCTAGGTGTCGGATGTGGAAGTCCAGGGTGTCCAGGTATTCCGCTTCGTAGTTTTCTGTATATAGATGTCGGATGTGGAAGTCCAGGGTGTCCAGGTATTCCGCTTCGTAGTCTTCTGTATCTAGTTGCCGGATGTGGAAGTTCAGGGTGTCCAGGTATTCCGCTTCGTAGTTTTCTGTATCTCGGTGTCGGATGTCGAAGTTCAGGGTGTCCAGGTGTTCCGCTCCGTAGTTTCCTGCTTCTAGGTGTCAGACGTGGAAGTTCGGGTTGTTCAGGTATTCCGCTTCGTAGTTTTCTGTATCTAGGTGACGGATGTGGAAGTTCAGGGTGTCCAGGTATTCCGCTTCGTAGTTTTCTGTATCTAGTTGCTGGATGTGGATGTTTAGGGTGCCCAGGTATTCCGCTTCGTAGTTTTCTGTATCTAGGTATCGGATGTCGACGTTCAGGGTGTCCAGGTATTCCGCTCCGTAGTTTCCTGCATCTAGGTGTCAGACGTGGAAGTTCAGGTTGTTCAGGTATTCCGCTTCGTAGTTTTCTGTATCTGGGTGTCGGATGTGGAAGTTCAGGGTTTCCAGGTATTCCGCTTCGTAGTTTTCTGTATCTAGTTGCCGGATGTCGAAGTTCAGGGTGTCCAGGTATTCCGCTCCGTAGTTTCCTGCATCTAGGTGTCAGACGTGGAAGTTCAGGTTCTTCAGGTATTCCGCTTCGTAGTTTTCTGTATCTGGGTGCCGGATGTGGAAGTTCAGGGTTTCCAGGTATTCCGCTTCGTAGTTTTCTGGATATAGGTGTCGGATGTGGAAGTCCAGGGTGTCCAGGTATTCCGCTTCGTAGTCTTCTGTATCTAGGTGTCGGATGTGGAAGTTCAGGGTTTCCAGGTATTCCGCTTCGTAGTTTTCTGTATCTAGTTGCCGGATGTGGAAGTTCAGGGTGTCCAGGTATTCCGCTTCGTAGTTTTCTGTATCTCGGTGTCGGATGTCGAAGTTCAGGGTGTCCAGGTATTCCGCTCCGTAGTTTCCTGCATCTTGGTGTCAGACGTGCAAGTTCAGGTTCTTCAGGTATTCCGCTTCGTAGTTTTCTGTATCTAGGTGTCGGATGTGGAAGTCCAGGGTGTCCAGGTATTCCGCTTCGTAGTCTTCTGTATCTAGGTGTCGGATGTGTAAGTTCAGGGTTTCCAGGTATTCCGCTTCGTAGTTTTCTGTATCTAGGTATCGGATGTCGAAGTTCAGGGTGTCCAGGTATTCCGCTCCGTAGTTTCCTGCATCTAGGTGTCAGACGTGGAAGTTCAGGTTGTTCAGGTATTCCGCTTCGTAGTTTTCTGTATCTGGGTGCCGGATGTGGAAGTTCAGGGTGTCCAGGTATTCCGCTTCGTAGTTTTCTGTATATAGGTGTCGGATGTGGAAGTCCAGGGTGTCCAGGTATTCCGCTCCGTAGTCTTCTGTATCTAGGTGTCGGATGTGGAAGTTCAGGGTTTCCAGGTATTCCGCTTCGTAGTTTTCTGTATCTAGTTGCCGGATATGGAAGTTCAGGGTGTCCAGGTATTCCGCTTCGTAGTTTTCTGTATCTAGGTGTCGGATGTCGAAGTTCAGGGTGTCCAAGTATTCCGCTCCGTAGTTTCCTGCATCTAGGTGTCAGACGTGGAAGTTCAGGTTCTTCAGGTATTCCGCTTCGTAGTTTTCTGTATCTAGGTGTCGGATGTGGAACTCCAGGGTGTCCAGGTATTCCGCTTCGTAGTTTTCTGTATCTGGGTGCCGGATGTGGAAGTTCAGGGTGTCCAGGTATTCCGCTTCGTAGTTTTCTGGATATAGGTGTCGGATGTGGAAGTCCAGGGTGTCCAGGTATTCCGCTTCGTAGTCTTCTGTATCTAGGTGTCGGATGTGGAAGTTCAGGGTTTCCAGGTATTCCGCTTCGTAGTTTTCTGTATCTAGTTGCCGGATGTGGAAGTTCAGGGTGTCCAGGCATTCCGCTTCGTAGTTTACTGTATCTAGGTGTCGGATGTCGAAGTTCAGGGTGTCCAGGTATTCCGCTCCGTAGTTTCCTGCATCTAGGTGTCAGACGTGGAAGTTCAGGTTGTTCAGGTATTCCGCTTCGTAGTTTTCTGTATCTGGGTGCCGGATGTGGAAGTTCAGGGTGTCCAGGTATTCCGCTTCGTAGTTTTCTGTATATAGGTGTCGGATGTGGAATTCCAGGGTGTCCAGGTATTCCGCTTCGTAGTCCTCTGTATCTAGGTGTCGGATGTGGAAGTTCAGGGTTTCCAGGTATTCCGCTTCGTAGTTTTCTGTATCTAGTTGCCGGATGTGGAAGCTCAGGGTGTCCAGGTATTCCGCTTCGTGGTTTTCTGTATCTAGGTGTCGGATGACGAAGTTCAGGGTGTCCAGGTATTCCGCTCCGTAGTTTCCTGCATCTAGGTGTCAGACGTGGAAGTTCAGGTTCTTCAGGTATTCCGCTTCGTAGTTTTCTGTATCTAGGTGTCGGATGTGGAAGTCCAGGGTGTCCAGGTATTCCGCTTCGTAGTTTTCTGTATCTGGGTGCCGGATGTGGAAGTTCAGGGTGTCCAGGTATTCCGCTCCGTAGTTTCCTGCATCTTGGTGTCAGACGTGCAAGTTCAGGTTCTTCAGGTATTCCGCTTCGTAGTTTTCTGTATCTAGGTGTCGGATGTGGAAGTCCAGGCTGTCCAGGTATTCCGCTTCGTAGTTTTCTGTATATAGGTGTCGGATGTGGAAGTCCAGGGTGTCCAGGTATTCCGCTTCGTAGTTTTCTGTATCTGGGTGCCGGATGTGGAAGTTCAGGGTGTCCAGGTATTCCGCTTCGTAGTTTTCTGGATATAGGTGTCGGATGTGGAAGTCCAGGGTTTCCAGGTATTCCGCTTCGTAGTTTTCTGTATCTAGTTGCCGGATGTGGAAGTTCAGGGTGTCCAGGTATTCCGCTTCGTAGTTTTCTGTATCTCGGTGTCGGATGTCGAAGTTCAGGGTGTCCAGGTATTCCGCTCCGTTGTTTCCTGCTTCTAGGTGTCAGACGTGGAAGTTCGGGTTGTTCAGGTATTCCGCTTCGTAGTTTTCTGTATCTAGGTGTCGGATGTGGAAGTTCAGGGTGTCCAGGTATTCCGCTTCGTAGTTTTCTGTATCTAGTTGCTGGATGTGGATGGTTAGGGTGTCCAGGTATTCCGCTTCGTAGTCTTCTGTATCTAGTTGCCGGATGTGGAAGTTCAGGGTGTCCAGGTATTCCGCTTCGTAGTTTTCTGTATCTCGGTGTCGGATGTCGAAGTTCAGGGTGTCCAGGCATTTCGCTCCGTAGTTTCCTGCTTCTAGGTGTCAGACGTGGAAGTTCGGGTTGTTCAGGTATTCCGTTTCGTAGTTTTCTGTATCTAGGTGTCGGATGTGTAAGTTCAGGGTTTCCAGGTATTCCGCTTCGTAGTTTTCTGTATCTAGTTGCCGTATGTGGAAGTTCAGGGTGTCCAGGTATTCCGCTTCGTAGTTTTCTGTATCTAGGTGTCGGATGTCGAAGTTCAGGGTGTCCAGGTATTCCGCTCCGTAGTTTCCTGCTTCTAGGTGTCAGACGTGGAAGTTCGGGTTGTTCAGGTATTCCGCTTCGTAGTTTTCTGTATCTAGGTGTCGGATGTGGAAGTTCAGGGTGTCCAGGTATTCCGCTTCGTAGTTTTCTGTATCTAGTTGCTGGATGTGGATGTTTAGGGTGCCCAGGTATTCCGCTTCGTAGTTTTCTGTATCTAGGTATCGGATGTCGAAGTTCAGGGTGTCCAGGTATTCCGCTCCGTAGTTTCCTGCATCTAGGTGTCAGACGTGGAAGTTCAGGTTGTTCAGGTATTCCGCTTCGTAGTTTTCTGTATCTGGGTGCCGGATGTGGAAGTCCAGGGTGTCCAGGTATTCCGCTTCGTAGTTTTCTGTATCTGGGTGCCGGATGTGGAAGTTCAGGGTGTCCAGGTATTCCGCTTCGTAGTTTTCTGGATATAGGTGTCGGATGTGGAAGTCCAGGGTTTCCAGGTATTCCGCTTCGTAGTTTTCTGTATCTAGTTGCCGGATGTGGAAGTTCAGGGTGTCCAGGTATTCCGCTTCGTAGTTTTCTGTATCTCGGTGTCGGATGTCGAAGTTCAGGGTGTCCAGGTATTCCGCTCCGTTGTTTCCTGCTTCTAGGTGTCAGACGTGGAAGTTCGGGTTGTTCAGGTATTCCGCTTCGTAGTTTTCTGTATCTAGGTGTCGGATGTGGAAGTTCAGGGTGTCCAGGTATTCCGCTTCGTAGTTTTCTGTATCTAGTTGCTGGATGTGGATGGTTAGGGTGTCCAGGTATTCCGCTTCGTAGTCTTCTGTATCTAGTTGCCGGATGTGGAAGTTCAGGGTGTCCAGGTATTCCGCTTCGTAGTTTTCTGTATCTCGGTGTCGGATGTCGAAGTTCAGGGTGTCCAGGCATTCCGCTCCGTAGTTTCCTGCTTCTAGGTGTCAGACGTGGAAGTTCGGGTTGTTCAGGTATTCCGTTTCGTAGTTTTCTGTATCTAGGTGTCGGATGTGTAAGTTCAGGGTTTCCAGGTATTCCGCTTCGTAGTTTTCTGTATCTAGTTGCCGTATGTGGAAGTTCAGGGTGTCCAGGTATTCCGCTTCGTAGTTTTCTGTATCTAGGTGTCGGATGTCGAAGTTCAGGGTGTCCAGGTATTCCGCTCCGTAGTTTCCTGCTTCTAGGTGTCAGACGTGGAAGTTCGGGTTGTTCAGGTATTCCGCTTCGTAGTTTTCTGTATCTAGGTGTCGGATGTGGAAGTTCAGGGTGTCCAGGTATTCCGCTTCGTAGTTTTCTGTATCTAGTTGCTGGATGTGGATGTTTAGGGTGCCCAGGTATTCCGCTTCGTAGTTTTCTGTATCTAGGTATCGGATGTCGAAGTTCAGGGTGTCCAGGTATTCCGCTCCGTAGTTTCCTGCATCTAGGTGTCAGACGTGGAAGTTCAGGTTGTTCAGGTATTCCGCTTCGTAGTTTTCTGTATCTGGGTGCCGGATGTGGAAGTTCAGGGTGTCCAGGTATTCCGCTTCGTAGTTTTCTGTATATAGGTGTCGGATGTGGAAGTCCAGGGTGTCCAGGTATTCCGCTCCGTAGTCTTCTGTATCTAGGTGTCGGATGTGGAAGTTCAGGGTTTCCAGGTATTCCGCTTCGTAGTTTTCTGTATCTAGTTGCCGGATATGGAAGTCCAGGGTGTCCAGGTATTCCGCTTCGTAGTCTTCTGTATCTAGGTGTCGGATGTGGAAGTTCAGGGTTTCCAGGTATTCCGCTTCGTAGTTTTCTGTATCTAGTTGCCGGATGTGGAAGTTCAGGGTGTCCAGGCATTCCGCTTCGTAGTTTACTGTATCTAGGTGTCGGATGTCGAAGTTCAGGGTGTCCAGGTATTCCGCTCCGTAGTTTCCTGCATCTAGGTGTCAGACGTGGAAGTTCAGGTTGTTCAGGTATTCCGCTTCGTAGTTTTCTGTATCTGGGTGCCGGATGTGGAAGTTCAGGGTGTCCAGGTATTCCGCTTCGTAGTTTTCTGTATATAGGTGTCGGATGTGGAATTCCAGGGTGTCCAGGTATTCCGCTTCGTAGTCCTCTGTATCTAGGTGTCGGATGTGGAAGTTCAGGGTTTCCAGGTATTCCGCTTCGTAGTTTTCTGTATCTAGTTGCCGGATGTGGAAGCTCAGGGTGTCCAGGTATTCCGCTTCGTGGTTTTCTGTATCTAGGTGTCGGATGACGAAGTTCAGGGTGTCCAGGTATTCCGCTCCGTAGTTTCCTGCATCTAGGTGTCAGACGTGGAAGTTCAGGTTCTTCAGGTATTCCGCTTCGTAGTTTTCTGTATCTAGGTGTCGGATGTGGAAGTCCAGGGTGTCCAGGTATTCCGCTTCGTAGTTTTCTGTATCTGGGTGCCGGATGTGGAAGTTCAGGGTGTCCAGGTATTCCGCTCCGTAGTTTCCTGCATCTTGGTGTCAGACGTGCAAGTTCAGGTTCTTCAGGTATTCCGCTTCGTAGTTTTCTGTATCTAGGTGTCGGATGTGGAAGTCCAGGCTGTCCAGGTATTCCGCTTCGTAGTTTTCTGTATATAGGTGTCGGATGTGGAAGTCCAGGGTGTCCAGGTATTCCGCTTCGTAGTTTTCTGTATCTGGGTGCCGGATGTGGAAGTTCAGGGTGTCCAGGTATTCCGCTTCGTAGTTTTCTGGATATAGGTGTCGGATGTGGAAGTCCAGGGTTTCCAGGTATTCCGCTTCGTAGTTTTCTGTATCTAGTTGCCGGATGTGGAAGTTCAGGGTGTCCAGGTATTCCGCTTCGTAGTTTTCTGTATCTCGGTGTCGGATGTCGAAGTTCAGGGTGTCCAGGTATTCCGCTCCGTTGTTTCCTGCTTCTAGGTGTCAGACGTGGAAGTTCGGGTTGTTCAGGTATTCCGCTTCGTAGTTTTCTGTATCTAGGTGTCGGATGTGGAAGTTCAGGGTGTCCAGGTATTCCGCTTCGTAGTTTTCTGTATCTAGTTGCTGGATGTGGATGGTTAGGGTGTCCAGGTATTCCGCTTCGTAGTCTTCTGTATCTAGTTGCCGGATGTGGAAGTTCAGGGTGTCCAGGTATTCCGCTTCGTAGTTTTCTGTATCTCGGTGTCGGATGTCGAAGTTCAGGGTGTCCAGGCATTCCGCTCCGTAGTTTCCTGCTTCTAGGTGTCAGACGTGGAAGTTCGGGTTGTTCAGGTATTCCGTTTCGTAGTTTTCTGTATCTAGGTGTCGGATGTGTAAGTTCAGGGTTTCCAGGTATTCCGCTTCGTAGTTTTCTGTATCTAGTTGCCGTATGTGGAAGTTCAGGGTGTCCAGGTATTCCGCTTCGTAGTTTTCTGTATCTAGGTGTCGGATGTCGAAGTTCAGGGTGTCCAGGTATTCCGCTCCGTAGTTTCCTGCTTCTAGGTGTCAGACGTGGAAGTTCGGGTTGTTCAGGTATTCCGCTTCGTAGTTTTCTGTATCTAGGTGTCGGATGTGGAAGTTCAGGGTGTCCAGGTATTCCGCTTCGTAGTTTTCTGTATCTAGTTGCTGGATGTGGATGTTTAGGGTGCCCAGGTATTCCGCTTCGTAGTTTTCTGTATCTAGGTATCGGATGTCGAAGTTCAGGGTGTCCAGGTATTCCGCTCCGTAGTTTCCTGCATCTAGGTGTCAGACGTGGAAGTTCAGGTTGTTCAGGTATTCCGCTTCGTAGTTTTCTGTATCTGGGTGCCGGATGTGGAAGTTCAGGGTGTCCAGGTATTCCGCTTCGTAGTTTTCTGTATATAGGTGTCGGATGTGGAAGTCCAGGGTGTCCAGGTATTCCGCTCCGTAGTCTTCTGTATCTAGGTGTCGGATGTGGAAGTTCAGGGTTTCCAGGTATTCCGCTTCGTAGTTTTCTGTATCTAGTTGCCGGATATGGAAGTCCAGGGTGTCCAGGTATTCCGCTTCGTAGTCTTCTGTATCTAGGTGTCGGATGTGGAAGTTCAGGGTTTCCAGGTATTCCGCTTCGTAGTTTTCTGTATCTAGTTGCCGGATGTGGAAGTTCAGGGTGTCCAGGCATTCCGCTTCGTAGTTTACTGTATCTAGGTGTCGGATGTCGAAGTTCAGGGTGTCCAGGTATTCCGCTCCGTAGTTTCCTGCATCTAGGTGTCAGACGTGGAAGTTCAGGTTGTTCAGGTATTCCGCTTCGTAGTTTTCTGTATCTGGGTGCCGGATGTGGAAGTTCAGGGTGTCCAGGTATTCCGCTTCGTAGTTTTCTGTATATAGGTGTCGGATGTGGAATTCCAGGGTGTCCAGGTATTCCGCTTCGTAGTCCTCTGTATCTAGGTGTCGGATGTGGAAGTTCAGGGTTTCCAGGTATTCCGCTTCGTAGTTTTCTGTATCTAGTTGCCGGATGTGGAAGCTCAGGGTGTCCAGGTATTCCGCTTCGTAGTTTTCTGTATCTAGGTGTCGGATGACGAAGTTCAGGGTGTCCAGGTATTCCGCTCCGTAGTTTCCTGCATCTAGGTGTCAGACGTGGAAGTTCAGGTTCTTCAGGTATTCCGCTTCGTAGTTTTCTGTATCTAGGTGTCGGATGTGGAAGTCCAGGGTGTCCAGGTATTCCGCTTCGTAGTTTTCTGTATCTGGGTGCCGGATGTGGAAGTTCAGGGTGTCCAGGTATTCCGCTCCGTAGTTTCCTGCATCTTGGTGTCAGACGTGCAAGTTCAGGTTCTTCAGGTATTCCGCTTCGTAGTTTTCTGTATCTAGGTGTCGGATGTGGAAGTCCAGGCTGTCCAGGTATTCCGCTTCGTAGTTTTCTGTATATAGGTGTCGGATGTGGAAGTCCAGGGTGTCCAGGTATTCCGCTTCGTAGTTTTCTGTATCTGGGTGCCGGATGTGGAAGTTCAGGGTGTCCAGGTATTCCGCTTCGTAGTTTTCTGGATATAGGTGTCGGATGTGGAAGTCCAGGGTGTCCAGGTATTCCGCTTCGTAGTCTTCTGTATCTAGGTGTCGGATGTGGAAGTTCAGGGTTTCCAGGTATTCCGCTTCGTAGTTTTCTGTATCTAGTTGCCGGATGTGGAAGTTCAGGGTGTCCAGGTATTCCGCTTCGTAGTTTTCTGTATCTCGGTGTCGGATGTCGAAGTTCAGGGTGTCCAGGTATTCCGCTCCGTTGTTTCCTGCTTCTAGGTGTCAGACGTGGAAGTTCGGGTTGTTCAGGTATTCCGCTTCGTAGTTTTCTGTATCTAGGTGTCGGATGTGGAAGTTCAGGGTGTCCAGGTATTCCGCTTCGTAGTTTTCTGTATCTAGTTGCTGGATGTGGATGTTTAGGGTGTCCAGGTATTCCGCTTCGTAGTCTTCTGTATCTAGTTGCCGGATGTGGAAGTTCAGGGTGTCCAGGTATTCCGCTTCGTAGTTTTCTGTATCTCGGTGTCGGATGTCGAAGTTCAGGGTGTCCAGGTATTCCGCTCCGTAGTTTCCTGCTTCTAGGTGTCAGACGTGGAAGTTCGGGTTGTTCAGGTATTCCGATTCGTAGTTTTCTGTATCTAGGTGTCGGATGTGTAAGTTCAGGGTTTCCAGGTATTCCGCTTCGTAGTTTTCTGTATCTAGTTGCCGTATGTGGAAGTTCAGGGTGTCCAGGTATTCCGCTTCGTAGTTTTCTGTATCTAGGTGTCGGATGTCGAAGTTCAGGGTGTCCAGGTATTCCGCTCCGTAGTTTCCTGCTTCTAGGTGTCAGACGTGGAAGTTCGGGTTGTTCAGGTATTCCGCTTCGTAGTTTTCTGTATCTAGGTGTCGGATGTGGAAGTTCAGGGTGTCCAGGTATTCCGCTTCGTAGTTTTCTGTATCTAGTTGCTGGATGTGGATGTTTAGGGTGCCCAGGTATTCCGCTTCGTAGTTTTCTGTATCTAGGTATCGGATGTCGAAGTTCAGGGTGTCCAGGTATTCCGCTCCGTAGTTTCCTGCATCTAGGTGTCAGACGTGGAAGTTCAGGTTGTTCAGGTATTCCGCTTCGTAGTTTTCTGTATCTGGGTGCCGGATGTGGAAGTTCAGGGTGTCCAGGTATTCCGCTTCGTAGTTTTCTGTATATAGGTGTCGGATGTGGAAGTCCAGGGTGTCCAGGTATTCCGCTCCGTAGTCTTCTGTATCTAGGTGTCGGATGTGGAAGTTCAGGGTTTCCAGGTATTCCGCTTCGTAGTTTTCTGTATCTAGTTGCCGGATATGGAAGTTCAGGGTGTCCAGGTATTCCGCTTCGTAGTTTTCTGTATCTAGGTGTCGGATGTCGAAGTTCAGGGTGTCCAAGTATTCCGCTCCGTAGTTTCCTGCATCTAGGTGTCAGACGTGGAAGTTCAGGTTCTTCAGGTATTCCGCTTCGTAGTTTTCTGTATCTAGGTGTCGGATGTGGAACTCCAGGGTGTCCAGGTATTCCGCTTCGTAGTTTTCTGTATCTGGGTGCCGGATGTGGAAGTTCAGGGTGTCCAGGTATTCCGCTTCGTAGTTTTCTGGATATAGGTGTCGGATGTGGAAGTCCAGGGTGTCCAGGTATTCCGCTTCGTAGTCTTCTGTATCTAGGTGTCGGATGTGGAAGTTCAGGGTTTCCAGGTATTCCGCTTCGTAGTTTTCTGTATCTAGTTGCCGGATGTGGAAGTTCAGGGTGTCCAGGCATTCCGCTTCGTAGTTTACTGTATCTAGGTGTCGGATGTCGAAGTTCAGTGTGTCCAGGTATTCCGCTCCGTAGTTTCCTGCATCTAGGTGTCAGACGTGGAAGTTCAGGTTGTTCAGGTATTCCGCTTCGTAGTTTTCTGTATCTGGGTGCCGGATGTGGAAGTTCAGGGTGTCCAGGTATTCCGCTTCGTAGTTTTCTGTATATAGGTGTCGGATGTGGAATTCCAGGGTGTCCAGGTATTCCGCTTCGTAGTCCTCTGTATCTAGGTGTCGGATGTGGAAGTTCAGGGTTTCCAGGTATTCCGCTTCGTAGTTTTCTGTATCTAGTTGCCGGATGTGGAAGTTCAGGGTGTCCAGGTATTCCGCTTCGTAGTTTTCTGTATCTAGGTGTCGGATGACGAAGTTCAGGGTGTCCAGGTATTCCGCTCCGTAGTTTCCTGCATCTAGGTGTCAGACGTGGAAGTTCAGGTTCTTCAGGTATTCCGCTTCGTAGTTTTCTGTATCTAGGTGTCGGATGTGGAAGTCCAGGGTGTCCAGGTATTCCGCTTCGTAGTTTTCTGTATCTGGGTGCCGGATGTGGAAGTTCAGGGTGTCCAGGTATTCCGCTCCGTAGTTTCCTGCATCTTGGTGTCAGACGTGCAAGTTCAGGTTCTTCAGGTATTCCGCTTCGTAGTTTTCTGTATCTAGGTGTCGGATGTGGAAGTCCAGGCTGTCCAGGTATTCCGCTTCGTAGTTTTCTGTATATAGGTGTCGGATGTGGAAGTAAAGGTTGTCCAGGTATTCCGCTTCGTAGTTTTCTGTATCTGGGTGCCGGATGTGGAAGTTCAGGGTGTCCAGGTATTCCGCTTCGTAGTTTTCTGGATATAGGTGTCGGATGTGGAAGTCCAGGGTGTCCAGGTATTCCGCTTCGTAGTCTTCTGTATCTAGGTGTCGGATGTGGAAGTTCAGGGTTTCCAGGTATTCCGCTTCGTAGTTTTCTGTATCTAGTTGCCGGATGTGGAAGTTCAAGGTGTCCAGGTATTCCGCTTCGTAGTTTTCTGTATCTCGGTGTCGGATGTCGAAGTTCAGGGTGTCCAGGTATTCCGCTCCGTAGTTTCCTGCTTCTAGGTGTCAGACGTGGAAGTTCGGGTTGTTCAGGTATTCCGCTTCGTAGTTTTCTGTATCTAGGTGTCGGATGTGGAAGTTCAGGGTGTCCAGGTATTCCGCTTCGTAGTTTTCTGTATCTAGTTGCTGGATGTGGATGTTTAGGGTGCCCAGGTATTCCGCTTCGTAGTCTTCTGTATCTAGCTGCCGGATGTGGAAGTTCAGGGTGTCCAGGTATTCCGCTTCGTAGTTTTCTGTATCTCGGTGTCGGATGTCGAAGTTCAGGGTGTCCAGGTATTCCGCTCCGTAGTTTCCTGCTTCTAGGTGTCAGACGTGGAAGTTCGGGTTGTTCAGGTATTCCGCTTCGTAGTTTTCTGTATCTAGGTGACGGATGTGGAAGTTCAGGGTGTCCAGGTATTCCGCTTCGTAGTTTTCTGTATCTAGTTGCTGGATGTGGATGTTTAGGGTGCCCAGGTATTCCGCTTCGTAGTTTTCTGTATCTAGGTATCGGATGTCGACGTTCAGGGTGTCCAGGTATTCCGCTCCGTAGTTTCCTGCATCTAGGTGTCAGACGTGGAAGTTCAGGTTGTTCAGGTATTCCGCTTCGTAGTTTTCTGTATCTGGGTGTCGGATGTGGAAGTTCAGGGTGTCCAGGTATTCCGCTTCGTAGTTTTCTGTATCTAGTTGCCGGATGTCGAAGTTCAGGGTGTCCAGGTATTCCGCTCCGTAGTTTCCTGCATCTAGGTGTCAGACGTGGAAGTTCAGGTTCTTCAGGTATTCCGCTTCGTAGTTTTCTGTATCTAGGTGTCGGATGTGGAACTCCAGGGTTTCCAGGTATTCCGCTTCGTAGTTTTCTGTATCTGGGTGCCGGATGTGGAAGTTCAGGGTGTCCAGGTATTCCGCTTCGTAGTTTTCTGGATATAGGTGTCGGATGTGGAAGTCCAGGGTGTCCAGCTATTCCGCTTCGTAGTTTTCTGTATCTAGTTGCCGGATGTGGAAGTTCAGGGTGTCCAGGTATTCCGCTTCGTAGTTTTCTGTATCTAGGTGTCGGATGTCGAAGTTCAGGGTGTCCAGGTATTCCGTTCCGTAGATTCCTGCATCTTGGTGTCAGACGTGCAAGTTCAGGTTCTTCAGGTATTCCGCTTCGTAGTTTTCTGTATCTGGGTGCCGGATGTGGAAGTTCAGGGTTTCCAGGTATTCCGCTTCGTAGTTTTCTGTATCTAGGTGACGGATGTGGAAGTTCAGGGTGTCCAGGTATTCCGCTTCGTAGTTTTCTGTATCTAGTTGCTGGATGTGGATGTTTAGGGTGCCCAGGTATTCCGCTTCGTAGTTTTCTGTATCTAGTTGCCGGATGTCGAAGTTCAGGGTGTCCAGGTATTCCGCTCCGTAGTTTCCTGCATCTAGGTGTCAGACGTGGAAGTTCAGGTTCTTCAGGTATTCCGCTTCGTAGTTTTCTGTATCTAGGTGTCGGATGTGGAACTCCAGGGTTTCCAGGTATTCCGCTTCGTAGTTTTCTGTATCTGGGTGCCGGATGTGGAAGTTCAGGGTGTCCAGGTATTCCGCTTCGTAGTTTTCTGGATATAGGTGTCGGATGTGGAAGTCCAGGGTGTCCAGGTATTCCGCTTCGTAGTCTTCTATATCTAGGTGTCGGATGTGGAAGTTCAGGGTTTCCAGCTATTCCGCTTCGTAGTTTTCTGTATCTAGTTGCCGGATGTGGAAGTTCAGGGTGTCCAGGTATTCCGTTCCGTAGATTCCTGCATCTTGGTGTCAGACGTGCAAGTTCAGGTTCTTCAGGTATTCCGCTTCGTAGTTTTCTGTATCTGGGTGCCGGATGTGGAAGTTCAGGGTTTCCAGGTATTCCGCTTCGTAGTTTTCTGGATATAGGTGTCGGATGTGGAAGTCCAGGGTGTCCAGGTATTCCGCTTCGTAGTCTTCTGTATCTAGGTGTCGGATGTGGAAGTTCAGGGTTTCCAGGTATTCCGCTTCGTAGTTTTCTGTATCTAGTTGCCGGATGTGGAAGTTCAGGGTGTCCAGGTATTCCGCTTCGTAGTTTTCTGTATCTCGGTGTCGGATGTCGAAGTTCAAGGTGTCCAGGTATTCCGTTCCGTAGTTTCCTGCATCTTGGTGTCAGACGTTCAAGTTCAGGTTCTTCAGGTATTCCGCTTCGTAGTTTTCTGTATCTAGGTGTCGGATGTGGAAGTCCAGGGTGTCCAGGTATTCCGCTTCGTAGTTTTCTGTATCTAGTTGCCGGATGTGGAAGTTCAGGGTGTCCAGGTATTCCGCTTCGTAGTTTTCTGTATCTAGGTGTCGGATGTCGAAGTTCAGGGTGTCCAGGTATTCCGTTCCGTAGATTCCTGCATCTTGGTGTCAGACGTGCAAGTTCAGGTTCTTCAGGTATTCCGCTTCGTAGTTTTCTGTATCTGGGTGCCGGATGTGGAAGTTCAGGGTTTCCAGGTATTCCGCTTCGTAGTTTTCTGGATATAGGTGTCGGATGTGGAAGTCCAGGGTGTCCAGGTATTCCGCTTCGTAGTCTTCTGTATCTAGGTGTCGGATGTGGAAGTTCAGGGTTTCCAGGTATTCCGCTTCGTAGTTTTCTGTATCTAGTTGCCGGATGTGGAAGTTCAGGGTGTCCAGGTATTCCGCTTCGTAGTTTTCTGTATCTCGGTGTCGGATGTCGAAGTTCAGGGTGTCCAGGTATTCCGCTCCGTAGTTTCCTGCATCTTGGTGTCAGACGTTCAAGTTCAGGTTCTTCAGGTATTCCGCTTCGTAGTTTTCTGTATCTAGGTGTCGGATGTGGAAGTCCAGGGTGTCCAGGTATTCCGCTTCGTAGTTTTCTGTATATAGATGTCGGATGTGGAAGTCCAGGGTGTCCAGGTATTCCGCTTCGTAGTCTTCTGTATCTAGGTGTCGGATGTGTAAGTTCAGGGTTTCCAGGTATTCCGCTTCGTAGTTTTCTGTATCTAGTTGCCGTATGTGGAAGTTCAGGGTGTCCAGGTATTCCGCTTCGTAGTTTTCTGTATCTAGGTGTCGGATGTCGAAGTTCAGGGTGTCCAGGTATTCCGCTCCGTAGTTTCCTGCTTCTAGGTGTCAGACGTGGAAGTTCGGGTTGTTCAGGTATTCCGCTTCGTAGTTTTCTGTATCTAGGTGTCGGATGTGGAAGTTCAGGGTGTCCAGGTATTCCGCTTCGTAGTTTTCTGTATCTAGTTGCTGGATGTGGATGTTTAGGGTGCCCAGGTATTCCGCTTCGTAGTTTTCTGTATCTGGGTGTCGGATGTGGAAGTTCAGGGTTTCCAGGTATTCCGCTTCGTAGTTTTCTGTATCTAGTTGCCGGATGTCGAAGTTCAGGGTGTCCAGGTATTCCGCTCCGTAGTTTCCTGCATCTAGGTGTCAGACGTGGAAGTTCAGGTTCTTCAGGTATTCCGCTTCGTAGTTTTCTGTATCTAGGTGTCGGATGTGGAACTCCAGGGTTTCCAGGTATTCCGCTTCGTAGTTTTCTGTATCTGGGTGCCGGATGTGGAAGTTCAGGGTGTCCAGGTATTCCGCTTCGTAGTTTTCTGGATATAGGTGTCGGATGTGGAAGTCCAGGGTGTCCAGGTATTCCGCTTCGTAGTCTTCTAAATCTAGGTGTCGGATGTGGAAGTTCAGGGTTTCCAGCTATTCCGCTTCGTAGTTTTCTGTATCTAGTTGCCGGATGTGGAAGTTCAGGGTGTCCAGGTATTCCGCTTCGTAGTTTTCTGTATCTAGGTGTCGGATGTCGAAGTTCAGGGTGTCCAGGTATTCCGTTCCGTAGATTCCTGCATCTTGGTGTCAGACGTGCAAGTTCAGGTTCTTCAGGTATTCCGCTTCGTAGTTTTCTGTATCTGGGTGCCGGATGTGGAAGTTCAGGGTTTAAAGGTATTCCGCTTCGTAGTTTTCTGGATATAGGTGTCGGATGTGGAAGTCCAGGGTGTCCAGGTATTCCGCTTCGTAGTCTTCTGTATCTAGGTGTCGGATGTGGAAGTTCAGGGTTTCCAGGTATTCCGCTTCGTAGTTTTCTGTATCTAGTTGCCGGATGTGGAAGTTCAGGGTGTCCAGGTATTCCGCTTCGTAGTTTTCTGTATCTCGGTGTCGGATGTCGAAGTTCAGGGTGTCCAGGTATTCCGCTCCGTAGTTTCCTGCATCTTGGTGTCAGACGTGCAAGTTCAGGTTCTTCAGGTATTCCGCTTCGTAGTTTTCTGTATCTAGGTGTCGGATGTGGAAGTCCAGGGTTTCCAGCTATTCCGCTTCGTAGTTTTCTGTATCTAGTTGCCGGATGTGGAAGTTCAGGGTGTCCAGGTATTCCGCTTCGTAGTTTTCTGTATCTCGGTGTCGGATGTCGAAGTTCAGGGTGTCCAGGTATTCCGCTCCGTAGTTTCCTGCTTCTAGGTGTCAGACGTGGAAGTTCGGGTTGTTCAGGTATTCCGCTTCGTAGTTTTCTGTATCTAGGTGACGGATGTGGAAGTTCAGGGTGTCCAGGTATTCCGCTTCGTAGTTTTCTGTATCTAGTTGCTGGATGTGGATGTTTAGGGTGCCCAGGTATTCCGCTTCGTAGTTTTCTGTATCTAGGTATCGGATGTCGACGTTCAGGGTGTCCAGGTATTCCGCTCCGTAGTTTCCTGCATCTAGGTGTCAGACGTGGAAGTTCAGGTTGTTCAGGTATTCCGCTTCGTAGTTTTCTGTATCTGGGTGTCGGATGTGGAAGTTCAGGGTGTCCAGGTATTCCGCTTCGTAGTTTTCTGTATCTAGTTGCCGGATGTCGAAGTTCAGGGTGTCCAGGTATTCCGCTCCGTAGTTTCCTGCATCTAGGTGTCAGACGTGGAAGTTCAGGTTCTTCAGGTATTCCGCTTCGTAGTTTTCTGTATCTAGGTGTCGGATGTGGAACTCCAGGGTTTCCAGGTATTCCGCTTCGTAGTTTTCTGTATCTGGGTGCCGGATGTGGAAGTTCAGGGTGTCCAGGTATTCCGCTTCGTAGTTTTCTGGATATAGGTGTCGGATGTGGAAGTCCAGGGTGTCCAGCTATTCCGCTTCGTAGTTTTCTGTATCTAGTTGCCGGATGTGGAAGTTCAGGGTGTCCAGGTATTCCGCTTCGTAGTTTTCTGTATCTAGGTGTCGGATGTCGAAGTTCAGGGTGTCCAGGTATTCCGTTCCGTAGATTCCTGCATCTTGGTGTCAGACGTGCAAGTTCAGGTTCTTCAGGTATTCCGCTTCGTAGTTTTCTGTATCTGGGTGCCGGATGTGGAAGTTCAGGGTTTCCAGGTATTCCGCTTCGTAGTTTTCTGTATCTAGGTGACGGATGTGGAAGTTCAGGGTGTCCAGGTATTCCGCTTCGTAGTTTTCTGTATCTAGTTGCTGGATGTGGATGTTTAGGGTGCCCAGGTATTCCGCTTCGTAGTTTTCTGTATCTAGTTGCCGGATGTCGAAGTTCAGGGTGTCCAGGTATTCCGCTCCGTAGTTTCCTGCATCTAGGTGTCAGACGTGGAAGTTCAGGTTCTTCAGGTATTCCGCTTCGTAGTTTTCTGTATCTAGGTGTCGGATGTGGAACTCCAGGGTTTCCAGGTATTCCGCTTCGTAGTTTTCTGTATCTGGGTGCCGGATGTGGAAGTTCAGGGTGTCCAGGTATTCCGCTTCGTAGTTTTCTGGATATAGGTGTCGGATGTGGAAGTCCAGGGTGTCCAGGTATTCCGCTTCGTAGTCTTCTATATCTAGGTGTCGGATGTGGAAGTTCAGGGTTTCCAGCTATTCCGCTTCGTAGTTTTCTGTATCTAGTTGCCGGATGTGGAAGTTCAGGGTGTCCAGGTATTCCGTTCCGTAGATTCCTGCATCTTGGTGTCAGACGTGCAAGTTCAGGTTCTTCAGGTATTCCGCTTCGTAGTTTTCTGTATCTGGGTGCCGGATGTGGAAGTTCAGGGTTTCCAGGTATTCCGCTTCGTAGTTTTCTGGATATAGGTGTCGGATGTGGAAGTCCAGGGTGTCCAGGTATTCCGCTTCGTAGTCTTCTGTATCTAGGTGTCGGATGTGGAAGTTCAGGGTTTCCAGGTATTCCGCTTCGTAGTTTTCTGTATCTAGTTGCCGGATGTGGAAGTTCAGGGTGTCCAGGTATTCCGCTTCGTAGTTTTCTGTATCTCGGTGTCGGATGTCGAAGTTCAAGGTGTCCAGGTATTCCGTTCCGTAGTTTCCTGCATCTTGGTGTCAGACGTTCAAGTTCAGGTTCTTCAGGTATTCCGCTTCGTAGTTTTCTGTATCTAGGTGTCGGATGTGGAAGTTCAGGGTGTCCAGGTATTCCGCTTCGTAGTTTTCTGTATCTCGGTGTCGGATGTCGAAGTTCAAGGTGTCCAGGTATTCCGTTCCGTAGTTTCCTGCATCTTGGTGTCAGACGTTCAAGTTCAGGTTCTTCAGGTATTCCGCTTCGTAGTTTTCTGTATCTAGGTGTCGGATGTGGAAGTCCAGGGTGTCCAGGTATTCCGCTTCGTAGTTTTCTGTATCTAGTTGCCGGATGTGGAAGTTCAGGGTGTCCAGGTATTCCGCTCCGTAGTTTTCTGTATCTAGGTGTCGGATGTCGAAGTTCAGGGTGTCCAGGTATTCCGTTCCGTAGATTCCTGCATCTTGGTGTCAGACGTGCAAGTTCAGGTTCTTCAGGTATTCCGCTTCGTAGTTTTCTGTATCTGGGTGCCGGATGTGGAAGTTCAGGGTTTCCAGGTATTCCGCTTCGTAGTTTTCTGGATATAGGTGTCGGATGTGGAAGTCCAGGGTGTCCAGGTATTCCGCTTCGTAGTCTTCTGTATCTAGGTGTCGGATGTGGAAGTTCAGGGTTTCCAGGTATTCCGCTTCGTAGTTTTCTGTATCTAGTTGCCGGATGTGGAAGTTCAGGGTGTCCAGGTATTCCGCTTCGTAGTTTTCTGTATCTCGGTGTCGGATGTCGAAGTTCAGGGTGTCCAGGTATTCCGCTCCGTAGTTTCCTGCATCTTGGTGTCAGACGTTCAAGTTCAGGTTCTTCAGGTATTCCGCTTCGTAGTTTTCTGTATCTAGGTGTCGGATGTGGAAGTCCAGGGTGTCCAGGTATTCCGCTTCGTAGTTTTCTGTATATAGATGTCGGATGTGGAAGTCCAGGGTGCCCAGGTATTCCGCTTCGTAGTTTTCTGTATCTGGGTGTCGGATGTGGAAGTTCAGGGTTTCCAGGTATTCCGCTTCGTAGTTTTCTGTATCTAGTTGCCGGATGTCGAAGTTCAGGGTGTCCAGGTATTCCGCTCCGTAGTTTCCTGCATCTAGGTGTCAGACGTGGAAGTTCAGGTTCTTCAGGTATTCCGCTTCGTAGTTTTCTGTATCTAGGCGTCGGATGTGGAACTCCAGGGTTTCCAGGTATTCCGCTTCGTAGTTTTCTGTATCTGGGTGCCGGATGTGGAAGTTCAGGGTGTCCAGGTATTCCGCTTCGTAGTTTTCTGGATATAGGTGTCGGATGTGGAAGTCCAGGGTGTCCAGGTATTCCGCTTCGTAGTCTTCTAAATCTAGGTGTCGGATGTGGAAGTTCAGGGTTTCCAGCTATTCCGCTTCGTAGTTTTCTGTATCTAGTTGCCGGATGTGGAAGTTCAGGGTGTCCAGGTATTCCGCTTCGTAGTTTTCTGTATCTAGGTGTCGGATGTCGAAGTTCAGGGTGTCCAGGTATTCCGTTCCGTAGATTCCTGCATCTTGGTGTCAGACGTGCAAGTTCAGGTTCTTCAGGTATTCCGCTTCGTAGTTTTCTGTATCTGGGTGCCGGATGTGGAAGTTCAGGGTTTCCAGGTATTCCGCTTCGTAGTTTTCTGGATATAGGTGTCGGATGTGGAAGTCCAGGGTGTCCAGGTATTCCGCTTCGTAGTCTTCTGTATCTAGGTGTCGGATGTGGAAGTTCAGGGTTTCCAGGTATTCCGCTTCGTAGTTTTCTGTATCTAGTTGCCGGATGTGGAAGTTCAGGGTGTCCAGGTATTCCGCTTCGTAGTTTTCTGTATCTCGGTGTCGGATGTCGAAGTTCAGGGTGTCCAGGTATTCCGCTCCGTAGTTTCCTGCATCTTGGTGTCAGACGTGCAAGTTCAGGTTCTTCAGGTATTCCGCTTCGTAGTTTTCTGTATCTAGGTGTCGGATGTGGAAGTCCAGGGTTTCCAGCTATTCCGCTTCGTAGTTTTCTGTATCTAGTTGCCGGATGTGGAAGTTCAGGGTGTCCAGGTATTCCGCTTCGTAGTTTTCTGTATCTAGGTGTCAGACGTGCAAGTTCAGGTTCTTCAGGTATTCCGCTTCGTAGTTTTCTGTATCTGGGTGCCGGATGTGGAAGTTCAGGGTTTCCAGGTATTCCGCTTCGTAGTTTTCTGGATATAGGTGTCGGATGTGGAAGTCCAGGGTGTCCAGGTATTCCGCTTCGTAGTCTTCTGTATCTAGGTGTCGGATGTGGAAGTTCAGGGTTTCCAGGTATTCCGCTTCGTAATTTTCTGTATCTAGTTGCCGGATGTGGAAGTTCAGGGTGTCCAGGTATTCCGCTTCGTAGTTTTCTGTATCTCGGTGTCGGATGTCGAAGTTCAGGTTGTCCAGGTATTCCGCTCCGTAGTTTCCTGCATCTTGGTGTCAGACGTTCAAGTTCAGGTTCTTCAGGTATTCCGCTTCGTAGTTTTCTGTATCTAGGTGTCGGATGTCGAAGTTCAGGGTGTCCAGGTATTCCGCTTCGTAGTTTTCTGTATCTAGGTGTCGGATGTGGAAGTCCAGGGTGTCCAGGTATTCCGCTTCGTAGTTTTCTGTATCTAGTTGCCGGATGTGGAAGTTCAGGGTGTCCAGGTATTCCGCTTCGTAGTTTTCTGTATCTAGGTGTCGGATGTCGAAGTTCAGGGTGTCCAGGTATTCCGTTCCGTAGATTCCTGCATCTTGGTGTCAGACATGCAAGTTCAGGTTCTTCAGGTATTCCGCTTCGTAGTTTTCTGTATCTGGGTGCCGGATGTGGAAGTTCAGGGTTTCCAGGTATTCCGCTTCGTAGTTTTCTGGATGTAGGTGTCGGATGTGGAAGTCCAGGGTGTCCAGGTATTCCGCTTCGTAGTCTTCTGTATCTAGGTGTCGGATGTGGAATTTCAGGGTTTCCAGGTATTCCGCTTCGTAGTTTTCTGTATCTAGTTGCCGGATGTGGAAGTTCAGGGTGTCCAGGTATTCCGCTTCGTAGTTTTCTGTATCTCGGTGTCGGATGTCGAAGTTCAGGGTGTCCAGGTATTCCGCTCCGTAGTTTCCTGCATCTTGGTGTCAGACGTTCAAGTTCAGGTTCTTCAGGTATTCCGCTTCGTAGTTTTCTGTATCTAGGTGTCGGATGTGGAAGTCCAGGGTGTCCAGGTATTCCGCTTCGTAGTTTTCTGTATATAGATGTCGGATGTGGAAGTCCAGGGTGTCCAGGTATTCCGCTTCGTAGTCTTCTGTATCTAGGTGTCGGATGTGTAAGTTCAGGGTTTCCAGGTATTCCGCTTCGTAGTTTTCTGTATCTAGTTGCCGTATGTGGAAGTTCAGGGTGTCCAGGTATTCCGCTTCGTAGTTTTCTGTATCTAGGTGTCGGATGTCGAAGTTCAGGGTGTCCAGGTATTCCGCTCCGTAGTTTCCTGCTTCTAGGTGTCAGACGTGGAAGTTCGGGTTGTTCAGGTATTCCGCTTCGTAGTTTTCTGTATCTAGGTGTCGGATGTGGAAGTTCAGGGTGTCCAGGTATTCCGCTTCGTAGTTTTCTGTATCTAGTTGCTGGATGTGGATGTTTAGGGTGCCCAGGTATTCCGCTTCGTAGTTTTCTGTATCTGGGTGTCGGATGTGGAAGTTCAGGGTTTCCAGGTATTCCGCTTCGTAGTTTTCTGTATCTAGTTGCCGGATGTCGAAGTTCAGGGTGTCCAGGTATTCCGCTCCGTAGTTTCCTGCATCTAGGTGTCAGACGTGGAAGTTCAGGTTCTTCAGGTATTCCGCTTCGTAGTTTTCTGTATCTAGGTGTCGGATGTGGAACTCCAGGGTTTCCAGGTATTCCGCTTCGTAGTTTTCTGTATCTGGGTGCCGGATGTGGAAGTTCAGGGTGTCCAGGTATTCCGCTTCGTAGTTTTCTGGATATAGGTGTCGGATGTGGAAGTCCAGGGTGTCCAGGTATTCCGCTTCGTAGTTTTCTGTATCTAGGTGTCGGATGTCGAAGTTCAGGGTGTCCAGGTATTCCGTTCCGTAGATTCCTGCATCTTGGTGTCAGACGTGCAAGTTCAGGTTCTTCAGGTATTCCGCTTCGTAGTTTTCTGTATCTGGGTGCCGGATGTGGAAGTTCAGGGTTTCCAGGTATTCCGCTTCGTAGTTTTCTGGATATAGGTGTCGGATGTGGAAGTCCAGGGTGTCCAGGTATTCCGCTTCGTAGTCTTCTGTATCTAGGTGTCGGATGTGGAAGTTCAGGGTTTCCAGGTATTCCGCTTCGTAGTTTTCTGTATCTAGTTGCCGGATGTGGAAGTTCAGGGTGTCCAGGTATTCCGCTTCGTAGTTTTCTGTATCTCGGTGTCGGATGTCGAAGTTCAGGGTGTCCAGGTATTCCGCTCCGTAGTTTCCTGCATCTTGGTGTCAGACGTGCAAGTTCAGGTTCTTCAGGTATTCCGCTTCGTAGTTTTCTGTATCTAGGTGTCGGATGTGGAAGTCCAGGGTTTCCAGCTATTCCGCTTCGTAGTTTTCTGTATCTAGTTGCCGGATGTGGAAGTTCAGGGTGTCCAGGTATTCCGCTTCGTAGTTTTCTGTATCTAGGTGTCGGATGTCGAAGTTCAGGGTGTCCAGGTATTCCGTTCCGTAGATTCCTGCATCTTGGTGTCAGACGTGCTAGTTCAGGTTCTTCAGGTATTCCGCTTCGTAGTTTTCTGTATCTGGGTGCCGGATGTGGAAGTTCAGGGTTTCCAGGTATTCCGCTTCGTAGTTTTCTGGATATAGGTGTCGGATGTGGAAGTCCAGGGTGTCCAGGTATTCCGCTTCGTAGTCTTCTGTATCTAGGTGTCGGATGTGGAAGTTCAGGGTTTCCAGGTATTCCGCTTCGTAATTTTCTGTATCTAGTTGCCGGATGTGGAAGTTCAGGGTGTCCAGGTATTCCGCTTCGTAGTTTTCTGTATCTCGGTGTCGGATGTCGAAGTTCAGGGTGTCCAGGTATTCCGCTCCGTAGTTTCCTGCATCTTGGTGTCAGACGTTCAAGTTCAGGTTCTTCAGGTATTCCGCTTCGTAGTTTTCTGTATCTAGGTGTCGGATGTGGAAGTCCAGGGTGTCCAGGTATTCCGCTTCGTAGTTTTCTGTATATAGATGTCGGATGTGGAAGTCCAGGGTGTCCAGGTATTCCGCTTCGTAGTCTTCTGTATCTAGGTGTCGGATGTGTAAGTTCAGGGTTTCCAGGTATTCCGCTTCGTAGTTTTCTGTATCTAGTTGCCGGATGTGGAAGTTCAGGGTGTCCAGGTATTCCGCTTCGTAGTTTTCTGTATCTAGGTGTCGGATGTCGAAGTTCAGGGTGTCCGGGTATTCCGTTCCGTAGATTCCTGCATCTTGGTGTCAGACGTGCAAGTTCAGGTTCTTCAGGTATTCCGCTTCGTAGTTTTCTGTATCTGGGTGCCGGATGTGGAAGTTCAGGGTTTCCAGGTATTCCGCTTCGTAGTTTTCTGTATCTAGGTGACGGATGTGGAAGTTCAGGGTGTCCAGGTATTCCGCTTCGTAGTTTTCTGTATCTAGTTGCTGGATGTGGATGTTTAGGGTGCCCAGGTATTCCGCTTCGTAGTTTTCTGTATCTAGGTATCGGATGTCGACGTTCAGGGTGTCCAGGTATTCCGCTCCGTAGTTTCCTGCATCTAGGTGTCAGACGTGGAAGTTCAGGTTGTTCAGGTATTCCGCTTCGTAGTTTTCTGTATCTGGGTGTCGGATGTGGAAGTTCAGGGTTTCCAGGTATTCCGCTTCGTAGTTTTCTGTACCTAGTTGCCGGATGTCGAAGTTCAGGGTGTCCAGGTATTCCGCTCCGTAGTTTCCTGCATCTAGGTGTCAGACGTGGAAGTTCAGGTTCTTCAGGTATTCCGCTTCGTAGTTTTCTGTATCTAGGTGTCGGATGTGGAACTCCAGGGTTTCCAGGTATTCCGCTTCGTAGTTTTCTGTATCTGGGTGCCGGATGTGGAAGTTCAGGGTGTCCAGGTATTCCGCTTCGTAGTTTTCTGGATATAGGTGTCGGATGTGGAAGTCCAGGGTGTCCAGGTATTCCGCTTCGTAGTCTTCTATATCTAGGTGTCGGATGTGGAAGTTCAGGGTTTCCAGCTATTCCGCTTCGTAGTTTTCTGTATCTAGTTGCCGGATGTGGAAGTTCAGGGTGTCCAGGTATTCCGCTTCGTAGTTTTCTGTATCTAGGTGTCGGATGTCGAAGTTCAGGGTGTCCAGGTATTCCGCTCCGTAGTTTCCTGCATCTTGGTGTCAGACGTTCAAGTTCAGGTTCTTCAAGTATTCCGCTTCGTAGTTTTCTGTATCTAGGTGTCGGATGTGGAAGTCCAGGGTGTCCAGGTATTCCGCTTCGTAGTTTTCTGTATCTAGTTGCCGGATGTGGAAGTTCAGGGTGTCCAGGTATTCCGCTTCGTAGTTTTCTGTATCTAGGTGTCGGATGTCGAAGTTCAGGGTGTCCAGGTATTCCGTTCCGTAGATTCCTGCATCTTGGTGTCAGACGTGCAAGTTCAGGTTCTTCAGGTATTCCGCTTCGTAGTTTTCTGTATCTGGGTGCCGGATGTGGAAGTTCAGGGTTTCCAGGTATTCCGCTTCGTAGTTTTCTGGATATAGGTGTCGGATGTGGAAGTCCAGGGTGTCCAGGTATTCCGCTTCGTAGTCTTCTGTATCTAGGTGTCGGATGTGGAAGTTCAGGGTTTCCAGGTATTCCGCTTCGTAGTTTTCTGTATCTAGTTGCCGGATGTGGAAGTTCAGGGTGTCCAGGTATTCCGCTTCGTAGTTTTCTGTATCTCGGTGTCGGATGTCGAAGTTCAGGGTGTCCAGGTATTCCGCTCCGTAGTTTCCTGCATCTTGGTGTCAGACGTTCAAGTTCAGGTTCTTCAGGTATTCCGCTTCGTAGTTTTCTGTATCTAGGTGTCGGATGTGGAAGTCCAGGGTGTCCAGGTATTCCGCTTCGTAGTTTTCTGTATATAGATGTCGGATGTGGAAGTCCAGGGTGTCCAGGTATTCCGCTTCGTAGTCTTCTGTATCTAGGTGTCGGATGTGTAAGTTCAGGGTTTCCAGGTATTCCGCTTCGTAGTTTTCTGTATCTAGTTGCCGTATGTGGAAGTTCAGGGTGTCCAGGTATTCCGCTTCGTAGTTTTCTGTATCTAGGTGTCGGATGTCGAAGTTCAGGGTGTCCAGGTATTCCGCTCCGTAGTTTCCTGCTTCTAGGTGTCAGACGTGGAAGTTCGGGTTGTTCAGGTATTCCGCTTCGTAGTTTTCTGTATCTAGGTGTCGGATGTGGAAGTTCAGGGTGTCCAGGTATTCCGCTTCGTAGTTTTCTGTATCTAGTTGCTGGATGTGGATGTTTAGGGTGCCCAGGTATTCCGCTTCGTAGTTTTCTGTATCTGGGTGTCGGATGTGGAAGTTCAGGGTTTCCAGGTATTCCGCTTCATAGTTTTCTGTATCTAGTTGCCGGATGTCGAAGTTCAGGGTGTCCAGGTATTCCGCTCCGTAGTTTCCTGCATCTAGGTGTCAGACGTGGAAGTTCAGGTTCTTCAGGTATTCCGCTTCGTAGTTTTCTGTATCTAGGTGTCGGATGTGGAACTCCAGGGTTTCCAGGTATTCCGCTTCGTAGTTTTCTGTATCTGGGTGCCGGATGTGGAAGTTCAGGGTGTCCAGGTATTCCGCTTCGTAGTTTTCTGGATATAGGTGTCGGATGTGGAAGTCCAGGGTGTCCAGGTATTCCGCTTCGTAGTCTTCTATATCTAGGTGTCGGATGTGGAAGTTCAGGGTTTCCAGCTATTCCGCTTCGTAGTTTTCTGTATCTAGTTGCCGGATGTGGAAGTTCAGGGTGTCCAGGTATTCCGCTTCGTAGTTTTCTGTATCTAGGTGTCGGATGTCGAAGTTCAGGGTGTCCAGGTATTCCGTTCCGTAGATTCCTGCATCTTGGTGTCAGACGTGCAAGTTCAGGTTCTTCAGGTATTCCGCTTCGTAGTTTTCTGTATCTGGGTGCCGGATGTGGAAGTTCAGGGTTTCCAGGTATTCCGCTTCGTAGTTTTCTGGATATAGGTGTCGGATGTGGAAGTCCAGGGTGTCCAGGTATTCCGCTTCGTAGTCTTCTGTATCTAGGTGTCGGATGTGGAAGTTCAGGGTTTCCAGGTATTTCGCTTCGTAGTTTTCTGTATCTAGTTGCCGGATGTGGAAGTTCAGGGTGTCCAGGTATTCCGCTTCGTAGTTTTCTGTATCTCGGTGTCGGATGTCGAAGTTCAGGGTGTCCAGGTATTCCGCTCCGTAGTTTCCTGCATCTTGGTGTCAGACGTTCAAGTTCAGGTTCTTCAGGTATTCCGCTTCGTAGTTTTCTGTATCTAGGTGTCGGATGTGGAAGTCCAGGGTTTCCAGCTATTCCGCTTCGTAGTTTTCTGTATCTAGTTGCCGGATGTGGAAGTTCAGGGTGTCCAGGTATTCCGCTTCGTAGTTTTCTGTATCTAGGTGTCGGATGTCGAAGTTCAGGGTGTCCAGGTATTCCGTTCCGTAGATTCCTGCATCTTGGTGTCAGACGTGCAAGTTCAGGTTCTTCAGGTATTCCGCTTCGTAGTTTTCTGTATCTGGGTGCCGGATGTGGAAGTTCAGGGTTTCCAGGTATTCCGCTTCGTAGTTTTCTGGATATAGGTGTCGGATGTGGAAGTCCAGGGTGTCCAGGTATTCCGCTTCGTAGTCTTCTGTATCTAGGTGTCGGATGTGGAAGTTCAGGGTTTCCAGGTATTCCGCTTCGTAGTTTTCTGTATCTAGTTGCCGGATGTGGAAGTTCAGGGTGTCCAGGTATTCCGCTTCGTAGTTTTCTGTATCTCGGTGTCGGATGTCGAAGTTCAGGGTGTCCAGGTATTCCGCTCCGTAGTTTCCTGCATCTTGGTGTCAGACGTTCAAGTTCAGGTTCTTCAGGTATTCCGCTTCGTAGTTTTCTGTATCTAGGTGTCGGATGTGGAAGTCCAGGGTGTCCAGGTATTCCGCTTCGTAGTTTTCTGTATATAGATGTCGGATGTGGAAGTCCAGGGTGTCCAGGTATTCCGCTTCGTAGTCTTCTGTATCTAGGTGTCGGATGTGTAAGTTCAGGGTTTCCAGGTATTCCGCTTCGTAGTTTTCTGTATCTAGTTGCCGTATGTGGAAGTTCAGGGTGTCCAGGTATTCCGCTTCGTAGTTTTCTGTATCTAGGTGTCGGATGTCGAAGTTCAGGGTGTCCAGGTATTCCGCTCCGTAGTTTCCTGCTTCTAGGTGTCAGACGTGGAAGTTCGGGTTGTTCAGGTATTCCGCTTCGTAGTTTTCTGTATCTAGGTGTCGGATGTGGAAGTTCAGGGTGTCCAGGTATTCCGCTTCGTAATTTTCTGTATCTAGTTGCTGGATGTGGATGTTTAGGGTGCCCAGGTATTCCGCTTCGTAGTTTTCTGTATCTAGGTATCGGATGTCGAAGTTCAGGGTGTCCAGGTATTCCGCTCCGTAGTTTCCTGCATCTAGGTGTCAGACGTGGAAGTTCAGGTTGTTCAGGTATTCCGCTTCGTAGTTTTCTGTATCTGGGTGCCGGATGTGGAAGTTCAGGGTGTCCAGGTATTCCGCTTCGTAGTTTTCTGTATATAGGTGTCGGATGTGGAAGTCCAGGGTGTCCAGGTATTCCGCTCCGTAGTCTTCTGTATCTAGGTGTCGGATGTGGAAGTTCAGGGTTTCCAGGTATTCCGCTTCGTAGTTTTCTGTATCTAGTTGCCGGATATGGAAGTTCAGGGTGTCCAGGTATTCCGCTTCGTAGTTTTCTGTATCTAGGTGTCGGATGTCGAAGTTCAGGGTGTCCAAGTATTCCGCTCCGTAGTTTCCTGCATCTAGGTGTCAGACGTGGAAGTTCAGGTTCTTCAGGTATTCCGCTTCGTAGTTTTCTGTATCTAGGTGTCGGATGTGGAACTCCAGGGTGTCCAGGTATTCCGCTTCGTAGTTTTCTGTATCTGGGTGCCGGATGTGGAAGTTCAGGGTGTCCAGGTATTCCGCTTCGTAGTTTTCTGGATATAGGTGTCGGATGTGGAAGTCCAGGGTGTCCAGGTATTCCGCTTCGTAGTCTTCTGTATCTAGGTGTCGGATGTGGAAGTTCAGGGTTTCCAGGTATTCCGCTTCGTAGTTTTCTGTATCTAGTTGCCGGATGTGGAAGTTCAGGGTGTCCAGGCATTCCGCTTCGTAGTTTACTGTATCTAGGTGTCGGATGTCGAAGTTCAGGGTGTCCAGGTATTCCGCTCCGTAGTTTCCTGCATCTAGGTGTCAGACGTGGAAGTTCAGGTTGTTCAGGTATTCCGCTTCGTAGTTTTCTGTATCTGGGTGCCGGATGTGGAAGTTCAGGGTGTCCAGGTATTCCGCTTCGTAGTTTTCTGTATCTAGTTGCCGGATGTGGAAGTTCAGGGTGTCCAGGTATTCCGCTTCGTAGTTTTCTGTATCTAGGTGTCGGATGTCGAAGTTCAGGGTGTCCAGGTATTCCGCTCCGTAGTTTCCTGCATCTAGGTGTCAGACGTGGAAGTTCAGGTTCTTCAGGTATTCCGCTTCGTAGTTTTCTGTATCTAGGTGTCGGATGTGGAAGTCCAGGGTGTCCAGGTATTCCGCTTCGTAGTTTTCTGTATCTGGGTGCCGGATATGGAAGTCCAGGGTGTCCAGGTATTCCGCTTCGTAGTTTTCTGTATCTAGGTATCGGATGTCGAAGTTCAGGGTGTCCAGGTATTCCGCTCCGTAGTTTCCTGCATCTAGGTGTCAGACGTGGAAGTTCAGGTTGTTCAGGTATTCCGCTTCGTAGTTTTCTGTATCTGGGTGCCGGATGTGGAAGTTCAGGGTGTCCAGGTATTCCGCTTCGTAGTTTTCTGTATATAGGTGTCGGATGTGGAAGTCCAGGGTGTCCAGGTATTCCGCTTCGTAGTCTTCTGTATCTAGGTGTCGGATGTGGAAGTTCAGGGTTTCCAGGTATTCCGCTTCGTAGTTTTCTGTATCTAGTTGCCGGATGTGGAAGTTCAGGGTGTCCAGGCATTCCGCTTCGTAGTTTATTGTATCTCGGTGTCGGATGTCGAAGTTCAGGGTGTCCAGGTATTCCGCTCCGTAGTTTCCTGCATCTAGGTGTCAGACGTGGAAGTTCAGGTTGTTCAGGTATTCCGCTTCGTAGTTTTCTGTATCTGGGTGCCGGATGTGGAAGTTCAGGGTGTCCAGGTATTCCGCTTCGTAGTTTTCTGTATCTAGTTGCCGGATGTGGAAGTTCAGGGTGTCCAGGTATTCCGCTTCGTAGTTTTCTGTATCTAGGTGTCGGATGTCGAAGTTCAGGGTGTCCAGGTATTCCGCTCCGTAGTTTCCTGCATCTAGGTGTCAGACGTGGAAGTTCAGGTTCTTCAGGTATTCCGCTTCGTAGTTTTCTGTATCTAGGTGTCGGATGTGGAAGTCCAGGGTGTCCAGGTATTCCGCTTCGTAGTTTTCTGTATCTGGGTGCCGGATATGGAAGTCCAGGGTGTCCAGGTATTCCGTTTCGTAGTCTTCTGTATTTAGCTGTCGGATGTGGAAGTTCAGGGTTTCCAGGTATTCCGCTTCGTAGTTTTCTGTATCTAGTTGCCGGATGTGGAAGTTCAGGGTGTCCAGGTATTCCGCTTCGTAGTTTTCTGTATCTAGGTGTCGGATGTCGAAGTTCAGGGTGTCCAGGTATTCCGCTCCGTAGTTTCCTGCCTCTAGGTGTCAGACGTGGAAGTTCAAGTTCTTCAGGTATTCCGCTTCGTAGTTTTCTGTATCTAGGTGTCGGATGTGGAAGTCCAGGGTGTCCAGGTATTCCGCTTCGTAGTTTTCTGTATCTGGGTGCCGGATGTGGAAGTTCAGGGTGTCCAGGTATTCCGCTCCGTAGTTTCCTGCATCTTGGTGTCAGACGTGCAAGTTCAGGTTCTTCAGGTATTCCGCTTCGTAGTTTTCTGTATCTAGGTGTCGGATGTGGAAGTCCAGGCTGTCCAGGTATTCCGCTTCGTAGTTTTCTGTATATAGGTGTCGGATGTGGAAGTCCAGGGTGTCCAGGTATTCCGCTTCGTAGTTTTCTGTATCTGGGTGCCGGATGTGGAAGTTCAGGGTTTCCAGGTATTCCGCTTCGTAGTTTTCTGGATATAGGTGTCGGATGTGGAAGTCCAGGGTGTCCAGGTATTCCGCTTCGTAGTCTTCTGTATCTAGGTGTCGGATGTGGAAGTTCAGGGTTTCCAGGTATTCCGCTTCGTAGTTTTCTGTATCTAGTTGCCGGATGTGGAAGTTCAGGGTGTCCAGGTATTCCGCTTCGTAGTTTTCTGTATCTCGGTGTCGGATGTCGAAGTTCAGGGTGTCCAGGTATTCCGCTCCGTAGTTTCCTGCATCTTGGTGTCAGACGTTCAAGTTCAGGTTCTTCAGGTATTCCGCTTCGTAGTTTTCTGTATCTAGGTGTCGGATGTGGAAGTCCAGGGTGTCCAGGTATTCCGCTTCGTAGTTTTCTGTATATAGATGTCGGATGTGGAAGTCCAGGGTGTCCAGGTATTCCGCTTCGTAGTCTTCTGTATCTAGGTGTCGGATGTGTAAGTTCAGGGTTTCCAGGTATTCCGCTTCGTAGTTTTCTGTATCTAGTTGCCGTATGTGGAAGTTCAGGGTGTCCAGGTATTCCGCTTCGTAGTTTTCTGTATCTAGGTGTCGGATGTCGAAGTTCAGGGTGTCCAGGTATTCCGCTCCGTAGTTTCCTGCTTCTAGGTGTCAGACGTGGAAGTTCGGGTTGTTCAGGTATTCCGCTTCGGAGTTTTCTGTATCTAGGTGTCGGATGTGGAAGTTCAGGGTGTCCAGGTATTCCGCTTCGTAATTTTCTGTATCTAGTTGCTGGATGTGGATGTTTAGGGTGCCCAGGTATTCCGCTTCGTAGTTTTCTGTATCTAGGTATCGGATGTCGAAGTTCAGGGTGTCCAGGTATTCCGCTCCGTAGTTTCCTGCATCTAGGTGTCAGACGTGGAAGTTCAGGTTGTTCAGGTATTCCGCTTCGTAGTTTTCTGTATCTGGGTGCCGGATGTGGAAGTTCAGGGTCTCCAGGTATTCCGCTTCGTAGTTTTCTGTATATAGGTGTCGGATGTGGAAGTCCAGGGTGTCCAGGTATTCCGCTCCGTAGTCTTCTGTATCTAGGTGTCGGATGTGGAAGTTCAGGGTTTCCAGGTATTCCGCTTCGTAGTTTTCTGTATCTAGTTGCCGGATATGGAAGTTCAGGGTGTCCAGGTATTCCGCTTCGTAGTTTTCTGTATCTAGGTGTCGGATGTCGAAGTTCAGGGTGTCCAAGTATTCCGCTCCGTAGTTTCCTGCATCTAGGTGTCAGACGTGGAAGTTCAGGTTCTTCAGGTATTCCGCTTCGTAGTTTTCTGTATCTAGGTGTCGGATGTGGAACTCCAGGGTGTCCAGGTATTCCGCTTCGTAGTTTTCTGTATCTGGGTGCCGGATGTGGAAGTTCAGGGTGTCCAGGTATTCCGCTTCGTAGTTTTCTGGATATAGGTGTCGGATGTGGAAGTCCAGGGTGTCCAGGTATTCCGCTTCGTAGTCTTCTGTATCTAGGTGTCGGATGTGGAAGTTCAGGGTTTCCAGGTATTCCGCTTCGTAGTTTTCTGTATCTAGTTGCCGGATGTGGAAGTTCAGGGTGTCCAGGCATTCCGCTTCGTAGTTTACTGTATCTAGGTGTCGGATGTCGAAGTTCAGGGTGTCCAGGTATTCCGCTCCGTAGTTTCCTGCATCTAGGTGTCAGACGTGGAAGTTCAGGTTGTTCAGGTATTCCGCTTCGTAGTTTTCTGTATCTGGGTGCCGGATGTGGAAGTTCAGGGTGTCCAGGTATTCCGCTTCGTAGTTTTCTGTATCTAGTTGCCGGATGTGGAAGTTCAGGGTGTCCAGGTATTCCGCTTCGTAGTTTTCTGTATCTAGGTGTCGGATGTCGAAGTTCAGGGTGTCCAGGTATTCCGCTCCGTAGTTTCCTGCATCTAGGTGTCAGACGTGGAAGTTCAGGTTCTTCAGGTATTCCGCTTCGTAGTTTTCTGTATCTAGGTGTCGGATGTGGAAGTCCAGGGTGTCCAGGTATTCCGCTTCGTAGTTTTCTGTATCTGGGTGCCGGATATGGAAGTCCAGGGTGTCCAGGTATTCCGCTTCGTAGTTTTCTGTATCTAGGTATCGGATGTCGAAGTTCAGGGTGTCCAGGTATTCCGCTCCGTAGTTTCCTGCATCTAGGTGTCAGACGTGGAAGTTCAGGTTGTTCAGGTATTCCGCTTCGTAGTTTTCTGTATCTGGGTGCCGGATGTGGAAGTTCAGGGTGTCCAGGTATTCCGCTTCGTAGTTTTCTGTATATAGGTGTCGGATGTGGAAGTCCAGGGTGTCCAGGTATTCCGCTTCGTAGTCTTCTGTATCTAGGTGTCGGATGTGGAAGTTCAGGGTTTCCAGGTATTCCGCTTCGTAGTTTTCTGTATCTAGTTGCCGGATGTGGAAGTTCAGGGTGTCCAGGCATTCCGCTTCGTAGTTTACTGTATCTAGGTGTCGGATGTCGAAGTTCAGGGTGTCCAGGTATTCCGCTCCGTAGTTTCCTGCATCTAGGTGTCAGACGTGGAAGTTCAGGTTGTTCAGGTATTCCGCTTCGTAGTTTTCTGTATCTGGGTGCCGGATGTGGAAGTTCAGGGTGTCCAGGTATTCCGCTTCGTAGTTTTCTGTATCTAGTTGCCGGATGTGGAAGTTCAGGGTGTCCAGGTATTCCGCTTCGTAGTTTTCTGTATCTAGGTGTCGGATGTCGAAGTTCAGGGTGTCCAGGTATTCCGCTCCGTAGTTTCCTGCATCTAGGTGTCAGACGTGGAAGTTCAGGTTCTTCAGGTATTCCGCTTCGTAGTTTTCTGTATCTAGGTGTCGGATGTGGAAGTCCAGGGTGTCCAGGTATTCCGCTTCGTAGTTTTCTGTATCTGGGTGCCGGATATGGAAGTCCAGGGTGTCCAGGTATTCCGTTTCGTAGTCTTCTGTATCTAGCTGTCGGATGTGGAAGTTCAGGGTTTCCAGGTATTCCGCTTCGTAGTTTTCTGTATCTAGTTGCCGGATGTGGAAGTTCAGGGTGTCCAGGTATTCCGCTTCGTAGTTTTCTGTATCTAGGTGTCGGATGTCGAAGTTCAGGGTGTCCAGGTATTCCGCTCCGTAGTTTCCTGCCTCTAGGTGTCAGACGTGGAAGTTCAAGTTCTTCAGGTATTCCGCTTCGTAGTTTTCTGTATCTAGGTGTCGGATGTGGAAGTCCAGGGTGTCCAGGTATTCCGCTTCGTAGTTTTCTGTATCTGGGTGCCGGATGTGGAAGTTCAGGGTGTCCAGGTATTCCGCTCCGTAGTTTCCTGCATCTTGGTGTCAGACGTGCAAGTTCAGGTTCTTCAGGTATTCCGCTTCGTAGTTTTCTGTATCTAGGTGTCGGATGTGGAAGTCCAGGCTGTCCAGGTATTCCGCTTCGTAGTTTTCTGTATATAGGTGTCGGATGTGGAAGTCCAGGGTGTCCAGGTATTCCGCTTCGTAGTTTTCTGTATCTGGGTGCCGGATGTGGAAGTTCAGGGTGTCCAGGTATTCCGCTTCGTAGTTTTCTGGATATAGGTGTCGGATGTGGAAGTCCAGGGTGTCCAGGTATTCCGCTTCGTAGTCTTCTGTATCTAGGTGTCGGATGTGGAAGTTCAGGGTTTCCAGGTATTCCGCTTCGTAGTTTTCTGTATCTAGTTGCCGGATGTGGAAGTTCAGAGTGTCCAGGTATTCCGCTTCGTAGTTTTCTGTATCTAGGTGTCGGATGTGGAAGTCCAGGGTGTCCAGGTATTCCGCTTCGTAGTTTTCTGTATATAGATGTCGGATGTGGAAGTCCAGGGTGTCCAGGTATTCCGCTTCGTAGTCTTCTGTATCTAGGTGTCGGATGTGTAAGTTCAGGTTCTTCAGGTATTCCGCTTCGTAGTTTTCTGTATCTAGGTGTCGGATGTGGAAGTCCAGGGTGTCCAGGTATTCCGCTTCGTAGTTTTCTGTATATAGATGTCGGATGTGGAAGTCCAGGGTGTCCAGGTATTCCGCTTCGTAGTCTTCTGTATCTAGGTGTCGGATGTGTAAGTTCAGGGTTTCCAGGTATTCCGCTTCGTAGTTTTCTGTATCTAGTTGCCGTATGTGGAAGTTCAGGGTGTCCAGGTATTCCGCTTCGTAGTTTTCTGTATCTAGGTGTCGGATGTCGAAGTTCAGGGTGTCCAGGTATTCCGCTCCGTAGTTTCCTGCTTCTAGGTGTCAGACGTGGAAGTTCGGGTTGTTCAGGTATTCCGCTTCGTAGTTTTCTGTATCTAGGTGTCGGATGTGGAAGTTCAGGGTGTCCAGGTATTCCGCTTCGTAGTTTTCTGTATCTAGTTGCTGGATGTGGATGTTTAGGGTGCCCAGGTATTCCGCTTCGTAGTTTTCTGTATCTAGGTATCGGATGTCGAAGTTCAGGGTGTCCAGGTATTCCGCTCCGTAGTTTCCTGCATCTAGGTGTCAGACGTGGAAGTTCAGGTTGTTCAGGTATTCCGCTTCGTAGTTTTCTGTATCTGGGTGCCGGATGTGGAAGTTCAGGGTGTCCAGGTATTCCGCTTCGTAGTTTTCTGTATATAGGTGTCGGATGTGGAAGTCCAGGGTGTCCAGGTATTCCGCTCCGTAGTCTTCTGTACCTAGGTGTCGGATGTGGAAGTTCAGGGTTTCCAGGTATTCCGCTTCGTAGTTTTCTGTATCTAGTTGCCGGATATGGAAGTTCAGGGTGTCCAGGTATTCCGCTTCGTAGTTTTCTGTATCTAGGTGTCGGATGTCGAAGTTCAGGGTGTCCAAGTATTCCGCTCCGTAGTTTCCTGCATCTAGGTGTCAGACGTGGAAGTTCAGGTTCTTCAGGTATTCCGCTTCGTAGTTTTCTGTATCTAGGTGTCGGATGTGGAACTCCAGGATGTCCAGGTATTCCGCTTCGTAGTTTTCTGTATCTGGGTGCCGGATGTGGAAGTTCAGGGTGTCCAGGTATTCCGCTTCGTAGTTTTCTGGATATAGGTGTCGGATGTGGAAGTCCAGGGTGTCCAGGTATTCCGCTTCGTAGTCTTCTGTATCTAGGTGTCGGATGTGGAAGTTCAGGGTTTCCAGGTATTCCGCTTCGTAGTTTTCTGTATCTAGTTGCCGGATGTGGAAGTTCAGGGTGTCCAGGCATTCCGCTTCGTAGTTTACTGTATCTAGGTGTCGGATGTCGAAGTTCAGGGTGTCCAGGTATTCCGCTCCGTAGTTTCCTGCATCTAGGTGTCAGACGTGGAAGTTCAGGTTGTTCAGGTATTCCGCTTCGTAGTTTTCTGTATCTGGGTGCGGGATGTGGAAGTTCAGGGTGTCCAGGTATTCCGCTTCGTAGTTTTCTGTATATAGGTGTCGGATGTGGAATTCCAGGGTGTCCAGGTATTCCGCTTCGTAGTCTTCTGTATCTAGGTGTCGGATGTGGAAGTTCAGGGTTTCCAGGTATTCCGCTTCGTAGTTTTCTGTATCTAGTTGCCGGATGTGGAAGTTCAGGGTGTCCAGGTATTCCGCTTCGTAGTTTTCTGTATCTAGGTGTCGGATGACGAAGTTCAGGGTGTCCAGGTATTCCGCTCCGTAGTTTCCTGCATCTAGGTGTCAGACGTGGAAGTTCAGGTTCTTCAGGTATTCCGCTTCGTAGTTTTCTGTATCTAGGTGTCGGATGTGGAAGTCCAGGGTGTCCAGGTATTCCGCTTCGTAGTTTTCTGTATCTGGGTGCCGGATGTGGAAGTCCAGGGTGTCCAGGTATTCCGTTTCGTAGTCTTCTGTATCTAGTTGTCGGATGTGGAAGTTCAGGGTTTCCAGGTATTCCGCTTCGTAGTTTTCTGTATCTAGTTACCGGATGTGGAAGTTCAGGGTGTCCAGGTATTCCGCTTCGTAGTTTTCTGTATCTAGGTGTCGGATGTCGAAGTTCAGGGTGTCCAGGTATTCCGCTCCGTAGTTTCCTGCCTCTAGGTGTCAGACGTGGAAGTTCAAGTTCTTCAGGTATTCCGCTTCGTAGTTTTCTGTATCTGGGTGCCGGATGTGGAAGTTCAGGGTGTCCAGGTATTCCGCTCCGTAGTTTCCTGCATCTTGGTGTCAGACGTGCAAGTTCAGGTTCTTCAGGTATTCCGCTTCGTAGTTTACTGTATCTAGGTGTCGGATGTGGAAGTCCAGGCTGTCCAGGTATTCCGCTTCGTAGTTTTCTGTATATAGGTGTCGGATGTGGAAGTCCAGGGTGTCCAGGTATTCCGCTTCGTAGTTTTCTGTATCTGGGTGCCGGATGTGGAAGTTCAGGGTGTCCAGGTATTCCGCTTCGTAGTTTTCTGGATATAGGTGTCGGATGTGGAAGTCCAGGGTGTCCAGGTATTCCGCTTCGTAGTCTTCTGTATCTAGGTGTCGGATGTGGAAGTTCAGGGTTTCCAGGTATTCCGCTTCGTAGTTTTCTGTATCTAGTTGCCGGATGTGGAAGTTCAGAGTGTCCAGGTATTCCGCTTCGTAGTTTTCTGTATCTAGGTGTCGGATGTGGAAGTTCAGGGTGTCCAGGTATTCCGCTTCGTAGTTTTCTGTATATAGATGTCGGATGTGAAAGTCCAGGGTGTCCAGGTATTCCGCTTCGTAGTCTTCTGTATCTAGGTGTCGGATGTGGAAGTTCAGGGTTTCCAGGTATTCCGCTTCGTAGTTTTCTGTATCTAGTTGCCGGATGTGGAATTTCAGGGTGTCCAGGTATTCCGCTTCGTAGTTTTCTGTATCTCGGTGTCGGATGTCGAAGTTCAGGGTGTCCAGGTATTCCGCTCCGTAGTTTCCTGCTTCTAGGTGTCAGACGTGGAAGTTCGGGTTGTTCAGGTATTCCGCTTCGTAGTTTTCTGTATCTAGGTGTCGGATGTGGAAGTTCAGGGTGTCCAGGTATTCCGCTTCGTAGTTTTCTGTATCTAGTTGCTGTATGTGGATGTTTAGGGTGCCCAGGTATTCCGCTTCGTAGTTTTCTGTATATAGATGTCGGATGTGGAAGTCCAGGGTGTCCAGGTATTCCGCTTCGTAGTCTTCTGTATCTAGTTGCCGGATGTGGAAGTTCAGGGTGTCCAGGTATTCCGCTCCGTAGTTTCCTGCATCTAGGTGTCAGACGTGGAAGTTCAGGTTCTTCAGGTATTCCGCTTCGTAGTTTTCTGTATCTAGGTGTCGGATGTGGAACTCCAGGGTGTCCAGGTATTCCGCTTCGTAGTTTTCTGGATATAGGTGTCGGATGTGGAAGTCCAGGGTGTCCAGGTATTCCGCTTCGTAGTCTTCTATATCTAGGTGTCGGATGTGGAAGTTCAGGGTTTCCAGCTATTCCGCTTCGTAGTTTTCTGTATCTAGTTGCCGGATGTGGAAGTTCAGGGTGTCCAGGTATTCCGCTTCGTAGTTTTCTGTATCTAGGTGTCGGATGTCGAAGTTCAGGGTGTCCAGGTATTCCGTTCCGTAGATTCCTGCATCTTGGTGTCAGACGTGCAAGTTCAGGTTCTTCAGGTATTCCGCTTCGTAGTTTTCTGTATCTGGGTGCCGGATGTGGAAGTTCAGGGTTTCCAGGTATTCCGCTTCGTAGTTTTCTGGATATAGGTGTCGGATGTGGAAGTCCAGGGTGTCCAGGTATTCCGCTTCGTAGTCTTCTGTATCTAGGTGTCGGATGTGGAAGTTCAGGGTTTCCAGGTATTCCGCTTCGTAGTTTTCTGTATCTAGTTGCCGGATGTGGAAGTTCAGGGTGTCCAGGTATTCCGCTTCGTAGTTTTCTGTATCTCGGTGTCGGATGTCGAAGTTCAGGGTGTCCAGGTATTCCGCTCTGTAGTTTCCTGCATCTTGGTGTCAGACGTGCAAGTTCAGGTTCTTCAGGTATTCCGCTTCGTAGTTTTCTGTATCTAGGTGTCGGATGTGGAAGTCCAGGGTGTCCAGGTATTCCGCTTCGTAGTTTTCTGTATATAGATGTCGGATGTGGAAGTCCAGGGTGTCCAGGTATTCCGCTTCGTAGTCTTCTGTATCTAGGTGTCGGATGTGTAAGTTCAGGGTTTCCAGGTATTCCGCTTCGTAGTTTTCTGTATCTAGTTGCCGTATGTGGAAGTTCAGGGTGTCCAGGTATTCCGCTTCGTAGTTTTCTGTATCTAGGTGTCGGATGTCGAAGTTCAGGGTGTCCAGGTATTCCGCTCCGTAGTTTCCTGTATCTCGGTGTCGGATGTCGAAGTTCAGGGTGTCCAGGTATTCCGCTCCGTAGTTTCCTGCTTCTAGGTGTCAGACGTGGAATTTCGGGTTGTTCAGGTATTCCGCTTCGTAGTTTTCTGTATCTAGGTGTCGGATGTGGAAGTTCAGGGTGTCCAGGTATTCCGCTTCGTAGTTTTCTGTATCTAGTTGCTGGATGTGGATGTTTAGGGTGCCCAGGTATTCCGCTTCGTAGTTTTCTGTATATAGATGTCGGATGTGGAAGTCCAGGGTGTCCAGGTATTCCGCTTCGTAGTCTTCTGTATCTAGTTGCCGGATGTGGAAGTTCAGGGTGTCCAGGTATTCCGCTTCGTAGTTTTCTGTATCTCGGTGTCGGATGTCGAAGTTCAGGGTGTCCAGGTATTCCGCTCCGTAGTTTCCTGCTTCTAGGTGTCAGACGTGGAAGTTCGGGTTGTTCAGGTATTCCGCTTCGTAGTTTTCTGTATCTAGGTGACGGATGTGGAAGTTCAGGGTGTCCAGGTATTCCGCTTCGTAGTTTTCTGTATCTAGTTGCTGGATGTGGATGTTTAGGGTGCCCAGGTATTCCGCTTCGTAGTTTTCTGTATCTAGTTGCTGGATGTGGATGTTTAGGGTGCCCAGGTATTCCGCTTCGTAGTTTTCTGTATCTAGGTATCGGATGTCGACGTTCAGGGTGTCCAGGTATTCCGCTTCGTAGTTTCCTGCATCTAGGTGTCAGACGTGGAAGTTCAGGTTCTTCAGGTATTCCGCTTCGTAGTTTTCTGTATCTAGGTGTCGGATGTGGAACTCCAGGGTTTCCAGGTATTCCGCTTCGTAGTTTTCTGTATCTGGGTGCCGGATGTGGAAGTTCAGGGTGTCCAGGTATTCCGCTTCGTAGTTTTCTGGATATAGGTGTCGGATGTGGAAGTCCAGGGTGTCCAGGTATTCCGCTTCGTAGTCTTCTATATCTAGGTGTCGGATGTGGAAGTTCAGGGTTTCCAGCTATTCCGCTTCGTAGTTTTCTGTATCTAGTTGCCGGATGTGGAAGTTCAGGGTGTCCAGGTATTCCGCTTCGTAGTTTTCTGTATCTAGGTGTCGGATGTCGAAGTTCAGGGTGTCCAGGTATTCCGTTCCGTAGATTCCTGCATCTTGGTGTCAGACGTGCAAGTTCAGGTTCTTCAGGTATTCCGCTTCGTAGTTTTCTGTATCTGGGTGCCGGATGTGGAAGTTCAGGGTTTCCAGGTATTCCGCTTCGTAGTTTTCTGGATATAGGTGTCGGATGTGGAAGTCCAGGGTGTCCAGGTATTCCGCTTCGTAGTCTTCTGTATCTAGGTGTCGGATGTGGAAGTTCAGGGTTTCCAGGTATTCCGCTTCGTAGTTTTCTGTATCTAGTTGCCGGATGTGGAAGTTCAGGGTGTCCAGGTATTCCGCTTCGTAGTTTTCTGTATCTCGGTGTCGGATGTCGAAGTTCAGGGTGTCCAGGTATTCCGCTCTGTAGTTTCCTGCATCTTGGTGTCAGACGTGCAAGTTCAGGTTCTTCAGGTATTCCGCTTCGTAGTTTTCTGTATCTAGGTGTCGGATGTGGAAGTCCAGGGTGTCCAGGTATTCCGCTTCGTAGTTTTCTGTATATAGATGTCGGATGTGGAAGTCCAGGGTGTCCAGGTATTCCGCTTCGTAGTCTTCTGTATCTAGGTGTCGGATGTGTAAGTTCAGGGTTTCCAGGTATTCCGCTTCGTAGTTTTCTGTATCTAGTTGCCGTATGTGGAAGTTCAGGGTGTCCAGGTATTCCGCTTCGTAGTTTTCTGTATCTAGGTGTCGGATGTCGAAGTTCAGGGTGTCCAGGTATTCCGCTCCGTAGTTTCCTGCTTCTAGGTGTCAGACGTGGAAGTTCGGGTTGTTCAGGTATTCCGCTTCGTAGTTTTCTGTATCTAGGTGTCGGATGTGGAAGTTCAGGGTGTCCAGGTATTCCGCTTCGTAGTTTTCTGTATCTAGTTGCTGGATGTGGATGTTTAGGGTGCCCAGGTATTCCGCTTCGTAGTTTTCTGTATCTAGGTATCGGATGTCGAAGTTCAGGGTGTCCAGGTATTCCGCTCCGTAGTTTCCTGCATCTAGGTGTCAGACGTGGAAGTTCAGGTTGTTCAGGTATTCCGCTTCGTAGTTTTCTGTATCTGGGTGCCGGATGTGGAAGTTCAGGGTGTCCAGGTATTCCGCTTCGTAGTTTTCTGTATATAGGTGTCGGATGTGGAAGTCCAGGGTGTCCAGGTATTCCGCTCCGTAGTCTTCTGTATCTAGGTGTCGGATGTGGAAGTTCAGGGTTTCCAGGTATTCCGCTTCGTAGGTTTCTGTATCTAGTTGCCGGATATGGAAGTTCAGGGTGTCCAGGTATTCCGCTTCGTCGTTTTCTGTATCTAGGTGTCGGATGTCGAAGTTCAGGGTGTCCAAGTATTCCGCTCCGTAGTTTCCTGCATCTAGGTGTCAGACGTGGAAGTTCAGGTTCTTCAGGTATTCCGCTTCGTAGTTTTCTGTATCTAGGTGTCGGATGTGGAACTCCAGGGTGTCCAGGTATTCCGCTTCGTAGTCTTCTGTATCTAGGTGTCGGATGTGGAAGTTCAGGGTGTCCAGGTATTCCGCTTCGTAGTCTTCTGTATCTAGGTGTCGGATGTGGAAGTTCAGGGTGTCCAGGTATTCCGCTTCGTAGTTTTCTGTATCTAGGTGTCGGATGTCGAAGTTCAGGGTGTCCAGGTATTCCGCTCCGTAGTTTCCTGCTTCTAGGTGTCAGACGTGGAAGTTCGGGTTGTTCATGTATTCCGCTTCGTAGTTTTCTGTATCTAGGTGTCGGATGTGGAAGTTCAGGGTGTCCAGGTATTCCGCTTCGTAGTTTTCTGTATCTAGGTGTCGGATGTCGAAGTTCAGGGTGTCCAAGTATTCCGCTCCGTAGTTTCCTGCATCTAGGTGTCAGACGTGGAAGTTCAGGTTCTTCAGGTATTCCGCTTCGTAGTTTTCTGTATCTAGGTGTCGGATGTGGAACTCCAGGGTGTCCAGGTATTCCGCTTCGTAGTTTTCTGTATCTCGGTGTCGGATGTCGAAGTTCAGGGTGTCCAGGTATTCCGCTCCGTAGTTTCCTGCTTCTAGGTGTCAGACGTGGAAGTTCGGGTTGTTCAGGTATTCCGCTTCGTAGTTTTCTGTATCTAGGTGTCGGATGTGGAAGTTCAGGGTGTCCAGGTATTCCGCTTCGTAGTTTTCTGTATCTAGTTGCTGGATGTGGATGTTTAGGGTGCCCAGGTATTCCGCTTCGTAGTTTTCTGTATATAGATGTCGGATGTGGAAGTCCAGGGTGTCCAGGTATTCCGCTTCGTAGTCTTCTGTATCTAGTTGCCGGATGTGGAAGTTCAGGGTGTCCAGGTATTCCGCTTCGTAGTTTTCTGTATCTCGGTGTCGGATGTCGAAGTTCAGGGTGTCCAGGTATTCCGCTCCGTAGTTTCCTGCTTCTAGGTGTCAGACGTGGAAGTTCGGGTTGTTCAGGTATTCCGCTTCGTAGTTTTCTGTATCTAGGTGACGGATGTGGAAGTTCAGGGTGTCCAGGTATTCCGCTTCGTAGTTTTCTGTATCTAGTTGCTGGATGTGGATGTTTAGGGTGCCCAGGTATTCCGCTTCGTAGTTTTCTGTATCTAGTTGCTGGATGTGGATGTTTAGGGTGCCCAGGTATTCCGCTTCGTAGTTTTCTGTATCTAGGTATCGGATGTCGACGTTCAGGGTGTCCAGGTATTCCGCTTCGTAGTTTTCTGTATCTGGGTGTCGGATGTGGAAGTTCAGGGTTTCCAGGTATTCCGCTTCGTAGTTTTCTGTATCTAGGTGTCGGATGTGGAACTCCAGGGTTTCCAGGTATTCCGCTTCGTAGTTTTCTGTATCTGGGTGCCGGATGTGGAAGTTCAGGGTGTCCAGGTATTCCGCTTCGTAGTTTTCTGGATATAGGTGTCGGATGTGGAAGTCCAGGGTGTCCAGGTATTCCGCTTCGTAGTCTTCTATATCTAGGTGTCGGATGTGGAAGTTCAGGGTTTCCAGCTATTCCGCTTCGTAGTTTTCTGTATCTAGTTGCCGGATGTGGAAGTTCAGGGTGTCCAGGTATTCCGCTTCGTAGTTTTCTGTATCTAGGTGTCGGATGTCGAAGTTCAGGGTGTCCAGGTATTCCGTTCCGTAGATTCCTGCATCTTGGTGTCAGACGTGCAAGTTCAGGTTCTTCAGGTATTCCGCTTCGTAGTTTTCTGTATCTGGGTGCCGGATGTGGAAGTTCAGGGTTTCCAGGTATTCCGCTTCGTAGTTTTCTGGATATAGGTGTCGGATGTGGAAGTCCAGGGTGTCCAGGTATTCCGCTTCGTAGTCTTCTGTATCTAGGTGTCGGATGTGGAAGTTCAGGGTTTCCAGGTATTCCGCTTCGTAGTTTTCTGTATCTAGTTGCCGGATGTGGAAGTTCAGGGTGTCCAGGTATTCCGCTTCGTAGTTTTCTGTATCTCGGTGTCGGATGTCGAAGTTCAGGGTGTCCAGGTATTCCGCTCTGTAGTTTCCTGCATCTTGGTGTCAGACGTGCAAGTTCAGGTTCTTCAGGTATTCCGCTTCGTAGTTTTCTGTATCTAGGTGTCGGATGTGGAAGTCCAGGGTGTCCAGGTATTCCGCTTCGTAGTTTTCTGTATATAGATGTCGGATGTGGAAGTCCAGGGTGTCCAGGTATTCCGCTTCGTAGTCTTCTGTATCTAGGTGTCGGATGTGTAAGTTCAGGGTTTCCAGGTATTCCGCTTCGTAGTTTTCTGTATCTAGTTGCCGTATGTGGAAGTTCAGGGTGTCCAGGTATTCCGCTTCGTAGTTTTCTGTATCTAGGTGTCGGATGTCGAAGTTCAGGGTGTCCAGGTATTCCGCTCCGTAGTTTCCTGCTTCTAGGTGTCAGACGTGGAAGTTCGGGTTGTTCAGGTATTCCGCTTCGTAGTTTTCTGTATCTAGGTGTCGGATGTGGAAGTTCAGGGTGTCCAGGTATTCCGCTTCGTAGTTTTCTGTATCTAGTTGCTGGATGTGGATGTTTAGGGTGCCCAGGTATTCCGCTTCGTAGTTTTCTGTATCTAGGTATCGGATGTCGAAGTTCAGGGTGTCCAGGTATTCCGCTCCGTAGTTTCCTGCATCTAGGTGTCAGACGTGGAAGTTCAGGTTGTTCAGGTATTCCGCTTCGTAGTTTTCTGTATCTGGGTGCCGGATGTGGAAGTTCAGGGTGTCCAGGTATTCCGCTTCGTAGTTTTCTGTATATAGGTGTCGGATGTGGAAGTCCAGGGTGTCCAGGTATTCCGCTCCGTAGTCTTCTGTATCTAGGTGTCGGATGTGGAAGTTCAGGGTTTCCAGGTATTCCGCTTCGTAGGTTTCTGTATCTAGTTGCCGGATATGGAAGTTCAGGGTGTCCAGGTATTCCGCTTCGTAGTTTTCTGTATCTAGGTGTCGGATGTCGAAGTTCAGGGTGTCCAAGTATTCCGCTCCGTAGTTTCCTGCATCTAGGTGTCAGACGTGGAAGTTCAGGTTCTTCAGGTATTCCGCTTCGTAGTTTTCTGTATCTAGGTGTCGGATGTGGAACTCCAGGGTGTCCAGGTATTCCGCTTCGTAGTCTTCTGTATCTAGGTGTCGGATGTGGAAGTTCAGGGTGTCCAGGTATTCCGCTTCGTAGTCTTCTGTATCTAGGTGTCGGATGTGGAAGTTCAGGGTGTCCAGGTATTCCGCTTCGTAGTTTTCTGTATCTAGGTGTCGGATGTCGAAGTTCAGGGTGTCCAGGTATTCCGCTCCGTAGTTTCCTGCTTCTAGGTGTCAGACGTGGAAGTTCGGGTTGTTCAGGTATTCCGCTTCGTAGTTTTCTGTATCTAGGTGTCGGATGTGGAAGTTCAGGGTGTCCAGGTATTCCGCTTCGTAGTTTTCTGTATCTAGGTGTCGGATGTCGAAGTTCAGGGTGTCCAAGTATTCCGCTCCGTAGTTTCCTGCATCTAGGTGTCAGACGTGGAAGTTCAGGTTCTTCAGGTATTCCGCTTCGTAGTTTTCTGTATCTAGGTGTCGGATGTGGAACTCCAGGGTGTCCAGGTATTCCGCTTCGTAGTTTTCTGTATCTGGGTGCCGGATGTGGAAGTTCAGGGTGTCCAGGTATTCCGCTTCGTAGTTTTCTGGATATAGGTGTCGGATGTGGAAGTCCAGGGTGTCCAGGTATTCCGCTTCGTAGTCTTCTGTATCTAGGTGTCGGATGTGGAAGTTCAGGGTTTCCAGGTATTCCGCTTCGTAGTTTTCTGTATCTAGTTGCCGGATGTGGAAGTTCAGGGTGTCCAGGTATTCCGCTTCGTAGTTTTCTGTATCTAGGTGTCGGATGACGAAGTTCAGGGTGTCCAGGTATTCCGCTCCGTAGTTTCCTGCATCTAGGTGTCAGACGTGGAAGTTCAGGTTCTTCAGGTATTCCGCTTCGTAGTTTTCTGTATCTAGGTGTCGGATGTGGAAGTCCAGGGTGTCCAGGTATTCCGCTTCGTAGTTTTCTGTATCTGGGTGCCGGATGTGGAAGTCCAGGGTGTCCAGGTATTCCGTTTCGTAGTCTTCTGTATCTAGGTGTCGGATGTGGAAGTTCAGGGTTTCCAAGTATTCCGCTTCGTAGTTTTCTGTATCTAGTTGCCGGATGTGGAAGTTCAGGGTGTCCAGGTATTCCGCTTCGTAGTTTTCTGTATCTAGTTGTCGGATGTCGAAGTTCAGGGTGTCCAGGTATTCCGCTCCGTAGTTTCCTGCCTCTAGGTGTCAGACGTGGAAGTTCAAGTTCTTCAGGTATTCCGCTTCGTAGTTTTCTGTATCTAGGTGTCGGATGTGGAAGTCCAGGGTGTCCAGGTATTCCGCTTCGTAGTTTTCTGTATCTGGGTGCCGGATGTGGAAGTTCAGGGTGTCCAGGTATTCCGCTCCGTAGTTTCCTGCATCTTGGTGTCAGACGTGCAAGTTCAGGTTCTTCAGGTATTCCGCTTCGTAGTTTTCTGTATCTAGGTGTCGGATGTGGAAGTCCAGGCTGTCCAGGTATTCCGCTTCGTAGTTTTCTGTATATAGGTGTCGGATGTGGAAGTCCAGGGTGTCCAGGTATTCCGCTTCGTAGTTTTCTGTATCTGGGTGCCGGATGTGGAAGTTCAGGGTGTCCAGGTATTCCACTTCGTAGTTTTCTGGATATAGGTGTCGGATGTGGAAGTCCAGGGTGTCCAGGTATTCCGCTTCGTAGTCTTCTGTATCTAGGTGTCGGATGTGGAAGTTCAGGGTTTCCAGGTATTCCGCTTCGTAGTTTTCTGTATCTAGTTGCCGGATGTGGAAGTTCAGAGTGTCCAGGTATTCCGCTTCGTAGTTTTCTGTATCTAGGTGTCGGATGTGGAAGTCCAGGGTGTCCAGGTATTCCGCTTCGTAGTTTTCTGTATATAGATGTCGGATGTGGAAGTCCAGGGTGTCCAGGTATTCCGCTTCGTAGTCTTCTGCCTCTAGGTGTCAGACGTGGAAGTTCAAGTTCTTCAGGTATTCCGCTTCGTAGTTTTCTGTATCTGGGTGCCGGATGTGGAAGTTCAGGCTGTCCAGGTATTCCGCTTCGTAGTTTTCTGTATATAGGTGTCGGATGTGGAAGTCCAGGGTGTCCAGGTATTCCGCTTTGTAGTTTTCTGTATCTGGGTGCCGGATGTGGAAGTTCAGGGTGTCCAGGTATTCCGCTTCGTAGTTTTCTGGATATAGGTGTCGGATGTGGAAGTCCAGGGTGTCCAGGTATTCCGCTTCGTAGTCTTCTGTATCTAGGTGTCGGATGTGGAAGTTCAGGGTTTCCAGGTATTCCGCTTCGTAGTTTTCTGTATCTAGTTGCCGGATGTGGAAGTTCAGGGTGTCCAGGTATTCCGCTTCGTAGTTTTCTGTATCTAGGTGTCGGATGTCGAAGTTCAGGGTGTCCAGGTATTCCGTTCCGTAGATTCCTGCATCTTGGTGTCAGACGTGCAAGTTCAGGTTGTTCAGTTATTCCGCTTCGTAGTTTTCTGTATCTGGGTGCCGGATGTGGAAGTTCAGGGTGTCCAGGTATTCCGCTTCGTAGTTTTCTGTATATAGGTGTCGGATGTGGAAGTCCAGGGTGTCCAGGTATTCCGCTCCGTAGTCTTCTGTATCTAGGTGTCGGATGTGGAAGTTCAGGGTTTCCAGGTATTCCGCTTCGTAGTTTTCTGTATCTAGTTGCCGGATGTGGAAGTTCAGGGTGTCCAGGCATTCCGCTTCGTAGTTTACTGTATCTAGGTGTCGGATGTGGAAGTTCAGGGTTTCCAGGTATTCCGCTTCGTAGTTTTCTGTATCTAGTTGCCGGATGTGGAAGTTCAGGGTGTCCAGGTATTCCGCTTCGTAGTTTTCTGTATCTAGGTGTCGGATGTCGAAGTTCAGGGTGTCCAGGTATTCCGCTCCGTAGTTTCCTGCATCTAGGTGTCAGACGTGGATGTTCAAGTTCTTCAGGTATTCCGCATCGTAGTTTTCTGTATCTGGGTGCCGGATGTGGAAGTTCAGGGTGTCCAGGTATTCCGCTTCGTAGTTTTCTGTATATAGGTGTCGGATGTGTAAGTCCAGGGTGTCCAGGTATTCCGCTTCGTAGTATTCTGTATCTAGGTGTCGGATGTGGAAGTTCAGGGTTTCCAGGTATTCCGCTTCGTAGTTTTCTGTATCTAGTTGCCGGATGTGGAAGTTCAGGGTTTCCAGGTATTCCGCTTCGTAGTTTTCTGTATCTAGGTGTCGGATGTCGAAGTTCAGGGTGTCCAGGTATTCCGCTCCGTAGTTTTCTGTATCTAGTTGCTGGATGTGGATGTTTAGGGTGCCCAGGTATTCCGCTTCGTAGTTTTCTGCATCTAGGTGTCAGACGTGGAAGTTCAGGTTGTTCAGGTATTCCGCTTCGTAGTTTTCTGTATTTGGGTGCCGGATGTGGAAGTTCAGGGTGTCCAGGTATTCCGCTTCGTAGTTTTCTGTATCTAGGTGTCAGACGTGGAAGTTCAGGTTCTTCAGGTATTCAGCTTCGTAGTTTTCTGTATCTAGGTGTCGGATGTGGAAGACCAGGGTGTCCAGGTATTCCGCTTCGTAGTTTTCTGTATCTGGGTGCCGGATGTGGAAGTCCAGGGTGTCCAGGTATTCCGTTTCGTAGTCTTCTGTATCTAGGTGTCGGATGTGGAAGTTCAGGGTTTCCTGGTATTCCGCTTCGTAGTTTTCTGTATCTAGTTGCCGGATGTGGAAGTTCAGGGTGTCCAGGTATTCCGCTTCGTAGTTTTCTGTATCTAGGTGTCGGATGTCGAAGTTCAGGGTGTCCAGGTATTCCGCTCCGTAGTTTCCTGCATCTAGGTGTCAGACGTGGAAGTTCAAGTTCTTCAGGTATTCCGCTTCGTAGTTTTCTGTATCTAGGTGTCGGATGTGGAAGTCCAGGGTGTCCAGGTATTCCGCTTCGTAGTTTTCTGTATATAGATGTCGGATGTGGAAGTCCAGGGTGTCCAGGTATTCCGCTTCGTAGTCTTCTGTATCTAGGTGTCGGATGTGGAAGTTCAGGGTTTCCAGGTATTCCGCTTCATAGTTTTCTGTATCTAGTTGCCGGATGTGGAAGTTCAGGGTGTCCAGGTATTCCGCTTCGTAGTTTTCTGTATCTAGTTGCTGGATGTGGATGTTTAGGGTGCCCAGGTATTCCGCTTCGTAGTTTTCTGTATCTAGGTATCGGATGTCGAAGTTCAGGGTGTCCAGGTATTCCGCTCCGTAGTTTCCTGCATCTAGGTGTCAGACGTGGAAGTTCAGGTTGTTCAGGTATTCCGCTTCGTAGTTTTCTGTATTTGGGTGCCGGATGTGGAAGTTCAGGGTGTCCAGGTATTCCGCTTCGTAGTTTTCTGTATCTAGGTGTCAGACGTGGAAGTTCAGGTTCTTCAGGTATTCAGCTTCGTAGTTTTCTGTATCTAGGTGTCGGATGTGGAAGACCAGGGTGTCCAGGTATTCCGCTTCGTAGTTTTCTGTATCTGGGTGCCGGATGTGGAAGTCCAGGGTGTCCAGGTATTCCGTTTCGTAGTCTTCTGTATCTAGGTGTCGGATGTGGAAGTTCAGGGTTTCCTGGTATTCCGCTTCGTAGTTTTCTGTATCTAGTTGCCGGATGTGGAAGTTCAGGGTGTCCAGGTATTCCGCTTCGTAGTTTTCTGTATCTAGGTGTCGGATGTCGAAGTTCAGGGTGTCCAGGTATTCCGCTCCGTAGTTTCCTGCATCTAGGTGTCAGACGTGGAAGTTCAAGTTCTTCAGGTATTCCGCTTCGTAGTTTTCTGTATCTAGGTGTCGGATGTGGAAGTCCAGGGTGTCCAGGTATTCCGCTTCGTAGTTTTCTGTATCTGGGTGCCGGATGTGGAAGTTCAGGGTGTCCAGGTATTCCGCTTCGTAGTTTTCTGTATCTAGGTGTCGGATGTCGAAGTTCAGGGTGTCCAGGTATTCCGCTCCGTAGTTTCCTGCATCTTGGTGTCAGACGTACAAGTTCAGGTTCTTCAGGTATTCCGCTTCGTAGTTTTCTGTATCTAGGTGTCGGATGTGGAAGTCCAGGCTGTCCAAGTATTCCGCTTCGTAGTTTTCTGTATATAGGTGTCGGATGTGGAAGTCCAGGGTGTCCAGGTATTCCGCTTCGTAGTTTTCTGTATCTGGGTGCCGGATGTGGAAGTTCAGGGTTTCCAGGTATTCCGCTTCGTAGTTTTCTGTATCTAGTTGCCGGATGTGGAAGTTCAGGGTGTCCAGGTATTCCGCTTCGTAGTTTTCTGTATCTAGGTGTCGGATGTCGAAGTTCAGGGTGTCCAGGTATTCCGTTCCGTAGATTCCTGCATCTTGGTGTCAGACGTGCAAGTTCAGGTTCTTCAGGTATTCCGCTTCGTAGTTTTCTGTATCTAGGTGTCGGATGTCGAAGTTCAGGGTGTCCAGGTATTCCGCTCCGTAGTTTCCTGCATCTAGGTGTCAGACGTGGATGTTCAAGTTCTTCAGGTATTCCGCATCGTAGTTTTCTGTATCTAGGTGTCGGATGTGGAAGTCCAGGGTGTCCAGGTATTCCGCTTCGTAGTTTTCTGTATCTGGGTGCCGGATGTGGAAGTTCAGGGTGTCCAGGTATGCCGCTTCGTAGTTTTCTGTATATAGGTGTCGGATGTGTAAGTCCAGGGTGTCCAGGTATTCCGCTTCGTAGTATTCTGTATCTAGGTGTCGGATGTGGAAGTTCAGGGTTTCCAGGTATTCCGCTTCGTAGTTTTCTGTATCTAGTTGCCGGATGTGGAAGTTCAGGGTTTCCAGGTATTCCGCTTCGTAGTTTTCTGTATCTAGGTGTCGGATGTCGAAGTTCAGGGTGTCCAGGTATTCCGTTCCGTAGATTCCTGCATCTTGGTGTCAGACGTGCAAGTTCAGGTTCTTCAGGTATTCCGCTTCGTAGTTTTCTGTATCTAGGTGTCGGATGTGGAAGTCCAGGGTGTCCAGGTATTCCGCTTCGTAGTTTTCTGAATCTGGGTGCCGGATGTGGAAGTTCAGGGTGTCCAGGTATTCCGCTTCGTAGTTTTCTGTATATAGGTGTCGGATGTGGAAGTCCAGGGTGTCCAGGTATTCCGCTTCGTAGTTTTCTGTATCTGGGTGCCGGATGTGGAAGTTCAGGGTGTCCAGGTATTCCGCTTCGTAGTTTTCTGTATATAGGTGTCGGATGCGGAAGTCCAGGGTGTCCAGGTATTCCGCTTCGTAGTCTTCTGTATCTAGGTGTCGGTTGTGGAAGTTCAGGGTTTCCAGGTATTCCGCTTCGTAGTTTTCTGTATCTAGTTGCCGGATGTGGAAGTTCAGGGTGTCCAGATATTCCGCTCCGTAGTTTCCTGCATCTTGGTGTCAGACGTGCAAGTTCAGGTTCTTCAGGTATTCCGCTTCGTAGTTTTCTGTATCTAGGTGTCGGATGTGGAAGTCCAGGGTGTCCAGGTATTCCGCTTCGTAGTTTTCTGTATCTGGGTGCCGGATGTGGAAGTTCAGGGTGTCCAGGTATTCCGCTTCGTAGTTTTCTGTATATAGGTGTCGGATGTGGAAGTCCAGGGTGTCCAGGTATTCCGCTTCGTAGTCTTCTGTATCTAGGTGTCGGATGTGGAAGTTCAGGGTTTCCAGGTATTCCGCTTCGTAGTTTTCTGTATATAGGTGTCGGATGTGGAATTCCAGGGTGTCCAGGTATTCCGCTTCGTAGTTTTCTGTATCTGGGTGCCGGATGTGGAAGTTCAGGGTTTCCAGGTATTCCGCTTCGTAGTTTTCTGGATATAGGTGTCGGATGTGGAAGTTCAGGGTGTCCAGGTATTCCGCTTCGTAGTCTTCTGTATCTAGGTGTCGGATGTGGAAGTCCAGGGTGTCCAGGTATTCCGCTTCGTAGTCTTCTGTATCTAAGTGTCGGATGTGGAAGTTCAGGGTTTCCAGGTATTCCGCTTCGTAGTTTTCTGTATCTAGTTGCCGGATGTGGAAGTTCAGGGTGTCCAGGTATTCCGCTTCGTAGTTTTCTGTATCTCGGTGTCGGATGTCGAAGTTCAGGGTGTCCAGGTATTCCGCTCCGTAGTTTCCTGCTACTAGGTGTCAGACGTGGAAGTTCGGGTTGTTCAGGTATTCCGCTTCGTAGTTTTCTGTATCTAGGTGTCGGATGTGGAAGTTCAGGGTGTCCAGGTATTCCGCTTCGTAGTTTTCTGTATCTAGTTGCTGGATGTGGATGTTTAGGGTGCCCAGGTATTCCGCTTCGTAGTTTTCTGTATCTAGGTATCGGATGTCGAAGTTCAGGGTGTCCAGGTATTCCGCTCCGTAGTTTCCTGCATCTAGGTGTCAGACGTGGAAGTTCAGGTTGTTCAGGTATTCCGCTTCGTAGTTTTCTGTATCTGGGTGCCGGATGTGGAAGTTCAGGGTGTCCAGGTATTCCGCTTCGTAGTTTTCTGTATATAGGTGTCGGATGTGGAAGTCCAGGGTGTCCAGGTATTCCGCTCCGTAGTTTCCTGCATCTAGGTGTCAGACGTGGAAGTTCAGGTTGTTCAGGTATTCCGCTTCGTAGTTTTCTGTATCTGGGTGCCGGATGTGGAAGTTCAGGGTGTCCAGGTATTCCGCTTCGTAGTTTTCTGTATATAGGTGTCGGATGTGGAATTCCAGGGTGTCCAGGTATTCCGCTTCGTAGTCTTCTGTATCTAGGTGTCGGATGTGGAAGTTCAGGGTTTCCAGGTATTCCGCTTCGTAGTTTTCTGTATCTAGTTGCCGGATGTGGAAGTTCAGGGTGTCCAGGTATTCCGCTTCGTAGTTTTCTGTATCTAGGTGTCGGATGTCGAAGTTCAGGGTGTCCAGGTATTCCGCTCCATAGTTTCCTGCATCTAGGTGTCAGACGTGGAAGTTCAGGTTCTTCAGGTATTCCGCTTCGTAGTTTTCTGTATCTAGGTGTCGGATGTGGAAGTCCAGGGTGTCCAGGTATTCCGCTTCGTAGTTTTCTGTATCTGGGTGCCGGATGTGGAAGTCCAGGGTGTCCAGGTATTCCGTTTCGTAGTCTTCTGTATCTAGGTGTCGGATGTGGAAGTTCAGGGTTTCCAAGTATTCCGCTTCGTAGTTTTCCGTATCTAGTTGCCGGATGTGGAAGTTCAGGGTGTCCAGGTATTCCGCTTCGTAGTTTTCTGTATCTAGGTGTCGGATGTCGAAGTTCAGGGTGTCCAGGTATTCCGCTCCGTAGTTTCCTGCATCTAGGTGTCAGACGTGGAAGTTCAAGTTCTTCAGGTATTCCGCTTCGTAGTTTTCTGTATCTAGGTGTCGGATGTGGAAGTCCAGGGTGTCCAGGTATTCCGCTTCGTAGTTTTCTGTATCTAGTTGCCGGATGTGGAAGTTCAGGGTGTCCAGGTATTCCGCTTCGTAGTTTTCTGTATCTAGGTGTCGGATGTCGAAGTTCAGGGTGTCCAGGTATTCCGTTCCGTAGATTCCTGCATCTTGGTGTCAGACGTGCAAGTTCAGGTTGTTCAGTTATTCCGCTTCGTAGTTTTCTGTATCTGGGTGCCGGATGTGGAAGTTCAGGGTGTCCAGGTATTCCGCTTCGTAGTTTTCTGTATATAGGTGTCGGATGTGGAAGTCCAGGGTGTCCAGGTATTCCGCTCCGTAGTCTTCTGTATCTAGGTGTCGGATGTGGAAGTTCAGGGTTTCCAGGTATTCCGCTTCGTAGTTTTCTGTATCTAGTTGCCGGATGTGGAAGTTCAGGGTGTCCAGGCATTCCGCTTCGTAGTTTACTGTATCTAGGTGTCGGATGTGGAAGTTCAGGGTTTCCAGGTATTCCGCTTCGTAGTTTTCTGTATCTAGTTGCCGGATGTGGAAGTTCAGGGTGTCCAGGTATTCCGCTTCGTAGTTTTCTGTATCTAGGTGTCGGATGTCGAAGTTCAGGGTGTCCAGGTATTCCGCTCCGTAGTTTCCTGCATCTAGGTGTCAGACGTGGATGTTCAAGTTCTTCAGGTATTCCGCATCGTAGTTTTCTGTATCTGGGTGCCGGATGTGGAAGTTCAGGGTGTCCAGGTATTCCGCTTCGTAGTTTTCTGTATATAGGTGTCGGATGTGTAAGTCCAGGGTGTCCAGGTATTCCGCTTCGTAGTATTCTGTATCTAGGTGTCGGATGTGGAAGTTCAGGGTTTCCAGGTATTCCGCTTCGTAGTTTTCTGTATCTAGTTGCCGGATGTGGAAGTTCAGGGTTTCCAGGTATTCCGCTTCGTAGTTTTCTGTATCTAGGTGTCGGATGTCGAAGTTCAGGGTGTCCAGGTATTCCGCTCCGTAGTTTTCTGTATCTAGTTGCTGGATGTGGATGTTTAGGGTGCCCAGGTATTCCGCTTCGTAGTTTTCTGCATCTAGGTGTCAGACGTGGAAGTTCAGGTTGTTCAGGTATTCCGCTTCGTAGTTTTCTGTATTTGGGTGCCGGATGTGGAAGTTCAGGGTGTCCAGGTATTCCGCTTCGTAGTTTTCTGTATCTAGGTGTCAGACGTGGAAGTTCAGGTTCTTCAGGTATTCAGCTTCGTAGTTTTCTGTATCTAGGTGTCGGATGTGGAAGACCAGGGTGTCCAGGTATTCCGCTTCGTAGTTTTCTGTATCTGGGTGCCGGATGTGGAAGTCCAGGGTGTCCAGGTATTCCGTTTCGTAGTCTTCTGTATCTAGGTGTCGGATGTGGAAGTTCAGGGTTTCCTGGTATTCCGCTTCGTAGTTTTCTGTATCTAGTTGCCGGATGTGGAAGTTCAGGGTGTCCAGGTATTCCGCTTCGTAGTTTTCTGTATCTAGGTGTCGGATGTCGAAGTTCAGGGTGTCCAGGTATTCCGCTCCGTAGTTTCCTGCATCTAGGTGTCAGACGTGGAAGTTCAAGTTCTTCAGGTATTCCGCTTCGTAGTTTTCTGTATCTAGGTGTCGGATGTGGAAGTCCAGGGTGTCCAGGTATTCCGCTTCGTAGTTTTCTGTATATAGATGTCGGATGTGGAAGTCCAGGGTGTCCAGGTATTCCGCTTCGTAGTCTTCTGTATCTAGGTGTCGGATGTGGAAGTTCAGGGTTTCCAGGTATTCCGCTTCATAGTTTTCTGTATCTAGTTGCCGGATGTGGAAGTTCAGGGTGTCCAGGTATTCCGCTTCGTAGTTTTCTGTATCTAGTTGCTGGATGTGGATGTTTAGGGTGCCCAGGTATTCCGCTTCGTAGTTTTCTGTATCTAGGTATCGGATGTCGAAGTTCAGGGTGTCCAGGTATTCCGCTCCGTAGTTTCCTGCATCTAGGTGTCAGACGTGGAAGTTCAGGTTGTTCAGGTATTCCGCTTCGTAGTTTTCTGTATTTGGGTGCCGGATGTGGAAGTTCAGGGTGTCCAGGTATTCCGCTTCGTAGTTTTCTGTATCTAGGTGTCAGACGTGGAAGTTCAGGTTCTTCAGGTATTCAGCTTCGTAGTTTTCTGTATCTAGGTGTCGGATGTGGAAGACCAGGGTGTCCAGGTATTCCGCTTCGTAGTTTTCTGTATCTGGGTGCCGGATGTGGAAGTCCAGGGTGTCCAGGTATTCCGTTTCGTAGTCTTCTGTATCTAGGTGTCGGATGTGGAAGTTCAGGGTTTCCTGGTATTCCGCTTCGTAGTTTTCTGTATCTAGTTGCCGGATGTGGAAGTTCAGGGTGTCCAGGTATTCCGCTTCGTAGTTTTCTGTATCTAGGTGTCGGATGTCGAAGTTCAGGGTGTCCAGGTATTCCGCTCCGTAGTTTCCTGCATCTAGGTGTCAGACGTGGAAGTTCAAGTTCTTCAGGTATTCCGCTTCGTAGTTTTCTGTATCTAGGTGTCGGATGTGGAAGTCCAGGGTGTCCAGGTATTCCGCTTCGTAGTTTTCTGTATCTGGGTGCCGGATGTGGAAGTTCAGGGTGTCCAGGTATTCCGCTTCGTAGTTTTCTGTATCTAGGTGTCGGATGTCGAAGTTCAGGGTGTCCAGGTATTCCGCTCCGTAGTTTCCTGCATCTTGGTGTCAGACGTACAAGTTCAGGTTCTTCAGGTATTCCGCTTCGTAGTTTTCTGTATCTAGGTGTCGGATGTGGAAGTCCAGGCTGTCCAAGTATTCCGCTTCGTAGTTTTCTGTATATAGGTGTCGGATGTGGAAGTCCAGGGTGTCCAGGTATTCCGCTTCGTAGTTTTCTGTATCTGGGTGCCGGATGTGGAAGTTCAGGGTTTCCAGGTATTCCGCTTCGTAGTTTTCTGTATCTAGTTGCCGGATGTGGAAGTTCAGGGTGTCCAGGTATTCCGCTTCGTAGTTTTCTGTATCTAGGTGTCGGATGTCGAAGTTCAGGGTGTCCAGGTATTCCGTTCCGTAGATTCCTGCATCTTGGTGTCAGACGTGCAAGTTCAGGTTCTTCAGGTATTCCGCTTCGTAGTTTTCTGTATCTAGGTGTCGGATGTCGAAGTTCAGGGTGTCCAGGTATTCCGCTCCGTAGTTTCCTGCATCTAGGTGTCAGACGTGGATGTTCAAGTTCTTCAGGTATTCCGCATCGTAGTTTTCTGTATCTAGGTGTCGGATGTGGAAGTCCAGGGTGTCCAGGTATTCCGCTTCGTAGTTTTCTGTATCTGGGTGCCGGATGTGGAAGTTCAGGGTGTCCAGGTATGCCGCTTCGTAGTTTTCTGTATATAGGTGTCGGATGTGTAAGTCCAGGGTGTCCAGGTATTCCGCTTCGTAGTATTCTGTATCTAGGTGTCGGATGTGGAAGTTCAGGGTTTCCAGGTATTCCGCTTCGTAGTTTTCTGTATCTAGTTGCCGGATGTGGAAGTTCAGGGTTTCCAGGTATTCCGCTTCGTAGTTTTCTGTATCTAGGTGTCGGATGTCGAAGTTCAGGGTGTCCAGGTATTCCGTTCCGTAGATTCCTGCATCTTGGTGTCAGACGTGCAAGTTCAGGTTCTTCAGGTATTCCGCTTCGTAGTTTTCTGTATCTAGGTGTCGGATGTGGAAGTCCAGGGTGTCCAGGTATTCCGCTTCGTAGTTTTCTGAATCTGGGTGCCGGATGTGGAAGTTCAGGGTGTCCAGGTATTCCGCTTCGTAGTTTTCTGTATATAGGTGTCGGATGTGGAAGTCCAGGGTGTCCAGGTATTCCGCTTCGTAGTTTTCTGTATCTGGGTGCCGGATGTGGAAGTTCAGGGTGTCCAGGTATTCCGCTTCGTAGTTTTCTGTATATAGGTGTCGGATGCGGAAGTCCAGGGTGTCCAGGTATTCCGCTTCGTAGTCTTCTGTATCTAGGTGTCGGTTGTGGAAGTTCAGGGTTTCCAGGTATTCCGCTTCGTAGTTTTCTGTATCTAGTTGCCGGATGTGGAAGTTCAGGGTGTCCAGATATTCCGCTCCGTAGTTTCCTGCATCTTGGTGTCAGACGTGCAAGTTCAGGTTCTTCAGGTATTCCGCTTCGTAGTTTTCTGTATCTAGGTGTCGGATGTGGAAGTCCAGGGTGTCCAGGTATTCCGCTTCGTAGTTTTCTGTATCTGGGTGCCGGATGTGGAAGTTCAGGGTGTCCAGGTATTCCGCTTCGTAGTTTTCTGTATATAGGTGTCGGATGTGGAAGTCCAGGGTGTCCAGGTATTCCGCTTCGTAGTCTTCTGTATCTAGGTGTCGGATGTGGAAGTTCAGGGTTTCCAGGTATTCCGCTTCGTAGTTTTCTGTATATAGGTGTCGGATGTGGAATTCCAGGGTGTCCAGGTATTCCGCTTCGTAGTTTTCTGTATCTGGGTGCCGGATGTGGAAGTTCAGGGTTTCCAGGTATTCCGCTTCGTAGTTTTCTGGATATAGGTGTCGGATGTGGAAGTTCAGGGTGTCCAGGTATTCCGCTTCGTAGTCTTCTGTATCTAGGTGTCGGATGTGGAAGTCCAGGGTGTCCAGGTATTCCGCTTCGTAGTCTTCTGTATCTAAGTGTCGGATGTGGAAGTTCAGGGTTTCCAGGTATTCCGCTTCGTAGTTTTCTGTATCTAGTTGCCGGATGTGGAAGTTCAGGGTGTCCAGGTATTCCGCTCCGTAGTTTCCTGCTACTAGGTGTCAGACGTGGAAGTTCGGGTTGTTCAGGTATTCCGCTTCGTAGTTTTCTGTATCTAGGTGTCGGATGTGGAAGTTCAGGGTGTCCAGGTATTCCGCTTCGTAGTTTTCTGTATCTAGTTGCTGGATGTGGATGTTTAGGGTGCCCAGGTATTCCGCTTCGTAGTTTTCTGTATCTAGGTATCGGATGTCGAAGTTCAGGGTGTCCAGGTATTCCGCTCCGTAGTTTCCTGCATCTAGGTGTCAGACGTGGAAGTTCAGGTTGTTCAGGTATTCCGCTTCGTAGTTTTCTGTATCTGGGTGCCGGATGTGGAAGTTCAGGGTGTCCAGGTATTCCGCTTCGTAGTTTTCTGTATATAGGTGTCGGATGTGGAAGTCCAGGGTGTCCAGGTATTCCGCTCCGTAGTTTCCTGCATCTAGGTGTCAGACGTGGAAGTTCAGGTTGTTCAGGTATTCCGCTTCGTAGTTTTCTGTATCTGGGTGCCGGATGTGGAAGTTCAGGGTGTCCAGGTATTCCGCTTCGTAGTTTTCTGTATATAGGTGTCGGATGTGGAATTCCAGGGTGTCCAGGTATTCCGCTTCGTAGTCTTCTGTATCTAGGTGTCGGATGTGGAAGTTCAGGGTTTCCAGGTATTCCGCTTCGTAGTTTTCTGTATCTAGTTGCCGGATGTGGAAGTTCAGGGTGTCCAGGTATTCCGCTTCGTAGTTTTCTGTATCTAGGTGTCGGATGTCGAAGTTCAGGGTGTCCAGGTATTCCGCTCCATAGTTTCCTGCATCTAGGTGTCAGACGTGGAAGTTCAGGTTCTTCAGGTATTCCGCTTCGTAGTTTTCTGTATCTAGGTGTCGGATGTGGAAGTCCAGGGTGTCCAGGTATTCCGCTTCGTAGTTTTCTGTATCTGGGTGCCGGATGTGGAAGTCCAGGGTGTCCAGGTATTCCGTTTCGTAGTCTTCTGTATCTAGGTGTCGGATGTGGAAGTTCAGGGTTTCCAAGTATTCCGCTTCGTAGTTTTCCGTATCTAGTTGCCGGATGTGGAAGTTCAGGGTGTCCAGGTATTCCGCTTCGTAGTTTTCTGTATCTAGGTGTCGGATGTCGAAGTTCAGGGTGTCCAGGTATTCCGCTCCGTAGTTTCCTGCATCTAGGTGTCAGACGTGGAAGTTCAAGTTCTTCAGGTATTCCGCTTCGTAGTTTTCTGTATCTAGGTGTCGGATGTGGAAGTCCAGGGTGTCCAGGTATTCCGCTTCGTAGTTTTCTGTATCTGGGTGCCGGATGTGGAAGTTCAGGGTGTCCAGGTATTCCGCTTCGTAGTTTTCTGTATCTAGGTGTCGGATGTCAAAGTTCAGGGTGTCCAGGTATTCCGCTCCGTAGTTTCCTGCATCTAGGTGTCAGACGTGGAAGTTCAGGTTCTTCAGGTATTCCGCTTCGTAGTTTTCTGTATCTAGGTGTCGGATGTGGAACTCCAGGGTGTCCAGGTATTCCGCTTCGTAGTTTTCTGTATCTGGGTGCCGGATGTGGAAGTTCAGGGTGTCCAGGTATTCCGCTTCGTAGTTTTCTGGATATAGGTGTCGGATGTGGAAGTCCAGGGTGTCCAGGTATTCCGCTTCGTAGTCTTCTATATCTAGGTGTCGGATGTGGAAGTTCAGGGTTTCCAGCTATTCCGCTTCGTAGTTTTCTGTATCTAGTTGCCGGATGTGGAAGTTCAGGGTGTCCAGGTATTCCGCTTCGTAGTTTTCTGTATCTAGGTGTCGGATGTCGAAGTTCAGGGTGTCCAGGTATTCCGTTCCGTAGATTCCTGCATCTTGGTGTCAGACGTGCAAGTTCAGGTTCTTCAGGTATTCCGCTTCGTAGTTTTCTGTATCTAGGTGTCGGATGTGGAAGTCCAGGGTGTCCAGGTATTCCGCTTCGTAGTTTTCTGTATCTAGGTGTCGGATGTCGAAGTTCTGGGTGTCCAGGTATTCCGCTCCGTAGTTTCCTGCATCTAGGTGTCAGACGTGGAAGTTCAAGTTCTTCAGGTATTCCGCTTCGTAGTTTTCTGTATCTAGGTGTCGGATGTGGAAGTCCAGGGGGTCCAGGTATTCCGCTTCGTAGTTTTCTGTATCTGGGTGCCGGATGTGGAAGTTCAGGGTGTCCAGGTATTCCGCTTCGTAGTTTTCTGTATATAGGTGTCGGATGTGGAAGTCCAGGGTGTCCAGGTATTCCGCTCCGTAGTTTCCTGCATCTAGGTGTCAGACGTGGAAGTTCAGGTTCTTCAGGTATTCCGCTTCGTAGTTTTCTGTATCTAGGTGTCGGATGTGGAACTCCAGGGTGTCCAGGTATTCCGCTTCGTAGTTTTCTGTATCTGGGTGCCGGATGTGGAAGTTCAGGGTGTCCAGGTATTCCGCTTCGTAGTTTTCTGGATATAGGTGTCGGATGTGGAAGTCCAGGGTGTCCAGGTATTCCGCTTCGTAGTCTTCTATATCTAGGTGTCGGATGTGGAAGTTCAGGGTTTCCAGCTATTCCGCTTCGTAGTTTTCTGTATCTAGTTGCCGGATGTGGAAGTTCAGGGTGTCCAGGTATTCCGCTTCGTAGTTTTCTGTATCTAGGTGTCGGATGTCGAAGTTCAGGGTGTCCAGGTATTCCGTTCCGTAGATTCCTGCATCTTGGTGTCAGACGTGCAAGTTCAGGTTCTTCAGGTATTCCGCTTCGTAGTTTTCTGTATCTAGGTGTCGGATGTGGAAGTCCAAGGTGTCCAGGTATTCCGCTTCGTAGTTTTCTGTATCTAGGTGACGGATGTGGAAGTTCAGGGTGTCCAGGTATTCCGCTTCGTAGTTTTCTGTATCTAGTTGCTGGATGTGGATGTTTAGGGTGCCCAGGTATTCCGCTTCGTAGTTTTCTGTATCTAGGTATCGGATGTCGACGTTCAGGGTGTCCAGGTATTCCGCTCCGTAGTTTCCTGCATCTAGGTGTCAGACGTGGAAGTTCAGGTTGTTCAGGTATTCCGCTTCGTAGTTTTCTGTATCTGGGTGTCGGATGTGGAAGTTCAGGGTTTCCAGGTATTCCGCTTCGTAGTTTTCTGTATCTAGTTGCCGGATGTCGAAGTTCAGGGTGTCCAGGTATTCCGCTCCGTAGTTTCCTGCATCTAGGTGTCAGACGTGGAAGTTCAGGTTCTTCAGGTATTCCGCTTCGTAGTTTTCTGTATCTAGGTGTCGGATGTGGAACTCCAGGGTTTCCAGGTATTCCGCTTCGTAGTTTTCTGTATCTGGGTGCCGGATGTGGAAGTTCAGGGTGTCCAGGTATTCCGCTTCGTAGTTTTCTGGATATAGTTGCCGGATGTGGAAGTTCAGGGTGTCCAGGTATTCCGCTTCGTAGTTTTCTGTATCTAGGTGTCGGATGTCGAAGTTCAGGGTGTCCAGGTATTCCGTTCCGTAGATTCCTGCATCTTGGTGTCAGACGTGCAAGTTCAGGTTCTTCAGGTATTCCGCTTCGTAGTTTTCTGTATCTAGGTGTCGGATGTGGAAGTCCAGGGTGTCCAGGTATTCCGCTTCGTAGTTTTCTGTATATAGATGTCGGATGTAGAAGTCCAGGGTGTCCAGGTATTCCGCTTCGTAGTCTTCTGTATCTAGGTGTCGGATGTGGAAGTTCAGGGTTTCCAGGTATTCCGCTTCGTAGTTTTCTGTATCTAGGTGTCGGATGTCGAAGTTCAGGGTGTCCAGGTATTCCGTTCCGTAGATTCCTGCATCTTGGTGTCAGACGTGCAAGTTCAGGTTCTTCAGGTATTCCGCTTCGTAGTTTTCTGTATCTAGGTGTCGGATGTGGAAGTCCAGGGTGTCCAGGTATTCCGCTTCGTAGTTTTCTGAATCTGGGTGCCGGATGTGGAAGTTCAGGGTGTCCAGGTATTCCGCTTCGTAGTTTTCTGTATATAGGTGTCGGATGTGGAAGTCCAGGGTGTCCAGGTATTCCGCTTCGTAGTTTTCTGTATCTGGGTGCCGGATGTGGAAGTTCAGGGTGTCCAGGTATTCCGCTTCGTAGTTTTCTGTATCTAGGTGTCGGATGTCGAAGTTCAGGGTGTCCAGGTATTCCGTTCCGTAGATTCCTGCATCTTGGTGTCAGACGTGCAAGTTCAGGTTCTTCAGGTATTCCGCTTCGTAGTTTTCTGTATCTAGGTGTCGGATGTGGAAGTCCAAGGTGTCCAGGTATTCCGCTTCGTAGTTTTCTGTATCTAGGTGACGGATGTGGAAGTTCAGGGTGTCCAGGTATTCCGCTTCGTAGTTTTCTGTATCTAGTTGCTGGATGTGGATGTTTAGGGTGCCCAGGTATTCCGCTTCGTAGTTTTCTGTATCTAGGTATCGGATGTCGACGTTCAGGGTGTCCAGGTATTCCGCTCCGTAGTTTCCTGCATCTAGGTGTCAGACGTGGAAGTTCAGGTTGTTCAGGTATTCCGCTTCGTAGTTTTCTGTATCTGGGTGTCGGATGTGGAAGTTCAGGGTTTCCAGGTATTCCGCTTCGTAGTTTTCTGTATCTAGTTGCCGGATGTCGAAGTTCAGGGTGTCCAGGTATTCCGCTCCGTAGTTTCCTGCATCTAGGTGTCAGACGTGGAAGTTCAGGTTCTTCAGGTATTCCGCTTCGTAGTTTTCTGCATCTTGGTGTCAGACGTGCAAGTTCAGGTTCTTCAGGTATTCCGCTTCGTAGTTTTCTGTATCTAGGTGTCGGATGTGGAAGTCCAGGGTGTCCAGGTATTCCGCTTCGTAGTTTTCTGTATATAGATGTCGGATGTAGAAGTCCAGGGTGTCCAGGTATTCCGCTTCGTAGTCTTCTGTATCTAGGTGTCGGATGTGGAAGTTCAGGGTTTCCAGGTATTCCGCTTCGTAGTTTTCTGTATCTAGGTGTCGGATGTCGAAGTTCAGGGTGTCCAGGTATTCCGTTCCGTAGATTCCTGCATCTTGGTGTCAGACGTGCAAGTTCAGGTTCTTCAGGTATTCCGCTTCGTAGTTTTCTGTATCTAGGTGTCGGATGTGGAAGTCCAGGGTGTCCAGGTATTCCGCTTCGTAGTTTTCTGAATCTGGGTGCCGGATGTGGAAGTTCAGGGTGTCCAGGTATTCCGCTTCGTAGTTTTCTGTATATAGGTGTCGGATGTGGAAGTCCAGGGTGTCCAGGTATTCCGCTTCGTAGTTTTCTGTATCTGGGTGCCGGATGTGGAAGTTCAGGGTGTCCAGGTATTCCGCTTCGTAGTTTTCTGTATATAGGTGTCGGATGCGGAAGTCCAGGGTGTCCAGGTATTCCGCTTCGTAGTCTTCTGTATCTAGGTGTCGGTTGTGGAAGTTCAGGGTTTCCAGGTATTCCGCTTCGTAGTTTTCTGTATCTAGTTGCCGGATGTGGAAGTTCAGGGTGTCCAGATATTCCGCTCCGTAGTTTCCTGCATCTTGGTGTCAGACGTGCAAGTTCAGGTTCTTCAGGTATTCCGCTTCGTAGTTTTCTGTATCTAGGTGTCGGATGTGGAAGTCCAGGGTGTCCAGGTATTCCGCTTCGTAGTTTTCTGTATCTGGGTGCCGGATGTGGAAGTTCAGGGTGTCCAGGTATTCCGCTTCGTAGTTTTCTGTATATAGGTGTCGGATGTGGAAGTCCAGGGTGTCCAGGTATTCCGCTTCGTAGTCTTCTGTATCTAGGTGTCGGATGTGGAAGTTCAGGGTTTCCAGGTATTCCGCTTCGTAGTTTTCTGTATATAGGTGTCGGATGTGGAATTCCAGGGTGTCCAGGTATTCCGCTTCGTAGTTTTCTGTATCTGGGTGCCGGATGTGGAAGTTCAGGGTTTCCAGGTATTCCGCTTCGTAGTTTTCTGGATATAGGTGTCGGATGTGGAAGTTCAGGGTGTCCAGGTATTCCGCTTCGTAGTCTTCTGTATCTAGGTGTCGGATGTGGAAGTCCAGGGTGTCCAGGTATTCCGCTTCGTAGTCTTCTGTATCTAAGTGTCGGATGTGGAAGTTCAGGGTTTCCAGGTATTCCGCTTCGTAGTTTTCTGTATCTAGTTGCCGGATGTGGAAGTTCAGGGTGTCCAGGTATTCCGCTTCGTAGTTTTCTGTATCTCGGTGTCGGATGTCGAAGTTCAGGGTGTCCAGGTATTCCGCTCCGTAGTTTCCTGCTACTAGGTGTCAGACGTGGAAGTTCGGGTTGTTCAGGTATTCCGCTTCGTAGTTTTCTGTATCTAGGTGTCGGATGTGGAAGTTCAGGGTGTCCAGGTATTCCGCTTCGTAGTTTTCTGTATCTAGTTGCTGGATGTGGATGTTTAGGGTGCCCAGGTATTCCGCTTCGTAGTTTTCTGTATCTAGGTATCGGATGTCGAAGTTCAGGGTGTCCAGGTATTCCGCTCCGTAGTTTCCTGCATCTAGGTGTCAGACGTGGAAGTTCAGGTTGTTCAGGTATTCCGCTTCGTAGTTTTCTGTATCTGGGTGCCGGATGTGGAAGTTCAGGGTGTCCAGGTATTCCGCTTCGTAGTTTTCTGTATATAGGTGTCGGATGTGGAAGTCCAGGGTGTCCAGGTATTCCGCTCCGTAGTTTCCTGCATCTAGGTGTCAGACGTGGAAGTTCAGGTTGTTCAGGTATTCCGCTTCGTAGTTTTCTGTATCTGGGTGCCGGATGTGGAAGTTCAGGGTGTCCAGGTATTCCGCTTCGTAGTTTTCTGTATATAGGTGTCGGATGTGGAATTCCAGGGTGTCCAGGTATTCCGCTTCGTAGTCTTCTGTATCTAGGTGTCGGATGTGGAAGTTCAGGGTTTCCAGGTATTCCGCTTCGTAGTTTTCTGTATCTAGTTGCCGGATGTGGAAGTTCAGGGTGTCCAGGTATTCCGCTTCGTAGTTTTCTGTATCTAGGTGTCGGATGTCGAAGTTCAGGGTGTCCAGGTATTCCGCTCCATAGTTTCCTGCATCTAGGTGTCAGACGTGGAAGTTCAGGTTCTTCAGGTATTCCGCTTCGTAGTTTTCTGTATCTAGGTGTCGGATGTGGAAGTCCAGGGTGTCCAGGTATTCCGCTTCGTAGTTTTCTGTATCTGGGTGCCGGATGTGGAAGTCCAGGGTGTCCAGGTATTCCGTTTCGTAGTCTTCTGTATCTAGGTGTCGGATGTGGAAGTTCAGGGTTTCCAAGTATTCCGCTTCGTAGTTTTCCGTATCTAGTTGCCGGATGTGGAAGTTCAGGGTGTCCAGGTATTCCGCTTCGTAGTTTTCTGTATCTAGGTGTCGGATGTCGAAGTTCAGGGTGTCCAGGTATTCCGCTCCGTAGTTTCCTGCATCTAGGTGTCAGACGTGGAAGTTCAAGTTCTTCAGGTATTCCGCTTCGTAGTTTTCTGTATCTAGGTGTCGGATGTGGAAGTCCAGGGTGTCCAGGTATTCCGCTTCGTAGTTTTCTGTATCTGGGTGCCGGATGTGGAAGTTCAGGGTGTCCAGGTATTCCGCTTCGTAGTTTTCTGTATCTAGGTGTCGGATGTCAAAGTTCAGGGTGTCCAGGTATTCCGCTCCGTAGTTTCCTGCATCTAGGTGTCAGACGTGGAAGTTCAGGTTCTTCAGGTATTCCGCTTCGTAGTTTTCTGTATCTAGGTGTCGGATGTGGAACTCCAGGGTGTCCAGGTATTCCGCTTCGTAGTTTTCTGTATCTGGGTGCCGGATGTGGAAGTTCAGGGTTTCCAGGTATTCCGCTTCGTAGTTTTCTGGATATAGGTGTCGGATGTGGAAGTCCAGGGTGTCCAGGTATTCCGCTTCGTAGTCTTCTATATCTAGGTGTCGGATGTGGAAGTTCAGGGTTTCCAGCTATTCCGCTTCGTAGTTTTCTGTATCTAGTTGCCGGATGTGGAAGTTCAGGGTGTCCAGGTATTCCGCTTCGTAGTTTTCTGTATCTAGGTGTCGGATGTCGAAGTTCAGGGTGTCCAGGTATTCCGTTCCGTAGATTCCTGCATCTTGGTGTCAGACGTGCAAGTTCAGGTTCTTCAGGTATTCCGCTTCGTAGTTTTCTGTATCTAGGTGTCGGATGTGGAAGTCCAGGGTGTCCAGGTATTCCGCTTCGTAGTTTTCTGTATCTAGGTGTCGGATGTCGAAGTTCAGGGTGTCCAGGTATTCCGCTCCGTAGTTTCCTGCATCTAGGTGTCAGACGTGGAAGTTCAAGTTCTTCAGGTATTCCGCTTCGTAGTTTTCTGTATCTAGGTGTCGGATGTGGAAGTCCAGGGTGTCCAGGTATTCCGCTTCGTAGTTTTCTGTATCTGGGTGCCGGATGTGGAAGTTCAGGGTGTCCAGGTATTCCGCTTCGTAGTTTTCTGTATCTAGGTGTCGGATGTCAAAGTTCAGGGTGTCCAGGTATTCCGCTCCGTAGTTTCCTGCATCTAGGTGTCAGACGTGGAAGTTCAGGTTCTTCAGGTATTCCGCTTCGTAGTTTTCTGTATCTAGGTGTCGGATGTGGAACTCCAGGGTGTCCAGGTATTCCGCTTCGTAGTTTTCTGTATCTGGGTGCCGGATGTGGAAGTTCAGGGTGTCCAGGTATTCCGCTTCGTAGTTTTCTGGATATAGGTGTCGGATGTGGAAGTCCAGGGTGTCCAGGTATTCCGCTTCGTAGTCTTCTATATCTAGGTGTCGGATGTGGAAGTTCAGGGTTTCCAGCTATTCCGCTTCGTAGTTTTCTGTATCTAGTTGCCGGATGTGGAAGTTCAGGGTGTCCAGGTATTCCGCTTCGTAGTTTTCTGTATCTAGGTGTCGGATGTCGAAGTTCAGGGTGTCCAGGTATTCCGTTCCGTAGATTCCTGCATCTTGGTGTCAGACGTGCAAGTTCAGGTTCTTCAGGTATTCCGCTTCGTAGTTTTCTGTATCTAGGTGTCGGATGTGGAAGTCCAAGGTGTCCAGGTATTCCGCTTCGTAGTTTTCTGTATCTAGGTGACGGATGTGGAAGTTCAGGGTGTCCAGGTATTCCGCTTCGTAGTTTTCTGTATCTAGTTGCTGGATGTGGATGTTTAGGGTGCCCAGGTATTCCGCTTCGTAGTTTTCTGTATCTAGGTATCGGATGTCGACGTTCAGGGTGTCCAGGTATTCCGCTCCGTAGTTTCCTGCATCTAGGTGTCAGACGTGGAAGTTCAGGTTGTTCAGGTATTCCGCTTCGTAGTTTTCTGTATCTGGGTGTCGGATGTGGAAGTTCAGGGTTTCCAGGTATTCCGCTTCGTAGTTTTCTGTATCTAGTTGCCGGATGTCGAAGTTCAGGGTGTCCAGGTATTCCGCTCCGTAGTTTCCTGCATCTAGGTGTCAGACGTGGAAGTTCAGGTTCTTCAGGTATTCCGCTTCGTAGTTTTCTGTATCTAGGTGTCGGATGTGGAACTCCAGGGTTTCCAGGTATTCCGCTTCGTAGTTTTCTGTATCTGGGTGCCGGATGTGGAAGTTCAGGGTGTCCAGGTATTCCGCTTCGTAGTTTTCTGGATATAGTTGCCGGATGTGGAAGTTCAGGGTGTCCAGGTATTCCGCTTCGTAGTTTTCTGTATCTAGGTGTCGGATGTCGAAGTTCAGGGTGTCCAGGTATTCCGTTCCGTAGATTCCTGCATCTTGGTGTCAGACGTGCAAGTTCAGGTTCTTCAGGTATTCCGCTTCGTAGTTTTCTGTATCTAGGTGTCGGATGTGGAAGTCCAGGGTGTCCAGGTATTCCGCTTCGTAGTTTTCTGTATATAGATGTCGGATGTAGAAGTCCAGGGTGTCCAGGTATTCCGCTTCGTAGTCTTCTGTATCTAGGTGTCGGATGTGGAAGTTCAGGGTTTCCAGGTATTCCGCTTCGTAGTTTTCTGTATCTAGTTGCCGGATGTGGAAGTTCAGGGTGTCCAGGTATTCCGCTTCGCAGTTTTCTGTATCTCGGTGTCGGATGTCGAAGTTCAGGGTGTCCAGGTATTCCGCTCCGTAGTTTCCTGCATCTTGGTGTCAGACGTGCAAGTTCAGGTTCTTCAGGTATTCCGCTTCGTAGTTTTCTGTATCTAGGTGTCGGATGTGGAAGTCCAGGGTGTCCAGGTATTCCGCTTCGTAGTTTTCTGTATATAGATGTCGGATGTGGAAGTCCAGGGTGTCCAGGTATTCCGCTTCGTAGTCTTCTGTATCTAGGTGTCGGATGTGTAAGTTCAGGGTTTCCAGGTATTCCGCTTCGTAGTTTTCTGTATCTAGTTGCCGTATGTGGAAGTTCAGGGTGTCCAGGTATTCCGCTTCGTAGTTTTCTGTATCTAGGTGTCGGATGTCGAAGTTCAGGGTGTCCAGGTATTCCGCTTCGTAGTTTACTGTATCTAGGTGTCGGATGTCGAAGTTCAGGGTGTCCAGGTATTCCGCTCCGTAGTTTCCTGCTTCTAGGTGTCAGACGTGGAAGTTCGGGTTGTTCAGGTATTCCGCTTCGTAGTTTTCTGTATCTAGGTGTCGGATGTGGAAGTTCAGGGTGTCCAGGTATTCCGCTTCGTAGTTTTCTGTATCTAGTTGCTGGATGTGGATGTTTAGGGTGCCCAGGTATTCCGCTTCGTAGTTTTCTGTATCTAGGTATCGGATGTCGAAGTTCAGGGTGTCCAGGTATTCCGCTCCGTAGTTTCCTGCATCTAGGTGTCAGACGTGGAAGTTCAGGTTGTTCAGGTATTCCGCTTCGTAGTTTTCTGTATCTGGGTGCCGGATGTGGAAGTTCAGGGTGTCCAGGTATTCCGCTTCGTAGTTTTCTGTATATAGGTGTCGGATGTGGAAGTCCAGGGTGTCCAGGTATTCCACTCCGTAGTCTTCTGTATCTAGGTGTCGGATGTGGAAGTTCAGGGTTTCCAGGTATTCCGCTTCGTAGTTTTCTGTATCTAGTTGCCGGATATGGAAGTTCAGGGTGTCCAGGTATTCCGCTTCGTAGTTTTCTGTATCTAGGTGTCGGATGTCGAAGTTCAGGGTGTCCAAGTATTCCGCTCCGTAGTTTCCTGCATCTAGGTGTCAGACGTGGAAGTTCAGGTTCTTCAGGTATTCCGCTTCGTAGTTTTCTGTATCTAGGTGTCGGATGTGGAACTCCAGGGTGTCCAGGTATTCCGCTTCGTAGTTTTCTGTATCTGGGTGCCGGATGTGGAAGTTCAGGGTGTCCAGGTATTCCGCTTCGTAGTTTTCTGGATATAGGTGTCGGATGTGGAAGTCCAGGGTGTCCAGGTATTCCGCTTCGTAGTCTTCTGTATCTAGGTGTCGGATGTGGAAGTTCAGGGTTTCCAGGTATTCCGCTTCGTAGTTTTCTGTATCTAGTTGCCGGATGTGGAAGTTCAGGGTGTCCAGGCATTCCGCTTCGTAGTTTACTGTATCTAGGTGTCGGATGTCGAAGTTCAGGGTGTCCAGGTATTCCGCTCCGTAGTTTCCTGCATCTAGGTGTCAGACGTGGAAGTTCAGGTTGTTCAGGTATTCCGCTTCGTAGTTTTCTGTATCTGGGTGCCGGATGTGGAAGTTCAGGGTGTCCAGGTATTCCGCTTCGTAGTTTTCTGTATATAGGTGTCGGATGTGGAATTCCAGGGTGTCCAGGTATTCCGCTTCGTAGTCTTCTGTATCTAGGTGTCGGATGTGGAAGTTCAGGGTTTCCAGGTATTCCGCTTCGTAGTTTTCTGTATCTAGTTGCCGGATGTGGAAGTTCAGGGTGTCCAGGTATTCCGCTTCGTAGTTTTCTGTATCTAGGTGTCGGATGACGAAGTTCAGGGTGTCCAGGTATTCCGCTCCGTAGTTTCCTGCATCTAGGTGTCAGACGTGGAAGTTCAGGTTCTTCAGGTATTCCGCTTCGTAGTTTTCTGTATCTAGGTGTCGGATGTGGAAGTCCAGGGTGTCCAGGTATTCCGCTTCGTAGTTTTCTGTATCTGGGTGCCGGATGTGGAAGTCCAGGGTGTCCAGGTATTCCGTTTCGTAGTCTTCTGTATCTAGGTGCCGGACGTGGAAGTTCAGGGTTTCCAGGTATTCCGCTTCGTAGTTTTCTGTATCTAGTTGCCGGATGTGGAAGTTCAGGGTGTCCAGGTATTCCGCTTCGTAGTTTTCTGTATCTAGGTGTCGGATGTCGAAGTTCAGGGTGTCCAGGTATTCCGCTCCGTAGTTTCCTGCATCTAGGTGTCAGACGTGGAAGTTCAAGTTCTTCAGGTATTCCGCTTCGTAGTTTTCTGTATCTAGGTGTCGGATGTGGAAGTCCAGGGTGTCCAGGTATTCCGCTTCGTAGTTTTCTGTATCTGGGTGCCGGATGTGGAAGTTCAGGGTGTCCAGGTATTCCGCTCCGTAGTTTCCTGCATCTTGGTGTCAGACGTGCAAGTTCAGGTTCTTCAGGTATTCCGCTTCGTAGTTTTCTGTATCTAGGTGTCGGATGTGGAAGTCCAGGCTGTCCAGGTATTCCGCTTCGTAGTTTTCTGTATATAGGTGTCGGATGTGGAAGTCCAGGGTGTCCAAGTATTCCGCTTCGTAGTTTTCTGTATCTGGGTGCCGGATGTGGAAGTTCAGGGTGTCCAGGTATTCCGCTTCGTAGTTTTCTGGATATAGGTGTCGGATGTGGAAGTCCAGGGTGTCCAGGTATTCCGCTTCGTAGTCTTCTGTATCTAGGTGTCGGATGTGGAAGTTCAGGGTTTCCAGGTATTCCGCTTCGTAGTTTTCTGTATCTAGTTGCCGGATGTGGAAGTTCAGGGTGTCCAGGTATTCCGCTTCGTAGTTTTCTGTATCTAGGTGTCGGATGTCGAAGTTCAGGGTGTCCAGGTATTCCGTTCCGTAGATTCCTGCATCTTGGTGTCAGACGTGCAAGTTCAGGTTCTTCAGGTATTCCGCTTCGTAGTTTTCTGTATCTAGGTGTCGGATGTGGAAGTCCAGGGTGTCCAGGTATTCCGCTTCGTAGTTTTCTGTATATAGATGTCGGATGTGGAAGTCCAGGGTGTCCAGGTATTCCGCTTCGTAGTCTTCTATATCTAGGTGTCGGATGTGGAAGTTCAGGGTTTCCAGGTATTCCGCTTCGTAGTTTTCTGTATCTAGTTGCCGGATGTGGAAGTTCAGGGTGTCCAGGTATTCCGCTTCGTAGTTTTCTGTATCTCGGTGTCGGATGTCGAAGTTCAGGGTGTCCAGGTATTCCGCTCCGTAGTTTCCTGCTTCTAGGTGTCAGACGTGGAAGTTCGGGTTGTTCAGGTATTCCGCTTCGTAGTTTTCTGTATCTAGGTGTCGGATGTGGAAGTTCAGGGTGTCCAGGTATTCCGCTTCGTAGTTTTCTGTATCTAGTTGCTGGATGTGGATATTTAGGGTGCCCAGGTATTCCGCTTCGTAGTTTTCTGTATCTAGGTATCGGATGTCGAAGTTCAGGGTGTCCAGGTATTCCGCTCCGTAGTTTCCTGCATCTAGGTGTCAGACGTGGAAGTTCAGGTTGTTCAGGTATTCCGCTTCGTAGTTTTCTGTATCTGGGTGCCGGATGTGGAAGTTCAGGGTGTCCAGGTATTCCGCTTCGTAGTTTTCTGTATCTAGGTGTCGGATGACGAAGTTCAGGGTGTCCATGTATTCCGCTTCGTAGTTTTCTGTATCTAGGTGTCGGATGTCGAAGTTCAGGGTGTCCAAGTATTCCGCTCCGTAGTTTCCTGCATCTAGGTGTCAGACGTGGAAGTTCAGGTTCTTCAGGTATTCCGCTTCGTAGTTTTCTGTATCTAGGTGTCGGATGTGGAACTCCAGGGTGTCCAGGTATTCCGCTTCGTAGTTTTCTGTATCTGGGTGCCGGATGTGGAAGTTCAGGGTGTCCAGGTATTCCGCTTCGTAGTTTTCTGGATATAGGTGTCGGATGTGGAAGTCCAGGGTGTCCAGGTATTCCGCTTCGTAGTCTTCTGTATCTAGGTGTCGGATGTGGAAGTTCAGGGTTTCCAGGTATTCCGCTTCGTAGTTTTCTGTATCTAGTTGCCGGATGTGGAAGTTCAGGGTGTCCAGGCATTCCGCTTCGTAGTTTACTGTATCTAGGTGTCGGATGTCGAAGTTCAGGGTGTCCAGGTATTCCGCTCCGTAGTTTCCTGCATCTAGGTGTCAGACGTGGAAGTTCAGGTTGTTCAGGTATTCCGCTTCGTAGTTTTCTGTATCTGGGTGCCGGATGTGGAAGTTCAGGGTGTCCAGGTATTCCGCTTCGTAGTTTTCTGTATATAGATGTCGGATGTGGAAGTCCAGGGTGTCCAGGTATTCCGCTTCGTAGTCTTCTGTATCTAGGTGTCGGATGTGGAAGTTCAGGGTTTCCAGGTATTCCGCTTCGTAGTTTTCTGTATCTAGTTGCCGGATGTGGAAGTTCAGGGTGTCCAGGTATTCCGCTTCGTAGTTTTCTGTATCTCGGTGTCGGATGTCGAAGTTCAGGGTGTCCAGGTATTCCGCTCCGTAGTTTCCTGCTTCTAGGTGTCAGACGTGGAAGTTCGGGTTGTTCAGGTATTCCGCTTCGTAGTTTTCTGTATCTAGGTGTCGGATGTGGAAGTTCAGGGTGTCCAGGTATTCCGCTTCGTAGTTTTCTGTATCTAGTTGCTGGATGTGGATGTTTAGGGTGCCCAGGTATTCCGCTTCGTAGTTTTCTGTATCTAGGTATCGGATGTCGAAGTTCAGGGTGTCCAGGTATTCCGCTCCGTAGTTTCCTGCATCTAGGTGTCAGACGTGGAAGTTCAGGTTGTTCAGGTATTCCGCTTCGTAGTTTTCTGTATCTGGGTGCCGGATGTGGAAGTTCAGGGTGTCCAGGTATTCCGCTTCGTAGTTTTCTGTATCTAGGTGTCGGATGACGAAGTTCAGGGTGTCCAGGTATTCCGCTTCGTAGTTTCCTGCATCTAGGTGTCAGACGTGGAAGTTCAGGTTCTTCAGGTATTCAGCTTCGTAGTTTTCTGTATCTAGGTGTCGGATGTGGAAGTCCAGGGTGTCCAGGTATTCCGCTTCGTAGTTTTCTGTATCTAGGTGTCGGATGTCGAAGTTCAGGGTGTCCAAGTATTCCGCTCCGTAGTTTCCTGCATCTAGGTGTCAGACGTGGAAGTTCAGGTTCTTCAGGTATTCCGCTTCGTAGTTTTCTGTATCTAGGTGTCGGATGTGGAACTCCAGGGTGTCCAGGTATTCCGCTTCGTAGTTTTCTGTATCTGGGTGCCGGATGTGGAAGTTCAGGGTGTCCAGGTATTCCGCTTCGTAGTTTTCTGGATATAGGTGTCGGATGTGGAAGTCCAGGGTGTCCAGGTATTCCGCTTCGTAGTCTTCTGTATCTAGGTGTCGGATGTGGAAGTTCAGGGTTTCCAGGTATTCCGCTTCGTAGTTTTCTGTATCTAGTTGCCGGATGTGGAAGTTCAGGGTGTCCAGGCATTCCGCTTCGTAGTTTACTGTATCTAGGTGTCGGATGTCGAAGTTCAGGGTGTCCAGGTATTCCGCTCCGTAGTTTCCTGCATCTAGGTGTCAGACGTGGAAGTTCAGGTTGTTCAGGTATTCCGCTTCGTAGTTTTCTGTATCTGGGTGCCGGATGTGGAAGTTCAGGGTGTCCAGGTATTCCGCTTCGTAGTTTTCTGTATATAGGTGTCGGATGTGGAATTCCAGGGTGTCCAGGTATTCCGCTTCGTAGTCTTCTGTATCTAGGTGTCGGATGTGGAAGTTCAGGGTTTCCAGGTATTCCGCTTCGTAGTTTTCTGTATCTAGTTGCCGGATGTGAAAGTTCAGGGTGTCCAGGTATTCCGCTTCGTAGTTTTCTGTATCTACGTGTCGGATGTCGAAGTTCAGGGTGTCCAGGTATTCCGCTCCGTAGTTTCCTGCATCTAGGTGTCAGACGTGGAAGTTCAAGTTCTTCAGGTATTCCGCTTCGTAGTTTTCTGTATCTAGGTGTCGGATGTGGAAGTCCAGGGTGTCCAGGTATTCCGCTTCGTAGTTTTCTGTATCTGGGTGCCGGATGTGGAAGTTCAGGGTGTCCAGGTATTCCGCTCCGTAGTTTCCTGCATCTTGGTGTCAGACGTGCAAGTTCAGGTTCTTCAGGTATTCCGCTTCGTAGTTTTCTGTATCTAGGTGTCGGATGTGGAAGTCCAGGCTGTCCAGGTATTCCGCTTCGTAGTTTTCTGTATATAGGTGTCGGATGTGGAAGTCCAGGGTGTCCAGGTATTCCGCTTCGTAGTTTTCTGTATCTGGGTGCCGGATGTGGAAGTTCAGGGTGTCCAGGTATTCCGCTTCGTAGTTTTCTGGATATAGGTGTCGGATGTGGAAGTCCAGGGTGTCCAGGTATTCCGCTTCGTAGTCTTCTGTATCTAGGTGTCGGATGTGGAAGTTCAGGATTTCCAGGTATTCCGCTTCGTAGTTTTCTGTATCTAGTTGCCGGATGTGGAAGTTCAGGGTGTCCAGGTATTCCGCTTCGTAGTTTTCTGTATCTAGGTGTCGGATGTCGAAGTTCAGGGTGTCCAGGTATTCCGTTCCGTAGATTCCTGCATCTTGGTGTCAGACGTGCAAGTTCAGGTTCTGCAGGTATTCCGCTTCGTAGTTTTCTGTATCTAGGTGTCGGATGTGGAAGTCCAGGGTTTCCAGGTATTCCGCTTCGTAGTCTTCTGTATCTAGGTGTCGGATGTGGAAGTTCAGGGTTTCCAGGTATTCCGCTTCGTAGTTTTCTGTATCTAGTTGCCGGATGTGGAAGTTCAGGGTGTCCAGGTATTCCGCTTCGTAGTTTTCTGTATCTCGGTGTCGGATGTCGAAGTTCAGGGTGTCCAGGTATTCCGCTCCGTAGTTTCCTGCTTCTAGGTGTCAGACGTGGAAGTCCGGGTTGTTCAGGTATTCCGCTTCGTAGTTTTCTGTATCTAGGTGTCGGATGTGGAAGTTCAGGGTGTCCAGGTATTCCGCTTCGTAGTTTTCTGTATCTAGTTGCTGGATGTGGATGTTTAGGGTGCCCAGGTATTCCGCTTCGTAGTTTTCTGTATCTAGGTATCGGATGTCGAAGTTCAGGGTGTCCAGGTATTCCGCTCCGTAGTTTCCTGCATCTAGGTGTCAGACGTGGAAGTTCAGGTTGTTCAGGTATTCCGCTTCGTAGTTTTCTGTATCTGGGTGCCGGATGTGGAAGTTCAGGGTGTCCAGGTATTCCGCTTCGTAGTTTTCTGTATCTAGGTGTCGGATGACGAAGTTCAGGGTGTCCAGGTATTCCGCTTCATTAGTTTCCTGCATCTAGGTGTCAGACGTGGAAGTTCAGGTTCTTCAGGTATTCAGCTTCGTAGTTTTCTGTATCTAGGTGTCGGATGTGGAAGTCCAGGGTGTCCAGGTATTCCGCTTCGTAGTTTTCTGTATCTGGGTGCCGGATGTGGAAGTCCAGGGTGTCCAGGTATTCCGTTTCGTAGTCTTCTGTATCTAGGTGTCGGATGTGGAAGTTCAGGGTTTCCTGGTATTCCGCTTCGTAGTTTTCTGTATCTAGTTGCCGGATGTGGAAGTTCAGGGTGTCCAGGTATTCCGCTCCGTAGTTTCCTGCATCTAGGTGTCAGACGTGGAAGTTCAAGTTCTTCAGGTATTCCGCTTCGTAGTTTTCTGTATCTAGGTGTCGGATGTGGAAGTCCAGGTTGTCCAGGTATTCCGCTTCGTAGTTTTCTGTATCTGGGTGCCGGATGTGGAAGTTCAGGGTGTCCAGGTATTCCGCTTCGTAGTTTTCTGTATCTAGGTGTCGGATGTCGAAGTTCAGGGTGTCCAGGTATTTCGCTCCGTAGTTTCCTGCATCTTGGTGTCAGACGTGCAAGTTCAGGTTCTTCAGGTATTCCGCTTCGTAGTTTTCTGTATCTAGGTGTCGGATGTGGAAGTCCAGGCTGTCCAGGTATTCCGCTTCGTAGTTTTCTGTATATAGGTGTCGGATGTGGAAGTCCAGGGTGTCCAGGTATTCCGCTTCGTAGTTTTCTGTATCTGGGTGCCGGATGTGGAAGTTCAGGGTGTCCAGGTATTCCGCTTCGTAGTTTTCTGGATATAGGTGTCGGATGTGGAAGTCCAGGGTGTCCAGGTATTCCGCTTCGTAGTCTTCTGTATCTAGGTGTCGGATGTGGAAGTTCAGGGTTTCCAGGTATTCCGCTTCGTAGTTTTCTGTATCTAGTTGCCGGATGTGGAAGTTCAGGGTGTCCAGGTATTCCGCTTCGTAGTTTTCTGTATCTAGGTGTCGGATGTCGAAGTTCAGGGTGTCCAGGTATTCCGTTCCGTAGATTCCTGCATCTTGGTGTCAGACGTGCAAGTTCAGGTCCTTCAGGTATTCCGCTTCGTAGTTTTCTGTATCTAGGTGTCGGATGTCGAAGTTCAGGGTGTCCAGGTATTCCGCTCCGTAGTTTCCTGCATCTAGGTGTCAGACGTGGAAGTTCAAGTTCTTCAGGTATTCCGCTTCGTAGTTTTCTGTATCTAGGTGTCGGATGTGGAAGTCCAGGGTGTCCAGGTATTCCGCTTCGTAGTTTTCTGTATCTGGGTGCCGGATGTGGAAGTTCAGGGTGTCCAGGTATTCCGCTTCGTAGTTTTCTGTATCTAGGTGTCGGATGTCGAAGTTCAGGGTGTCCAGGTATTCCGCTCCGCAGTTTCCTGCATCTTGGTGTCAGACGTGCAAGTTCAGGTTCTTCAGGTATTCCGCTTCGTAGTTTTCTGTATCTAGGTGTCGGATGTGGAAGTCCAGGCTGTCCAGGTATTCCGCTTCGTAGTTTTCTGTATATAGGTGTCGGATGTGGAAGTCCAGGGTGTCCAGGTATTCCGCTTTGTAGTTTTCTGTATCTAGGTGTCGGATGTCGAAGTTCAGGGTGTCCAGGTATTCCGCTCCGTAGTTTCCTGCATCTAGGTGTCAGACGTGGAAGTTCAGGTTGTTCAGGTATTCCGCTTCGTAGTTTTCTGTATCTGGGTGCCGGATGTGGAAGTTCAGGGTGTCCAGGTATTCCGCTTCGTAGTTTTCTGTATATAGGTGTCGGATGTGGAATTCCAGGGTGTCCAGGTATTCCGCTTCGTAGTCTTCTGTATCTAGGTGTCGGATGTGGAAGTTCAGGGTTTCCAGGTATTCCGCTTCGTAGTTTTCTGTATCTAGTTGCCGGATGTGGAAGTTCAGGGTGTCCAGGTATTCCGCTTCGTAGTTTTCTGTATCTAGGTGTCGGATGACGAAGTTCAGGGTGTCCAGGTATTCCGCTCCGTAGTTTCCTGCATCTAGGTGTCAGACGTGGAAGTTCAGGTTCTTCAGGTATTCCGCTTCGTAGTTTTCTGTATCTAGGTGTCGGATGTGGAAGTCCAGGGTGTCCAGGTATTCCGCTTCGTAGTTTTCTGTATCTGGGTGCCGGATGTGGAAGTTCAGGGTGTCCAGGTATTCCGCTTCGTAGTTTTCTGTATCTAGGTGTCGGATGTCGAAGTTCAGGGTGTCCAGGTATTCCGCTCCGTAGTTTCCTGCATCTTGGTGTCAGACGTGCAAGTTCAGGTTCTTCAGGTATTCCGCTTCGTAGTTTTCTGTATCTAGGTGTCGGATGTGGAAGTCCAGGCTGTCCAGGTATTCCGCTTCGTAGTTTTCTGTATATAGGTGTCGGATGTGGAAGTCCAGGGTGTCCAGGTATTCCGCTTCGTAGTTTTCTGTATCTGGGTGCCGGATGTGGAAGTTCAGGGTGTCCAGGTATTCCGCTTCGTAGTTTTCTGGATATAGGTGTCGGATGTGGAAGTCCAGGGTGTCCAGGTATTCCGCTTCGTAGTCTTCTGTATCTAGGTGTCGGATGTGGAAGTTCAGGGTTTCCAGGTATTCCGCTTCGTAGTTTTCTGTATCTAGTTGCCGGATGTGGAAGTTCAGGGTGTCCAGGTATTCCGCATCGTAGTTTTCTGTATCTAGGTGTCGGATGTCGAAGTTCAGGGTGTCCAGGTATTCCGTTCCGTAGATTCCTGCATCTTGGTGTCAGACGTGCAAGTTCAGGTTCTTCAGGTATTCCGCTTCGTAGTTTCCTGCATCTAGGTGTCAGACGTGGAAGTTCAGGTTCTTCAGGTATTCAGCTTCGTAGTTTTCTGTATCTAGGTGTCGGATGTGGAAGTCCAGGGTGTCCAGGTATTCCGTTTCGTAGTCTTCTGTATCTAGGTGTCGGATGTGGAAGTTCAGGGTTTCCTGGTATTCCGCTTCGTAGTTTTCTGTATCTAGTTGCCGGATGTGGAAGTTCAGGGTGTCCAGGTATTCCGCTTCGTAGTTTTCTGTATCTAGGTGTCGGATGTCGAAGTTCAGGGTTTCCAGGTATTCCGCTCCGTAGTTTCCTGCATCTAGGTGTCAGACGTGGAAGTTCAAGTTCTTCAGGTATTCCGCTTCGTAGTTTACTGTATCTAGGTGTCGGATGTCGAAGTTCAGGGTGTCCAGGTATTCCGCTCCGTAGTTTCCTGCATCTAGGTGTCAGACGTGGAAGTTCAGGTTGTTCAGGTATTCCGCTTCGTAGTTTTCTGTATCTGGGTGCCGGATGTGGAAGTTCAGGGTGTCCAGGTATTCCGCTTCGTAGTTTTCTGTATATAGGTGTCGGATGTCGAAGTTCAGGGTTTCCAGGTATTCCGCTCCGTAGTTTCCTGCATCTAGGTGTCAGACGTGGAAGTTCAAGTTCTTCAGGTATTCCGCTTCGTAGTTTTCTGTATCTAGGTGTCGGATGTGGAAGTCCAGGGTGTCCAGGTATTCCGCTTCGTAGTTTTCTGTATCTGGGTGCCGGATGTGGAAGTTCAGGGTGTCCAGGTATTCCGCTTCGTAGTTTTCTGTATCTAGGTGTCGGATGTCGAAGTTCAGGGTGTCCAGGTATTCCGCTCCGTAGTTTCCTGCATCTTGGTGTCAGACGTGCAAGTTCAGGTTCTTCAGGTATTCCGCTTCGTAGTTTTCTGTATCTAGGTGTCGGATGTGGAAGTCCAGGCTGTCCAGGTATTCCGCTTCGTAGTTTTCTGTATATAGGTGTCGGATGTGGAAGTCCAGGGTGTCCAGGTATTCCGCTTCGTAGTTTTCTGTATCTGGGTGCCGGATGTGGAAGTTCAGGGTGTCCAGGTATTCCGCTTCGTAGTTTTCTGGATATAGGTGTCGGATGTGGAAGTCCAGGGTGTCCAGGTATTCCGCTTCGTAGTCTTCTGTATCTAGGTGTCGGATGACGAAGTTCAGGGTGTCCAGGTATTCCGCTCCGTAGTTTCCTGCATCTAGGTGTCAGACGTGGAAGTTCAGGTTCTTCAGGTATTCCGCTTCGTAGTTTTCTGTATCTAGGTGTCGGATGTGGAAGTCCAGGGTGTCCAGGTATTCCGCTTCATAGTTTTCTGTATCTGGGTGCCGGATGTGGAAGTTCAGGGTGTCCAGGTATTCCGCTTCGTAGTTTTCTGTATCTAGGTGTCGGATGTCGAAGTTCAGGGTGTCCAGGTATTCCGCTCCGTAGTTTCCTGCATCTTGGTGTCAGACGTGCAAGTTCAGGTTCTTCAGGTATTCCGCTTCGTAGTTTTCTGTATCTAGGTGTCGGATGTGGAAGTCCAGGCTGTCCAGGTATTCCGCTTCGTAGTTTTCTGTATATAGGTGTCGGATGTGGAAGTCCAGGGTGTCCAGGTATTCCGCTTTGTAGTTTTCTGTATCTGGGTGCCGGATGTGGAAGTTCAGGGTGTCCAGGTATTCCGCTTCGTAGTTTTCTGGATATAGGTGTCGGATGTGGAAGTCCAGGGTGTCCAGGTATTCCGCTTCGTAGTCTTCTGTATCTAGGTGTCGGATGTGGAAGTTCAGGGTTTCCAGGTATTCCGCTTCGTAGTTTTCTGTATCTAGTTGCCGGATGTGGAAGTTCAGGGTGTCCAGGTATTCCGCATCGTAGTTTTCTGTATCTAGGTGTCGGATGTCGAAGTTCAGGGTGTCCAGGTATTCCGTTCCGTAGATTCCTGCATCTTGGTGTCAGACGTGCAAGTTCAGGTTCTTCAGGTATTCCGCTTCGTAGTTTCCTGCATCTAGGTGTCAGACGTGGAAGTTCAGGTTCTTCAGGTATTCAGCTTCGTAGTTTTCTGTATCTAGGTGTCGGATGTGGAAGTCCAGGGTGTCCAGGTATTCCGTTTCGTAGTCTTCTGTATCTAGGTGTCGGATGTGGAAGTTCAGGGTTTCCTGGTATTCCGCTTCGTAGTTTTCTGTATCTAGTTGCCGGATGTGGAAGTTCAGGGTGTCCAGGTATTCCGCTTCGTAGTTTTCTGTATCTAGGTGTCGGATGTCGAAGTTCAGGGTTTCCAGGTATTCCGCTCCGTTGTTTCCTGCATCTAGGTGTCAGACGTGGAAGTTCAAGTTCTTCAGGTATTCCGCTTCGTAGTTTTCTGTATCTAGGTGTCGGATGTGGAAGTCCAGGGTGTCCAGGTATTCCGCTTCGTAGTTTTCTGTATCTGGGTGCCGGATGTGGAAGTTCAGGGTGTCCAGGTATTCCGCTTCGTAGTTTTCTGTATCTAGGTGTCGGATGTCGAAGTTCAGGGTGTCCAGGTATTCCGCTCCGTAGTTTCCTGCATCTTGGTGTCAGACGTGCAAGTTCAGGTTCTTCAGGTATTCCGCTTCGTAGTTTTCTGTATCTAGGTGTCGGATGTCGAAGTTCAGGGTGTCCAGGTATTCCGCTCCGTAGTTTCCTGCATCTAGGAGTCAGACGTGGAAGTTCAAGTTCTTCAGGTATTCCGCTTCGTAGTTTTCTGTATCTAGGTGTCGGATGTGGAAGTCCAGGGTGTCCAGGTATTCCGCTTCGTAGTTTTCTGTATCTGGGTGCCGGATGTGGAAGTTCAGGGTGTCCAGGTATTCCGCTCCGTAGTTTCCTGCATCTTGGTGTCAGACGTGCAAGTTCAGGTTCTTCAGGTATTCCGCTTCGTAGTTTTCTGTATCTAGGTGTCGGATGTGGAAGTCCAGGCTGTCCAGGTATTCCGCTTCGTAGTTTTCTGTATATAGGTGTCGGATGTGGAAGTCCAGGGTGTCCAGGTATTCCGCTTTGTAGTTTTCTGTATCTGGGTGCCGGATGTGGAAGTTCAGGGTGTCCAGGTATTCCGCTTCGTAGTTTTCTGGATATAGGTGTCGGATGTGGAAGTCCAGGGTGTCCAGGTATTCCGCTTCGTAGTCTTCTGTATCTAGGTGTCGGATGTGGAAGTTCAGGGTTTCCAGTTATTCCGCTTCGTAGTTTTCTGTATCTAGTTGCCGGATGTGGAAGTTCAGGGTGTCCAGGTATTCCGCTTCGTAGTTTTCTGTATCTAGGTGTCGGATGTCGAAGTTCAGGGTGTCCAGGTATTCCGTTCCGTAGATTCCTGCATCTTGGTGTCAGACGTGCAAGTTCAGGTTGTTCAGTTATTCCGCTTCGTAGTTTTCTGTATCTGGGTGCCGGATGTGGAAGTTCAGGGTGTCCAGGTATTCCGCTTCGTAGTTTTCTGTATATAGGTGTCGGATGTGGAAGTCCAGGGTGTCCAGGTATTCCGCTCCGTAGTCTTCTGTATCTAGGTGTCGGATGTGGAAGTTCAGGGTTTCCAGGTATTCCGCTTCGTAGTTTTCTGTATCTAGTTGCCGGATGTGGATGTTCAGGGTGTCCAGGCATTCCGCTTCGTAGTTTACTGTATCTAGGTGTCGGATGTCGAAGTTCAGGGTGTCCAGGTATTCCGCTCCGTAGTTTCCTGCATCTAGGTGTCAGACGTGGAAGTTCAGGTTGTTCAGGTATTCCGCTTCGTAGTTTCTGTATCTGGGTGCCGGATGTGGAAGTTCAGGGTGTCCAGGTATTCCGCTTCGTAGTTTTCTGTATATAGGTGTCGGATGTGGAATTCCAGGGTGTCCAAGTATTCCGCTTCGTAGTCTTCTGTATCTAGGTGTCGGATGTGGAAGTTCAGGGTTTCCAGGTATTCCGCTTCGTAGTTTTCTGTATCTAGTTGCCGGATGTGGAAGTTCAGGGTGTCCAGGTATTCCGCTTCGTTGTTTTCTGTATCTAGGTGTCGGATGACGAAGTTCAGGGTGTCCAGGTATTCCGCTCCGTAGTTTCCTGCATCTAGGTGTCAGACGTGAAAGTTCAGGTTCTTCAGGTATTCCGCTTCGTAGTTTTCTGTATCTAGGTGTCGGATGTGGAAGTCCAGGGTGTCCAGGTATTCCGCTTCGTAGTTTTCTGTATCTGGGTGCCGGATGTGGAAGTTCAGGGTTTCCAGGTATTCCGCTTCGTAGTTTTCTGTATCTAGTTGCCGGATGTGGAAGTTCAGGGTGTCCAGGTATTCCGCATCGTAGTTTTCTGTATCTAGGTGTCGGATGTCGAAGTTCAGGGTGTCCAGGTATTCCGTTCCGTAGATTCCTGCATCTTGGTGTCAGACGTGCAAGTTCAGGTTCTTCAGGTATTCCGCTTCGTAGTTTTCTGTATCTAGGTGTCGGATGTGGAAGTCCAGGGTGTCCAGGTATTCCGCTTCGTAGTTTTCTGTATATAGATGTCGGATGTGGAAGTCCAGGGTGTCCAGGTATTCCGCTTCGTAGTCTTCTGTATCTAGGTGTCGGATGTGGAAGTTCAGGGTTTCCAGGTATTCCGCTTCGTAGTTTTCTGTATCTAGTTGCCGGATGTGGAAGTTCAGGGTGTCCAGGTATTCCGCTTCGTAGTTTTCTGTATCTAGGTGTCGGATGACGAAGTTCAGGGTGTCCAGGTATTCCGCTCCGTAGTTTCCTGCATCTAGGTGTCAGACGTGAAAGTTCAGGTTCTTCAGGTATTCCGCTTCGTAGTTTTCTGTATCTAGGTGTCGGATGTGGAAGTCCAGGGTGTCCAGGTATTCCGCTTCGTAGTTTTCTGTATCTGGGTGCCGGATGTGGAAGTTCAGGGTGTCCAGGTATTCCGCTTCGTAGTTTTCTGTATCTAGGTGTCGGATGTCGAAGTTCAGGGTGTCCAGGTATTCCGCTCCGTAGTTTCCTGCATCTTGGTGTCAGACGTGCAAGTTCAGGTTCTTCAGGTATTCCGCTTCGTAGTTTTCTGTATCTAGGTGTCGGATGTGGAAGTCCAGGCTGTCCAGGTATTCCGCTTCGTAGTTTTCTGTATATAGGTGTCGAATGTGGAAGTCCAGGGTGTCCAGGTATTCCGCTTCGTAGTTTTCTGTATCTGGGTGCCGGATGTGGAAGTTCAGGGTGTCCAGGTATTCCGCTTCGTAGTTTTCTGGATATAGGTGTCGGATGTGGAAGTCCAGGGTGTCCAGGTATTCCGTTTCGTAGTCTTCTGTATCTAGGTGTCGGATGTGGAAGTTCAGGGTTTCCAGGTATTCCGCTTCGTAGTTTTCTGTATCTAGTTGCCGGATGTGGAAGTTCAGGGTGTCCAGGTATTCCGCATCGTAGTTTTCTGTATCTAGGTGTCGGATGTCGAAGTTCAGGGTGTCCAGGTATTCCGTTCCGTAGATTCCTGCAGCTTGGTGTCAGACGTGCAAGTTCAGGTTCTTCAGGTATTCCGCTTCGTAGTTTTCTGTATCTAGGTGTCGGATCTGGAAGTCCAGGGTGTCCAGGTATTCCGCTTCGTAGTTTTCTGTATATAGATGTCGGATGTGGAAGTCCAGGGTGTCCAGGTATTCCGCTTCGTAGTCTTCTGTATCTAGGTGTCGGATGTGGAAGTTCAGGGTTTCCAGGTATTCCGCTTCATAGTTTTCTGTATCTAGTTGCCGGATGTGGAAGTTCAGGGTGTCCAGGTATTCCGCTTCGTAGTTTTCTGTATCTCGGTGTCGGATGTCGAAGTTCAGGGTGTCCAGGTATTCCGCTCCGTAGTTTCCTGCTTCTAGGTGTCAGACGTGGAAGTTCGGGTTGTTCAGGTATTCCGCTTCGTAGTTTTCTGTATCTAGGTGTCGGATGTGGAAGTTCAGGGTGTCCAGTTATTCCGCTTCGTAGTTTTCTGTATCTAGTTGCTGGATGTGGATGTTTAGGGTGCCCAGGTATTCCGCTTCGTAGTTTTCTGTATCTAGGTATCGGATGTCGAAGTTCAGGGTGTCCAGGTATTCCGCTCCGTAGTTTCCTGCATCTAGGTGTCAGACGTGGAAGTTCAGGTTGTTCAGGTATTCCGCTTCGTAGTTTTCTGTATTTGGGTGCCGGATGTGGAAGTTCAGGGTGTCCAGGTATTCCGCTTCGTAGTTTTCTGTATCTAGGTGTCAGACGTGGAAGTTCAGGTTCTTCAGGTATTCAGCTTCGTAGTTTTCTGTATCTAGGTGTCGGATGTGGAAGACCAGGGTGTCCAGGTATTCCGCTTCGTAGTTTTCTGTATCTGGGTGCCGGATGTGGAAGTCCAGGGTGTCCAGGTATTCCGTTTCGTAGTCTTCTGTATCTAGGTGTCGGATGTGGAAGTTCAGGGTTTCCTGGTATTCCGCTTCGTAGTTTTCTGTATCTAGTTGCCGGATGTGGAAGTTCAGGGTGTCCAGGTATTCCGCTTCGTAGTTTTCTGTATCTAGGTGTCGGATGTCGAAGTTCAGGGTGTCCAGGTATTCCGCTCCGTAGTTTCCTGCATCTAGGTGTCAGACGTGGAAGTTCAAGTTCTTCAGGTATTCCGCTTCGTAGTTTTCTGTATCTAGGTGTCGGATGTGGAAGTCCAGGGTGTCCAGGTATTCCGCTTCGTAGTTTTCTGTATATAGATGTCGGATGTGGAAGTCCAGGGTGTCCAGGTATTCCGCTCCGTAGTCTTCTGTATCTAGGTGTCGGATGTGGAAGTTCAGGGTTTCCAGGTATTCCGCTTCGTAGTTTTCTGTATCTAGTTGCCGGATGTGGAAGTTCAGGGTGTCCAGGCATTCCGCTTCGTAGTTTACTGTATCTAGGTGTCGGATGTCGAAGTTCAGGGTGTCCAGGTATTCCGCTCCGTAGTTTCCTGCATCTAGGTGTCAGACGTGGAAGTTCAGGTTGTTCAGGTATTCCGCTTCGTAGTTTCTGTATCTGGGTGCCGGATGTGGAAGTTCAGGGTGTCCAGGTATTCCGCTTCGTAGTTTTCTGTATATAGGTGTCGGATGTGGAATTCCAGGGTGTCCAGGTATTCCGCTTCGTAGTCTTCTGTATCTAGGTGTCGGATGTGGAAGTTCAGGGTTTCCAGGTATTCCGCTTCGTAGTTTTCTGTATCTAGTTGCCGGATGTGGAAGTTCAGGGTGTCCAGGTATTCCGCTTCGTAGTTTTCTGTATCTAGGTGTCGGATGACGAAGTTCAGGGTGTCCAGGTATTCCGCTCCGTAGTTTCCTGCATCTAGGTGTCAGACGTGGAAGTTCAGGTTCTTCAGGTATTCCGCTTCGTAGTTTTCTGTATCTAGGTGTCGGATGTGGAAGTCCAGGGTGTCCAGGTATTCCGCTTCGTAGTTTTCTGTATCTGGGTGCCGGATGTGGAAGTTCAGGGTGTCCAGGTATTCCGCTTCGTAGTTTTCTGTATCTAGGTGTCGGATGTCGAAGTTCAGGGTGTCCAGGTATTCCGCTCCGTAGTTTCCTGCATCTTGGTGTCAGACGTGCAAGTTCAGGTTCTTCAGGTATTCCGCTTCGTAGTTTTCTGTATCTAGGTGTCGGATGTGGAAGTCCAGGCTGTCCAGGTATTCCGCTTCGTAGTTTTCTGTATATAGGTGTCGAATGTGGAAGTCCAGGGTGTCCAGGTATTCCGCTTCGTAGTTTTCTGTATCTGGGTGCCGGATGTGGAAGTTCAGGGTGTCCAGGTATTCCGCTTCGTAGTTTTCTGGATATAGGTGTCGGATGTGGAAGTCCAGGGTGTCCAGGTATTCCGTTTCGTAGTCTTCTGTATCTAGGTGTCGGATGTGGAAGTTCAGGGTTTCCAGGTATTCCGCTTCGTAGTTTTCTGTATCTAGTTGCCGGATGTGGAAGTTCAGGGTGTCCAGGTATTCCGCATCGTAGTTTTCTGTATCTAGGTGTCGGATGTCGAAGTTCAGGGTGTCCAGGTATTCCGTTCCGTAGATTCCTGCATCTTGGTGTCAGACGTGCAAGTTCAGGTTCTTCAGGTATTCCGCTTCGTAGTTTTCTGTATCTAGGTGTCGGATGTGGAAGTCCAGGGTGTCCAGGTATTCCGCTTCGTAGTTTTCTGTATATAGATGTCGGATGTGGAAGTCCAGGGTGTCCAGGTATTCCGCTTCGTAGTCTTCTGTATCTAGGTGTCGGATGTGGAAGTTCAGGGTTTCCAGGTATTCCGCTTCATAGTTTTCTGTATCTAGTTGCCGGATGTGGAAGTTCAGGGTGTCCAGGTATTCCGCTTCGTAGTTTTCTGTATCTCGGTGTCGGATGTCGAAGTTCAGGGTGTCCAGGTATTCCGCTCCGTAGTTTCCTGCTTCTAGGTGTCAGACGTGGAAGTTCGGGTTGTTCAGGTATTCCGCTTCGTAGTTTTCTGTATCTAGGTGTCGGATGTGGAAGTTCAGGGTGTCCAGTTATTCCGCTTCGTAGTTTTCTGTATCTAGTTGCTGGATGTGGATGTTTAGGGTGCCCAGGTATTCCGCTTCGTAGTTTTCTGTATCTAGGTATCGGATGTCGAAGTTCAGGGTGTCCAGGTATTCCGCTCCGTAGTTTCCTGCATCTAGGTGTCAGACGTGGAAGTTCAGGTTGTTCAGGTATTCCGCTTCGTAGTTTTCTGTATTTGGGTGCCGGATGTGGAAGTTCAGGGTGTCCAGGTATTCCGCTTCGTAGTTTTCTGTATCTAGGTGTCAGACGTGGAAGTTCAGGTTCTTCAGGTATTCAGCTTCGTAGTTTTCTGTATCTAGGTGTCGGATGTGGAAGACCAGGGTGTCCAGGTATTCCGCTTCGTAGTTTTCTGTATCTGGGTGCCGGATGTGGAAGTCCAGGGTGTCCAGGTATTCCGTTTCGTAGTCTTCTGTATCTAGGTGTCGGATGTGGAAGTTCAGGGTTTCCTGGTATTCCGCTTCGTAGTTTTCTGTATCTAGTTGCCGGATGTGGAAGTTCAGGGTGTCCAGGTATTCCGCTTCGTAGTTTTCTGTATCTAGGTGTCGGATGTCGAAGTTCAGGGTGTCCAGGTATTCCGCTCCGTAGTTTCCTGCATCTAGGTGTCAGACGTGGAAGTTCAAGTTCTTCAGGTATTCCGCTTCGTAGTTTTCTGTATCTAGGTGTCGGATGTGGAAGTCCAGGGTGTCCAGGTATTCCGCTTCGTAGTTTTCTGTATATAGATGTCGGATGTGGAAGTCCAGGGTGTCCAGGTATTCCGCTTCGTAGTCTTCTGTATCTAGGTGTCGGATGTGGAAGTTTAGGGTTTCCAGGTATTCCGCTTCATAGTTTTCTGTATCTAGTTGCCGGATGTGGAAGTTCAGGGTGTCCAGGTATTCCGCTTCGTAGTTTTCTGTATCTCGGTGTCGGATGTCGAAGTTCAGGGTGTCCAGGTATTCCGCTCCGTAGTTTCCTGCTTCTAGGTGTCAGACGTGGAAGTTCGGGTTGTTCAGGTATTCCGCTTCGTAGTTTTCTGTATCTAGGTGTCGGATGTGGAAGTTCAGGGTGTCCAGGTATTCCGCTTCGTAGTTTTCTGTATCTAGTTGCTGGATGTGGATGTTTAGGGTGCCCAGGTATTCCGCTTCGTAGTTTTCTGTATCTAGGTATCGGATGTCGAAGTTCAGGGTGTCCAGGTATTCCGCTCCGTAGTTTCCTGCATCTAGGTGTCAGACGTGGAAGTTCAGGTTGTTCAGGTATTCCGCTTCGTAGTTTTCTGTATTTGGGTGCCGGATGTGGAAGTTCAGGGTGTCCAGGTATTCCGCTTCGTAGTTTTCTGTATCTAGGTGTCAGACGTGGAAGTTCAGGTTCTTCAGGTATTCAGCTTCGTAGTATTCTGTATCTAGGTGTCGGATGTGGAAGACCAGGGTGTCCAGGTATTCCGCTTCGTAGTTTTCTGTATCTGGGTGCCGGATGTGGAAGTCCAGGGTGTCCAGGTATTCCGTTTCGTAGTCTTCTGTATCTAGGTGTCGGATGTGGAAGTTCAGGGTTTCCTGGTATTCCGCTTCGTAGTTTTCTGTATCTAGTTGCCGGATGTGGAAGTTCAGGGTGTCCAGGTATTCCGCTTCGTAGTTTTCTGTATCTAGGTGTCGGATGTCGAAGTTCAGGGTGTCCAGGTATTCCGCTCCGTAGTTTCCTGCATCTAGGTGTCAGACGTGGAAGTTCAAGTTCTTCAGGTATTCCGCTTCGTAGTTTTCTGTATCTAGGTGTCGGATGTGGAAGTCCAGGGTGTCCAGGTATTCCGCTTCGTAGTTTTCTGTATCTGGGTGCCGGATGTGGAAGTTCAGGGTGTCCAGGTATTCCGCTTCGTAGTTTTCTGTATCTAGGTGTCGGATGTCGAAGTTCAGGGTGTCCAGGTATTCCGCTCCGTAGTTTCCTGCATCTTGGTGTCAGACGTACAAGTTCAGGTTCTTCAGGTATTCCGCTTCGTAGTTTTCTGTATCTAGGTGTCGGATGTGGAAGTCCAGGCTGTCCAGGTATTCCGCTTCGTAGTTTTCTGTATATAGGTGTCGGATGTGGAAGTCCAGGGTGTCCAGGTATTCCGCTTCGTAGTTTTCTGTATCTGGGTGCCGGATGTGGAAGTTCAGGGTTTCCAGGTATTCCGCTTCGTAGTTTTCTGTATATAGATGTCGGATGTGGAAGTCCAGGGTGTCCAGGTATTCCGCTTCGTAGTCTTCTGTATCTAGGTGTCGGATGTGGAAGTTCAGGGTTTCCAGGTATTCCGCTTCATAGTTTTCTGTATCTAGTTGCCGGATGTGGAAGTTCAGGGTGTCCAGGTATTCCGCTTCGTAGTTTTCTGTATCTCGGTGTCGGATGTCGAAGTTCAGGGTGTCCAGGTATTCCGCTCCGTAGTTTCCTGCTTCTAGGTGTCAGACGTGGAAGTTCGGGTTGTTCAGGTATTCCGCTTCGTAGTTTTCTGTATCTAGGTGTCGGATGTGGAAGTTCAGGGTGTCCAGGTATTCCGCTTCGTAGTTTTCTGTATCTAGTTGCTGGATGTGGATGTTTAGGGTGCCCAGGTATTCCGCTTCGTAGTTTTCTGTATCTAGGTATCGGATGTCGAAGTTCAGGGTGTCCAGGTATTCCGCTCCGTAGTTTCCTGCATCTAGGTGTCAGACGTGGAAGTTCAGGTTGTTCAGGTATTCCGCTTCGTAGTTTTCTGTATTTGGGTGCCGGATGTGGAAGTTCAGGGTGTCCAGGTATTCCGCTTCGTAGTTTTCTGTATCTAGGTGTCAGACGTGGAAGTTCAGGTTCTTCAGGTATTCAGCTTCGTAGTTTTCTGTATCTAGGTGTCGGATGTGGAAGACCAGGGTGTCCAGGTATTCCGCTTCGTAGTTTTCTGTATCTGGGTGCCGGATGTGGAAGTCCAGGGTGTCCAGGTATTCCGTTTCGTAGTCTTCTGTATCTAGGTGTCGGATGTGGAAGTTCAGGGTTTCCTGGTATTCCGCTTCGTAGTTTTCTGTATCTAGTTGCCGGATGTGGAAGTTCAGGGTGTCCAGGTATTCCGCTTCGTAGTTTTCTGTATCTAGGTGTCGGATGTCGAAGTTCAGGGTGTCCAGGTATTCCGCTCCGTAGTTTCCTGCATCTAGGTGTCAGACGTGGAAGTTCAAGTTCTTCAGGTATTCCGCTTCGTAGTTTTCTGTATCTAGGTGTCGGATGTGGAAGTCCAGGGTGTCCAGGTATTCCGCTTCGTAGTTTTCTGTATCTGGGTGCCGGATGTGGAAGTTCAGGGTGTCCAGGTATTCCGCTTCGTAGTTTTCTGTATCTAGGTGTCGGATGTCGAAGTTCAGGGTGTCCAGGTATTCCGCTCCGTAGTTTCCTGCATCTTGGTGTCAGACGTACAAGTTCAGGTTCTTCAGGTATTCCGCTTCGTAGTTTTCTGTATCTAGGTGTCGGATGTGGAAGTCCAGGCTGTCCAGGTATTCCGCTTCGTAGTTTTCTGTATATAGGTGTCGGATGTGGAAGTCCAGGGTGTCCAGGTATTCCGCTTCGTAGTTTTCTGTATCTGGGTGCCGGATGTGGAAGTTCAGGGTTTCCAGGTATTCCGCTTCGTAGTTTTCTGTATCTAGTTGCCGGATGTGGAAGTTCAGGGTGTCCAGGTATTCCGCTTCGTAGTTTTCTGTATCTAGGTGTCGGATGTCGAAGTTCAGGGTGTCCAGGTATTCCGTTCCGTAGATTCCTGCATCTTGGTGTCAGACGTGCAAGTTCAGGTTCTTCAGGTATTCCGCTTCGTAGTTTTCTGTATCTGGGTGTCGGATGTGGAAGTTCAGGGTGTCCAGGTATTCCGCTTCGTAGTTTTCTGTATCTCGGTGTCGGATGTCGAAGTTCAGGGTGTCCAGGTATTCCGCTCCGTAGTTTCCTGCTTCTAGGTGTCAGACGTGGAAGTTCGGGTTGTTCAGGTATTCCGCTTCGTAGTTTTCTGTATCTAGGTGTCGGATGTGGAAGTTCAGGGTGTCCAGGTATTCCGCTTCGTAGTTTTCTGTATCTAGTTGCTGGATGTGGATGTTTAGGGTGCCCAGGTATTCCGCTTCGTAGTTTTCTGTATCTAGGTATCGGATGTCGAAGTTCAGGGTGTCCAGGTATTCCGCTCCGTAGTTTCCTGCATCTAGGTGTCAGACGTGGAAGTTCAGGTTGTTCAGGTATTCCGCTTCGTAGTTTTCTGTATTTGGGTGCCGGATGTGGAAGTTCAGGGTGTCCAGGTATTCCGCTTCGTAGTTTTCTGTATCTAGGTGTCAGACGTGGAAGTTCAGGTTCTTCAGGTATTCAGCTTCGTAGTTTTCTGTATCTAGGTGTCGGATGTGGAAGACCAGGGTGTCCAGGTATTCCGCTTCGTAGTTTTCTGTATCTGGGTGCCGGATGTGGAAGTCCAGGGTGTCCAGGTATTCCGTTTCGTAGTCTTCTGTATCTAGGTGTCGGATGTGGAAGTTCAGGGTTTCCTGGTATTCCGCTTCGTAGTTTTCTGTATCTAGTTGCCGGATGTGGAAGTTCAGGGTGTCCAGGTATTCCGCTTCGTAGTTTTCTGTATCTAGGTGTCGGATGTCGAAGTTCAGGGTGTCCAGGTATTCCGCTCCGTAGTTTCCTGCATCTAGGTGTCAGACGTGGAAGTTCAAGTTCTTCAGGTATTCCGCTTCGTAGTTTTCTGTATCTAGGTGTCGGATGTGGAAGTCCAGGGTGTCCAGGTATTCCGCTTCGTAGTTTTCTGTATCTGGGTGCCGGATGTGGAAGTTCAGGGTGTCCAGGTATTCCGCTTCGTAGTTTTCTGTATCTAGGTGTCGGATGTCGAAGTTCAGGGTGTCCAGGTATTCCGCTCCGTAGTTTCCTGCATCTTGGTGTCAGACGTACAAGTTCAGGTTCTTCAGGTATTCCGCTTCGTAGTTTTCTGTATCTAGGTGTCGGATGTGGAAGTCCAGGCTGTCCAGGTATTCCGCTTCGTAGTTTTCTGTATATAGGTGTCGGATGTGGAAGTCCAGGGTGTCCAGGTATTCCGCTTCGTAGTTTTCTGTATCTGGGTGCCGGATGTGGAAGTTCAGGGTTTCCAGGTATTCCGCTTCGTAGTTTTCTGTATCTAGTTGCCGGATGTGGAAGTTCAGGGTGTCCAGGTATTCCGCTTCGTAGTTTTCTGTATCTAGGTGTCGGATGTCGAAGTTCAGGGTGTCCAGGTATTCCGTTCCGTAGATTCCTGCATCTTGGTGTCAGACGTGCAAGTTCAGGTTCTTCAGGTATTCCGCTTCGTAGTTTTCTGTATCTAGGTGTCGGATGTGGAAGTTCAGGGTGTCCAGGTATTCCGCTTCGTAGTTTTCTGTATCTAGTTGCTGGATGTGGATGTTTAGGGTGCCCAGGTATTCCGCTTCGTAGTTTTCTGTATCTAGGTATCGGATGTCGAAGTTCAGGGTGTCCAGGTATTCCGCTCCGTAGTTTCCTGCATCTAGGTGTCAGACGTGGAAGTTCAGGTTGTTCAGGTATTCCGCTTCGTAGTTTTCTGTATTTGGGTGCCGGATGTGGAAGTTCAGGGTGTCCAGGTATTCCGCTTCGTAGTTTTCTGTATCTAGGTGTCAGACGTGGAAGTTCAGGTTCTTCAGGTATTCAGCTTCGTAGTTTTCTGTATCTAGGTGTCGGATGTGGAAGACCAGGGTGTCCAGGTATTCCGCTTCGTAGTTTTCTGTATCTGGGTGCCGGATGTGGAAGTCCAGGGTGTCCAGGTATTCCGTTTCGTAGTCTTCTGTATCTAGGTGTCGGATGTGGAAGTTCAGGGTTTCCTGGTATTCCGCTTCGTAGTTTTCTGTATCTAGTTGCCGGATGTGGAAGTTCAGGGTGTCCAGGTATTCCGCTTCGTAGTTTTCTGTATCTAGGTGTCGGATGTCGAAGTTCAGGGTGTCCAGGTATTCCGCTTCGTAGTTTTCTGTATCTAGGTGTCGGATGTCGAAGTTCAGGGTGTCCAGGTATTCCGCTCCGTAGTTTCCTGCATCTAGGTGTCAGACGTGGAAGTTCAAGTTCTTCAGGTATTCCGCTTCGTAGTTTTCTGTATCTAGGTGTCGGATGTGGAAGTCCAGGGTGTCCAGGTATTCCGCTTCGTAGTTTTCTGTATCTGGGTGCCGGATGTGGAAGTTCAGGGTGTCCAGGTATTCCGCTTCGTAGTTTTCTGTATCTAGGTGTCGGATGTCGAAGTTCAGGGTGTCCAGGTATTCCGCTCCGTAGTTTCCTGCATCTTGGTGTCAGACGTACAAGTTCAGGTTCTTCAGGTATTCCGCTTCGTAGTTTTCTGTATCTAGGTGTCGGATGTGGAAGTCCAGGCTGTCCAGGTATTCCGCTTCGTAGTTTTCTGTATATAGGTGTCGGATGTGGAAGTCCAGGGTGTCCAGGTATTCCGCTTCGTAGTTTTCTGTATCTGGGTGCCGGATGTGGAAGTTCAGGGTTTCCAGGTATTCCGCTTCGTAGTTTTCTGTATCTAGTTGCCGGATGTGGAAGTTCAGGGTGTCCAGGTATTCCGCTTCGTAGTTTTCTGTATCTAGGTGTCGGATGTCGAAGTTCAGGGTGTCCAGGTATTCCGTTCCGTAGATTCCTGCATCTTGGTGTCAGACGTGCAAGTTCAGGTTCTTCAGGTATTCCGCTTCGTAGTTTTCTGTATCTAGGTGTCGGATGTGGAAGTTCAGGGTGTCCAGGTATTCCGCTTCGTAGTTTTCTGTATCTAGTTGCTGGATGTGGATGTTTAGGGTGCCCAGGTATTCCGCTTCGTAGTTTTCTGTATCTAGGTATCGGATGTCGAAGTTCAGGGTGTCCAGGTATTCCGCTCCGTAGTTTCCTGCATCTAGGTGTCAGACGTGGAAGTTCAGGTTGTTCAGGTATTCCGCTTCGTAGTTTTCTGTATTTGGGTGCCGGATGTGGAAGTTCAGGGTGTCCAGGTATTCCGCTTCGTAGTTTTCTGTATCTAGGTGTCAGACGTGGAAGTTCAGGTTCTTCAGGTATTCAGCTTCGTAGTTTTCTGTATCTAGGTGTCGGATGTGGAAGACCAGGGTGTCCAGGTATTCCGCTTCGTAGTTTTCTGTATCTGGGTGCCGGATGTGGAAGTCCAGGGTGTCCAGGTATTCCGTTTCGTAGTCTTCTGTATCTAGGTGTCGGATGTGGAAGTTCAGGGTTTCCTGGTATTCCGCTTCGTAGTTTTCTGTATCTAGTTGCCGGATGTGGAAGTTCAGGGTGTCCAGGTATTCCGCTTCGTAGTTTTCTGTATCTAGGTGTCGGATGTCGAAGTTCAGGGTGTCCAGGTATTCCGCTCCGTAGTTTCCTGCATCTAGGTGTCAGACGTGGAAGTTCAAGTTCTTCAGGTATTCCGCTTCGTAGTTTTCTGTATCTAGGTGTCGGATGTGGAAGTCCAGGGTGTCCAGGTATTCCGCTTCGTAGTTTTCTGTATCTGGGTGCCGGATGTGGAAGTTCAGGGTGTCCAGGTATTCCGCTTCGTAGTTTTCTGTATCTAGGTGTCGGATGTCGAAGTTCAGGGTGTCCAGGTATTCCGCTCCGTAGTTTCCTGCATCTTGGTGTCAGACGTACAAGTTCAGGTTCTTCAGGTATTCCGCTTCGTAGTTTTCTGTATCTAGGTGTCGGATGTGGAAGTCCAGGCTGTCCAGGTATTCCGCTTCGTAGTTTTCTGTATATAGGTGTCGGATGTGGAAGTCCAGGGTGTCCAGGTATTCCGCTTCGTAGTTTTCTGTATCTGGGTGCCGGATGTGGAAGTTCAGGGTTTCCAGGTATTCCGCTTCGTAGTTTTCTGTATCTAGTTGCCGGATGTGGAAGTTCAGGGTGTCCAGGTATTCCGCTTCGTAGTTTTCTGTATCTAGGTGTCGGATGTCGAAGTTCAGGGTGTCCAGGTATTCCGTTCCGTAGATTCCTGCATCTTGGTGTCAGACGTGCAAGTTCAGGTTCTTCAGGTATTCCGCTTCGTAGTTTTCTGTATCTAGGTGTCGGATGTCGAAGTTCAGGGTGTCCAGGTATTCCGCTCCGTAGTTTCCTGCATCTTGGTGTCAGACGTACAAGTTCAGGTTCTTCAGGTATTCCGCTTCGTAGTTTTCTGTATCTAGGTGTCGGATGTGGAAGTCCAGGCTGTCCAGGTATTCCGCTTCGTAGTTTTCTGTATATAGGTGTCGGATGTGGAAGTCCAGGGTGTCCAGGTATTCCGCTTCGTAGTTTTCTGTATCTGGGTGCCGGATGTGGAAGTTCAGGGTTTCCAGGTATTCCGCTTCGTAGTTTTCTGTATCTAGTTGCCGGATGTGGAAGTTCAGGGTGTCCAGGTATTCCGCTTCGTAGTTTTCTGTATCTAGGTGTCGGATGTCGAAGTTCAGGGTGTCCAGGTATTCCGTTCCGTAGATTCCTGCATCTTGGTGTCAGACGTGCAAGTTCAGGTTCTTCAGGTATTCCGCTTCGTAGTTTTCTGTATCTAGGTGTCGGATGTGGAAGTCCAGGGTGTCCAGGTATTCCGCTTCGTAGTTTTCTGTATCTGGGTGCCGGATGTGGAAGTTCAGGGTGTCCAGGTATTCCGCTTCGTAGTTTTCTGTATCTAGGTGTCGGATGTCGAAGTTCAGGGTGTCCAGGTATTCCGTTCCGTAGTTTCCTGCATCTTGGTGTCAGACGTGCAAGTTCAGGTTCTTCAGGTATTCCGCTTCGTAGTTTTCTGTATCTAGGTGTCGGATGTGGAAGTCCAGGCTGTCCAGGTATTCCGCTTCGTAGTTTTCTGTATATAGGTGTCGGATGTGGAAGTCCAGGGTGTCCAGGTATTCCGCTTCGTAGTTTTCTGTATCTGGGTGCCGGATGTGGAAGTTCAGGGTGTCCAGGTATTCCGCTTCGTAGTTTTCTGGATATAGGTGTCGGATGTGGAAGTCCAGGGTGTCCAGGTATTCCGCTCCGTAGTCTTCTGTATCTAGGTGTCGGATGTGGAAGTTCAGGGTTTCCAGGTATTCCGCTTCGTAGTTTTCTGTATCTAGTTGCCGGATGTGGAAGTTCAGGGTGTCCAGGCATTCCGCTTCGTAGTTTACTGTATCTAGGTGTCGGATGTCGAAGTTCAGGGTGTCCAGGTATTCCGCTCCGTAGTTTCCTGCATCTAGGTGTCAGACGTGGAAGTTCAGGTTGTTCAGGTATTCCGCTTCGTAGTTTTCTGTATCTGGGTGCCGGATGTGGAAGTTCAGGGTGTCCAGGTATTCCGCTTCGTAGTTTTCTGTATATAGGTGTCGGATGTGGAATTCCAGGGTGTCCAGGTATTCCGCTTCGTAGTCTTCTGTATCTAGGTGTCGGATGTGGAAGTTCAGGGTTTCCAGGTATTCCGCTTCGTAGTTTTCTGTATCTAGTTGCCGGATGTGGAAGTTCAGGGTGTCCAGGTATTCCGCTTCGTAGTTTTCTGTATCTAGGTGTCGGATGACGAAGTTCAGGGTGTCCAGGTATTCCGCTCCGTAGTTTCCTGCATCTAGGTGTCAGACGTGGAAGTTCAGGTTCTTCAGGTATTCCGCTTCGTAGTTTTCTGTATCTAGGTGTCGGATGTGGAAGTCCAGGGTGTCCAGGTATTCCGCTTCGTAGTTTTCTGTATCTGGGTGCCGGATGTGGAAGTTCAGGGTTTCCAGGTATTCCGCTTCGTAGTTTTCTGTATCTAGTTGCCGGATGTGGAAGTTCAGGGTGTCCAGGTATTCCGCTCCGTAGTTTCCTGCATCTAGGTGTCAGACGTAGAAGTTCAAGTTCTTCAGGTATTCCGCTTCGTAGTTTTCTGTATCTAGGTGTCGGATGTGGAAGTCCAGGGTGTCCAGGTATTCCGCTTCGTAGTTTTCTGTATCTGGGTGCCGGATGTGGAAGTTCAGGGTGTCCAGGTATTCCGCTTCGTAGTTTTCTGTATCTGGGTGCCGGATGTGGAAGTTTAGGGTGTCCAGGTATTCCGCTCCGTAGTTTCCTGCATCTTCGTGTCAGACGTGCAAGTTCAGGTTCTTCAGGTATTCCGCTTCGTAGTTTTCTGTATCTAGGTGTCGGATGTGGAAGTCCAGGCTGTCCAGGTATTCCGCTTCGTAGTTTTCTGTATATAGGTGTCGGATGTGGAAGTCCAGGGTGTCCAGGTATTCCGCTTCGTAGTTTTCTGTATCTGGGTGCCGGATGTGGAAGTTCAGGGTGTCCAGGTATTCCGCTTCGTAGTTTTCTGTATATAGGTGTCGGATGTGGAATTCCAGGGTGTCCAGGTATTCCGCTTCGTAGTCTTCTGTATCTAGGTGTCGGATGTGGAAGTTCAGGGTTTCCAGGTATTCCGCATCGTAGTTTTCTGTATCTAGTTGCCGGATGTGGAAGTTCAGGGTGCCCAGGTATTCCGCTTCGTAGTTTTCTGTATCTAGGTGTCGGATGACGAAGTTCAGGGTGTCCAGGTATTCCGCTCCGTAGTTTCCTGCATCTAGGTGTCGGATGTGGAAGTTCAGGGTTTCCAGGTATTCCGCTTCGTAGTTTTCTGTATCTAGTTGCCGGATGTGGAAGTTCAAGGTGTCCAGGTATTCCGCTTCGTAGTTTTCTGTATCTAGGTGTCGGATGTCGAAGTTCAGGGTGTCCAGGTATTCCGCTCCGTAGTTTCCTGCAACTAGGTGTCAGACGTGGAAGTTCAAGTTCTTCAGGTATTCCGCTTCGTAGTTTTCTGTATCTAGGTGTCGGATGTGGAAGTCCAGGGTGTCCAGGTATTCCGCTTCGTAGTTTTCTGTATCTGGGTGCCGGATGTGGAAGTTCAGGGTGTCCAGGTATTCCGCTTCGTAGTTTTCTGTATCTGGGTGCCGGATGTGGAAGTTCAGGGTGTCCAGGTATTCCGCTCCGTAGTTTCCTGCATCTTCGTGTCAGACGTGCAAGTTCAGGTTCTTCAGGTATTCCGCTTCGTAGTTTTCTGTATCTAGGTGTCGGATGTGGAAGTCCAGGCTGTCCAGGTATTCCGCTTCGTAGTTTTCTGTATATAGGTGTCGGATGTGGAAGTCCAGGGTGTCCAGGTATTCCGCTTCGTAGTTTTCTGTATCTGGGTGCCGGATGTGGAAGTTCAGGGTGTCCAGGTATTCCGCTTCGTAGTTTTCTGGATATAGGTGTCGGATGTGGAAGTCCAGGGTGTCCAGGTATTCCGCTTCGTAGTCTTCTGTATCTAGGTGTCGGATGTGGAAGTTCAGGGTTCCCAGGTATTCCGCTTCGTAGTTTTCTGTATCTAGTTGCCGGATGTGGAAGTTCAGGGTGTCCAGGTATTCCGCTTCGTAGTTTTCTGTATCTAGGTGTCGGATGTCGAAGTTCAGGGTGTCCAGGTATTCCGTTCCGTAGATTCCTGCATCTTGGTGTCAGACGTGCAAGTTCAGGTTGTTCAGTTATTCCGCTTCGTAGTTTTCTGTATCTGGGTGCCGGATGTGGAAGTTCAGGGTGTCCAGGTATTCCGCTTCGTAGTTTTCTGTATATAGGTGTCGGATGTGGAAGTCCAGGGTGTCCAGGTATTCCGCTCCGTAGTCTTCTGTATCTAGGTGTCGGATGTGGAAGTTCAGGGTTTCCAGGTATTCCGCTTCGTAGTTTTCTGTATCTAGTTGCCGGATGTGGAAGTTCAGGGTGTCCAGGCATTCCGCTTCGTAGTTTACTGTATCTAGGTGTCGGATGTCGAAGTTCAGGGTGTCCAGGTATTCCGCTCCGTAGTTTCCTGCATCTAGGTGTCAGACGTGGAAGTTCAGGTTGTTCAGGTATTCCGCTTCGTAGTTTTCTGTATCTGGGTGCCGGATGTGGAAGTTCAGGGTGTCCAGGTATTCCGCTTCGTAGTTTTCTGTATATAGGTGTCGGATGTGGAATTCCAGGGTGTCCAGGTATTCCGCTTCGTAGTCTTCTGTATCTAGGTGTCGGATGTGGAAGTTCAGGGTTTCCAGGTATTCCGCATCGTAGTTTTCTGTATCTAGTTGCCGGATGTGGAAGTTCAGGGTGTCCAGGTATTCCGCTTCGTAGTTTTCTGTATCTAGGTGTCGGATGACGAAGTTCAGGGTGTCCAGGTATTCCGCTCCGTAGTTTCCTGCATCTAGGTGTCGGATGTGGAAGTTCAGGGTTTCCAGGTATTCCGCTTCGTAGTTTTCTGTATCTAGTTGCCGGATGTGGAAGTTCAAGGTGTCCAGGTATTCCGCTTCGTAGTTTTCTGTATCTAGGTGTCGGATGTCGAAGTTCAGGGTGTCCAGGTATTCCGCTCCGTAGTTTCCTGCATCTAGGTGTCAGACGTGGAAGTTCAAGTTCTTCAGGTATTCCGCTTCGTAGTTTTCTGTATCTAGGTGTCGGATGTGGAAGTCCAGGGTGTCCAGGTATTCCGCTTCGTAGTTTTCTGTATCTGGGTGCCGGATGTGGAAGTTCAGGGTGTCCAGGTATTCCGCTTCGTAGTTTTCTGTATCTAGGTGTCGGATGTCGAAGTTCAGGGTGTCCAGGTATTCCGCTCCGTAGTTTCCTGCATCTTGGTGTCAGACGTGGAAGTTCAGGTTCTTCAGGTATTCCGCTTCGTAGTTTTCTGTATCTAGGTGTCGGATGTGGAAGTCCAGGGTGTCCAGGTATTCCGTTTCGTAGTCTTCTGTATCTAGGTGTCGGATGTGGAAGTTCAGGGTTTCCAGGTATTCCGCTTCGTAGTTTTCTGTATCTAGTTGCCGGATGTGGAAGTTCAGGGTGTCCAGGTATTCCGCTTCGTAGTTTTCTGTATCTAGGTGTCGGATGTCGAAGTTCAGGGTGTCCAGGTATTCCGCTCCGTAGTTTCCTGCATCTAGGTGTCAGACGTGGAAGTTCAAGTTCTTCAGGTATTCCGCTTCGTAGTTTTCTGTATCTAGGTGTCGGATGTGGAAGTCCAGGGTGTCCAGGTATTCCGCTTCGTAGTTTTCTGTATCTGGGTGCCGGATGTGGAAGTTCAGGGTGTCCAGGTATTCCGCTTCGTAGTTTTCTGTATCTAGGTGTCGGATGTCGAAGTTCAGGGTGTCCAGGTATTCCGCTCCGTAGTTTCCTGCATCTTGGTGTCAGACGTGCAAGTTCAGGTTTTTCAGGTATTCCGCTTCGTAGTTTTCTGTATCTAGGTGTCGGATGTGAAAGTCCAGGCTGTCCAGGTATTCCGCTTCGTAGTTTTCTGTATATAGGTGTCGGATGTGGAAGTCCAGGGTGTCCAGGTATTCCGCTTCGTAGTTTTCTGTATCTGGGTGCCGGATGTGGAAGTTCAGGGTGTCCAGGTATTCCGCTTCGTAGTTTTCTGGATATAGGTGTCGGATGTGGAAGTCCAGGGTGTCCAGGTATTCCGCTTCGTAGTCTTCTGTATCTAGGTGTCGGATGTGGAAGTTCAGGGTTTCCAGGTATTCCGCTTCGTAGTTTTCTGTATCTAGTTGCCGGATGTGGAAGTTCAGGGTGTCCAGGTATTCCGCTTCGTAGTTTTCTGTATCTAGGTGTCGGATGTCGAAGTTCAGGGTGTCCAGGTATTCCGTTCCGTAGATTCCTGCATCTTGGTGTCAGACGTGCAAGTTCAGGTTCTTCAGGTATTCCGCTTCGTAGTTTTCTGTATCTAGGTGTCGGATGTGGAAGTCCAGGGTGTCCAAGTATTCCGCTTCGTAGTTTTCTGTATATAGATGTCGGATGTGGAAGTCCAGGGTGTCCAGGTATTCCGCTTCGTAGTCTTCTGTATCTAGGTGTCGGATGTGGAAGTTCAGGGTTTCCAGGTATTCCGCTTCGTAGTTTTCTGTATCTAGTTGCCGGATGTGGAAGTTCAGGGTGTCCAGGTATTCCGCTTCGTAGTTTTCTGTATCTCGGTGTCGGATGTCGAAGTTGAGGTTGTCCAGGTATTCCGCTCCGTAGTTTCCTGCTTCTAGGTGTCAGACGTGGAAGTTCGGGTTGTTCAGGCATTCCGCTTCGTAGTTTTCTGTATCTAGGTGTCGGATGTGGAAGTTCAGGGTTTCCAGGTATTCCGCTTCGTAGTTTTCTGTATCTAGTTGCCGGATGTGGAAGTTCAGGGTGTCCAGGTATTCCGCTCCGTAGTTTCCTGCATCTAGGTGTCAGACGTAGAAGTTCAAGTTCTTCAGGTATTCCGCTTCGTAGTTTTCTGTATCTAGGTGTCGGATGTGGAAGTCCAGGGTGTCCAGGTATTCCGCTTCGTAGTTTTCTGTATCTGGGTGCCGGATGTGGAAGTTCAGGGTGTCCAGGTATTCCGCTTCGTAGTTTTCTGTATCTGGGTGCCGGATGTGGAAGTTCAGGGTGTCCAGGTATTCCGCTTCGTAATATTCTGTATCTAGGTGTCGGATGTCGAAGTTCAGGGTGTCCAGGTATTCCGCTCCGTAGTTTCCTGCATCTTCGTGTCAGACGTGCAAGTTCAGGTTCTTCAGGTATTCCGCTTCGTAGTTTTCTGTATCTAGGTGTCGGATGTGGAAGTCCAGGCTGTCCAGGTATTCCGCTTCGTAGTTTTCTGTATATAGGTGTCGGATGTGGAAGTCCAGGGTGTCCAGGTATTCCGCTTCGTAGTTTTCTGTATCTGGGTGCCGGATGTGGAAGTTCAGGGTGTCCAGGTATTCCGCTTCGTAGTTTTCTGGATATAGGTATCGGATGTGGAAGTCCAGGGTGTCCAGGTATTCCGCTTCGTAGTCTTCTGTATCTAGGTGTCGGATGTGGAAGTTCAGGGTTCCCAGGTATTCCGCTTCGTAGTTTTCTGTATCTAGTTGCCGGATGTGGAAGTTCAGGGTGTCCAGGTATTCCGCTTCGTAGTTTTCTGTATCTAGGTGTCGGATGTCGAAGTTCAGGGTGTCCAGGTATTCCGTTCCGTAGATTCCTGCATCTTGGTGTCAGACGTGCAAGTTCAGGTTGTTCAGTTATTCCGCTTCGTAGTTTTCTGTATCTGGGTGCCGGATGTGGAAGTTCAGGGTGTCCAGGTATTCCGCTTCGTAGTTTTCTGTATATAGGTGTCGGATGTGGAAGTCCAGGGTGTCCAGGTATTCCGCTCCATAGTCTTCTGTATCTAGGTGTCGGATGTGGAAGTTCAGGGTTTCCAGGTATTCCGCTTCGTAGTTTTCTGTATCTAGTTGCCGGATGTGGAAGTTCAGGGTGTCCAGGCATTCCGCTTCGTAGTTTTCTGTATATAGGTGTCGGATGTGGAATTCCAGGGTGTCCAGGTATTCCGCTTCGTAGTCTTCTGTATCTAGGTGTCGGATGTGGAAGTTCAGGGTTTCCAGGTATTCCGCTTCGTAGTTTTCTGTATCTAGTTGCCGGATGTGGAAGTTCAGGGTGTCCAGGTATTCCGCTTCGTAGTTTTCTGTATCTAGGTGTCGGATGACGAAGTTCAGGGTGTCCAGGTATTCCGCTCCGTAGTTTCCTGCATCTAGGTGTCAGACGTGGAAGTTCAGGTTCTTCAGGTATTCCGCTTCGTAGTTTTCTGTATCTAGGTGTCGGATGTGGAAGTCCAGGGTGTCCAGGTATTCCGCTTCGTAGTTTTCTGTATCTGGGTGCCGGATGTGGAAGTTCAGGGTGTCCAGGTATTCCGCTTCGTAGTTTTCTGTATCTAGGTGTCGGATGTCGAAGTTCAGGGTGTCCAGGTATTCCGCTCCGTAGTTTCCTGCATCTTGGTGTCACACGTGCAAGTTCAGGTTCTTCAGGTATTCCGATTCGTAGTTTTCTGTATCTAGGTGTCGGATGTGGAAGTCCAGGGTGTCCAGGTATTCCGCTTCGTAGTTTTCTGTATCTGGGTGCCGGATGTGGAAGTTCAGGGTGTCCAGGTATTCCGCTTCGTAGTTTTCTGGATATAGGTGTCGGATGTGGAAGTCCAGGGTGTCCAGGTATTCCGCTTCGTAGTCTTCTGTATCTAGGTGTCGGATGTGGAAGTTCAGGGTTTCCAGGTATTCCGCTTCGTAGTTTTCTGTATCTAGTTGCCGGATGTGGAAGTTCAGGGTGTCCAGGTATTCCGCTTCGTAGTTTTCTGTATCTAGGTGTCGGATGTCGAAGTTCAGGGTGTCCAGGTATTCCGTTCCGTAGATTCCTGCATCTTGGTGTCAGACGTGCAAGTTCAGGTTCTTCAGGTATTCCGCTTCGTAGTTTTCTGTATCTAGGTGTCGGATGTGGAAGTCCAGGGTGTCCAGGTATTCCGCTTCGTAGTTTTCTGTATATAGATGTCGGATGTGGAAGTCCAGGGTGTCCAGGTATTCCGCTTCGTAGTCTTCTGTATCTAGGTGTCGGATGTGGAAGTTCAGGGTTTCCAGGCATTCCGCTTCGTAGTTTACTGTATCTAGGTGTCGGATGTCGAAGTTCAGGGTGTCCAGGTATTCCGCTCCGTAGTTTCCTGCATCTAGGTGTCAGACGTGGAAGTTCAGGTTGTTCAGGTATTCCGCTTCGTAGTTTTCTGTATCTGGGTGCCGGATGTGGAAGTTCAGGGTGTCCAGGTATTCCGCTTCGTAGTTTTCTGTATATAGGTGTCGGATGTGGAATTCCAGGGTGTCCAGGTATTCCGCTTCGTAGTCTTCTGTATCTAGGTGTCGGATGTGGAAGTTCAGGGTTTCCAGGTATTCCGCATCGTAGTTTTCTGTATCTAGTTGCCGGATGTGGAAGTTCAGGGTGTCCAGGTATTCCGCTTCGTAGTTTTCTGTATCTAGGTGTCGGATGACGAAGTTCAGGGTGTCCAGGTATTCCGCTCCGTAGTTTCCTGCATCTAGGTGTCGGATGTGGAAGTTCAGGGTTTCCAGGTATTCCGCTTCGTAGTTTTCTGTATCTAGTTGCCGGATGTGGAAGTTCAAGGTGTCCAGGTATTCCGCTTCGTAGTTTTCTGTATCTAGGTGTCGGATGTCGAAGTTCAGGGTGTCCAGGTATTCCGCTCCGTAGTTTCCTGCATCTAGGTGTCAGACGTGGAAGTTCAAGTTCTTCAGGTATTCCGCTTCGTAGTTTTCTGTATCTAGGTGTCGGATGTGGAAGTCCAGGGTGTCCAGGTATTCCGCTTCGTAGTTTTCTGTATCTGGGTGCCGGATGTGGAAGTTCAGGGTGTCCAGGTATTCCGCTTCGTAGTTTTCTGTATCTAGGTGTCGGATGTCGAAGTTCAGGGTGTCCAGGTATTCCGCTCCGTAGTTTCCTGCATCTTGGTGTCAGACGTGGAAGTTCAGGTTCTTCAGGTATTCCGCTTCGTAGTTTTCTGTATCTAGGTGTCGGATGTGGAAGTCCAGGGTGTCCAGGTATTCCGTTTCGTATTCTTCTGTATCTAGGTGTCGGATGTGGAAGTTCAGGGTTTCCAGGTATTCCGCTTCGTAGTTTTCTGTATCTAGTTGCCGGATGTGGAAGTTCAGGGTGTCCAGGTATTCCGCTTCGTAGTTTTCTGTATCTAGGTGTCGGATGTCGAAGTTCAGGGTGTCCAGGTATTCCGCTCCGTAGTTTCCTGCATCTAGGTGTCAGACGTGGAAGTTCAAGTTCTTCAGGTATTCCGCTTCGTAGTTTTCTGTATCTAGGTGTCGGATGTGGAAGTCCAGGGTGTCCAGGTATTCCGCTTCGTAGTTTTCTGTATCTGGCTGCCGGATGTGGAAGTTCAGGGTGTCCAGGTATTCCGCTTCGTAGTTTTCTGTATCTAGGTGTCGGATGTCGAAGTTCAGGGTGTCCAGGTATTCCGCTTCGTAGTTTTCTGTATCTGGGTGCCGGATGTGGAAGTTCAGGGTGTCCAGGTATTCCGCTTCGTAGTTTTCTGGATATAGGTGTCGGATGTGGAAGTCCAGGGTGTCCAGGTATTCCGCTTCGTAGTCTTCTGTATCTAGGTGTCGGATGTGGAAGTTCAGGGTTTCCAGGTATTCCGCTTCGTAGTTTTCTGTATCTAGTTGCCGGATGTGGAAGTTCAGGGTGTCCAGGTATTCCGCTTCGTAGTTTTCTGTATCTAGGTGTCGGATGTCGAAGTTCAGGGTGTCCAGGTATTCCGTTCCGTAGATTCCTGCATCTTGGTGTCAGACGTGCAAGTTCAGGTTCTTCAGGTATTCCGCTTCGTAGTTTTCTGTATCTAGGTGTCGGATGTGGAAGTCCAGGGTGTCCAAGTATTCCGCTTCGTAGTTTTCTGTATATAGATGTCGGATGTGGAAGTCCAGGGTGTCCAGGTATTCCGCTTCGTAGTCTTCTGTATCTAGGTGTCGGATGTGGAAGTTCAGGGTTTCCAGGTATTCCGCTTCGTAGTTTTCTGTATCTAGTTGCCGGATGTGGAAGTTCAGGGTGTCCAGGTATTCCGCTTCGTAGTTTTCTGTATCTCGGTGTCGGATGTCGAAGTTGAGGTTGTCCAGGTATTCCGCTCCGTAGTTTCCTGCTTCTAGGTGTCAGACGTGGAAGTTCGGGTTGTTCAGGCATTCCGCTTCGTAGTTTTCTGTATCTAGGTGTCGGATGTGGAAGTTCAGGGTTTCCAGGTATTCCGCTTCGTAGTTTTCTGTATCTAGTTGCCGGATGTGGAAGTTCAGGGTGTCCAGGTATTCCGCTCCGTAGTTTCCTGCATCTAGGTGTCAGACGTAGAAGTTCAAGTTCTTCAGGTATTCCGCTTCGTAGTTTTCTGTATCTAGGTGTCGGATGTGGAAGTCCAGGGTGTCCAGGTATTCCGCTTCGTAGTTTTCTGTATCTGGGTGCCGGATGTGGAAGTTCAGGGTGTCCAGGTATTCCGCTTCGTAGTTTTCTGTATCTGGGTGCCGGATGTGGAAGTTCAGGGTGTCCAGGTATTCCGCTTCGTAGTATTCTGTATCTAGGTGTCGGATGTCGAAGTTCAGGGTGTCCAGGTATTCCGCTCCGTAGTTTCCTGCATCTTCGTGTCAGACGTGCAAGTTCAGGTTCTTCAGGTATTCCGCTTCGTAGTTTTCTGTATCTAGGTGTCGGATGTGGAAGTCCAGGCTGTCCAGGTATTCCGCTTCGTAGTTTTCTGTATATAGGTGTCGGATGTGGAAGTCCAGGGTGTCCAGGTATTCCGCTTCGTAGTTTTCTGTATCTGGGTGCCGGATGTGGATGTTCAGGGTGTCCAGGTATTCCGCTTCGTAGTTTTCTGGATATAGGTATCGGATGTGGAAGTCCAGGGTGTCCAGGTATTCCGCTTCGTAGTCTTCTGTATCTAGGTGTCGGATGTGGAAGTTCAGGGTTCCCAGGTATTCCGCTTCGTAGTTTTCTGTATCTAGTTGCCGGATGTGGAAGTTCAGGGTGTCCAGGTATTCCGCTTCGTAGTTTTCTGTATCTAGGTGTCGGATGTCGAAGTTCAGGGTGTCCAGGTATTCCGTTCCGTAGATTCCTGCATCTTGGTGTCAGACGTGCAAGTTCAGGTTGTTCAGTTATTCCGCTTCGTAGTTTTCTGTATCTGGGTGCCGGATGTGGAAGTTCAGGGTGTCCAGGTATTCCGCTTCGTAGTTTTCTGTATATAGGTGTCGGATGTGGAAGTCCAGGGTGTCCAGGTATTCCGCTCCATAGTCTTCTGTATCTAGGTGTCGGATGTGGAAGTTCAGGGTTTCCAGGTATTCCGCTTCGTAGTTTTCTGTATCTAGTTGCCGGATGTGGAAGTTCAGGGTGTCCAGGCATTCCGCTTCGTAGTTTTCTGTATATAGGTGTCGGATGTGGAATTCCAGGGTGTCCAGGTATTCCGCTTCGTAGTCTTCTGTATCTAGGTGTCGGATGTGGAAGTTCAGGGTTTCCAGGTATTCCGCTTCGTAGTTTTCTGTATCTAGTTGCCGGATGTGGAAGTTCAGGGTGTCCAGGTATTCCGCTTCGTAGTTTTCTGTATCTAGGTGTCGGATGACGAAGTTCAGGGTGTCCAGGTATTCCGCTCCGTAGTTTCCTGCATCTAGGTGTCAGACGTGGAAGTTCAGGTTCTTCAGGTATTCCACTTCGTAGTTTTCTGTATCTAGGTGTCGGATGTGGAAGTCCAGGGTGTCCAGGTATTCCGCTTCGTAGTTTTCTGTATCTGGGTGCCGGATGTGGAAGTTCAGGGTGTCCAGGTATTCCGCTTCGTAGTTTTCTGTATCTAGGTGTCGGATGTCGAAGTTCAGGGTGTCCAGGTATTCCGCTCCGTAGTTTCCTGCATCTTGGTGTCACACGTGCAAGTTCAGGTTCTTCAGGTATTCCGCTTCGTAGTTTTCTGTATCTAGGTGTCGGATGTGGAAGTCCAGGGTGTCCAGGTATTCCGCTTCGTAGTTTTCTGTATCTGGGTGCCGGATGTGGAAGTTCAGGGTGTCCAGGTATTCCGCTTCGTAGTTTTCTGTATCTAGGTGTCGGATGTCGAAGTTCAGGGTGTCCAGGTATTCCGCTCCGTAGTTTCCTGCATCTAGGTGTCAGACGTGGAAGTTCAAGTTCTTCAGGTATTCCGCTTCGTAGTTTTCTGTATCTAGGTGTCGGATGTGGAAGTCCAGGGTGTCCAGGTATTCCGCTTCGTAGTTTTCTGTATCTGGCTGCCGGATGTGGAAGTTCAGGGTGTCCAGGTATTCCGCTTCGTAGTTTTCTGTATCTAGGTGTCGGATGTCGAAGTTCAGGGTGTCCAGGTATTCCGCTTCGTAGTTTTCTGTATCTGGGTGCCGGATGTGGAAGTTCAGGGTGTCCAGGTATTCCGCTTCGTAGTTTTCTGGATATAGGTGTCGGATGTGGAAGTCCAGGGTGTCCAGGTATTCCGCTTCGTAGTCTTCTGTATCTAGGTGTCGGATGTGGAAGTTCAGGGTTTCCAGGTATTCCGCTTCGTAGTTTTCTGTATCTAGTTGCCGGATGTGGAAGTTCAGGGTGTCCAGGTATTCCGCTTCGTAGTTTTCTGTATCTAGGTGTCGGATGTCGAAGTTCAGGGTGTCCAGGTATTCCGTTCCGTAGATTCCTGCATCTTGGTGTCAGACGTGCAAGTTCAGGTTCTTCAGGTATTCCGCTTCGTAGTTTTCTGTATCTAGGTGTCGGATGTGGAAGTCCAGGGTGTCCAAGTATTCCGCTTCGTAGTTTTCTGTATATAGATGTCGGATGTGGAAGTCCAGGGTGTCCAGGTATTCCGCTTCGTAGTCTTCTGTATCTAGGTGTCGGATGTGGAAGTTCAGGGTTTCCAGGTATTCCGCTTCGTAGTTTTCTGTATCTAGTTGCCGGATGTGGAAGTTCAGGGTGTCCAGGTATTCCGCTTCGTAGTTTTCTGTATCTCGGTGTCGGATGTCGAAGTTGAGGTTGTCCAGGTATTCCGCTCCGTAGTTTCCTGCTTCTAGGTGTCAGACGTGGAAGTTCGGGTTGTTCAGGCATTCCGCTTCGTAGTTTTCTGTATCTAGGTGTCGGATGTGGAAGTTCAGGGTTTCCAGGTATTCCGCTTCGTAGTTTTCTGTATCTAGTTGCCGGATGTGGAAGTTCAGGGTGTCCAGGTATTCCGCTCCGTAGTTTCCTGCATCTAGGTGTCAGACGTAGAAGTTCAAGTTCTTCAGGTATTCCGCTTCGTAGTTTTCTGTATCTAGGTGTCGGATGTGGAAGTCCAGGGTGTCCAGGTATTCCGCTTCGTAGTTTTCTGTATCTGGGTGCCGGATGTGGAAGTTCAGGGTGTCCAGGTATTCCGCTTCGTAGTTTTCTGTATCTGGGTGCCGGATGTGGAAGTTCAGGGTGTCCAGGTATTCCGCTTCGTAGTATTCTGTATCTAGGTGTCGGATGTCGAAGTTCAGGGTGTCCAGGTATTCCGCTCCGTAGTTTCCTGCATCTTCGTGTCAGACGTGCAAGTTCAGGTTCTTCAGGTATTCCGCTTCGTAGTTTTCTGTATCTAGGTGTCGGATGTGGAAGTCCAGGCTGTCCAGGTATTCCGCTTCGTAGTTTTCTGTATATAGGTGTCGGATGTGGAAGTCCAGGGTGTCCAGGTATTCCGCTTCGTAGTTTTCTGTATCTGGGTGCCGGATGTGGAAGTTCAGGGTGTCCAGGTATTCCGCTTCGTAGTTTTCTGGATATAGGTATCGGATGTGGAAGTCCAGGGTGTCCAGGTATTCCGCTTCGTAGTCTTCTGTATCTAGGTGTCGGATGTGGAAGTTCAGGGTTCCCAGGTATTCCGCTTCGTAGTTTTCTGTATCTAGTTGCCGGATGTGGAAGTTCAGGGTGTCCAGGTATTCCGCTTCGTAGTTTTCTGTATCTAGGTGTCGGATGTCGAAGTTCAGGGTGTCCAGGTATTCCGTTCCGTAGATTCCTGCATCTTGGTGTCAGACGTGCAAGTTCAGGTTGTTCAGTTATTCCGCTTCGTAGTTTTCTGTATCTGGGTGCCGGATGTGGAAGTTCAGGGTGTCCAGGTATTCCGCTTCGTAGTTTTCTGTATATAGGTGTCGGATGTGGAAGTCCAGGGTGTCCAGGTATTCCGCTCCATAGTCTTCTGTATCTAGGTGTCGGATGTGGAAGTTCAGGGTTTCCAGGTATTCCGCTTCGTAGTTTTCTGTATCTAGTTGCCGGATGTGGAAGTTCAGGGTGTCCAGGCATTCCGCTTCGTAGTTTTCTGTATATAGGTGTCGGATGTGGAATTCCAGGGTGTCCAGGTATTCCGCTTCGTAGTCTTCTGTATCTAGGTGTCGGATGTGGAAGTTCAGGGTTTCCAGGTATTCCGCTTCGTAGTTTTCTGTATCTAGTTGCCGGATGTGGAAGTTCAGGGTGTCCAGGTATTCCGCTTCGTAGTTTTCTGTATCTAGGTGTCGGATGACGAAGTTCAGGGTGTCCAGGTATTCCGCTCCGTAGTTTCCTGCATCTAGGTGTCAGACGTGGAAGTTCAGGTTCTTCAGGTATTCCACTTCGTAGTTTTCTGTATCTAGGTGTCGGATGTGGAAGTCCAGGGTGTCCAGGTATTCCGCTTCGTAGTTTTCTGTATCTGGGTGCCGGATGTGGAAGTTCAGGGTGTCCAGGTATTCCGCTTCGTAGTTTTCTGTATCTAGGTGTCGGATGTCGAAGTTCAGGGTGTCCAGGTATTCCGCTCCGTAGTTTCCTGCATCTTGGTGTCACACGTGCAAGTTCAGGTTCTTCAGGTATTCCGCTTCGTAGTTTTCTGTATCTAGGTGTCGGATGTGGAAGTCCAGGGTGTCCAGGTATTCCGCTTCGTAGTTTTCTGTATCTGGGTGCCGGATGTGGAAGTTCAGGGTGTCCAGGTATTCCGCTTCGTAGTTTTCTGGATATAGGTGTCGGATGTGGAAGTCCAGGGTGTCCAGGTATTCCGCTTCGTAGTCTTCTGTATCTAGGTGTCGGATGTGGAAGTTCAGGGTTTCCAGGTATTCCGCTTCGTAGTTTTCTGTATCTAGTTGCCGGATGTGGAAGTTCAGGGTGTCCAGGTATTCCGCTTCGTAGTTTTCTGTATCTAGGTGTCGGATGTCGAAGTTCAGGGTGTCCAGGTATTCCGTTCCGTAGATTCCTGCATCTTGGTGTCAGACGTGCAAGTTCAGGTTCTTCAGGTATTCCGCTTCGTAGTTTTCTGTATCTAGGTGTCGGATGTGGAAGTCCAGGGTGTCCAGGTATTCCGCTTCGTAGTTTTCTGTATATAGATGTCGGATGTGGAAGTCCAGGGTGTCCAGGTATTCCGCTTCGTAGTCTTCTGTATCTAGGTGTCGGATGTGGAAGTTCAGGGTTTCCAGGTATTCCGCTTCGTAGTTTTCTGTATCTAGTTGCCGGATGTGGAAGTTCAGGGTGTCCAGGTATTCCGCTTCGTAGTTTTCTGTATCTCGGTGTCGGATGTCGAAGTTCAGGGTGTCCAGGTATTCCGCTCCGTAGTTTCCTGCTTCTAGGTGTCAGACGTGGAAGTTCGGGTTGTTCAGGTATTCCGCTTCGTAGTTTTCTGTATCTAGGTGTCGGATGTGGAAGTTCAGGGTGTCCAGGTATTCCGCTTCGTAGTTTTCTGTATCTAGTTGCTGGATGTGGATGTTTAGGGTGCCCAGGTATTCCGCTTCGTAGTTTTCTGTATCTAGGTATCGGATGTCGAAGTTCAGGGTGTCCAGGTATTCCGCTCCGTAGTTTCCTGCATCTAGGTGTCAGACGTGGAAGTTCAGGTTGTTCAGGTATTCCGCTTCGTAGTTTTCTGTATCTGGGTGCCGGATGTGGAAGTTCAGGGTGTCCAGGTATTCCGCTTCGTAGTTTTCTGTATCTAGGTGTCGGATGACGAAGTTCAGGGTGTCCAGGTATTCCGCTCCGTAGTTTCCTGCATCTAGGTGTCAGACGTGGAAGTTCAGGTTCTTCAGGTATTCCGCTTCGTAGTTTTCTGTATCTAGGTGTCGGATGTGGAAGTCCAGGGTGTCCAGGTATTCCGCTTCGTAGTTTTCTGTATCTGGGTGCCGGATGTGGAAGTCCAGGGTGTCCAGGTATTCCGTTTCGTAGTCTTCTGTATCTAGGTGTCGGATGTGGAAGTTCAGGGTTTCCTGGTATTCCGCTTCGTAGTTTTCTGTATCTAGTTGCCGGATGTGGAAGTTCAGGGTGTCCAGGTATTCCGCTTCGTAGTTTTCTGTATCTAGGTGTCGGATGTCGAAGTTCAGGGTGTCCAGGTATTCCGCTCCGTAGTTTCCTGCATCTAGGTGTCAGACGTGGAAGTTCAAGTTCTTCAGGTATTCCGCTTCGTAGTTTTCTGTATCTAGGTGTCGGATGTGGAAGTCCAGGGTGTCCAGGTATTTCGCTTCGTAGTTTTCTGTATCTGGGTGCCGGATGTGGAAGTTCAGGGTGTCCAGGTATTCCGCTTCGTAGTTTTCTGTATCTAGGTGTCGGATGTCGAAGTTCAGGGTGTCCAGGTATTCCGCTCCGTAGTTTCCTGCATCTTGGTGTCACACGTGCAAGTTCAGGTTCTTCAGGTATTCCGCTTCGTAGTTTTCTGTATCTAGGTGTCGGATGTGGAAGTCCAGGGTGTCCAGGTATTCCGCTTCGTAGTTTTCTGTATCTGGGTGCCGGATGTGGAAGTTCAGGGTGTCCAGGTATTCCGCTTCGTAGTTTTCTGGATATAGGTGTCGGATGTGGAAGTCCAGGGTGTCCAGGTATTCCGCTTCGTAGTCTTCTGTATCTAGGTGTCGGATGTGGAAGTTCAGGGTTTCCAGGTATTCCGCTTCGTAGTTTTCTGTATCTAGTTGCCGGATGTGGAAGTTCAGGGTGTCCAGGTATTCCGCTTCGTAGTTTTCTGTATCTAGGTGTCGGATGTCGAAGTTCAGGGTGTCCAGGTATTCCGTTCCGTAGATTCCTGCATCTTGGTGTCAGACGTGCAAGTTCAGGTTCTTCAGGTATTCCGCTTCGTAGTTTTCTGTATCTAGGTGTCGGATGTGGAAGTCCAGGGTGTCCAGGTATTCCGCTTCGTAGTTTTCTGTATATAGATGTCGGATGTGGAAGTCCAGGGTGTCCAGGTATTCCGCTTCGTAGTCTTCTGTATCTAGGTGTCGGATGTGGAAGTTCAGGGTTTCCAGGTATTCCGCTTCGTAGTTTTCTGTATCTAGTTGCCGGATGTGGAAGTTCAGGGTGTCCAGGTATTCCGCTTCGTAGTTTTCTGTATCTCGGTGTCGGATGTCGAAGTTCAGGGTGTCCAGGTATTCCGCTCCGTAGTTTCCTGCTTCTAGGTGTCAGACGTGGAAGTTCGGGTTGTTCAGGTATTCCGCTTCGTAGTTTTCTGTATCTAGGTGTCGGATGTGGAAGTTCAGGGTGTCCAGGTATTCCGCTTCGTAGTTTTCTGTATCTAGTTGCTGGATGTGGATGTTTAGGGTGCCCAGGTATTCCGCTTCGTAGTTTTCTGTATCTAGGTATCGGATGTCGAAGTTCAGGGTGTCCAGGTATTCCGCTCCGTAGTTTCCTGCATCTAGGTGTCAGACGTGGAAGTTCAGGTTGTTCAGGTATTCCGCTTCGTAGTTTTCTGTATCTGGGTGCCGGATGTGGAAGTTCAGGGTGTCCAGGTATTCCGCTTCGTAGTTTTCTGTATCTAGGTGTCGGATGACGAAGTTCAGGGTGTCCAGGTATTCCGCTCCGTAGTTTCCTGCATCTAGGTGTCAGACGTGGAAGTTCAGGTTCTTCAGGTATTCCGCTTCGTAGTTTTCTGTATCTAGGTGTCGGATGTGGAAGTCCAGGGTGTCCAGGTATTCCGCTTCGTAGTTTTCTGTATCTGGGTGCCGGATGTGGAAGTCCAGGGTGTCCAGGTATTCCGTTTCGTAGTCTTCTGTATCTAGGTGTCGGATGTGGAAGTTCAGGGTTTCCTGGTATTCCGCTTCGTAGTTTTCTGTATCTAGTTGCCGGATGTGGAAGTTCAGGGTGTCCAGGTATTCCGCTTCGTAGTTTTCTGTATCTAGGTGTCGGATGTCGAAGTTCAGGGTGTCCAGGTATTCCGCTCCGTAGTTTCCTGCATCTAGGTGTCAGACGTGGAAGTTCAAGTTCTTCAGGTATTCCGCTTCGTAGTTTTCTGTATCTAGGTGTCGGATGTGGAAGTCCAGGGTGTCCAGGTATTTCGCTTCGTAGTTTTCTGTATCTGGGTGCCGGATGTGGAAGTTCAGGGTGTCCAGGTATTCCGCTTCGTAGTTTTCTGTATCTAGGTGTCGGATGTCGAAGTTCAGGGTGTCCAGGTATTCCGCTCCGTAGTTTCCTGCATCTTGGTGTCAGACGTGCAAGTTCAGGTTCTTCAGTTATTCCGCTTCGTAGTTTTCTGTATCTAGGTGTCGGATGTGGAAGTCCAGGCTGTCCAGGTATTCCGCTGCGTAGTTTTCTGTATATAGGTGTCGGATGTGGAAGTCCAGGGTGTCCAGGTATTCCGCTTCGTAGTTTTCTGTATCTGGGTGCCGGATGTGGAAGTTCAGGGTGTCCAGGTATTCCGCTTCGTAGTTTTCTGGATATAGGTGTCGGATGTGGAAGTCCAGGGTGTCCAGGTATTCCGCTTCGTAGTCTTCTGTATCTAGGTGTCGGATGTGGAAGTTCAGGGTTTCCAGGTATTCCGCTTCGTAGTTTTCTGTATCTAGTTGCCGGATGTGGAAGTTCAGGGTGTCCAGGTATTCCGCTTCGTAGTTTTCTGTATCTAGGTGTCGGATGTCGAAGTTCAGGGTGTCCAGGTATTCCGTTCCGTAGATTCCTGCATCTTGGTGTCAGACGTGCAAGTTCAGGTTCTTCAGGTATTCCGCTTCGTAGTTTTCTGTATCTAGGTGTCGGATGTGGAAGTCCAGGGTGTCCAGGTATTCCGCTTCGTAGTTTTCTGTATATAGATGTCGGATGTGGAAGTCCAGGGTGTCCAGGTATTCCGCTTCGTAGTCTTCTGTATCTAGGTGTCGGATGTGGAAGTTCAGGGTTTCCAGGTATTCCGCTTCGTAGTTTTCTGTATCTAGTTGCCGGATGTGGAAGTTCAGGGTGTTCAGGTATTCCGCTTCGTAGTTTTCTGTATCTCGGTGTCGGATGTCGAAGTTCAGGGTGTCCAGGTATTCCGCTCCGTAGTTTCCTGCTTCTAGGTGTCAGACGTGGAAGTTCGGGTTGTTCAGGTATTCCGCTTCGTAGTTTTCTGTATCTAGGTATCGGATGTCGAAGTTCAGGGTGTCCAGGTATTCCGCTCCGTAGTTTCCTGCATCTAGGTGTCAGACGTGGAAGTTCAGGTTGTTCAGGTATTCCGCTTCGTAGTTTTCTGTATCTGGGTGCCGGATGTGGAAGTTCAGGGTGTCCAGGTATTCCGCTTCATAGTTTTCTGTATATAGGTGTCGGATGTGGAAGTCCAGGGTGTCCAGGTATTCCGCTCCGTAGTCTTCTGTATCTAGGTGTCGGATGTGGAAGTCCAGGGTGTCCAGGTATTCCGTTTCGTAGTCTTCTGTATCTAGGTGTCGGATGTGGAAGTTCAGGGTTTCCAGGTATTCCGCTTCGTAGTTTTCTGTATCTAGTTGCCGGATGTGGAAGTTCAGGGTGTCCAGGTATTCCGCTTCGTAGTTTTCTGTATCTCGGTGTCGGATGTCGAAGTTCAGGGTGTCCAGGTATTCCGCTCCGTAGTTTCCTGCTTCTAGGTGTCAGACGTGGAAGTTCGGGTTGTTCAGGTATTCCGCTTCGTAGTTTTCTGTATCTAGGTGTCGGATGTGGAAGTTCAGGGTGTCCAGGTATTCCGCTTCGTAGTTTTCTGTATCTAGTTGCTGGATGTGGATGTTTAGGGTGCCCAGGTATTCCGCTTCGTAGTTTTCTGTATCTAGGTGTCGGATGTCGAAGTTCAGGGTGTCCAGGTATTCCGTTCCGTAGATTCCTGCATCTTGGTGTCAGACGTGCAAGTTCAGGTTCTTCAGGTATTCCGCTTCGTAGTTTTCTGTATCTAGGTGTCGGATGTGGAAGTCCAGGGTGTCCAGGTATTCCGCTTCGTAGTTTTCTGTATATAGATGTCGGATGTGGAAGTCCAGGGTGTCCAGGTATTCCGCTTCGTAGTCTTCTGTATCTAGGTGTCGGATGTGGAAGTTCAGGGTTTCCAGGTATTCCGCTTCGTAGTTTTCTGTATCTAGTTGCCGGATGTGGAAGTTCAGGGTGTTCAGGTATTCCGCTTCGTAGTTTTCTGTATCTCGGTGTCGGATGTCGAAGTTCAGGGTGTCCAGGTATTCCGCTCCGTAGTTTCCTGCTTCTAGGTGTCAGACGTGGAAGTTCGGGTTGTTCAGGTATTCCGCTTCGTAGTTTTCTGTATCTAGGTATCGGATGTCGAAGTTCAGGGTGTCCAGGTATTCCGCTCCGTAGTTTCCTGCATCTAGGTGTCAGACGTGGAAGTTCAGGTTGTTCAGGTATTCCGCTTCGTAGTTTTCTGTATCTGGGTGCCGGATGTGGAAGTTCAGGGTGTCCAGGTATTCCGCTTCATAGTTTTCTGTATATAGGTGTCGGATGTGGAAGTCCAGGGTGTCCAGGTATTCCGCTCCGTAGTCTTCTGTATCTAGGTGTCGGATGTGGAAGTCCAGGGTGTCCAGGTATTCCGTTTCGTAGTCTTCTGTATCTAGGTGTCGGATGTGGAAGTTCAGGGTTTCCAGGTATTCCGCTTCGTAGTTTTCTGTATCTAGTTGCCGGATGTGGAAGTTCAGGGTGTCCAGGTATTCCGCTTCGTAGTTTTCTGTATCTCGGTGTCGGATGTCGAAGTTCAGGGTGTCCAGGTATTCCGCTCCGTAGTTTCCTGCTTCTAGGTGTCAGACGTGGAAGTTCGGGTTGTTCAGGTATTCCGCTTCGTAGTTTTCTGTATCTAGGTGTCGGATGTGGAAGTTCAGGGTGTCCAGGTATTCCGCTTCGTAGTTTTCTGTATCTAGTTGCTGGATGTGGATGTTTAGGGTGCCCAGGTATTCCGCTTCGTAGTTTTCTGTATCTAGGTATCGGATGTCGAAGTTCAGGGTGTCCAGGTATTCCGCTCCGTAGTTTCCTGCATCTAGGTGTCAGACGTGGAAGTTCAGGTTGTTCAGGTATTCCGCTTCGTAGTTTTCTGTATCTGGGTGCCGGATGTGGAAGTTCAGGGTGTCCAGGTATTCCGCTTCGTAGTTTTCTGTATATAGGTGTCGGATGTGGAAGTCCAGGGTGTCCAGGTATTCCGCTTCGTAGTTTTCTGTATCTAGTTGCCGGATATGGAAGTTCAGGGTGTCCAGGTTTTCCGCTTCGTAGTTTTCTGTATCTAGGTGTCGGATGTCGAAGTTCAGGGTGTCCAGGTATTGCGCTCCGTAGTTTCCTGCATCTAGGTGTCAGACGTGGAAGTTCAGGTTCTTCAGGTATTCCGCTTCGTAGTTTTCTGTATCTAGGTGTCGGATGTGGAAGTCCAGGGTGTCCAGGTATTCCGCTTCGTAGTTTTCTGTATCTGGGTGCCGGATGTGGAAGTTCAGGGTGTCCAGGTATTCCGCTTCGTAGTTTTCTGTATCTAGGTGTCGGATGACGAAGTTCAGGGTGTCCAGGTATTCCGCTCCGTAGTTTCCTGCATCTAGGTGTCAGACGTGGAAGTTCAGGTTCTTCAGGTATTCCGCTTCGTAGTTTTCTGTATCTAGGTGTCGGATGTGGAAGTCCAGGGTGTCCAGGTATTCCGCTTCGTAGTTTTCTGTATCTGGGTGCCGGATGTGGAAGTTCAGGGTGTCCAGGTATTCCGCTTCGTAGTTTTCTGTATCTAGGTGTCGGATGTCGAAGTTCAGGGTGTCCAGGTATTCCGCTCCGTAGTTTCCTGCATCTTGGTGTCAGACGTGCAAGTTCAGGTTCTTCAGGTATTCCGCTTCGTAGTTTTCTGTATCTAGGTGTCGGATGTGGAAGTCCAGGCTGTCCAGGTATTCCGCTTCGTAGTTTTCTGTATATAGGTGTCGAATGTGGAAGTCCAGGGTGTCCAGGTATTCCGCTTCGTAGTTTTCTGTATATGGGTGCCGGATGTGGAAGTTCAGGGTGTCCAGGTATTCCGCTTCGTAGTTTTCTGGATATAGGTGTCGGATGTGGAAGTCCAGGGTGTCCAGGTATTCCGTTTCGTAGTCTTCTGTATCTAGGTGTCGGATGTGGAAGTTCAGGGTTTCCAGGTATTCCGCTTCGTAGTTTTCTGTATCTAGTTGCCGGATGTGGAAGTTCAGGGTGTCCAGGTATTCCGCATCGTAGTTTTCTGTATCTAGGTGTCGGATGTCGAAGTTCAGGGTGTCCAGGTATTCCGTTCCGTAGATTCCTGCATCTTGGTGTCAGACGTGCAAGTTCAGGTTCTTCAGGTATTCCGCTTCGTAGTCTTCTGTATCTAGGTGTCGGATGTGGAAGTTCAGGGTTTCCAGGTATTCCGCTTCATAGTTTTCTGTATCTAGTTGCCGGATGTGGAAGTTCAGGGTGTCCAGGTATTCCGCTTCGTAGTTTTCTGTATCTCGGTGTCGGATGTCGAAGTTCAGGGTGTCCAGGTATTCCGCTCCGTAGTTTCCTGCTTCTAGGTGTCAGACGTGGAAGTTCGGGTTGTTCAGGTATTCCGCTTCGTAGTTTTCTGTATCTAGGTGTCGGATGTGGAAGTTCAGGGTGTCCAGTTATTCCGCTTCGTAGTTTTCTGTATCTAGTTGCTGGATGTGGATGTTTAGGGTGCCCAGGTATTCCGCTTCGTAGTTTTCTGCATCTAGGTGTCAGACGTGGAAGTTCAGGTTGTTCAGGTATTCCGCTTCGTAGTTTTCTGTATTTGGGTGCCGGATGTGGAAGTTCAGGGTGTCCAGGTATTCCGCTTCGTAGTTTTCTGTATCTAGGTGTCAGACGTGGAAGTTCAGGTTCTTCAGGTATTCAGCTTCGTAGTTTTCTGTATCTAGGTGTCGGATGTGGAAGACCAGGGTGTCCAGGTATTCCGCATCGTAGTTTTCTGTATCTGGGTGCCGGATGTGGAAGTCCAGGGTGTCCAGGTATTCCGTTTCGTAGTCTTCTGTATCTAGGTGTCGGATGTGGAAGTTCAGGGTTTCCTGGTATTCCGCTTCGTAGTTTTCTGTATCTAGTTGCCGGATGTGGAAGTTCAGGGTGTCCAGGTATTCCGCTTCGTAGTTTTCTGTATTTGGGTGCCGGATGTGGAAGTTCAGGATGTCCAGGTATTCCGCTTCGTAGTTTTCTGTATCTAGGTGTCAGACGTGGAAGTTCAGGTTCTTCAGGTATTCAGCTTCGTAGTTTTCTGTATCTAGGTGTCGGATGTGGAAGACCAGGGTGTCCAGGTATTCCGCTTCGTAGTTTTCTGTATCTGGGTGCCGGATGTGGAAGTCCAGGGTGTCCAGGTATTCCGTTTCGTAGTCTTCTGTATCTAGGTGTCGGATGTGGAAGTTCAGGGTTTCCTGGTATTCCGCTTCGTAGTTTTCTGTATCTAGTTGCCGGATGTGGAAGTTCAGGGTGTCCAGGTATTCCGCTTCGTAGTTTTCTGTATCTAGGTGTCGGATGTCGAAGTTCAGGGTGTCCAGGTATTCCGCTCCGTAGTTTCCTGCATCTAGGTGTCAGACGTGGAAGTTCAAGTTCTTCAGGTATTCCGCTTCGTAGTTTTCTGTATCTAGGTGTCGGATGTGGAAGTCCAGGGTGTCCAGGTATTCCGCTTCGTAGTTTTCTGTATATAGATGTCGGATGTGGAAGTCCAGGGTGTCCAGGTATTCCGCTTCGTAGTCTTCTGTATCTAGGTGTCGGATGTGGAAGTTCAGGGTTTCCAGGTATTCCGCTTCATAGTTTTCTGTATCTAGTTGCCGGATGTGGAAGTTCAGGGTGTCCAGGTATTCCGCTTCGTAGTTTTCTGTATCTAGTTGCTGGATGTGGATGTTTAGGGTGCCCAGGTATTCCGCTTCGTAGTTTTCTGTATCTAGGTATCGGATGTCGAAGTTCAGGGTGTCCAGGTATTCCGCGCCGTAGTTTCCTGCATCTAGGTGTCAGACGTGGAAGTTCAGGTTGTTCAGGTATTCCGCTTCGTAGTTTTCTGTATTTGGGTGCCGGATGTGGAAGTTCAGGGTGTCCAGGTATTCCGCTTCGTAGTTTTCTGTATCTAGGTGTCAGACGTGGAAGTTCAGGTTCTTCAGGTATTCAGCTTCGTAGTTTTCTGTATCTAGGTGTCGGATGTGGAAGACCAGGGTGTCCAGGTATTCCGCTTCGTAGTTTTCTGTATCTGGGTGCCGGATGTGGAAGTCCAGGGTGTCCAGGTATTCCGTTTCGTAGTCTTCTGTATCTAGGTGTCGGATGTGGAAGTTCAGGGTTTCCTGGTATTCCGCTTCGTAGTTTTCTGTATCTAGTTGCCGGATGTGGAAGTTCAGGGTGTCCAGGTATTCCGCTTCGTAGTTTTCTGTATCTAGGTGTCGGATGTCGAAGTTCAGGGTGTCCAGGTATTCCGCTCCGTAGTTTCCTGCATCTAGGTGTCAGACGTGGAAGTTCAAGTTCTTCAGGTATTCCGCTTCGTAGTTTTCTGTATCTAGGTGTCGGATGTGGAAGTCCAGGGTGTCCAGGTATTCCGCTTCGTAGTTTTCTGTATCTGGGTGCCGGATGTGGAAGTTCAGGGTGTCCAGGTATTCCGCTTCGTAGTTTTCTGTATCTAGGTGTCGGATGTCGAAGTTCAGGGTGTCCAGGTATTCCGCTCCGTAGTTTCCTGCATCTTGGTGTCAGACGTACAAGTTCAGGTTCTTCAGGTATTCCGCTTCGTAGTTTTCTGTATCTAGGTGTCGGATGTGGAAGTCCAGGCTGTCCAAGTATTCCGCTTCGTAGTTTTCTGTATATAGGTGTCGGATGTGGAAGTCCAGGGTTTCCAGGTATTCCGCTTCGTAGTTTTCTGTATCTGGGTGCCGGATGTGGAAGTTCAGGGTTTCCAGGTATTCCGCTTCGTAGTTTTCTGTATCTAGTTGCCGGATGTGGAAGTTCAGGGTGTCCAGGTATTCCGCTTCGTAGTTTTCTGTATCTAGGTGTCGGATGTCGAAGTTCAGGGTGTCCAGGTATTCCGTTCCGTAGATTCCTGCATCTTGGTGTCAGACGTGCAAGTTCAGGTTCTTCAGGTATTCCGCTTCGTAGTTTTCTGTATCTAGGTGTCGGATGTCGAAGTTCAGGGTGTCCAGGTATTCCGCTCCGTAGTTTCCTGCATCTTGGTGTCAGACGTACAAGTTCAGGTTCTTCAGGTATTCCGCTTCGTAGTTTTCTGTATCTAGGTGTCGGATGTGGAAGTCCAGGCTGTCCAGGTATTCCGCTTCGTAGTTTTCTGTATATAGGTGTCGGATGTGGAAGTCCAGGGTGTCCAGGTATTCCGCTTCGTAGTTTTCTGTATCTGGGTGCCGGATGTGGAAGTTCAGGGTTTCCAGGTATTCCGCTTCGTAGTTTTCTGTATCTAGTTGCCGGATGTGGAAGTTCAGGGTGTCCAGGTATTCCGCTTCGTAGTTTTCTGTATCTAGGTGTCGGATGTCGAAGTTCAGGGTGTCCAGGTATTCCGTTCCGTAGTTTCCTGCATCTTGGTGTCAGACGTGCAAGTTCAGGTTCTTCAGGTATTCCGCTTCGTAGTTTTCTGTATCTAGGTGTCGGATGTGGAAGTCCAGGCTGTCCAGGTATTCCGCTTCGTAGTTTTCTGTATATAGGTGTCGGATGTGGAAGTCCAGGGTGTCCAGGTATTCCGCTTCGTAGTTTTCTGTATCTGGGTGCCGGATGTGGAAGTTCAGGGTGTCCAGGTATTCCGCTTCGTAGTTTTCTGGATATAGGTGTCGGATGTGGAAGTCCAGGGTGTCCAGGTATTCCGCTTCGTAGTCTTCTGTATCTAGGTGTCGGATGTGGAAGTTCAGGGTTCCCAGGTATTCCGCTTCGTAGTTTTCTGTATCTAGTTGCCGGATGTGGAAGTTCAGGGTGTCCAGGTATTCCGCTTCGTAGTTTTCTGTATCTAGGTGTCGGATGTCGAAGTTCAGGGTGTCCAGGTATTCCGTTCCGTAGATTCCTGCATCTTGGTGTCAGACGTGCAAGTTCAGGTTGTTCAGTTATTCCGCTTCGTAGTTTTCTGTATCTGGGTGCCGGATGTGGAAGTTCAGGGTGTCCAGGTATTCCGCTTCGTAGTTTTCTGTATATAGGTGTCGGATGTGGAAGTCCAGGGTGTCCAGGTATTCCGCTCCGTAGTCTTCTGTATCTAGGTGTCGGATGTGGAAGTTCAGGGTTTCCAGGTATTCCGCTTCGTAGTTTTCTGTATCTAGTTGCCGGATGTGGAAGTTCAGGGTGTCCAGGCATTCCGCTTCGTAGTTTTTCTGTATCTAGGTGTCGGATGTCGAAGTTCAGGGTGTCCAGGTATTCCGCTCCGTAGTTTCCTGCATCTAGGTGTCAGACGTGGAAGTTCAGGTTGTTCAGGTATTCCGCTTCGTAGTTTTCTGTATCTGGGTGCCGGATGTGGAAGTTCAGGGTGTCCAGGTATTCCGCTTCGTAGTTTTCTGTATATAGGTGTCGGATGTGGAATTCCAGGGTGTCCAGGTATTCCGCTTCGTAGTCTTCTGTATCTAGGTGTCGGATGTGGAAGTTCAGGGTTTCCAGGTATTCCGCTTCGTAGTTTTCTGTATCTAGTTGCCGGATGTAGAAGTTCAGGGTGTCCAGGTATTCCGCTTCGTAGTTTTCTGTATCTAGGTGTCGGATGACGAAGTTCAGGGTGACCAGGTATTCCGCTCCGTAGTTTCCTGCATCTAGGTGTCAGACGTGGAAGTTCAGGTTCTTCAGGTATTCCGCTTCGTAGTTTTCTGTATCTAGGTGTCGGATGTGGAAGTCCAGGGTGTCCAGGTATTCCGCTTCGTAGTTTTCTGTATCTGGGTGCCGGATGTGGAAGTTCAGGGTTTCCAGGTATTCCGCTTCGTAGTTTTCTGTATCTAGTTGCCGGATGTGGAAGTTCAGGGTGTCCAGGTATTCCGCTCCGTAGTTTCCTGCATCTAGGTGTCAGACGTAGAAGTTCAAGTTCTTCAGGTATTCCGCTTCGTAGTTTTCTGTATCTAGGTGTCGGATGTGGAAGTCCAGGGTGTCCAGGTATTCCGCTTCGTAGTTTTCTGTATCTGGGTGCCGGATGTGGAAGTTCAGGGTGTCCAGGTATTCCGCTTCGTAGTTTTCTGTATCTGGGTGCCGGATGTGGAAGTTCAGGGTGTCCAGGTATTCCGCTCCGTAGTTTCCTGCATCTTCGTGTCAGACGTGCAAGTTCAGGTTCTTCAGGTATTCCGCTTCGTAGTTTTCTGTATCTAGGTGTCGGATGTGGAAGTCCAGGCTGTCCAGGTATTCCGCTTCGTAGTTTTCTGTATATAGGTGTCGGATGTGGAAGTCCAGGGTGTCCAGGTATTCCGCTTCGTAGTTTTCTGTATCTGGGTGCCGGATGTGGAAGTTCAGGGTGTCCAGGTATTCCGCTTCGTAGTTTTCTGGATATAGGTGTCGGATGTGGAAGTCCAGGGTGTCCAGGTATTCCGCTTCGTAGTCTTCTGTATCTAGGTGTCGGATGTGGAAGTTCAGGGTTCCCAGGTATTCCGCTTCGTAGTTTTCTGTATCTAGTTGCCGGATGTGGAAGTTCAGGGTGTCCAGGTATTCCGCTTCGTAGTTTTCTGTATCTAGGTGTCGGATGTCGAAGTTCAGGGTGTCCAGGTATTCCGTTCCGTAGATTCCTGCATCTTGGTGTCAGACGTGCAAGTTCAGGTTGTTCAGTTATTCCGCTTCGTAGTTTTCTGTATCTGGGTGCCGGATGTGGAAGTTCAGGGTGTCCAGGTATTCCGCTTCGTAGTTTTCTGTATATAGGTGTCGGATGTGGAAGTCCAGGGTGTCCAGGTATTCCGCTCCGTAGTCTTCTGTATCTAGGTGTCGGATGTGGAAGTTCAGGGTTTCCAGGTATTCCGCTTCGTAGTTTTCTGTATCTAGTTGCCGGATGTGGAAGTTCAGGGTGTCCAGGCATTCCGCTTCGTAGTTTACTGTATCTAGGTGTCGGATGTCGAAGTTCAGGGTGTCCAGGTATTCCGCTCCGTAGTTTCCTGCATCTAGGTGTCAGACGTTGAAGTTCAGGTTGTTCAGGTATTCCGCTTCGTAGTTTTCTGTATCTGGGTGCCGGATGTGGAAGTTCAGGGTGTCCAGGTATTCCGCTTCGTAGTTTTCTGTATATAGGTGTCGGATGTGGAATTCCAGGGTGTCCAGGTATTCCGCTTCGTAGTCTTCTGTATCTAGGTGTCGGATGTGGAAGTTCAGGGTTTCCAGGTATTCCGCATCGTAGTTTTCTGTATCTAGTTGCCGGATGTGGAAGTTCAGGGTGTCCAGGTATTCCGCTTCGTAGTTTTCTGTATCTAGGTGTCGGATGACGAAGTTCAGGGTGTCCAGGTATTCCGCTCCGTAGTTTCCTGCATCTAGGTGTCGGATGTGGAAGTTCAGGGTTTCCAGGTATTCCGCTTCGTAGTTTTCTGTATCTAGGTGTCGGATGTGGAAGTCCAGGGTGTCCAGGTATTCCGCTTCGTAGTTTTCTGTATCTGGGTGCCGGATGTGGAAGTTCAGGGTGTCCAGGTATTCCGCTTCGTAGTTTTCTGTATCTAGGTGTCGGATGTCGAAGTTCAGGGTGTCCAGGTATTCCGCTCCGTAGTTTCCTGCATCTTGGTGTCAGACGTGGAAGTTCAGGTTCTTTAGGTATTCCGCTTCGTAGTTTTCTGTATCTAGGTGTCGGATGTGGAAGTCCAGGGTGTCCAGGTATTCCGTTTCGTAGTCTTCTGTATCTAGGTGTCGGATGTGGAAGTTCAGGGTTTCCAGGTATTCCGCTTCGTAGTTTTCTGTATCTAGTTGCCGGATGTGGAAGTTCAGGGTGTCCAGGTATTCCGCTTCGTAGTTTTCTGTATCTAGGTGTCGGATGTCGAAGTTCAGGGTGTCCAGGTATTCCGCTCCGTAGTTTCCTGCATCTAGGTGTCAGACGTGGAAGTACAAGTTCTTCAGGTATTCCGCTTCGTAGTTTTCTGTATCTAGGTGTCGGATGTGGAAGTCCAGGGTGTCCAGGTATTCCGCTTCGTAGTTTTCTGTATCTGGGTGCCGGATGTGGAAGTTCAGGGTGTCCAGGTATTCCGCTTCGTAGTTTTCTGTATCTAGGTGTCGGATGTCGAAGTTCAGGGTGTCCAGGTATTCCGCTCCGTAGTTTCCTGCATCTTGGTGTCAGACGTGCAAGTTCAGGTTCTTCAGGTATTCCGCTTCGTAGTTTTCTGTATCTAGGTGTCGGATGTGAAAGTCCAGGCTGTCCAGGTATTCCGCTTCGTAGTTTTCTGTATATAGGTGTCGGATGTGGAAGTCCAGGGTGTCCAGGTATTCCGCTTCGTAGTTTTCTGTATCTGGGTGCCGGATGTGGAAGTTCAGGGTGTCCAGGTATTCCGCTTCGTAGTTTTCTGGATATAGGTGTCGGATGTGGAAGTCCAGGGTGTCCAGGTATTCCGCTTCGTAGTCTTCTGTATCTAGGTGTCGGATGTGGAAGTTCAGGGTTTCCAGGTATTCCGCTTCGTAGTTTTCTGTATCTAGTTGCCGGATGTGGAAGTTCAGGGTGTCCAGGTATTCCGCTTCGTAGTTTTCTGTATCTAGGTGTCGGATGTCGAAGTTCAGGGTGTCCAGGTATTCCGTTCCGTAGATTCCTGCATCTTGGTGTCAGACGTGCAAGTTCAGGTTCTTCAGGTATTCCGCTTCGTAGTTTTCTGAATCTAGGTGTCGGATGTGGAAGTCCAGGGTGTCCAAGTATTCCGCTTCGTAGTTTTCTGTATATAGATGTCGGATGTGGAAGTCCAGGGTGTCCAGGTATTCCGCTTCGTAGTCTTCTGTATCTAGGTGTCGGATGTGGAAGTTCAGGGTTTCCAGGTATTCCGCTTCGTAGTTTTCTGTATCTAGTTGCCGGATGTGGAAGTTCAGGGTGTCCAGGTATTCCGCTTCGTAGTTTTCTGTATCTCGGTGTCGGATGTCGAAGTTGAGGTTGTCCAGGTATTCCGCTCCGTAGTTTCCTGCTTCTAGGTGTCAGACGTGGAAGTTCGGGTTGTTCAGGCATTCCGCTTCGTAGTTTTCTGTATCTAGGTGTCGGATGTGGAAGTTCAGGGTTTCCAGGTATTCCGCTTCGTAGTTTTCTGTATCTTGTTGCCGGATGTGGAAGTTCAGGGTGTCCAGGTATTCCGCTCCGTAGTTTCCTGCATCTAGGTGTCAGACGTAGAAGTTCAAGTTCTTCAGGTATTCCGCTTCGTAGTTTTCTGTATCTAGGTGTCGGATGTGGAAGTCCAGGGTGTCCAGGTATTCCGCTTCGTAGTTTTCTGTATCTGGGTGCCGGATGTGGAAGTTCAGGGTGTCCAGGTATTCCGCTTCGTAGTTTTCTGTATCTGGGTGCCGGATGTGGAAGTTCAGGGTGTCCAGGTATTCCGCTTCGTAGTATTCTGTATCTAGGTGTCGGATGTCGAAGTTCAGGGTGTCCAGGTATTCCGCTCCGTAGTTTCCTGCATCTTCGTGTCAGACGTGCAAGTTCAGGTTCTTCAGGTATTCCGCTTCGTAGTTTTCTGTATCTAGGTGTCGGATGTGGAAGTCCAGGCTGTCCAGGTATTCCGCTTCGTAGTTTTCTGTATATAGATGTCGGATGTGGAAGTCCAGGGTGTCCAGGTATTCCGCTTCGTAGTTTTCTGTATCTGGGTGCCGGATGTGGAAGTTCAGGGTGTCCAGGTATTCCGCTTCGTAGTTTTCTGGATATAGGTGTCGGATGTGGAAGTCCAGGGTGTCCAGGTATTCCGCTTCGTAGTCTTCTGTATCTAGGTGTCGGATGTGGAAGTTCAGGGTTCCCAGGTATTCCGCTTCGTAGTTTTCTGTATCTAGTTGCCGGATGTGGAAGTTCAGGGTGTCCAGGTATTCCGCTTCGTAGTTTTCTGGATATAGGTGTCGGATGTGGAAGTCCAGGGTGTCCAGGTATTCCGCTTCGTAGTCTTCTGTATCTAGGTGTCGGATGTGGAAGTTCAGGGTTCCCAGGTATTCCGCTTCGTAGTTTTCTGTATCTAGTTGCCGGATGTGGAAGTTCAGGGTGTCCAGGTATTCCGCTTCGTAGTTTTCTGTATATAGGTGTCGGATGTGGAAGTCCAGGGTGTCCAGGTATTCCGCTCCATAGTCTTCTGTATCTAGGTGTCGGATGTGGAAGTTCAGGGTTTCCAGGTATTCCGCTTCGTAGTTTTCTGTATCTAGTTGCCGGATGTGGAAGTTCAGGGTGTCCAGGCATTCCGCTTCGTAGTTTACTGTATCTAGGTGTCGGATGTCGAAGTTCAGGGTGTCCAGGTATTCCGCTCCGTAGTTTCCTGCATCTAGGTGTCAGACGTGGAAGTTCAGGTTGTTCAGGTATTCCGCTTCGTAGTTTTCTGTATCTGGGTGCCGGATGTGGAAGTTCAGGGTGCCCAGGTATTCCGCTTCGTAGTTTTCTGTATATAGGTGTCGGATGTGGAATTCCAGGGTGTCCAGGTATTCCGCTTCGTAGTCTTCTGTATCTAGGTGTCGGATGTGGAAGTTCAGGGTTTCCAGGTATTCCGCTTCGTAGTTTTCTGTATCTAGTTGCCGGATGTGGAAGTTCAGGGTGTCCAGGTATTCCGCTTCGTAGTTTTCTGTATCTAGGTGTCGGATGACGAAGTTCAGGGTGTCCAGGTATTCCGCTCCGTAGTTTCCTGCATCTAGGTGTCAGACGTGGAAGTTCAGGTTCTTCAGGTATTCCGCTTCGTAGTTTTCTGTATCTAGGTGTCGGATGTGGAAGTCCAGGGTGTCCAGGTATTCCGCTTCGTAGTTTTCTGTATCTGGGTGCCGGATGTGGAAGTCCAGGGTGTCCAGGTATTCCGTTTCGTAGTCTTCTGTATCTAGGTGTCGGATGTGGAAGTTCAGGGTTTCCAGGTATTCCGCTTCGTAGTTTTCTGTATCTAGTTGCCGGATGTGGAAGTTCAGGGTGTCCAGGTATTCCGCTTCGTAGTTTTCTGTATATAGGTGTCGGATGTGGAAGTCCAGGGTGTCCAGGTATTCCGCTTCGTAGTTTTCTGTATCTGGGTGCCGGATGTGGAAGTTCAGGGTGTCCAGGTATTCCGCTTCGTAGTTTTCTGGATATAGGTGTCGGATGTGGAAGTCCAGGGTGTCCAGGTATTCCGCTTCGTAGTCTTCTGTATCTAGGTGTCGGATGTGGAAGTTCAGGGTTCCCAGGTATTCCGCTTCGTAGTTTTCTGTATCTAGTTGCCGGATGTGGAAGTTCAGGGTGTCCAGGTATTCCGCTTCGTAGTTTTCTGTATCTAGGTGTCGGATGTCGAAGTTCAGGGTGTCCAGGTATTCCGTTCCGTAGATTCCTGCATCTTGGTGTCAGACGTGCAAGTTCAGGTTGTTCAGTTATTCCGCTTCGTAGTTTTCTGTATCTGGGTGCCGGATGTGGAAGTTCAGGGTGTCCAGGTATTCCGCTTCGTAGTTTTCTGTATATAGGTGTCGGATGTGGAAGTCCAGGGTGTCCAGGTATTCCGCTCCATAGTCTTCTGTATCTAGGTGTCGGATGTGGAAGTTCAGGGTTTCCAGGTATTCCGCTTCGTAGTTTTCTGTATCTAGTTGCCGGATGTGGAAGTTCAGGGTGTCCAGGCATTCCGCTTCGTAGTTTACTGTATCTAGGTGTCGGATGTCGAAGTGCAGGGTGTCCAGGTATTCCGCTCCGTAGTTTCCTGCATCTAGGTGTCAGACGTGGAAGTTCAGGTTGTTCAGGTATTCCGCTTCGTAGTTTTCTGTATCTGGGTGCCGGATGTGGAAGTTCAGGGTGTCCAGGTATTCCGCTTCGTAGTTTTCTGTATATACGTGTCGGATGTGGAATTCCAGGGTGTCCAGGTATTCCGCTTCGTAGTCTTCTGTATCTAGGTGTCGGATGTGGAAGTTCAGGGTTTCCAGGTATTCCGCTTCGTAGTTTTCTGTATCTAGTTGCCGGATGTGGAAGTTCAGGGTGTCCAGGTATTCCGCTTCGTAGTTTTCTGTATCTAGGTGTCGGATGACGAAGTTCAGGGTGTCCAGGTATTCCGCTCCGTAGTTTCCTGCATCTAGGTGTCAGACGTGGAAGTTCAGGTTCTTCAGGTATTCCGCTTCGTAGTTTTCTGTATCTAGGTGTCGGATGTGGAAGTCCAGGGTGTCCAGGTATTCCGCTTCGTAGTTTTCTGTATCTGGGTGCCGGATGTGGAAGTCCAGGGTGTCCAGGTATTCCGTTTCGTAGTCTTCTGTATCTAGGTGTCGGATGTGGAAGTTCAGGGTTTCCAGGTATTCCGCTTCGTAGTTTTCTGTATCTAGTTGCCGGATGTGGAAGTTCAGGGTGTCCAGGTATTCCGCTTCGTAGTTTTCTGTATCTAGGTGTCGGATGTCGAAGTTCAGGGTGTCCAGGTATTCCGCTCCGTAGTTTCCTGCATCTAGGTGTCAGACGTGGAAGTTCAAGTTCTTCAGGTATTCCGCTTCGTAGTTTTCTGTATCTAGGTGTCGGATGTGGAAGTCCAGGGTGTCCAGGTATTCCGCTTCGTAGTTTTCTGTATCTGGGTGCCGGATGTGGAAGTTCAGGGTGTCCAGGTATTCCGCTTCGTAGTTTTCTGTATCTAGGTGTCGGATGTCGAAGTTCAGGGTGTCCAGGTATTCCGCTCCGTAGTTTCCTGCATCTTGGTGTCAGACGTGCAAGTTCAGGTTCTTCAGGTATTCCGCTTCGTAGTTTTCTGTATCTGGGTGCCGGATGTGGAAGTTCAGGGTGTCCAGGTATTCCGCTTCGTAGTTTTCTGTATCTAGGTGTCGGATGACGAAGTTCAGGGTGTCCAGGTATTCCGCTCCGTAGTTTCCTGCATCTAGGTGTCAGACGTGGAAGTTCAGGTTCTTCAGGTATTCCGCTTCGTAGTTTTCTGTATCTAGGTGTCGGATGTGGAAGTCCAGGGTGTCCAGGTATTCCGCTTCGTAGTTTTCTGTATCTGGGTGCCGGATGTGGAAGTCCAGGGTGTCCAGGTATTCCGTTTCGTAGTCTTCTGTATCTAGGTGTCGGATGTGGAAGTTCAGGGTTTCCTGGTATTCCGCTTCGTAGTTTTCTGTATCTAGTTGCCGGATGTGGAAGTTCAGGGTGTCCAGGTATTCCGCTTCGTAGTTTTCTGTATCTAGGTGTCGGATGTCGAAGTTCAGGGTGTCCAGGTATTCCGCTCCGTAGTTTCCTGCATCTAGGTGTCAGACGTGGAAGTTCAAGTTCTTCAGGTATTCCGCTTCGTAGTTTTCTGTATCTAGGTGTCGGATGTGGAAGTCCAGGGTGTCCAGGTATTCCGCTTCGTAGTTTTCTGTATCTAGGTGTCGGATGTCGAAGTTCAGGGTGTCCAGGTATTCCGCTCCGTAGTTTCCTGCATCTAGGTGTCAGACGTGGAAGTTCAAGTTCTTCAGGTATTCCGCTTCGTAGTTTTCTGTATCTAGGTGTCGGATGTGGAAGTCCAGGGTGTCCAGGTATTCCGCTTCGTAGTTTTCTGTATCTAGGTGTCGGATGTCGAAGTTCAGGGTGTCCAGGTATTCCGCTCCGTAGTTTCCTGCATCTTGGTGTCAGACGTGCAAGTTCAGGTTCTTCAGTTATTCCGCTTCGTAGTTTTCTGTATCTAGGTGTCGGATGTGGAAGTCCAGGCTGTCCAGGTATTCCGCTGCGTAGTTTTCTGTATATAGGTGTCGGATGTGGAAGTCCAGGGTGTCCAGGTATTCCGCTTCGTAGTTTTCTGTATCTGGGTGCCGGATGTGGAAGTTCAGGGTGTCCAGGTATTCCGCTTCGTAGTTTTCTGGATATAGGTGTCGGATGTGGAAGTCCAGGGTGTCCAGGTATTCCGCTTCGTAGTCTTCTGTATCTAGGTGTCGGATGTGGAAGTTCAGGGTTTCCAGGTATTCCGCTTCGTAGTTTTCTGTATCTAGGTGTCGGATGTGGAAGTCCAGGGTGTCCAGGTATTCCGCTTCGTAGTTTTCTGTATCTAGTTGCTGGATGTGGATGTTTAGGGTGCCCAGGTATTCCGCTTCGTAGTTTTCTGTATCTAGGTATCGGATGTCGAAGTTCAGGGTGTCCAGGTATTCCGCTCCATAGTTTCCTGCATCTAGGTGTCAGACGTGGAAGTTCAGGTTGTTCAGGTATTCCGCTTCGTAGTTTTCTGTATCTGGGTGCCGGATGTGGAAGTTCAGGGTGTCCAGGTATTCCGCTTCATAGTTTTCTGTATATAGGTGTCGGATGTGGAAGTCCAGGGTGTCCAGGTATTCCGCTCCGTAGTCTTCTGTATCTAGGTGTCGGATGTGGAAGTCCAGGGTGTCCAGGTATTCCGTTTCGTAGTCTTCTGTATCTAGGTGTCGGATGTGGAAGTTCAGGGTTTCCAGGTATTCCGCTTCGTAGTTTTCTGTATCTAGTTGCCGGATGTGGAAGTTCAGGGTGTCCAGGTATTCCGCTTCGTAGTTTTCTGTATCTCGGTGTCGGATGTCGAAGTTCAGGGTGTCCAGGTATTCCGCTCCGTAGTTTCCTGCTTCTAGGTGTCAGACGTGGAAGTTCGGGTTGTTCAGGTATTCCGCTTCGTAGTTTTCTGTATCTAGGTGTCGGATGTGGAAGTTCAGGGTGTCCAGGTATTCCGCTTCGTAGTTTTCTGTATCTAGTTGCTGGATGTGGATGTTTAGGGTGCCCAGGTATTCCGCTTCGTAGTTTTCTGTATCTAGGTATCGGATGTCGAAGTTCAGGGTGTCCAGGTATTCCGCTCCGTAGTTTCCTGCATCTAGGTGTCAGACGTGGAAGTTCAGGTTGTTCAGGTATTCCGCTTCGTAGTTTTCTGTATCTGGGTGCCGGATGTGGAAGTTCAGGGTGTCCAGGTATTCCGCTTCGTAGTTTTCTGTATATAGGTGTCGGATGTGGAAGTCCAGGGTGTCCAGGTATTCCGCTTCGTAGTTTTCTGTATCTAGTTGCCGGATATGGAAGTTCAGGGTATCCAGGTTTTCCGCTTCGTAGTTTTCTGTATCTAGGTGTCGGATGTCGAAGTTCAGGGTGTCCAGGTATTGCGCTCCGTAGTTTCCTGCATCTTGGTGTCAGACGTGCAAGTTCAAGTTCTTCAGGTATTCCGCTTCGTAGTTTTCTGTATCTAGGTGTCGGATGTGGAAGTCCAGGGTGTCCAGGTATTCCGCTTCGTAGTTTTCTGTATCTGGGTGCCGGATGTGGAAGTTCAGGGTGTCCAGGTATTCCGCTTCGTAGTTTTCTGTATATAGGTGTCGGATGTCGAAGTCCAGGGTGTCCAGGTATTCCGCTTCGTAGTTTTCTGTATCTGGGTGCCGGATGTGGAAGTTCAGGGTGTCCAGGTATTCCGCTTCGTAGTTTTCTGGATATAGGTGTCGGATGTGGAAGTCCAGGGTGTCCAGGTATTCCGCTTCGTAGTCTTCTGTATCTAGGTGTCGGATGTGGAAGTTCAGGGTTTCCAGGTATTCCGCTTCGTAGTTTTCTGTATCTAGTTGCCGGATGTGGAAGTTCAGGGTGTCCAGGTATTCCGCTTCGTAGTTTTCTGTATCTAGGTGTCGGATGTCGAAGTTCAGGGTGTCCAGGTATTCCGTTCCGTAGATTCCTGCATCTTGGTGTCAGACGTGCAAGTTCAGGTTCTTCAGGTATTCCGCTTCGTAGTTTTCTGTATCTAGGTGTCGGATGTGGAAGTCCAGGGTGTCCAGGTATTCCGCTTCGTAGTTTTCTGTATCTCGGTGTCGGATGTCGAAGTTCAGGGTGTCCAGGTATTCCGCTCCGTAGTTTCCTGCTTCTAGGTGTCAGACGTGGAAGTTCGGGTTGTTCAGGTATTCCGCTTCGTAGTTTTCTGTATCTAGGTGTCGGATGTGGAAGTTCAGGGTGACCAGGTATTCCGCTTCGTAGTTTTCTGTATCTAGTTGCTGGATGTGGATGTTTAGGGTGCCCAGGTATTCCGCTTCGTAGTTTTCTGTATCTAGGTATCGGATGTCGAAGTTCAGGGTGTCCAGGTATTCCGCTCCGTAGTTTCCTGCATCTAGGTGTCAGACGTGGAAGTTCAGGTTGTTCAGGTATTCCGCTTCGTAGTTTTCTGTATCTGGGTGCCGGATGTGGAAGTTCAGGGTGTCCAGGTATTCCGCTTCGTAGTTTTCTGTATATAGGTGTCGGATGTGGAAGTCCAGGGTGTCCAGGTATTCCGCTCCGTAGTCTTCTGTATCTAGGTGTCGGATGTGGAAGTCCAGGGTGTCCAGGTATTCCGTTTCGTAGTCTTCTGTATCTAGGTGTCGGATGTGGAAGTTCAGGGTTTCCAGGTATTCCGCTTCGTAGTTTTCTGTATCTAGTTGCCGGATGTGGAAGTTCAGGGTGTCCAGGTATTCCGCTTCGTAGTTTTCTGTATCTCGGTGTCGGATGTCGAAGTTCAGGGTGTCCAGGTATTCCGCTCCGTAGTTTCCTGCTTCTAGGTGTCAGACGTGGAAGTTCGGGTTGTTCAGGTATTCCGCTTCGTAGTTTTCTGTATCTAGGTGTCGGATGTGGAAGTTCAGGGTGTCCAGGTATTCCGCTTCGTAGTTTTCTGTATCTAGTTGCTGGATGTGGATGTTTAGGGTGCCCAGGTATTCCGCTTCGTAGTTTTCTGTATCTAGTTATCGGATGTCGAAGTTCAGGGTGTCCAGGTATTCCGCTCCGTAGTTTCCTGCATCTAGGTGTCAGACGTGGAAGTTCAGGTTGTTCAGGTATTCCGCTTCGTAGTTTTCTGTATCTGGGTGCCGGATCTGGAAGTTCAGGGTGTCCAGGTATTCCGCTTCGTAGTTTTCTGTATCTAAGTGTCGGATGACGAAGTTCAGGGTGTCCAGGTATTCCGCTCCGTAGTTTCCTGCATCTTGGTGTCAGACGTGCAAGTTCAAGTTCTTCAGGTATTCCGCTTCGTAGTTTTCTGTATCTAGGTGTCGGATGTGGAAGTCCAGGGTGTCCAGGTATTCCGCTTCGTAGTTTTCTGTATCTGGGTGCCGGATGTGGAAGTTCAGGGTGTCCAGGTATTCCGCTTCGTAGTTTTCTGTATATAGGTGTCGGATGTCGAAGTCCAGGGTGTCCAGGTATTCCGCTTCGTAGTTTTCTGTATCTGGGTGCCGGATGTGGAAGTTCAGGGTGTCCAGGTATTCCGCTTCGTAGTTTTCTGGATATAGGTGTCGGATGTGGAAGTCCAGGGTGTCCAGGTATTCCGCTTCGTAGTCTTCTGTATCTAGGTGTCGGATGTGGAAGTTCAGGGTTTCCAGGTATTCCGCTTCGTAGTTTTCTGTATCTAGTTGCCGGATGTGGAAGTTCAGGGTGTCCAGGTATTCCGCTTCGTAGTTTTCTGTATCTAGGTGTCGGATGTCGAAGTTCAGGGTGTCCAGGTATTCCGCTCCGTAGTTTCCTGCTTCTAGGTGTCAGACGTGGAAGTTCGGGTTGTTCAGGTATTCCGCTTCGTAGTTTTCTGTATCTAGGTGTCGGATGTGGAAGTTCAGGGTGTCCAGGTATTCCGCTTCGTAGTTTTCTGTATCTAGTTGCTGGATGTGGATGTTTAGGGTGCCCAGGTATTCCGCTTCGTAGTTTTCTGTATCTTGGTATCGGATGTCGAAGTTCAGGGTGTCCAGGTATTCCGCTCCGTAGTTTCCTGCATCTAGGTGACAGACGTGGAAGTTCAGGTTGTTCAGGTATTCCGCTTCGTAGTTTTCTGTATCTGGGTGCCGGATGTGGAAGTTCAGGGTGTCCAGGTATTCCGCTTCGTAGTTTTCTGTATATAGGTGTCGGATGTGGAAGTTCAGGGTTTCCAGGTATTCCGCTTCGTAGTTTTCTGTATCTAGTTGCCGGATGTGGAAGTTCAGGGTGTCCAGGCATTCCGCTTCGTAGTTTACTGTATCTAGGTGTCGGATGTCGAAGTTCAGGGTGTCCAGGTATTCCGCTCCGTAGTTTCCTGCATCTAGGTGTCAGACGTGGAAGTTCAGGTTGTTCAGGTATTCCGCTTCGTAGTTTTCTGTATCTGGGTGCCGGATGTGGAAGTTCAGAGTGTCCAGGTATTCCGCTTCGTAGTTTTCTGTATATAGGTGTCGGATGTGGAATTCCAGGGTGTCCAGGTATTCCGCTTCGTAGTCTTCTGTATCTAGGTGTCGGATGTGGAAGTTCAGGGTTTCCAGGTATTCCGCTTCGTAGTTTTCTGTATCTAGTTGCCGGATGTGGAAGTTCAGGGTGTCCAGGTATTCCGCTTCGTAGTTTTCTCTATCTAGGTGTCGGATGTCGAAGTTCAGGGTGTCCAGGTATTCCGTTCCGTAGATTCCTGCATCTTGGTGTCAGACGTGCAAGTTCAGGTTCTTCAGGTATTCCGCTTCGTAGTTTTCTGTATCTAAGTGTCGGATGTGGAAGTCCAGGGTGTCCAGGTATTCCGCTTCATAGTTTTCTGTATATAGATGTCGGATGTGGAAGTCCAGGGTGTCCAGGTATTCCGCTTCGTAGTCTTCTGTATCTAGGTGTCGGATGTGGAAGTTCAGGGTTTCCAGGTATTCCGCTTCGTAGTTTTCTGTATCTAGTTGCCGGATGTGGAAGTTCAGGGTGTCCAGGTATTCCGCTTCGTAGTTTTCTGTATCTCGGTGTCGGATGTCGAAGTTCAGGGTGTCCAGGTATTCCGCTCCGTAGTTTCCTGCTTCTAGGTGTCAGACGTGGAAGTTCGGGTTGTTCAGGTATTCCGCTTCGTAGTTTTCTGTATCTAGGTGTCGGATGTGGAAGTTCAGGGTGTCCAGGTATTCCGCTTCGTAGTTTCCTGTATCTAGTTGCTGGATGTGGATGTTTAGGGTGCCCAGGTATTCCGCTTCATTGTTTTCTGTATCTAGGTATCGGATGTCGAAGTTCAGGGTGTCCAGGTATTCCGCTCCGTAGTTTCCTGCATCTAGGTGTCAGACGTGGAAGTTCAGGTTGTTCAGGTATTCCGCTTCGTAGTTTTCTGTATCTGGGTGCCGGATGTGGAAGTTCAGGGTGTCCAGGTATTCCGCTTCGTAGTTTTCTGTATATAGGTGTCGGATGTGGAAGTCCAGGGTGTCCAGGTATTCCGCTCCGTAGTCTTCTGTATCTAGGTGTCGGATGTGGAAGTTCAGGGTTTCCAGGTATTCCGCTTCGTAGTTTTCTGTATCTAGTTGCCGGATGTGGAAGTTCAGGCTGTCCAGGCATTCCGCTTCGTAGTTTACTGTATCTAGGTGTCTGATGTCGAAGTTCAGGGTGTCCAGGTATTCCGCTCCGTAGTTTCCTGCATCTAGGTGTCAGACGTGGAAGTTCAGGTTGTTCAGGTATTCCGCTTCGTAGTTTTCTGTATCTGGGTGCCGGATGTGGAAGTTCAGGGTGTCCAGGTATTCCGCTTCGTAGTTTTCTGTATATAGGTGTCGGATGTGGAATTCCAGGGTGTCCAGGTATTCCGCTTCGTAGTCTTCTGTATCTAGGTGTCGGATGTGGAAGTTCATGTTCTTCAGGTATTCCGCTTCGTAGTTTTCTGTATCTAGGTGTCGGATGTGGAAGTCCAGGGTGTCCAGGTATTCCGCTTCGTAGTTTTCTGTATCTAGGTGTCGGATGTCGAAGTTCAGGGTGTCCAGGTATTCCGCTCCGTAGTTTCCTGCATCTAGGTGTCAGACGTGGAAGTTCAAGTTCTTCAGGTATTCCGCTTCGTAGTTTTCTGTATCTAGGTGTCGGATGTGGAAGTCCAGGGTGTCCAGGTATTCCGCTTCGTAGTTTTCTGTATCTGGGTGCCGGATGTGGAAGTTCAGGGTGTCCAGGTATTCCGCTTCGTAGTTTTCTGTATCTAGGTGTCGGATGTCGAAGTTCAGGGTGTCCAGGTATTCCGCTCCGTAGTTTCCTGCATCTTGGTGTCAGACGTGCAAGTTCAGGTTCTTCAGGTATTCCGCTTCGTAGTTTTCTGTATCTAGGTGTCGGATGTGGAAGTCCAGGCTGTCCAGGTATTCCGCTTCGTAGTTTTCTGTATATAGGTGTCGGATGTGGAAGTCCAGGGTGTCCAGGTATTCCGCTTCGTAGTTTTCTGTATCTGGGTGCCGGATGTGGAAGTTCAGGGTGTCCAGGTATTCCGCTTCGTAGTTTTCTGGATATAGGTGTCGGATGTGGAAGTCCAGGGTGTCCAGGTATTCCGCTTCGTAGTCTTCTGTATCTAGGTGTCGGATGTGGAAGTTCAGGGTTTCCAGGTATTCCGCTTCGTAGTTTTCTGTATCTAGTTGCCGGATGTGGAAGTTCAGGGTGTCCAGGTATTCCGCTTCGTAGTTTTCTGTATCTAGGTGTCGGATGTCGAAGTTCAGGGTGTCCAGGTATTCCGTTCCGTAGATTCCTGCATCTTGGTGTCAGACGTGCAAGTTCAGGTTCTTCAGGTATTCCGCTTCGTAGTTTTCTGTATCTAGGTGTCGGATGTGGAAGTCCAGGGTGTCCAGGTATTCCGCTTCGTAGTTTTCTGTATATAGATGTCGGATGTGGAAGTCCAGGGTGTCCAGGTATTCCGCTTCGTAGTCTTCTGTATCTAGGTGTCGGATGTGGAAGTTCAGGGTTTCCAGGTATTCCGCTTCGTAGTTTTCTTTATCTAGTTGCCGGATGTGGAAGTTCAGGGTGTCCAGGTATTCCGCTTCGTAGTTTTCTGTATCTCGGTGTCGGATGTCGAAGTTCAGGGTGTCCAGGTATTCCGCTCCGTAGTTTCCTGCTTCTAGGTGTCAGACGTGGAAGTTCGGGTTGTTCAGGTATTCCGCTTCGTAGTTTTCTGTATCTAGGTGTCGGATGTGGAAGTTCAGGGTGTCCAGGTATTCCGCTTCGTAGTTTTCTGTATCTAGTTGCTGGATGTGGATGTTTAGGGTGCCCAGGTATTCCGCTTCGTAGTTTTCTGTATCTAGGTATCGGATGTCGAAGTTCAGGGTGTCCAGGTATTCCGCTCCGTAGTTTCCTGCATCTAGGTGTCAGACGTGGAAGTTCAGGTTGTTCAGGTATTCCACTTCGTAGTTTTCTGTATCTGGGTGCCGGATGTGGAAGTTCAGGGTGTCCAGGTATTCCGCTTCGTAGTTTTCTGTATCTAGGTGTCGGATGACGAAGTTCAGGGTGTCCAGGTATTCCGCTCCGTAGTTTCCTGCATCTAGGTGTCAGACGTGGAAGTTCAGGTTCTTCAGGTATTCCGCTTCGTAGTTTTCTGTATCTAGGTGTCGGATGTGGAAGTCCAGGGTGTCCAGGTATTCCGCTTCGTAGTTTTCTGTATCTGGGTGCCGGATGTGGAAGTCCAGGGTGTCCAGGTATTCCGTTTCGTAGTCTTCTGTATCTAGGTGTCGGATGTGGAAGTTCAGGGTTTCCTGGTATTCCGCTTCGTAGTTTTCTGTATCTAGTTGCCGGATGTGGAAGTTCAGGGTGTCCAGGTATTCCGCTTCGTAGTTTTCTGTATCTCGTTGTCGGATGTCGAAGTTCAGGGTGTCCAGGTATTCCGCTCCGTAGTTTCCTGCTTCTAGGTGTCAGACGTGGAAGTTCGGGTTGTTCAGGTATTCCGCTTCGTAGTTTTCTGTATCTAGGTGTCGGATGTGGAAGTTCAGGGTGTCCAGGTATTCCGCTTCGTAGTTTTCTGTATCTAGTTGCTGGATGTGGATGTTTAGGGTGCCCAGGTATTCCGCTTCGTAGTTTTCTGTATCTAGGTATCGGATGTCGAAGTTCAGGGTGTCCAGGTATTCCGCTCCGTAGTTTCCTGCATCTAGGTGTCAGACGTGGAAGTTCAGGTTGTTCAGGTATTCCACTTCGTAGTTTTCTGTATCTGGGTGCCGGATGTGGAAGTTCAGGGTGTCCAGGTATTCCGCTTCGTAGTTTTCTGTATCTAGGTGTCGGATGACGAAGTTCAGGGTGTCCAGGTATTCCGCTCCGTAGTTTCCTGCATCTAGGTGTCAGACGTGGAAGTTCAGGTTCTTCAGGTATTCCGCTTCGTAGTTTTCTGTATCTGGGTGCCGGATGTGGAAGTCCAGGGTGTCCAGGTATTCCGTTTCGTAGTCTTCTGTATCTAGGTGTCGGATGTGGAAGTTCAGGGTTTCCTGGTATTCCGCTTCGTAGTTTTCTGTATCTAGTTGCCGGATGTGGAAGTTCAGGGTGTCCAGGTATTCCGCTTCGTAGTTTTCTGTATCTAGGTGTCGGATGTCGAAGTTCAGGGTGTCCAGGTATTCCGCTCCGTAGTTTCCTGCATCTAGGTGTCAGACGTGGAAGTTCAAGTTCTTCAGGTATTCCGCTTCGTAGTTTTCTGTATCTAGGTGTCGGATGTGGAAGTCCAGGGTGTCCAGGTATTCCGCTTCGTAGTTTTCTGTATCTAGGTGTCGGATGTCGAAGTTCAGGGTGTCCAGGTATTCCGCTCCGTAGTTTCCTGCATCTTGGTGTCAGACGTGCAAGTTCAGGTTCTTCAGTTATTCCGCTTCGTAGTTTTCTGTATCTAGGTGTCGGATGTGGAAGTCCAGGCTGTCCAGGTATTCCGCTGCGTAGTTTTCTGTATATAGGTGTCGGATGTGGAAGTCCAGGGTGTCCAGGTATTCCGCTTCGTAGTTTTCTGTATCTGGGTGCCGGATGTGGAAGTTCAGGGTGTCCAGGTATTCCGCTTCGTAGTTTTCTGGATATAGGTGTCGGATGTAGAAGTCCAGGGTGTCCAGGTATTCCGCTTCGTAGTCTTCTGTATCTAGGTGTCGGATGTGGAAGTTCAGGGTTTCCAGGTATTCCGCTTCGTAGTTTTCTGTATCTAGTTGCCGGATGTGGAAGTTCAGGGAGTCCAGGTATTCCGCTTCGTAGTTTTCTGTATCTAGGTGTCGGATGTCGAATGTCAGGGTGTCCAGGTATTCCGTTCCGTAAATTCCTGCATCTTGGTGTCAGACGTGCAAGTTCAGGTTCTTCAGGTATTCCGCTTCGTAGTTTTCTGTATCTAGGTGTCGGATGTGGAAGTCCAGGGTGTCCAGGTATTCCGCTTCGTAGTTTTCTGTATATAGATGTCGGATGTGGAAGTACAGGGTGTCCAGGTATTCCGCTTCGTAGTCTTCTGTATCTAGGTGTCGGATGTGGAAGTTCAGGGTTTCCAGGTATTCCGCTTCGTAGTTTTCTGTATCTAGTTGCCGGATGTGGAAGTTCAGGGTGTTCAGGTATTCCGCTTCGTAGTTTTCTGTATCTCGGTGTCGGATGTCGAAGTTCAGGGTGTCCAGGTATTCCGCTCCGTAGTTTCCTGCTTCTAGGTGTCAGACGTGGAAGTTCGGGTTGTTCAGGTATTCCGCTTCGTAGTTTTCTGTATCTAGGTGTCGGATGTGGAAGTTCAGGGTGTCCAGGTATTCCGCTTCGTAGTTTTCTGTATCTAGTTGCTGGATGTGGATGTTTAGGGTGCCCAGGTATTCCGCTTCGTAGTTTTCTGTATCTAGGTATCGGATGTCGAAGTTCAGGGTGTCCAGGTATTCCGCTCCGTAGTTTCCTGCATCTAGGTGTCAGACGTGGAAGTTCAGGTTGTTCAGGTATTCCGCTTCGTAGTTTTCTGTATCTGGGTGCCGGATGTGGAAGTTCAGGGTGTCCAGGTATTCCGCTTCATAGTTTTCTGTATATAGGTGTCGGATGTGGAAGTCCAGGGTGTCCAGGTATTCCGCTCCGTAGTCTTCTGTATCTAGGTGTCGGATGTGGAAGTCCAGGGTGTCCAGGTATTCCGTTTCGTAGTCTTCTGTATCTAGGTGTCGGATGTGGAAGTTCAGGGTTTCCAGGTATTCCGCTTCGTAGTTTTCTGTATCTAGTTGCCGGATGTGGAAGTTCAGGGTGTCCAGGTATTCCGCTTCGTAGTTTTCTGTATCTCGGTGTCGGATGTCGAAGTTCAGGGTGTCCAGGTATTCCGCTCCGTAGTTTCCTGCTTCTAGGTGTCAGACGTGGAAGTTCGGGTTGTTCAGGTATTCCGCTTCGTAGTTTTCTGTATCTAGGTGTCGGATGTGGAAGTTCAGGGTGTCCAGGTATTCCGCTTCGTAGTTTTCTGTATCTAGTTGCTGGATGTGGATGTTTAGGGTGCCCAGGTATTCCGCTTCGTAGTTTTCTGTATCTAGGTATCGGATGTCGAAGTTCAGGGTGTCCAGGTATTCCGCTCCGTAGTTTCCTGCATCTAGGTGTCAGACGTGGAAGTTCAGGTTGTTCAGGTATTCCGCTTCGTAGTTTTCTGTATCTGGGTGCCGGATGTGGAAGTTCAGGGTGTCCAGGTATTCCGCTTCGTAGTTTTCTGTATATAGGTGTCGGATGTGGAAGTCCAGGGTGTCCAGGTATTCCGCTTCGTAGTTTTCTGTATCTAGTTGCCGGATATGGAAGTTCAGGGTGTCCAGGTTTTCCGCTTCGTAGTTTTCTGTATCTAGGTGTCGGATGTCGAAGTTCAGGGTGTCCAGGTATTGCGCTCCGTAGTTTCCTGCATCTTGGTGTCAGACGTGCAAGTTCAAGTTCTTCAGGTATTCCGCTTCGTAGTTTTCTGTATCTAGGTGTCGGATGTGGAAGTCCAGGGTGTCCAGGTATTCCGCTTCGTAGTTTTCTGTATCTGGGTGCCGGATGTGGAAGTTCAGGGTGTCCAGGTATTCCGCTTCGTAGTTTTCTGTATATAGGTGTCGGATGTCGAAGTCCAGGGTGTCCAGGTATTCCGCTTCGTAGTTTTCTGTATCTGGGTGCCGGATGTGGAAGTTCAGGGTGTCCAGGTATTCCGCTTCGTAGTTTTCTGGATATAGGTGTCGGATGTGGAAGTCCAGGGTGTCCAGGTATTCCGCTTCGTAGTCTTCTGTATCTAGGTGTCGGATGTGGAAGTTCAGGGTTTCCAGGTATTCCGCTTCGTAGTTTTCTGTATCTAGTTGCCGGATGTGGAAGTTCAGGGTGTCCAGGTATTCCGCTTCGTAGTTTTCTGTATCTAGGTGTCGGATGTCGAAGTTCAGGGTGTCCAGGTATTCCGTTCCGTAGATTCCTGCATCTTGGTGTCAGACGTGCAAGTTCAGGTTCTTCAGGTATTCCGCTTCGTAGTTTTCTGTATCTAGGTGTCGGATGTGGAAGTCCAGGGTGTCCAGGTATTCCGCTTCGTAGTTTTCTGTATCTCGGTGTCGGATGTCGAAGTTCAGGGTGTCCAGGTATTCCGCTCCGTAGTTTCCTGCTTCTAGGTGTCAGACGTGGAAGTTCGGGTTGTTCAGGTATTCCGCTTCGTAGTTTTCTGTATCTAGGTGTCGGATGTGGAAGTTCAGGGTGTCCAGGTATTCCGCTTCGTAGTTTTCTGTATCTAGTTGCTGGATGTGGATGTTTAGGGTGCCCAGGTATTCCGCTTCGTAGTTTTCTGTATCTAGGTATCGGATGTCGAAGTTCAGGGTGTCCAGGTATTCCGCTCCGTAGTTTCCTGCATCTAGGTGTCAGACGTGGAAGTTCAGGTTGTTCAGGTATTCCGCTTCGTAGTTTTCTGTATCTGGGTGCCGGATGTGGAAGTTCAGGGTGTCCAGGTATTCCGCTTCGTAGTTTTCTGTATATAGGTGTCGGATGTGGAAGTCCAGGGTGTCCAGGTATTCCGCTCCGTAGTCTTCTGTATCTAGGTGTCGGATGTGGAAGTCCAGGGTGTCCAGGTATTCCGTTTCGTAGTCTTCTGTATCTAGGTGTCGGATGTGGAAGTTCAGGGTTTCCAGGTATTCCGCTTCGTAGTTTTCTGTATCTAGTTGCCGGATGTGGAAGTTCAGGGTGTCCAGGTATTCCGCTTCGTAGTTTTCTGTATCTGGGTGCCGGATGTGGAAGTTCAGGGTGTCCAGGTATTCCGCTTCGTAGTTTTCTGGATATAGGTGTCGGATGTGGAAGTCCAGGGTGTCCAGGTATTCCGCTTCGTAGTCTTCTGTATCTAGGTGTCGGATGTGGAAGTTCAGGGTTTCCAGGTATTCCGCTTCGTAGTTTTCTGTATCTAGTTGCCGGATGTGGAAGTTCAGGGTGTCCAGGTATTCCGCTTCGTAGTTTTCTGTATCTAGGTGTCGGATGTCGAAGTTCAGGGTGTCCAGGTATTCCGTTCCGTAGATTCCTGCATCTTGGTGTCAGACGTGCAAGTTCAGGTTCTTCAGGTATTCCGCTTCGTAGTTTTCTGTATCTAGGTGTCGGATGTGGAAGTCCAGGGTGTCCAGGTATTCCGCTTCGTAGTTTTCTGTATCTCGGTGTCGGATGTCGAAGTTCAGGGTGTCCAGGTATTCCGCTCCGTAGTTTCCTGCTTCTAGGTGTCAGACGTGGAAGTTCGGGTTGTTCAGGTATTCCGCTTCGTAGTTTTCTGTATCTAGGTGTCGGATGTGGAAGTTCAGGGTGTCCAGGTATTCCGCTTCGTAGTTTTCTGTATCTAGTTGCTGGATGTGGATGTTTAGGGTGCCCAGGTATTCCGCTTCGTAGTTTTCTGTATCTAGGTATCGGATGTCGAAGTTCAGGGTGTCCAGGTATTCCGCTCCGTAGTTTCCTGCATCTAGGTGTCAGACGTGGAAGTTCAGGTTGTTCAGGTATTCCGCTTCGTAGTTTTCTGTATCTGGGTGCCGGATGTGGAAGTTCAGGGTGTCCAGGTATTCCGCTTCGTAGTTTTCTGTATATAGGTGTCGGATGTGGAAGTCCAGGGTGTCCAGGTATTCCGCTCCGTAGTCTTCTGTATCTAGGTGTCGGATGTGGAAGTCCAGGGTGTCCAGGTATTCCGTTTCGTAGTCTTCTGTATCTAGGTGTCGGATGTGGAAGTTCAGGGTTTCCAGGTATTCCGCTTCGTAGTTTTCTGTATCTAGTTGCCGGATGTGGAAGTTCAGGGTGTCCAGGTATTCCGCTTCGTAGTTTTCTGTATCTCGGTGTCGGATGTCGAAGTTCAGGGTGTCCAGGTATTCCGCTCCGTAGTTTCCTGCTTCTAGGTGTCAGACGTGGAAGTTCGGGTTGTTCAGGTATTCCGCTTCGTAGTTTTCTGTATCTAGGTGTCGGATGTGGAAGTTCAGGGTGTCCAGGTATTCCGCTTCGTAGTTTTCTGTATCTAGTTGCTGGATGTGGATGTTTAGGGTGCCCAGGTATTCCGCTTCGTAGTTTTCTGTATCTAGTTATCGGATGTCGAAGTTCAGGGTGTCCAGGTATTCCGCTCCGTAGTTTCCTGCATCTAGGTGTCAGACGTGGAAGTTCAGGTTGTTCAGGTATTCCGCTTCGTAGTTTTCTGTATCTGGGTGCCGGATCTGGAAGTTCAGGGTGTCCAGGTATTCCGCTTCGTAGTTTTCTGTATCTAGGTGTCGGATGACGAAGTTCAGGGTGTCCAGGTATTCCGCTCCGTAGTTTCCTGCATCTTGGTGTCAGACGTGCAAGTTCAAGTTCTTCAGGTATTCCGCTTCGTAGTTTTCTGTATCTAGGTGTCGGATGTGGAAGTCCAGGGTGTCCAGGTATTCCGCTTCGTAGTTTTCTGTATCTGGGTGCCGGATGTGGAAGTTCAGGGTGTCCAGGTATTCCGCTTCGTAGTTTTCTGTATATAGGTGTCGGATGTCGAAGTCCAGGGTGTCCAGGTATTCCGCTTCGTAGTTTTCTGTATCTGGGTGCCGGATGTGGAAGTTCAGGGTGTCCAGGTATTCCGCTTCGTAGTTTTCTGGATATAGGTGTCGGATGTGGAAGTCCAGGGTGTCCAGGTATTCCGCTTCGTAGTCTTCTGTATCTAGGTGTCGGATGTGGAAGTTCAGGGTTTCCAGGTATTCCGCTTCGTAGTTTTCTGTATCTAGGTGTCGGATGTCGAAGTTCAGGGTGTCCAGGTATTCCGTTCCGTAGATTCCTGCATCTTGGTGTCAGACGTGCAAGTTCAGGTTCTTCAGGTATTCCGCTTCGTAGTTTTCTGTATCTAGGTGTCGGATGTGGAAGTCCAGGGTGTCCAGGTATTCCGCTTCGTAGTTTTCTGTATATAGATGTCGGATGTGGAAGTCCAGGGTGTCCAGGTATTCCGCTTCGTAGTCTTCTGTATCTAGGTGTCGGATGTGGAAGTTCAGGGTTTCCAGGTATTCCGCTTCGTAGTTTTCTGTATCTAGTTGCCGGATGTGGAAGTTCAGGGTGTCCAGGTATTCCGCTTCGTAGTTTTCTGTATCTCGGTGTCGGATGTCGAAGTTCAGGGTGTCCAGGTATTCCGCTCCGTAGTTTCCTGCTTCTAGGTGTCAGACGTGGAAGTTCGGGTTGTTCAGGTATTCCGCTTCGTAGTTTTCTGTATCTAGGTGTCGGATGTGGAAGTTCAGGGTGTCCAGGTATTCCGCTTCGTAGTTTTCTGTATCTAGTTGCTGGATGTGGATGTTTAGGGTGCCCAGGTATTCCGCTTCGTAGTTTTCTGTATCTTGGTATCGGATGTCGAAGTTCAGGGTGTCCAGGTATTCCGCTCCGTAGTTTCCTGCATCTAGGTGACAGACGTGGAAGTTCAGGTTGTTCAGGTATTCCGCTTCGTAGTTTTCTGTATCTGGGTGCCGGATGTGGAAGTTCAGGGTGTCCAGGTATTCCGCTTCGTAGTTTTCTGTATATAGGTGTCGGATGTGGAAGTTCAGGGTTTCCAGGTATTCCGCTTCGTAGTTTTCTGTATCTAGTTGCCGGATGTGGAAGTTCAGGGTGTCCAGGCATTCCGCTTCGTAGTTTACTGTATCTAGGTGTCGGATGTCGAAGTTCAGGGTGTCCAGGTATTCCGCTCCGTAGTTTCCTGCATCTAGGTGTCAGACGTGGAAGTTCAGGTTGTTCAGGTATTCCGCTTCGTAGTTTTCTGTATCTGGGTGCCGGATGTGGAAGTTCAGAGTGTCCAGGTATTCCGCTTCGTAGTTTTCTGTATATAGGTGTCGGATGTGGAATTCCAGGGTGTCCAGGTATTCCGCTTCGTAGTCTTCTGTATCTAGGTGTCGGATGTGGAAGTTCAGGGTTTCCAGGTATTCCGCTTCGTAGTTTTCTGTATCTAGTTGCCGGATGTGGAAGTTCAGGGTGTCCAGGTATTCCGCTTCGTAGTTTTCTCTATCTAGGTGTCGGATGTCGAAGTTCAGGGTGTCCAGGTATTCCGTTCCGTAGATTCCTGCATCTTGGTGTCAGACGTGCAAGTTCAGGTTCTTCAGGTATTCCGCTTCGTAGTTTTCTGTATCTAAGTGTCGGATGTGGAAGTCCAGGGTGTCCAGGTATTCCGCTTCATAGTTTTCTGTATATAGATGTCGGATGTGGAAGTCCAGGGTGTCCAGGTATTCCGCTTCGTAGTCTTCTGTATCTAGGTGTCGGATGTGGAAGTTCAGGGTTTCCAGGTATTCCGCTTCGTAGTTTTCTGTATCTAGTTGCCGGATGTGGAAGTTCAGGGTGTCCAGGTATTCCGCTTCGTAGTTTTCTGTATCTCGGTGTCGGATGTCGAAGTTCAGGGTGTCCAGGTATTCCGCTCCGTAGTTTCCTGCTTCTAGGTGTCAGACGTGGAAGTTCGGGTTGTTCAGGTATTCCGCTTCGTAGTTTTCTGTATCTAGGTGTCGGATGTGGAAGTTCAGGGTGTCCAGGTATTCCGCTTCGTAGTTTCCTGTATCTAGTTGCTGGATGTGGATGTTTAGGGTGCCCAGGTATTCCGCTTCGTTGTTTTCTGTATCTAGGTATCGGATGTCGAAGTTCAGGGTGTCCAGGTATTCCGCTCCGTAGTTTCCTGCATCTAGGTGTCAGACGTGGAAGTTCAGGTTGTTCAGGTATTCCGCTTCGTAGTTTTCTGTATCTGGGTGCCGGATGTGGAAGTTCAGGGTGTCCAGGTATTCCGCTTCGTAGTTTTCTGTATATAGGTGTCGGATGTGGAAGTCCAGGGTGTCCAGGTATTCCGCTCCGTAGTCTTCTGTATCTAGGTGTCGGATGTGGAAGTTCAGGGTTTCCAGGTATTCCGCTTCGTAGTTTTCTGTATCTAGTTGCCGGATGTGGAAGTTCAGGCTGTCCAGGCATTCCGCTTCGTAGTTTACTGTATCTAGGTGTCTGATGTCGAAGTTCAGGGTGTCCAGGTATTCCGCTCCGTAGTTTCCTGCATCTAGGTGTCAGACGTGGAAGTTCAGGTTGTTCAGGTATTCCGCTTCGTAGTTTTCTGTATCTGGGTGCCGGATGTGGAAGTTCAGGGTGTCCAGGTATTCCGCTTCGTAGTTTTCTGTATATAGGTGTCGGATGTGGAATTCCAGGGTGTCCAGGTATTCCGCTTCGTAGTCTTCTGTATCTAGGTGTCGGATGTGGAAGTTCATGTTCTTCAGGTATTCCGCTTCGTAGTTTTCTGTATCTAGGTGTCGGATGTGGAAGTCCAGGGTGTCCAGGTATTCCGCTTCGTAGTTTTCTGTATCTAGGTGTCGGATGTCGAAGTTCAGGGTGTCCAGGTATTCCGCTCCGTAGTTTCCTGCATCTAGGTGTCAGACGTGGAAGTTCAAGTTCTTCAGGTATTCCGCTTCGTAGTTTTCTGTATCTAGGTGTCGGATGTGGAAGTCCAGGGTGTCCAGGTATTCCGCTTCGTAGTTTTCTGTATCTGGGTGCCGGATGTGGAAGTTCAGGGTGTCCAGGTATTCCGCTTCGTAGTTTTCTGTATCTAGGTGTCGGATGTCGAAGTTCAGGGTGTCCAGGTATTCCGCTCCGTAGTTTCCTGCATCTTGGTGTCAGACGTGCAAGTTCAGGTTCTTCAGGTATTCCGCTTCGTAGTTTTCTGTATCTAGGTGTCGGATGTGGAAGTCCAGGCTGTCCAGGTATTCCGCTTCGTAGTTTTCTGTATATAGGTGTCGGATGTGGAAGTCCAGGGTGTCCAGGTATTCCGCTTCGTAGTTTTCTGTATCTGGGTGCCGGATGTGGAAGTTCAGGGTGTCCAGGTATTCCGCTTCGTAGTTTTCTGGATATAGGTGTCGGATGTGGAAGTCCAGGGTGTCCAGGTATTCCGCTTCGTAGTCTTCTGTATCTAGGTGTCGGATGTGGAAGTTCAGGGTTTCCAGGTATTCCGCTTCGTAGTTTTCTGTATCTAGTTGCCGGATGTGGAAGTTCAGGGTGTCCAGGTATTCCGCTTCGTAGTTTTCTGTATCTAGGTGTCGGATGTCGAAGTTCAGGGTGTCCAGGTATTCCGTTCCGTAGATTCCTGCATCTTGGTGTCAGACGTGCAAGTTCAGGTTCTTCAGGTATTCCGCTTCGTAGTTTTCTGTATCTAGGTGTCGGATGTGGAAGTCCAGGGTGTCCAGGTATTCCGCTTCGTAGTTTTCTGTATATAGATGTCGGATGTGGAAGTCCAGGGTGTCCAGGTATTCCGCTTCGTAGTCTTCTGTATCTAGGTGTCGGATGTGGAAGTTCAGGATTTCCAGGTATTCCGCTTCGTAGTTTTCTGTATCTAGTTGCCGGATGTGGAAGTTCAGGGTGTCCAGGTATTCCGCTTCGTAGTTTTCTGTATCTCGGTGTCGGATGTCGAAGTTCAGGGTGTCCAGGTATTCCGCTCCGTAGTTTCCTGCTTCTAGGTGTCAGACGTGGAAGTTCGGGTTGTTCAGGTATTCCGCTTCGTAGTTTTCTATATCTAGGTGTCGGATGTGGAAGTTCAGGGTGTCCAGGTATTCCGCTTCGTAGTTTTCTGTATCTAGTTGCTGGATGTGGATGTTTAGGGTGCCCAGGTATTCCGCTTCGTAGTTTTCTGTATCTAGGTATCGGATGTCGAAGTTCAGGGTGTCCAGGTATTCCGCTCCGTAGTTTCCTGCATCTAGGTGTCAGACGTGGAAGTTCAGGTTGTTCAGGTATTCCGTTTCGTAGTTTTCTGTATCTAGGTGTCGGATGTGGAAGTCCAGGGTGTCCAGGTATTCCGCTTCGTAGTTTTCTGTATCTAGGTGTCGGATGTCGAAGTTCAGGGTGTCCAGGTATTCCGCTCCGTAGTTTCCTGCATCTAGGTGTCAGACGTGGAAGTTCAAGTTCTTCAGGTATTCCGCTTCGTAGTTTTCTGTATCTAGGTGTCGGATGTGGAAGTCCAGGGTGTCCAGGTATTCCGCTTCGTAGTTTTCTGTATCTGGGTGCCGGATGTGGAAGTTCAGGGTGTCCAGGTATTCCGCTTCGTAGTTTTCTGTATCTAGGTGTCGGATGTCGAAGTTCAGGGTGTCCAGGTATTCCGCTCCGTAGTTTCCTGCATCTTGGTGTCAGACGTGCAAGTTCAGGTTCTTCAGGTATTCCGCTTCGTAGTTTTCTGTATCTAGGTGTCGGATGTGGAAGTCCAGGGTGTTCAGGTATTCCGCTTCGTAGTTTTCTGTATCTGGGTGCCGGATGTGGAAGTTCAGGGTGTCCAGGTATTCCGCTTCGTAGTTTTCTGGATATAGGTGTCGGATGTGGAAGTCCAGGGTGTCCAGGTATTCCGCTTCGTAGTCTTCTGTATCTAGGTGTCGGATGTGGAAGTTCAGGGTTTCCAGGTATTCCGCTTCGTAGTTTTCTGTATCTAGTTGCCGGATGTGGAAGTTCAGGGTGTCCAGGTATTCCGCTTCGTAGTTTTCTGTATCTAGGTGTCGGATGTCGAATTTCAGGGTGTCCAGGTATTCCGTTCCGTAGATTCCTGCATCTTGGTGTCAGACGTGCAAGTTCAGGTTCTTCAGGTATTCCGCTTCGTAGTTTTCTGTATCTAGGTGTCGGATGTGGAAGTCCAGGGTGTCCAGGTATTCCGCTTCGTAGTTTTCTGTATATAGATGTCGGATGTGGAAGTCCAGGGTGCCCAGGTATTCCGCTTCGTAGTCTTCTGTATCTAGGTGTCGGATGTGGAAGTTCAGGGTTTCCAGGTATTCCGCTTCGTAGTTTTCTGTATCTAGTTGCCGGATGTGGAAGTTCAGGGTGTCCAGGTATTCCGCTTCGTAGTTTTCTGTATCTCGGTGTCGGATGTCGAAGTTCAGGGTGTCCAGGTATTCCGCTCCGTAGTTTCCTGCTTCTAGGTGTCAGACGTGGAAGTTCGGGTTGTTCAGGTATTCCGCTTCGTAGTTTTCTGTATCTAGGTGTCGGATGTGGAAGTTCAGGGTGTCCAGGTATTCCGCTTCGTAGTTTTCTGTATCTAGTTGCTGGATGTGGATGTTTAGGGTGCCCAGGTATTCCGCTTCGTAGTTTTCTGTATCTAGGTATCGGATGTCGAAGTTCAGGGTGTCCAGGTATTCCGCTCCGTAGTTTCCTGCATCTAGGTGTCAGACGTGGAAGTTCAGGTTGTTCAGGTATTCCGCTTCGTAGTTTTCTGTATCTGGGTGCCGGATGTGGAAGTTCAGGGTGTCCAGGTATTCCGCTTCGTAGTTTTCTGTATATAGGTGTCGGATGTGGAAGTCCAGGGTGTCCAGGTATTCCGCTCCGTAGTCTTCTGTATCTAGGTGTCGGATGTGGAAGTTCAGGGTTTCCAGGTATTCCGCTTCGTAGTATTCTGTATCTAGTTGCCGGATGTGGAAGTTCAGGGTGTCCAGGCATTCCGCTTCGTAGTTTACTGTATCTAGGTGTCGGATGTCGAAGTTCAGGGTGTCCAGGTATTCCGTTCCGTAGATTCCTGCATCTTGGTGTCAGACGTGCAAGTTCAGGTTCTTCAGGTATTCCGCTTCGTAGTTTTCTGTATCTAGGTGTCGGATGTGGAAGTCCAGGGTGTCCAGGTATTCCGCTTCGTAGTTTTCTGTATATAGATGTCGGATGTGGAAGTCCAGGGTGTCCAGGTATTCCGCTTCGTAGTCTTCTGTATCTAGGTGTCGGATGTGGAAGTTCAGGGTTTCCAGGTATTCCGCTTCGTAGTTTTCTGTATCTAGTTGCCGGATGTGGAAGTTCAGGGTGTCCAGGTATTCCGCTTCGTAGTTTTCTGTATCTCGGTGTCGGATGTCGAAGTTCAGGGTGTCCAGGTATTCCGCTCCGTAGTTTCCTGCCTCTAGGTGTCAGACGTGGAAGTTCGGGTTGTTCAGGTATTCCGCTTCGTAGTTTTCTGTATCTAGGTGTCGGATGTGGAAGTTCAGGGTGTCCAGGTATTCCGCTTCGTAGTTTTCTGTATCTAGTTGCTGGATGTGGATGTTTAGGGTGCCCAGGTACTCCGCTTCGTAGTTTTCTGTATCTAGGTATCGGATGTCGAAGTTCAGGGTGTCCAGGTATTCCGCTCCGTAGTTTCCTGCATCTAGGTGACAGACGTGGAAGTTCAGGTTGTTCAGGTATTCCGCTTCGTAGTTTTCTGTATCTGGGTGCCGGATGTGGAAGTTCAGGGTGTCCAGGTATTCCGCTTCGTAGTTTTCTGTATATAGGTGTCGGATGTGGAAGTCCAGGGTGTCCAGGTATTCCGCTCCGTAGTCTTCTGTATCTAGGTGTCGGATGTGGAAGTTCAGGGTTTCCAGGTATTCCGCTTCGTAGTTTTCTGTATCTAGTTGCCGGATGTGGAAGTTCAGGGTGTCCAGGCATTCCGCTTCGTAGTTTACTGTATCTAGGTGTCGGATGTCGAAGTTCAGGGTGTCCAGGTATTCCGCTCCGTAGTTTCCTGCATCTAGGTGTCAGACGTGGAAGTTCAGGTTGTTCAGGTATTCCGCTTCGTAGTTTTCTGTATCTGGGTGCCGGATGTGGAAGTTCAGGGTGTCCAGGTATTCCGCTTCGTAGTTTTCTGTATATAGGTGTCGGATGTGGAATTCCAGGGTGTCCAGGTATTCCGCTTCGTAGTCTTCTGTATCTAGGTGTCGGATGTGGAAGTTCAGGGTTTCCAGGTATTCCGCTTCGTAGTTTTCTGTATCTAGTTGCCGGATGTGGAAGTTCAGGGTGTCCAGGTATTCCGCTTCGTAGTTTTCTGTATCTAGGTGTCGGATGTCGAAGTTCAGGGTGTCCAGGTATTCCGTTCCGTAGATTCCTGCATCTTGGTGTCAGACGTGCAAGTTCAGGTTCTTCAGGTATTCCGCTTCGTAGTTTTCTGTATCTAGGTGTCGGATGTGGAAGTCCAGGGTGTCCAGGTATTCCGCTTCATAGTTTTCTGTATATAGATGTCGGATGTGGAAGTCCAGGGTGTCCAGGTATTCCGCTTCGTAGTCTTCTGTATCTAGGTGTCGGATGTGGAAGTTCAGGGTTTCCAGGTATTCCGCTTCGTAGTTTTCTGTATCTAGTTGCCGGATGTGGAAGTTCAGGGTGTCCAGGTATTCCGCTTCGTAGTTTTCTGTATCTAGGTGTCGGATGTCGAATTTCAGGGTGTCCAGGTATTCCGTTCCGTAGATTCCTGCATCTTGGTGTCAGACGTGCAAGTTCAGGTTCTTCAGGTATTCCGCTTCGTAGTTTTCTGTATCTAGGTGTCGGATGTGGAAGTCCAGGGTGTCCAGGTATTCCGCTTCGTAGTTTTCTGTATATAGATGTCGGATGTGGAAGTCCAGGGTGCCCAGGTATTCCGCTTCGTAGTCTTCTGTATCTAGGTGTCGGATGTGGAAGTTCAGGGTTTCCAGGTATTCCGCTTCGTAGTTTTCTGTATCTAGTTGCCGGATGTGGAAGTTCAGGGTGTCCAGGTATTCCGCTTCGTAGTTTTCTGTATCTCGGTGTCGGATGTCGAAGTTCAGGGTGTCCAGGTATTCCGCTCCGTAGTTTCCTGCTTCTAGGTGTCAGACGTGGAAGTTCGGGTTGTTCAGGTATTCCGCTTCGTAGTTTTCTGTATCTAGGTGTCGGATGTGGAAGTTCAGGGTGTCCAGGTATTCCGCTTCGTAGTTCTCTGTATCTAGTTGCTGGATGTGGATGTTTAGGGTGCCCAGGTATTCCGCTTCGTAGTTTTCTGTATCTAGGTATCGGATGTCGAAGTTCAGGGTGTCCAGGTATTCCGCTCCGTAGTTTCCTGCATCTAGGTGTCAGACGTGGAAGTTCAGGTTGTTCAGGTATTCCGCTTCGTAGTTTTCTGTATCTGGGTGCCGGATGTGGAAGTTCAGGGTGTCCAGGTATTCCGCTTCGTAGTTTTCTGTATATAGGTGTCGGATGTGGAAGTCCAGGGTGTCCAGGTATTCCGCTCCGTAGTCTTCTGTATCTAGGTGTCGGATGTGGAAGTTCAGGGTTTCCAGGTATTCCGCTTCGTAGTTTTCTGTATCTAGTTGCCGGATGTGGAAGTTCAGGGTGTCCAGGCATTCCGCTTCGTAGTTTACTGTATCTAGGTGTCGGATGTCGAAGTTCAGGGTGTCCAGGTATTCCGTTCCGTAGATTCCTGCATCTTGGTGTCAGACGTGCAAGTTCAGGTTCTTCAGGTATTCCGCTTCGTAGTTTTCTGTATCTAGGTGTCGGATGTGGAAGTCCAGGGTGTCCAGGTATTCCGCTTCGTAGTTTTCTGTATATAGATGTCGGATGTGGAAGTCCAGGGTGTCCAGGTATTCCGCTTCGTAGTCTTCTGTATCTAGGTGTCGGATGTGGAAGTTCAGGGTTTCCAGGTATTCCGCTTCGTAGTTTTCTGTATCTAGTTGCCGGATGTGGAAGTTCAGGGTGTCCAGGTATTCCGCTTCGTAGTTTTCTGTATCTCGGTGTCGGATGTCGAAGTTCAGGGTGTCCAGGTATTCCGCTTCGTAGTTTTCTGTATATAGGTGTCGGATGTGGAAGTCCAGGGTGTCCAGGTATTCCGCTCCGTAGTCTTCTGTATCTAGGTGTCGGATGTGGAAGTTCAGGGTTTCCAGGTATTCCGCTTCGTAGTTTTCTGTATCTAGTTGCCGGATGTGGAAGTTCAGGGTGTCCAGGCATTCCGCTTCGTAGTTTACTGTATCTAGGTGTCTGATGTCGAAGTTCAGGGTGTCCAGGTATTCCGCTCCGTAGTTTCCTGCATCTAGGTGTCAGACGTGGAAGTTCAGGTTGTTCAGGTATTCCGCTTCGTAGTTTTCTGTATCTGGGTGCCGGATGTGGAAGTCCAGGGTGTCCAGGTATTCCGCTTCGTAGTCTTCTGTATCTAGGTGTCGGATGTGGAAGTTCAGGGTTTCCAGGTATTCCGCTTCGTAGTTTTCTGTATCTAGTTGCCGGATGTGGAAGTTCAGGGTGTCCAGGTATTCCGCTTCGTAGTTTTCTGTATCTCGGTGTCGGATGTCGAAGTTCAGGGTGTCCAGGTATTCCGCTCCGTAGTTTCCTGCTTCTAGGTGTCAGACGTGGAAGTTCGGGTTGTTCAGGTATTCCGCTTCGTAGTTTTCTGTATCTAGGTGTCGGATGTGGAAGTTCAGGGTGTCCAGGTATTCCGCTTCGTAGTTTTCTGTATCTAGTTGCTGGATGTGGATGTTTAGGGTGCCCAGGTACTCCGCTTCGTAGTTTTCTGTATCTAGGTATCGGATGTCGAAGTTCAGGGTGTCCAGGTATTCCGCTCCGTAGTTTCCTGCATCTAGGTGACAGACGTGGAAGTTCAGGTTGTTCAGGTATTCCGCTTCGTAGTTTTCTGTATCTGGGTGCCGGATGTGGAAGTTCAGGGTGTCCAGGTATTCCGCTTCGTAGTTTTCTGTATATAGGTGTCGGATGTGGAAGTCCAGGGTGTCCAGGTATTCCGCTCCGTAGTCTTCTGTATCTAGGTGTCGGATGTGGAAGTTCAGGGTTTCCAGGTATTCCGCTTCGTAGTTTTCTGTATCTAGTTGCCGGATGTGGAAGTTCAGGGTGTCCAGGCATTCCGCTTCGTAGTTTACTGTATCTAGGTGTCGGATGTCGAAGTTCAGGGTGTCCAGGTATTCCGCTCCGTAGTTTCCTGCATCTAGGTGTCAGACGTGGAAGTTCAGGTTGTTCAGGTATTCCGCTTCGTAGTTTTCTGTATCTGGGTGCCGGATGTGGAAGTTCAGGGTGTCCAGGTATTCCGCTTCGTAGTTTTCTGTATATAGGTGTCGGATGTGGAATTCCAGGGTGTCCAGGTATTCCGCTTCGTAGTCTTCTGTATCTAGGTGTCGGATGTGGAAGTTCAGGGTTTCCAGGTATTCCGCTTCGTAGTTTTCTGTATCTAGTTGCCGGATGTGGAAGTTCAGGGTGTCCAGGTATTCCGCTTCGTAGTTTTCTGTATCTAGGTGTCGGATGTCGAAGTTCAGGGTGTCCAGGTATTCCGTTCCGTAGATTCCTGCATCTTGGTGTCAGACGTGCAAGTTCAGGTTCTTCAGGTATTCCGCTTCGTAGTTTTCTGTATCTAGGTGTCGGATGTGGAAGTCCAGGGTGTCCAGGTATTCCGCTTCATAGTTTTCTGTATATAGATGTCGGATGTGGAAGTCCAGGGTGTCCAGGTATTCCGCTTCGTAGTCTTCTGTATCTAGGTGTCGGATGTGGAAGTTCAGGGTTTCCAGGTATTCCGCTTCGTAGTTTTCTGTATCTAGTTGCCGGATGTGGAAGTTCAGGGTGTCCAGGTATTCCGCTTCGTAGTTTTCTGTATCTCGGTGTCGGATGTCGAAGTTCAGGGTGTCCAGGTATTCCGCTCCGTAGTTTCCTGCTTCTAGGTGTCAGACGTGGAAGTTCGGGTTGTTCAGGTATTCCGCTTCGTAGTTTTCTGTATCTAGGTGTCGGATGTGGAAGTCCAGGGTGTCCAGGTATTCCGCTTCGTAGTTTTCTGTATATAGATGTCGGATGTGGAAGTCCAGGGTGTCCAGGTATTCCGCTTCGTAGTCTTCTGTATCTAGGTGTCGGATGTGGAAGTTCAGGGTTTCCAGGTATTCCGCTTCGTAGTTTTCTGTATCTAGTTGCCGGATGTGGAAGTTCAGGGTGTCCAGGTATTCCGCTTCGTAGTTTTCTGTATCTCGGTGTCGGATGTCGAAGTTCAGGGTGTCCAGGTATTCCGCTCCGTAGTTTCCTGCTTCTAGGTGTCAGACGTGGAAGTTCGGGTTGTTCAGGTATTCCGCTTCGTAGTTTTCTGTATCTAGGTGTCGGATGTGGAAGTTCAGGGTGTCCAGGTATTCCGCTTCGTAGTTTTCTGTATCTAGTTGCTGGATGTGGATGTTTAGGGTGCCCAGGTATTCCGCTTCGTAGTTTTCTGTATCTAGGTATCGGATGTCGAAGTTCAGGGTGTCCAGGTATTCCGCTCCGTAGTTTCCTGCATCTAGGTGACAGACGTGGAAGTTCAGGTTGTTCAGGTATTCCGCTTCGTAGTTTTCTGTATCTGGGTGCCGGATGTGGAAGTTCAGGGTGTCCAGGTATTCCGCTTCGTAGTTTTCTGTATATAGGTGTCGGATGTGGAAGTCCAGGGTGTCCAGGTATTCCGCTCCGTAGTCTTCTGTATCTAGGTGTCGGATGTGGAAGTTCAGGGTTTCCAGGTATTCCGCTTCGTAGTTTTCTGTATCTAGTTGCCGGATGTGGAAGTTCAGGGTGTCCAGGCATTCCGCTTCGTAGTTTACTGTATCTAGGTGTCGGATGTCGAAGTTCAGGGTGTCCAGGTATTCCGCTCCGTAGTTTCCTGCATCTAGGTGTCAGACGTGGAAGTTCAGGTTGTTCAGGTATTCCGCTTCGTAGTTTTCTGTATCTGGGTGCCGGATGTGGAAGTTCAGGGTGTCCAGGTATTCCGCTTCGTAGTTTTCTGTATATAGGTGTCGGATGTGGAATTCCAGGGTGTCCAGGTATTCCGCTTCGTAGTCTTCTGTATCTAGGTGTCGGATGTGGAAGTTCAGGGTTTCCAGGTATTCCGCTTCGTAGTTTTCTGTATCTAGTTGCCGGATGTGGAAGTTCAGGGTGTCCAGGTATTCCGCTTCGTAGTTTTCTGTATCTAGGTGTCGGATGTCGAAGTTCAGGGTGTCCAGGTATTCCGTTCCGTAGATTCCTGCATCTTGGTGTCAGACGTGCAAGTTCAGGTTCTTCAGGTATTCCGCTTCGTAGTTTTCTGTATCTAGGTGTCGGATGTGGAAGTCCAGGGTGTCCAGGTATTCCGCTTCATAGTTTTCTGTATATAGATGTCGGATGTGGAAGTCCAGGGTGTCCAGGTATTCCGCTTCGTAGTCTTCTGTATCTAGGTGTCGGATGTGGAAGTTCAGGGTTTCCAGGTATTCCGCTTCGTAGTTTTCTGTATCTAGATGCCGGATGTGGAAGTTCAGGGTGTCCAGGTATTCCGCTTCGTAGTTTTCTGTATCTCGGTGTCGGATGTCGAAGTTCAGGGTGTCCAGGTATTCCGCTCCGTAGTTTCCTGCTTCTAGGTGTCAGACGTGGAAGTTCGGGTTGTTCAGGTATTCCGCTTCGTAGTTTTCTGTATCTAGGTGTCGGATGTGGAAGTTCAGGGTGTCCAGGTATTCCGCTTCGTAGTTTCCTGTATCTAGTTGCTGGATGTGGATGTTTAGGGTGCCCAGGTATTCCGCTTCGTTGTTTTCTGTATCTAGGTATCGGATGTCGAAGTTCAGGGTGTCCAGGTATTCCGCTCCGTAGTTTCCTGCATCTAGGTGTCAGACGTGGAAGTTCAGGTTGTGCAGGTATTCCGCTTCGTAGTTTTCTGTATCTGGGTGCCGGATGTGGAAGTTCAGGGTGTCCAGGTATTCCGCTTCGTAGTTTTCTGTATATAGGTGTCGGATGTGGAAGTCCAGGGTGTCCAGGTATTCCGCTCCGTAGTCTTCTGTATCTAGGTGTCGGATGTGGAAGTTCAGGGTTTCCAGGTATTCCGCTTCGTAGTTTTCTGTATCTAGTTGCCGGATGTGGAAGTTCAGGGTGTCCAGGCATTCCGCTTCGTAGTTTACTGTATCTAGGTGTCTGATGTCGAAGTTCAGGGTGTCCAGGTATTCCGCTCCGTAGTTTCCTGCATCTAGGTGTCAGACGTGGAAGTTCAGGTTGTTCAGGTATTCCGCTTCGTAGTTTTCTGTATCTGGGTGCCGGATGTGGAAGTTCAGGGTGTCCAGGTATTCCGCTTCGTAGTTTTCTGTATATAGGTGTCGGATGTGGAATTCCAGGGTGTCCAGGTATTCCGCTTCGTAGTCTTCTGTATCTAGGTGTCGGATGTGGAAGTTCATGTTCTTCAGGTATTCCGCTTCGTAGTTTTCTGTATCTAGGTGTCGGATGTCGAAGTTCAGGGTGTCCAGGTATTCCGCTCCGTAGTTTCCTGCATCTAGGTGTCAGACGTGGAAGTTCAAGTTCTTCAGGTATTCCGCTTCGTAGTTTTCTGTATCTAGGTGTCGGATGTGGAAGTCCAGGGTGTCCAGGTATTCCGCTTCGTAGTTTTCTGTATCTGGGTGCCGGATGTGGAAGTTCAGGGTGTCCAGGTATTCCGCTTCGTAGTTTTCTGTATCTAGGTGTCGGATGTCGAAGTTCAGGGTGTCCAGGTATTCCGCTCCGTAGTTTCCTGCATCTTGGTGTCAGACGTGCAAGTTCAGGTTCTTCAGGTATTCCGCTTCGTAGTTTTCTGTATCTAGGTGTCGGATGTGGAAGTCCAGGCTGTCCAGGTATTCCGCTTCGTAGTTTTCTGTATATAGGTGTCGGATGTGGAAGTCCAGGGTGTCCAGGTATTCCGCTTCGTAGTTTTCTGTATCTGGGTGCCGGATGTGGAAGTTCAGGGTGTCCAGGTATTCCGCTTCGTAGTTTTCTGGATATAGGTGTCGGATGTGGAAGTCCAGGGTGTCCAGGTATTCCGCTTCGTAGTCTTCTGTATCTAGGTGTCGGATGTGGAAGTTCAGGGTTTCCAGGTATTCCGCTTCGTAGTTTTCTGTATCTAGTTGCCGGATGTGGAAGTTCAGGGTGTCCAGGTATTCCGCTTCGTAGTTTTCTGTATCTAGGTGTCGGATGTCGAAGTTCAGGGTGTCCAGGTATTCCGTTCCGTAGATTCCTGCATCTTGGTGTCAGACGTGCAAGTTCAGGTTCTTCAGGTATTCCGCTTCGTAGTTTTCTGTATCTAGGTGTCGGATGTGGAAGTCCAGGGTGTCCAGGTATTCCGCTTCGTAGTTTTCTGTATATAGATGTCGGATGTGAAAGTCCAGGGTGTCCAGGTATTCCGCTTCGTAGTCTTCTGTATCTAGGTGTCGGATGTGGAAGTTCAGAGTTTCCAGGTATTCCGCTTCGTAGTTTTCTGTATCTAGTTGCCGGATGTGGAAGTTCAGGGTGTCCAGGTATTCCGCTTCGTAGTTTTCTGTATCTCGGTGTCGGATGTCGAAGTTCAGGGTGTCCAGGTATTCCGCTCCGTAGTTTCCTGCTTCTAGGTGTCAGACGTGGAAGTTCGGGTTGTTCAGGTATTCCGCTTCGTAGTTTTCTGTATCTAGGTGTCGGATGTGGAAGTTCAGGGTGTCCAGGTATTCCGCTTCGTAGTTTTCTGTATATAGGTGTCGGATGTGGATGTTTAGGGTGTCCAGGTATTCCGCTTCGTTGTTTTCTGTATCTAGGTATCGGATGTCGAAGTTCAGGGTGTCCAGGTATTCCGCTCCGTAGTTTCCTGCATCTAGGTGTCAGACGTGGAAGTTCAGGTTGTTCAGGTATTCCGCTTCGTAGTTTTCTGTATCTGGGTGCCGGATGTGGAAGTTCAGGGTGTCCAGGTATTCCGCTTCGTAGTTTTCTGTATATAGGTGTCGGATGTGGAAGTCCAGGGTGTCCAGGTATTCCGCTCCGTAGTCTTCTGTATCTAGGTGTCGGATGTGGAAGTTCAGGGTTTCCAGGTATTCCGCTTCGTAGTTTTCTGTATCTAGTTGCCGGATGTGGAAGTTCAGGGTGTCCAGGCATTCCGCTTCGTAGTTTACTGTATCTAGGTGTCTGATGTCGAAGTTCAGGGTGTCCAGGTATTCCGCTCCGTAGTTTCCTGCATCTAGGTGTCAGACGTGGAAGTTCAGGTTGTTCAGGTATTCCGCTTCGTAGTTTTCTGTATCTGGGTGCCGGATGTGGAAGTTCAGGGTGTCCAGGTATTCCGCTTCGTAGTTTTCTGTATATAGGAGTCGGATGTGGAATTCCAGGGTGTCCAGGTATTCCGCTTCGTAGTCTTCTGTATCTAGGTGTCGGATGTGGAAGTTCATGTTCTTCAGGTATTCCGCTTCGTAGTTTTCTGTATCTAGGTGTCGGATGTGGAAGTCCAGGGTGTCCAGGTATTCCGCTTCGTAGTTTTCTGTATCTAGGTGTCGGATGTCGAAGTTCAGGGTGTCCAGGTATTCCGCTCCGTAGTTTCCTGCATCTAGGTGTCAGACGTGGAAGTTCAAGTTCTTCAGGTATTCCGCTTCGTAGTTTTCTGTATCTAGGTGTCGGATGTGGAAGTCCAGGGTGTCCAGGTATTCCGCTTCGTAGTTTTCTGTATCTGGGTGCCGGATGTGGAAGTTCAGGGTGTCCAGGTATTCCGCTTCGTAGTTTTCTGTATCTAGGTGTCGGATGTCGAAGTTCAGGGTGTCCAGGTATTCCGCTCCGTAGTTTCCTGCATCTTGGTGTCAGACGTGCAAGTTCAGGTTCTTCAGGTATTCCGCTTCGTAGTTTTCTGTATCTAGGTGTCGGATGTGGAAGTCCAGGCTGTCCAGGTATTCCGCTTCGTAGTTTTCTGTATATAGGTGTCGGATGTGGAAGTCCAGGGTGTCCAGGTATTCCGCTTCGTAGTTTTCTGTATCTGGGTGCCGGATGTGGAAGTTCAGGGTGTCCAGGTATTCCGCTTCGTAGTTTTCTGGATATAGGTGTCGGATGTGGAAGTCCAGGGTGTCCAGGTATTCCGCTTCGTAGTCTTCTGTATCTAGGTGTCGGATGTGGAAGTTCAGGGTTTCCAGGTATTCCGCTTCGTAGTTTTCTGTATCTAGTTGCCGGATGTGGAAGTTCAGGGTGTCCAGGTATTCCGCTTCGTAGTTTTCTGTATCTAGGTGTCGGATGTCGAAGTTCAGGGTGTCCAGGTATTCCGTTCCGTAGATTCCTGCATCTTGGTGTCAGACGTGCAAGTTCAGGTTCTTCAGGTATTCCGCTTCGTAGTTTTCTGTATCTAGGTGTCGGATGTGGAAGTCCAGGGTGTCCAGGTATTCCGCTTCGTAGTTTTCTGTATATAGATGTCGGATGTGGAAGTCCAGGGTGTCCAGGTATTCCGCTTCGTAGTCTTCTGTATCTAGGTGTCGGATGTGGAAGTTCAGGGTTTCCAGGTATTCCGCTTCGTAGTTTTCTGTATCTCGGTGTCGGATGTCGAAGTTCAGGGTGTCCAGGTATTCCGCTCCGTAGTTTCCTGCTTCTAGGTGTCAGACGTGGAAGTTCGGGTTGTTCAGGTATTCCGCTTCGTAGTTTTCTGTATCTAGGTGTCGGATGTGGAAGTTCAGGGTGTCCAGGTATTCCGCTTCGTAGTTTTCTGTATATAGGTGTCGGATGTGGATGTTTAGGGTGTCCAGGTATTCCGCTTCGTAGTCTTCTGTATCTAGGTGTCGGATGTGGAAGTTCATGTTCTTCAGGTATTCCGCTTCGTAGTTTTCTGTATCTAGGTGTCGGATGTGGAAGTCCAGGGTGTCCAGGTATTCCGCTTCGTAGTTTTCTGTATCTAGGTGTCGGATGTCGAAGTTCAGGGTGTCCAGGTATTCCGCTCCGTAGTTTCCTGCATCTAGGTGTCAGACGTGGAAGTTCAAGTTCTTCAGGTATTCCGCTTCGTAGTTTTCTGTATCTAGGTGTCGGATGTGGAAGTCCAGGGTGTCCAGGTATTCCGCTTCGTAGTTTTCTGTATCTGGGTGCCGGATGTGGAAGTTCAGGGTGTCCAGGTATTCCGCTTCGTAGTTTTCTGTATCTAGGTGTCGGATGTCGAAGTTCAGGGTGTCCAGGTATTCCGCTCCGTAGTTTCCTGCATCTTGGTGTCAGACGTGCAAGTTCAGGTTCTTCAGGTATTCCGCTTCGTAGTTTTCTGTATCTAGGTGTCGGATGTGGAAGTCCAGGCTGTCCAGGTATTCCGCTTCGTAGTTTTCTGTATATAGGTGTCGGATGTGGAAGTCCAGGGTGTCCAGGTATTCCGCTTCGTAGTTTTCTGTATCTGGGTGCCGGATGTGGAAGTTCAGGGTGTCCAGGTATTCCGCTTCGTAGTTTTCTGGATATAGGTGTCGGATGTGGAAGTCCAGGGTGTCCAGGTATTCCGCTTCGTAGTCTTCTGTATCTAGGTGTCGGATGTGGAAATTCAGGGTTTCCAGGTATTCCGCTTCGTAGTTTTCTGTATCTAGTTGCCGGATGTGGAAGTTCAGGGTGTCCAGGTATTCCGCTTCGTAGTTTTCTGTATCTAGGTGTCGGATGTCGAAGTTCAGGGTGTCCAGGTATTCCGTTCCGTAGATTCCTGCATCTTGGTGTCAGACGTGCAAGTTCAGGTTCTTCAGGTATTCCGCTTCGTAGTTTTCTGTATCTAGGTGTCGGATGTGGAAGTCCAGGGTGTCCAGGTATTCCGCTTCGTAGTTTTCTGTATATAGATGTCGGATGTGGAAGTCCAGGGTGTCCAGGTATTCCGCTTCGTAGTCTTCTGTATCTAGGTGTCGGATGTGGAAGTTCAGGGTTTCCAGGTATTCCGCTTCGTAGTTTTCTGTATCTAGTTGCCGGATGTGGAAGTTCAGGGTGTCCAGGTATTCCGCTTCGTAGTTTTCTGTATCTCGGTGTCGGATGTCGAAGTTCAGGGTGTCCAGGTATTCCGCTCCGTAGTTTCCTGCTTCTAGGTGTCAGACGTGGAAGTTCGGGTTGTTCAGGTATTCCGCTTGGTAGTTTTCTGTATCTAGGTGTCGGATGTGGAAGTTCAGGGTGTCCAGGTATTCCGCTTCGTAGTTTTCTGTATCTAGTTGCTGGATGTGGATGTTTAGGGTGCCCAGGTATTCCGCTTCGTAGTTTTCTGTATCTAGGTATCGGATGTCGAAGTTCAGGGTGTCCAGGTATTCCGCTCCGTAGTTTCCTGCATCTAGGTGTCAGACGTGGAAGTTCAGGTTGTTCAGGTATTCCGCTTCGTAGTCTTCTGTATCTAGGTGTCGGATGTGGAAGTTCAGGGTTTCCAGGTATTCCGCTTCGTAGTTTTCTGTATCTAGTTGCCGGATGTGGAAGTTCAGGGTGTCCAGGCATTCTGCTTCGTAGTTTACTGTATCTAGATGTCGGATGTCGAAGTTCAGGGTGTCCAGGTATTCCGCTCCGTAGTTTCCTGCATCTAGGTGTAAGACGTGGAAGTTCAGGTTGTTCAGGTATTCCGCTTCGTAGTTTTCTGTATCTGGGTGCCGGATGTGGAAGTTCAGGGTGTCCAGGTATTCTGCTTCGTAGTTTTCTGTATATAGGTGTCGGATGTGGAATTCCAGGGTGTCCAGGTATTCCGCTTCGTAGTCTTCTGTATCTAGGTGTCGGATGTGGAAGTTCAGGGTTTCCAGGTATTCTGCTTCGTAGTTTTCTGTATCTAGTTGCCGGATGTGGAAGTTCAGGGTGTCCAGGCATTCCGCTTCGTAGTTTACTGTATCTAGGTGTCGGATGTCGAAGTTCAGGGTGTCCAGGTATTCCGCTCCGTAGTTTCCTGCATCTAGGTGTCAGACGTGGAAGTTCAGGTTCTTCAGATATTCCGCTTCGTAGTTTTCTGTATCTAGGTGTCGGATGTGGAAGTCCAGGGTGTCCAGGTATTCCGCTTCGTAGTTTTCTGTATATAGATGTCGGATGTGGAAGTCCAGGGTGTCCAGGTATTCCGCTTCGTAGTCTTCTGTATCTAGGTGTCGGATGTGGAAGTTCAGGGTTTCCAGGTATTCCGCTTCGTAGTTTTCTGTATCTAGTTGCCGGATGTGGAAGTTCAGGGTGTCCAGGTATTCCGCTCCGTAGTCTTCTGTATCTAGGTGTCGGATGTGGAAGTCCAGGGTGTCCAGGTATTCCGCTCCGTAGTCTTCTGTATCTAGGTGTCGGATGTGGAAGTTCAGGGTTTCCAGGTATTCCGCTTCGTAGTTTTCTGTATCTAGTTGCCGGATGTGGAAGTTCAGGGTGTTCAGGAATTCCGCTTCGTAGTTTTCTGTATCTGGGTGCCGGATGTGGAAGTTCAGGGTGTCCAGGTATTCCGCTTCGTAGTTTTCTGTATATAGGTGTCGGATGTGGAATTCCAGGGTGTCCAGGTATTCCGCTTCGTAGTCTTCTGTATCTAGGTGTCGGATGTGGAAGTTCAGGGTTTCCAGGTATTCCGCTTCGTAGTTTTCTGTATCTGGGTGCCGGATGTGGAAGTTCAGGGTGTCCAGGTATTCCGCTTCGTAGTTTTCTGTATATAGATGTCGGATGTGGAAGTCCAGGGTGTCCAGGTATTCCGCTTCGTAGTCTTCTGTATCTAGGTGTCGGATGTGGAAGTTCAGGGTTTCCAGGTATTCCGCTTCGTAGTTTTCTGTATCTAGTTGCCGGATGTGGAAGTTCAGGGTGTCCAGGTATTCCGCTTCGTAGTTTTCTGTATCTAGGTGTCGGATGTCGAAGTTCAGGGTGTCCAGGTATTCCGTTCCGTAGATTCCTGCATCTTGGTGTCAGACGTGCAAGTTCAGGTTCTTCAGGTATTCCGCTTCGTAGTTTTCTGTATCTAGGTGTCGGATGTGGGTGTCCAGGGTGTCCAGGTATTCCGCTTCGTAGTTTTCTGTATATAGATGTCGGATGTGGAAGTCCAGGGTGTCCAGGTATTCCGCTTCGTAGTCTTCTGTATCTAGGTGTCGGATGTGGAAGTTCAGGGTTTCCAGGTATTCCGCTTCGTAGTTTTCTGTATCTAGTTGCCGGATGTGGAAGTTCAGGGTGTCCAGGTATTCCGCTCCGTAGTTTCCTGCTTCTAGGTGTCAGACGTGGAAGTTCGGGTTGTTCAGGTATTCCGCTTCGTAGTTTTCTGTATCTAGGTGTCGGATGTGGAAATTCAGGGTGTCCAGGTATTCCGCTTCGTAGTTTTCTGTATCTAGTTGCTGGATGTGGATGTTTAGGGTGCCCAGGTATTCCGCTTCGTAGTTTTCTGTATCTAGGTATCGGATGTCGAAGTTCAGGGTGTCCAGGTATTCCGCTCCGTAGTTTCCTGCATCTAGGTGTCAGACGTGGAAGTTCAGGTTGTTCAGGTATTCCGCTTCGTAGTTTTCTGTATCTGGGTGCCGGATGTGGAAGTTCAGGGTGTCCAGGTATTCCGCTTCGTAGTTTTCTGTATATAGGTGTCGGATGTGGAAGTCCAGGGTGTCCAGGTATTCCGCTCCGTAGTCTTCTGTATCTAGGTGTCGGATGTGGAAGTTCAGGGTTTCCAGGTATTCCGCTTCGTAGTTTTCTGTATCTACTTGCCGGATGTGGAAGTTCAGGGTGTCCAGGCATTCCGCTTCGTAGTTTACTGTATCTAGGTGTCGGATGTCGAAGTTCAGGGTGTCCAGGTATTCCGCTCCGTAGTTTCCTGCATCTAGGTATAAGACGTGGAAGTTCAGGTTGTTCAGGTATTCCGCTTCGTAGTTTTCTGTATCTGGGTGCCGGATGTGGAAGTTCAGGGTGTCCAGGTATTCCGCTTCGTAGTTTTCTGTATATAGGTGTCGGATGTGGAATTCCAGGGTGTCCAGGTATTCCGCTTCGTAGTCTTCTGTATCTAGGTGTCGGATGTGGAAGTTCAGGGTTTCCAGGTATTCCGCTTCGTAGATTTCTGTATCTAGTTGCCGGATGTGGAAGTTCAGGGTGTCCAGGTATTCCGCTTCGTAGTTTTCTGTATCTAGGTGTCGGATGTCGAAGTTCAGGGTGTCCAGGTATTCCGTTCCGTAGATTCCTGCATCTTGGTGTCAGACGTGCAAGTTCAGGTTCTTCAGGTATTCCGCTTCGTAGTTTTCTGTATCTAGGTGTCGGATGTGGAAGTCCAGGGTGTCCAGGTATTCCGCTTCGTAGTTTTCTGTATATAGATGTCGGATGTGGAAGTCCAGGGTGTCCAGGTATTCCGCTTCGTAGTCTTCTGTATCTAGGTGTCGGATGTGGAAGTTCAGGGTTTCCAGGTATTCCGCTTCGTAGTTTTCTGTATCTAGTTGCCGGATGTGGAAGTTCAGGGTGTCCAGGTATTCCGCTTCGTAGTTTTCTGTATCTCGGTGTCGGATGTCGAAGTTCAGGGTGTCCAGGTATTCCGCTCCGTAGTTTCCTGCTTCTAGGTGTCAGACGTGGAAGTTCGGGTTGTTCAGGTATTCCGCTTCGTAGTTTTCTGTATCTAGGTGTCGGATGTGGAAGTTCAGGGTGTCCAGGTATTCCGCTTCGTAGTTTTCTGTATCTAGTTGCTGGATGTGGATGTTTAGGGTGCCCAGGTATTCCGCTTCGTAGTTTTCTGTATCTAGGTATCGGATGTTGAAGTTCAGGGTGTCCAGGTATTCCGCTCCGTAGTTTCCTGCATCTAGGTGTCAGACGTGGAAGTTCAGGTTGTTCAGGTATTCCGCTTCGTAGTTTTCTGTATCTGGGTGCCGGATGTGGAAGTTCAGGGTGTCCAGGTATTCCGCTTCGTAGTTTTCTGTATATAGGTGTCGGATGTGGAAGTCCAGGGTGTCCAGGTATTCCGCTCCGTAGTCTTCTGTATCTAGGTGTCGGATGTGGAAGTTCAGGGTTTCCAGGTATTCCGCTTCGTAGTTTTCTGTATCTAGTTGCCGGATGTGGAAGTTCAGGGTGTCCAGGCATTCCGCTTCGTAGTTTACTGTATCTAGGTGTCGGATGTCGAAGTTCAGGGTGTCCAGGTATTCCGCTCCGTAGTTTCCTGCATCTAGGTGTCAGACGTGGAAGTTCAGGTTGTTCAGGAATTCCGCTTCGTAGTTTTCTGTATCTGGGTGCCGGATGTGGAAGTTCAGGGTGTCCAGGTATTCTGCTTCGTAGTTTTCTGTATATAGGTGTCGGATGTGGAATTCCAGGGTGTCCAGGTATTCCGCTTCGTAGTCTTCTGTATCTAGGTGTCGGATGTGGAAGTTCAGGGTTTCCAGGTATTCCGCTTCGTAGTTTTCTGTATCTGGGTGCCGGATGTGGAAGTTCAGGGTGTCCAGGTATTCCGCTTCGTAGTTTTCTGTATATAGATGTCGGATGTGGAAGTCCAGGTTGTCCAGGTATTCCGCTTCGTAGTCTTCTGTATCTAGGTGTCGGATGTGGAAGTTCAGGGTTTCCAGGTATTCCGCTTCGTAGTTTTCTGTATCTAGTTGCCGGATGTGGAAGTTCAGGGTGTCCAGGTATTCCGCTTCGTAGTTTTCTGTATCTCGGTGTCGGATGTCGAAGTTCAGGGTGTCCAGGTATTCCGCTCCGTAGTTTCCTGCTTCTAGGTGTCAGACGTGGAAGTTCGGGTTGTTCAGGTATTCCGCTTCGTAGTTTTCTGTATCTAGGTGTCGGATGTGGAAGTTCAGGGTGTCCAGGTATTCCGCTTCGTAGTTTTCTGTATCTAGTTGCTGGATGTGGATGTTTAGGGTGCCCAGGTATTCCGCTTCGTAGTTTTCTGTATCTAGGTATCGGATATCGAAGTTCAGGGTGTCCAGGTATTCCGCTCCGTAGTTTCCTGCATCTAGGTGTCAGTCGTGGAAGTTCAGGTTGTTCAGGTATTCCGCTTCGTAGTTTTCTGTATCCGGGTGCCGGATGTGGAAGTTCAGGGTGTCCAGGTATTCCGCTTCGTAGTTTTCTGTATATAGGTGTCGGATGTGGAAGTCCAGGGTGTCCAGGTATTCCGGTTCGTAGTCTTCTGTATCTAGGTGTCTGATGTGGAAGTTCAGGGTTTCCTGGTATTCCGCTCCGTAGTTTCCTGCATCTAGGTGTCAGTCGTGGAAGTTCAGGTTGTTCAGGTATTCCGCTTTGTAGTTTTCTGTATCTGGGTGCCGGATGTGGAAGTTCAGGGTGTCCAGGTATTCCGCTTCGTAGTTTTCTGTATATAGGTGTCGGATGTGGAATTCCAGGGTGCCCAGGTATTCCACTTCGTATTCTTCTGTATCTAGGTGTCGGATGTGGAAGTTCAGGGTTTCCAGGTATTCCGCTTCGTAGTTTTCTGTATCTAGTTGCCGGATGTGGAAGTTCAGGGTGTCCAGCTATTCCGCTTCGTAGTTTTCTGTATCTAGGTGTCGGATGTCGAAGTTCAGGGTGTCCAAGTATTCCGCTCCGTAGTTTCCTGCATCTAGGTGTCGGATGTCGAAGTTCAGGGTGTCCAAGTATTCCGCTCCGTAGTTTCCTGCATCTAGGTGTCAGACGTGGAAGTTCAGGTTCTTCAGGTATTCCGCTTCGTAGTTTTCTGTATCTAGGTGTCGGATGTGGAAGTCCAGGGTGTCCAGGTATTCCGCTTCGTAGTTTTCTGTATCTGGGTACCGGATGTGGAAGTTCAGGGTGTCCAGGTATTCCGCTTCGTAGTTTTCTGTATCTAGTTGCCGGATGTGGAAGTTCAGGGTGCCCAGGTATTCCGCTTCGTAGTTTTCTGTATCTAGGTGTCGGATGTCGAAGTTCAGGGTGTCCAGGTATTCCGCTCCGTAGTTTCCTGCATCTAGGTGTCAGACGTGGAAGTTCAGGTTCTTCAGGTATTCCGCTTCGTAGTTTTCTGTATCTAGGTGTCGGATGTGGAAGTCCAGGGTGTCCAAGTATTCCGCTTCGTAGTTTTCTGTATCTGGTTGCCGGATGTGGAAGTCCAGGGTGTCCAGGTATTCCGTTTCGTAGTCTTCTGTATCTAGGTGTCGGATGTGGAAGTTCAGGGTTTCCAGGTATTCCGCTTCGTAGTTTTCTGTATCTAGTTGCCGGATGTGGAAGTTCAGGGTGTCCAGGTATTCCGCTTCGTAGTTTTCTGTATCTAGGTGTCGGATGTCGAAGTTCAGGGTGTCCAGGTATTCCGCTCCGTAGTTTCCTGCATCTAGGTGTCGGATGTGGAAGTCCAGGGTGTCCAGGTATTCCGCTTCGTAGTTTTCTGTATCTGGGTGCCGGATGTGGAAGTTCAGGGTGTCCAGGTATTCCGCTTCGTAGTTTTCTGTATCTAGGTGTCGGATGTCGAAGTTCAGGGTGTCCAGGTATTCCGCTCCGTAGTTTCCTGCATCTAGGTGTCAGACGTGGAAGTTCAGGTTCTTCAGGTATTCCGCTTCGTAGTTTTCTGAATCTAGGTGTCGGATGTGGAACTCCAGGGTGTCCAGGTATTCCGCTTCGTAGTTTTCTGTATCTGGGTGCCGGATGTGGAAGTTCAGGGTGTCCAGGTATTCCGCTTCGTAGTTTTCTGGATATAGGTGTCGGATGTGGAAGTTCAGGGTTTCCAGGTATTCCGCTTCGTAGTTTTCTGTATCTAGTTGCCGGATGTGGAAGTTCAGGGTGTCCAGGTATTCCGCTTCGTAGTTTTCTGTATCTAGGTGTCGGATGTGGAAGTCCAGGGTGTCCAGGTATTCCGCTTCGTAGTCTTCTGTATCTAGGTGTCGGATGTGGAAGTTCAGGGTTTCCAGGTATTCCGCTTCGTAGTTTTCTGTATCTAGTTGCCGGATGTGGAAGTTCAGGGTGTCCAGGTATTCCGCTTCGTAGTTTTCTGTATCTCGGTGTCGGATGTCGAAGTTCAGGGTGTCCAGGTATTCCGCTCCGTAGTTTCCTGCTTCTAGGTGTCAGACGTGGAAGTTCGGGTTGTTCAGGTATTCCGCTTCGTAGTTTTCTGTATCTAGGTGTCGGATGTGGAAGTCCAGGGTGTCCAGGTATTCCGCTTCGTAGTTTTCTGTATATAGATGTCGGATGTGGAAGTCCAGGGTGTCCAGGTATTCCGCTTCGTAGTCTTCTGTATCTAGGTGTCGGATGTCGAAGTTCAGGGTGTCCAGGTATTCCGCTCCGTAGTTTCCTGCTTCTAGGTGTCAGACGTGGAAGTTCGGGTTGTTCAGGTATTCCGCTTCGTAGTTTTCTGTATCTAGGTGTCGGATGTGGAAGTTCAGGGTGTCCAGGTATTCCGCTTCGTAGTTTTCTGTATCTAGTTGCTGGATGTGGATGTTTAGGGTGCCCAGGTATTCCGCTTCGTAGTTTTCTGTATCTAGGTATCGGATGTCGAAGTTCAGGGTGTCCAGGTATTCCGCTTCGTAGTCTTCTGTATCTAGGTGTCGGATGTGGAAGTTCAGGGTTTCCAGGTATTCCGCTTCGTAGTTTTCTGTATCTAGTTGCCGGATGTGGAAGTTCAGGGTGTCCAGGTATTCCGCTTCGTAGTTTTCTGTATCTCGGTGTCGGATGTCGAAGTTCAGGGTGTCCAGGTATTCCGCTCCGTAGTTTCCTGCTTCTAGGTGTCAGACGTGGAAGTTCGGGTTGTTCAGGTATTCCGCTTCGTAGTTTTCTGTATCTAGGTGTCGGATGTGGAAGTTCAGGGTGTCCAGGTATTCCGCTTCGTAGTTTTCTGTATCTAGTTGCTGGATGTGGATGTTTAGGGTGCCCAGGTATTCCGCTTCGTAGTTTTCTGTATCTAGGTATCGGATGTCGAAGTTCAGGGTGTCCAGGTATTCCGCTCCGTAGTTTCCTGCATCTAGGTGTCAGACGTGGAAGTTCAGGTATTCAGGTATTCCGCTTCGTAGTTTTCTGTATCTGGGTGTCGGATGTGGAAGTTCAGGGTTTCCAGGTATTCCGCTTCGTAGTTTTCTGTATCTAGTTGCCGGATGTGGAAGTTCAGGGTGTCCAGGTATTCCGCTTCGTAGTTTTCTGTATCTAGGTGTCGGAGGTCGAAGTTCAGGGTGTCCAGGTATTCCGTTCCGTAGATTCCTGCATCTTGGTGTCAGACGTGCAAGTTCAGGTTCTTCAGGTATTCCGCTTCGTAGTTTTCTGTATCTAGGTGTCGGATGTGGAAGTCCAGGGTGTCCAGGTATTCCGCTTCGTAGTTTTCTGTATATAGATGTCGGATGTGGAAGTCCAGGGTGTCCAGGTATTCCGCTTCGTAGTCTTCTGTATCTAGGTGTCGGATGTGGAAGTTCAGGGTTTCCAGGTATTCCGCTTCGTAGTTTTCTGTATCTAGTTGCCGGATGTGGAAGTTCAGGGTGTCCAGGTATTCCGCTTCGTAGTTTTCTGTATCTAGGTGTCGGATGTCGAAGTTCAGGGTGTCCAGGTATTCCGCTCCGTAGTTTCCTGCTTCTAGGTGTCAGACGTGGAAGTTCGGGTTGTTCAGGTATTCCGCTTCGTAGTTTTCTGTATCTAGGTGTCGGATGTGGAAGTTCAGGGTGTCCAGGTATTCCGCTTCGTAGTTTTCTGTATCTAGTTGCTGGATGTGGATGTTTAGGGTGCCCAGGTATTCCGCTTCGTAGTTTTCTGTATCTAGGTATCGGATGTCGAAGTTCAGGGTGTCCAGGTATTCCGCTTCGTAGTCTTCTGTATCTAGGTGTCGGATGTGGAAGTTCAGGGTTTCCAGGTATTCCGCTTCGTAGTTTTCTGTATCTAGTTGCCGGATGTGGAAGTTCAGGGTGTCCAGGTATTCCGCTTCGTAGTTTTCTGTATCTCGGTGTCGGATGTCGAAGTTCAGGGTGTCCAGGTATTCCGCTCCGTAGTTTCCTGCTTCTAGGTGTCAGACGTGGAAGTTCGGGTTGTTCAGGTATTCCGCTTCGTAGTTTTCTGTATCTAGGTGTCGGATGTGGAAGTTCAGGGTGTCCAGGTATTCCGCTTCGTAGTTTTCTGTATCTAGTTGCTGGATGTGGATGTTTAGGGTGCCCAGGTATTCCGCTTCGTAGTTTTCTGTATCTAGGTATCGGATGTCGAAGTTCAGGGTGTCCAGGTATTCCGCTTCGTAGTCTTCTGTATCTAGGTGTCGGATGTGGAAGTTCAGGGTTTCCAGGTATTCCGCTTCGTAGTTTTCTGTATCTAGTTGCCGGATGTGGAAGTTCAGGGTGTCCAGGTATTCCGCTTCGTAGTTTTCTGTATCTCGGTGTCGGATGTCGAAGTTCAGGGTGTCCAGGTATTCCGCTCCGTAGTTTCCTGCTTCTAGGTGTCAGACGTGGAAGTTCGGGTTGTTCAGGTATTCCGCTTCGTAGTTTTCTGTATCTAGGTGTCGGATGTGGAAGTTCAGGGTGTCCAGGTATTCCGCTTCGTAGTTTTCTGTATCTAGTTGCTGGATGTGGATGTTTAGGGTGCCCAGGTATTCCGCTTCGTAGTTTTCTGTATCTAGGTATCGGATGTCGACGTTCAGGGTGTCCAGGTATTCCGCTCCGTAGTTTCCTGCATCTAGGTGTCAGACGTGGAAGTTCAGGTTGTTCAGGTATTCCGCTTCGTAGTTTTCTGTATCTGGGTGTCGGATGTGGAAGTTCAGGGTTTCCAGGTATTCCGCTTCGTAGTTTTCTGTATCTAGTTGCCGGATGTGGAAGTTCAGGGTGTCCAGGTATTCCGCTTCGTAGTTTTCTGTATCTAGGTGTCGGAGGTCGAAGTTCAGGGTGTCCAGGTATTCCGTTCCGTAGATTCCTGCATCTTGGTGTCAGACGTGCAAGTTCAGGTTCTTCAGGTATTCCGCTTCGTAGTTTTCTGTATCTAGGTGTCGGATGTGGAAGTCCAGGGTGTCCAGGTATTCCGCTTCGTAGTTTTCTGTATATAGATGTCGGATGTGGAAGTCCAGGGTGTCCAGGTATTCCGCTTCGTAGTCTTCTGTATCTAGGTGTCGGATGTGGAAGTTCAGGGTTTCCAGGTATTCCGCTTCGTAGTTTTCTGTATCTAGTTGCCGGATGTGGAAGTTCAGGGTGTCCAGGTATTCCGCTTCGTAGTTTTCTGTATCTAGGTGTCGGATGTCGAAGTTCAGGGTGTCCAGGTATTCCGCTCCGTAGTTTCCTGCTTCTAGGTGTCAGACGTGGAAGTTCGGGTTGTTCAGGTATTCCGCTTCGTAGTTTTCTGTATCTAGGTGTCGGATGTGGAAGTTCAGGGTGTCCAGGTATTCCGCTTCGTAGTTTTCTGTATCTAGTTGCTGGATGTGGATGTTTAGGGTGCCCAGGTATTCCGCTTCGTAGTTTTCTGTATCTAGGTATCGGATGTCGAAGTTCAGGGTGTCCAGGTATTCCGCTTCGTAGTCTTCTGTATCTAGGTGTCGGATGTGGAAGTTCAGGGTTTCCAGGTATTCCGCTTCGTAGTTTTCTGTATCTAGTTGCCGGATGTGGAAGTTCAGGGTGTCCAGGTATTCCGCTTCGTAGTTTTCTGTATCTCGGTGTCGGATGTCGAAGTTCAGGGTGTCCAGGTATTCCGCTCCGTAGTTTCCTGCTTCTAGGTGTCAGACGTGGAAGTTCGGGTTGTTCAGGTATTCCGCTTCGTAGTTTTCTGTATCTAGGTGTCGGATGTGGAAGTTCAGGGTGTCCAGGTATTCCGCTTCGTAGTTTTCTGTATCTAGTTGCTGGATGTGGATGTTTAGGGTGCCCAGGTATTCCGCTTCGTAGTTTTCTGTATCTAGGTATCGGATGTCGAAGTTCAGGGTGTCCAGGTATTCCGCTCCGTAGTTTCCTGCATCTAGGTGTCAGACGTGGAAGTTCAGGTTGTTCAGGTATTCCGCTTCGTAGTTTTCTGTATCTGGGTGCCGGATGTGGAAGTTCAGGGTGTCCAGGTATTCCGCTTCGTAGTTTTCTGTATATAGGTGTCGGATGTGGAAGTCCAGGGTGTCCAGGTATTCCGCTCCGTAGTCTTCTGTATCTAGGTGTCGGATGTGGAAGTTCAGGGTTTCCAGGTATTCCGCTTCGTAGTTTTCTGTATCTAGTTGCCGGATGTGGAAGTTCAGGGTGTCCAGGCATTCCGCTTCGTAGTTTACTGTATCTAGGTGTCGGATGTCGAAGTTCAGGGTGTCCAGGTATTCCGCTCCGTAGTTTCCTGCATCTAGGTGTCAGACGTGGAAGTTCAGGTTGTTCAGGTATTCCGCTTCGTAGTTTTCTGTATCTGGGTGCCGGATGTGGAAGTTCAGGGTGTCCAGGTATTCCGCTTCGTAGTTTTCTGTATATAGGTGTCGGATGTGGAATTCCAGGGTGTCCAGGTATTCCGCTTCGTAGTCTTCTGTATCTAGGTGTCGGATGTGGAAGTTCAGGGTTTCCAGGTATTCCGCTTCGTAGTTTTCTGTATATAGTTGCCGGATGTGGAAGTTCAGGGTGTCCAGGTATTCCGCTTCGTAGTTTTCTGTATCTAGGTGTCGGATGTCGAAGTTCAGGGTGTCCAAGTATTCCGCTCCGTAGTTTCCTGCATCTAGGTGTCAGACGTGGAAGTTCAGGTTCTTCAGGTATTCCGCTTCGTAGTTTTCTGTATCTAGGTGTCGGATGTGGAACTCCAGGGTGTCCAGGTATTCCGCTTCGTAGTTTTCTGTATCTGGGTGCCGGATGTGGAAGTTCAGGGTGTCCAGGTATTCCGCTTCGTAGTTTTCTGGATATAGGTGTCGGATGTGGAAGTCCAGGGTGTCCAGGTATTCCGCTTCGTAGTCTTCTGTATCTAGGTGTCGGATGTGGAAGTTCAGGGTTTCCCTGTATTCCGCTTCGTAGTTTTCTGTATCTAGTTGCCGGATGTGGAAGTCCAGGGTTTCCAGGTATTCCGCTCCGTAGTTTCCTGCATCTAGGTGTCAGACGTGGAAGTTCAGGTTGTTCAGGTATTCCGCTTCGTAGTTTTCTGTATCTGGGTGCCGGATGTGGAAGTTCAGGGTGTCCAGGTATTCCGCTTCGTAGTTTTCTGTATATAGGTGTCGGATGTGGAATTCCAGGGTGTCCAGGTATTCCGCTTCGTATTCTTCTGTATCTAGGTGTCGGATGTGGAAGTTCAGGGTTTCCAGGTATTCCGCTCCGTAGTTTCCTGCATCTAGGTGTCAGACGTGGAAGTTCAGGTTCTTCAGGTATTCCGCTTCGTAGTTTTCTGTATCTAGGTGTCGGATGTGGAAGTCCAGGGTGTCCAGGTATTCCGCTTCGTAGTTTTCTGTATCTGGGTGCCGGATGTGGAAGTTCAGGGTGTCCAGGTATTCCGCTTCGTAGTTTTCTGTATCTAGTTGCCGGATGTGGAAGTTCAGGGTGCCCAGGTATTCCGCTTCGTAGTTTTCTGTATCTAGGTGTCGGATGTCGAAGTTCAGGGTGTCCAGGTATTCCGCTCCGTAGTTTCCTGCATCTAGGTGTCAGACGTGGAAGTTCAGGTTCTTCAGGTATTCCGCTTCGTAGTTTTCTGTATCTAGGTGTCGGATGTGGAAGTCCAGGGTGTCCAAGTATTCCGCTTCGTAGTTTTCTGTATCTGGTTGCCGGATGTGGAAGTCCAGGGTGTCCAGGTATTCCGTTTCGTAGTCTTCTGTATCTAGGTGTCGGATGTGGAAGTTCAAGGTTTCCAGGTATTCCGCTTCGTAGTTTTCTGTATCTAGTTGCCGGATGTGGAAGTTCAGGGTGTCCAGGTATTCCGCTTCGTAGTTTTCTGTATCTAGGTGTCGGATGTCGAAATTCAGGGTGTCCAGGTATTCCGCTCCGTAGTTTCCTGCATCTAGGTGTCGGATGTGGAAGTCCAGGGTGTCCAGGTATTCCGCTTCGTAGTTTTCTGTATCTGGGTGCCGGATGTGGAAGTTCAGGGTGTCCAGGTATTCCGCTTCGTAGTTTTCTGTATCTAGGTGTCGGATGTCGAAGTTCAGGGTGTCCAGGTATTCCGCTCCGTCGTTTCCTGCATCTAGGTGTCAGACGTGGAAGTTCAGGTTCTTCAGGTATTCCGCTTCGTAGTTTTCTGAATCTAGGTGTCGGATGTGGAACTCCAGGGTGTCCAGGTATTCCGCTTCGTAGTTTTCTGTATCTGGGTGCCGGATGTGGAAGTTCAGGGTGTCCAGGTATTCCGCTTCGTAGTTTTCTGGATATAGGTGTCGGATGTGGAAGTTCAGTGTTTCCAGGTATTCCGCTTCGTAGTTTTCTGTATCTAGTTGCCGGATGTGGAAGTTCAGGGTGTCCAGGTATTCCGCTTCGTAGTTTTCTGTATCTAGGTGTCGGATGTGGAAGTCCAGGGTGTCCAGGTATTCCGCTTCGTAGTTTTCTGTATCTAGTTGCTGGATGTGGATGTTTAGGGTGCCCAGGTATTCCGCTTCGTAGTTTTCTGTATCTAGGTATCGGATGTCGAAGTTCAGGGTGTCCAGGTATTCCGCTTCGTAGTCTTCTGTATCTAGGTGTCGGATGTGGAAGTTCAGGGTTTCCAGGTATTCCGCTTCGTAGTTTTCTGTATCTAGTTGCCGGATGTGGAAGTTCAGGGTGTCCAGGTATTCCGCTTCGTAGTTTTCTGTATCTCGGTGTCGGATGTCGAAGTTCAGGGTGTCCAGGTATTCCGCTCCGTAGTTTCCTGCTTCTAGGTGTCAGACGTGGAAGTTCGGGTTGTTCAGGTATTCCGCTTCGTAGTTTTCTGTATCTAGGTGTCGGATGTGGAAGTTCAGGGTGTCCAGGTATTCCGCTTCGTAGTTTTCTGTATCTAGTTGCTGGATGTGGATGTTTAGGGTGCCCAGGTATTCCGCTTCGTAGTTTTCTGTATCTAGGTATCGGATGTCGAAGTTCAGGGTGTCCAGGTATTCCGCTCCGTAGTTTCCTGCATCTAGGTGTCAGACGTGGAAGTTCAGGTTGTTCAGGTATTCCGCTTCGTAGTTTTCTGTATCTGGGTGCCGGATGTGGAAGTTCAGGGTGTCCAGGTATTCCGATTCGTAGTTTTCTGTATATAGGTGTCGGATGTGGAAGTCCAGGGTGTCCAGGTATTCCGCTCCGTAGTCTTCTGTATCTAGGTGTCGGATGTGGAAGTTCAGGGTTTCCAGGTATTCCGCTTCGTAGTTTTCTGTATCTAGTTGCCGGATGTGGAAGTTCAGGGTGTCCAGGCATTCCGCTTCGTAGTTTACTGTATCTAGGTGTCGGATGTCGAAGTTCAGGGTGTCCAGGTATTCCGCTCCGTAGTTTCCTGCATCTAGGTGTCAGACGTGGAAGTTCAGGTTGTTCAGGTATTCCGCTTCGTAGTTTTCTGTATCTGGGTGCCGGATGTGGAAGTTCAGGGTGTCCAGGTATTCCGCTTCGTAGTTTTCTGTATATAGGTGTCGGATGTGGAATTCCAGGGTGTCCAGGTATTCCGCTTCGTAGTCTTCTGTATCTAGGTGTCGGATGTGGAAGTTCAGGGTTTCCAGGTATTCCGCTTCGTAGTTTTCTGTATATAGTTGCCGGATGTGGAAGTTCAGGGTGTCCAGGTATTCCGCTTCGTAGTTTTCTGTATCTAGGTGTCGGATGTCGAAGTTCAGGGTGTCCAAGTATTCTGCTCCGTAGTTTCCTGCATCTAGGTGTCAGACGTGGAAGTTCAGGTTCTTCAGGTATTCCGCTTCGTAGTTTTCTGTATCTAGGTGTCGGATGTGGAACTCCAGGGTGTCCAGGTATTCCGCTTCGTAGTTTTCTGTATCTGGGTGCCGGATGTGGAAGTTCAGGGTGTCCAGGTATTCCGCTTCGTAGTTTTCTGTATCTAGTTGCCGGATGTGGAAGTTCAGGGTGTCCAGGTATTCCGCTTCGTAGTTTTCTGTATCTAGGTGTCGGAGGTCGAAGTTCAGGGTGTCCAGGTATTCCGTTCCGTAGATTCCTGCATCTTGGTGTCAGACGTGCAAGTTCAGGTTCTTCAGGTATTCCGCTTCGTAGTTTTCTGTATCTAGGTGTCGGATGTGGAAGTCCAGGGTGCCCAGGTATTCCGCTTCGTAGTTTTCTGTATCTAGGTATCGGATGTCGACGTTCAGGGTGTCCAGGTATTCCGCTCCGTAGTTTCCTGCATCTAGGTGTCAGACGTGGAAGTTCAGGTTGTTCAGGTATTCCGCTTCGTAGTTTTCTGTATCTGGGTGTCGGATGTGGAAGTTCAGGGTTTCCAGGTATTCCGCTTCGTAGTTTTCTGTATCTAGTTGCCGGATGTGGAAGTTCAGGGTGTCCAGGTATTCCGCTTCGTAGTTTTCTGTATCTAGGTGTCGGAGGTCGAAGTTCAGGGTGTCCAGGTATTCCGTTCCGTAGATTCCTGCATCTTGGTGTCAGACGTGCAAGTTCAGGTTCTTCAGGTATTCCGCTTCGTAGTTTTCTGTATCTAGGTGTCGGATGTGGAAGTCCAGGGTGTCCAGGTATTCCGCTTCGTAGTTTTCTGTATATAGATGTCGGATGTGGAAGTCCAGGGTGTCCAGGTATTCCGCTTCGTAGTTTTCTGTATCTAGTTGCCGGATGTGGAAGTTCAGGGTGTCCAGGTATTCCGCTTCGTAGTTTTCTGTATCTAGGTGTCGGATGTCGAAGTTCAGGGTGTCCAGGTATTCCGCTTCGTAGTTTTCTGTATCTAGTTGCTGGATGTGGATGTTTAGGGTGCCCAGGTATTCCGCTTCGTAGTTTTCTGTATCTAGGTATCGGATGTCGAAGTTCAGGGTGTCCAGGTATTCCGCTTCGTAGTCTTCTGTATCTAGGTGTCGGATATGGAAGTTCAGGGTTTCCAGGTATTCCGCTTCGTAGTTTTCTGTATCTAGTTGCCGGATGTGGAAGTTCAGGTTGTCCAGGTATTCCGCTTCGTAGTTTTCTGTATCTCGGTGTCGGATGTCGAAGTTCAGGGTGTCCAGGTATTCCGCTCCGTAGTTTCCTGCTTCTAGGTGTCAGACGTGGAAGTTCGGGTTGTTCAGGTATTCCGCTCCGTAGTTTCCTGCATCTAGGTGTCAGACGTGGAAGTTCAGGTTGTTCAGGTATTCCGCTTCGTAGTTTTCTGTATCTGGGTGCCGGATGTGGAAGTTCAGGGTGTCCAGGTATTCCGATTCGTAGTTTTCTGTATATAGGTGTCGGATGTGGAAGTCCAGGGTGTCCAGGTATTCCGCTCCGTAGTCTTCTGTATCTAGGTGTCGGATGTGGAAGTTCAGGGTTTCCAGGTATTCCGCTTCGTAGTTTTCTGTATCTAGTTGCCGGATGTGGAAGTTCAGGGTGTCCAGGCATTCCGCTTCGTAGTTTACTGTATCTAGGTGTCGGATGTCGAAGTTCAGGGTGTCCAGGTATTCCGCTCCGTAGTTTCCTGCATCTAGGTGTCAGACGTGGAAGTTCAGGTTGTTCAGGTATTCCGCTTCGTAGTTTTCTGTATCTGGGTGCCGGATGTGGAAGTTCAGGGTGTCCAGGTATTCCGCTTCGTAGTTTTCTGTATATAGGTGTCGGATGTGGAATTCCAGGGTGTCCAGGTATTCCGCTTCGTAGTCTTCTGTATCTAGGTGTCGGATGTGGAAGTTCAGGGTTTCCAGGTATTCCGCTTCGTAGTTTTCTGTATATAGTTGCCGGATGTGGAAGTTCAGGGTGTCCAGGTATTCCGCTTCGTAGTTTTCTGTATCTAGGTGTCGGATGTCGAAGTTCAGGGTGTCCAAGTATTCCGCTCCGTAGTTTCCTGCATCTAGGTGTCAGACGTGGAAGTTCAGGTTCTTCAGGTATTCCGCTTCGTAGTTTTCTGTATCTAGGTGTCGGATGTGGAACTCCAGGGTGTCCAGGTATTCCGCTTCGTAGTTTTCTGTATCTGGGTGCCGGATGTGGAAGTTCAGGGTGTCCAGGTATTCCGCTTCGTAGTTTTCTGGATATAGGTGTCGGATGTGGAAGTCCAGGGTGTCCAGGTATTCCGCTTCGTAGTCTTCTGTATCTAGGTGTCGGATGTGGAAGTTCAGGGTTTCCCTGTATTCCGCTTCGTAGTTTTCTGTATCTAGTTGCCGGATGTGGAAGTCCAGGGTGTCCAGGTATTCCGCTTCGTAGTTTTCTGTATCTGGGTGCCGGATGTGGAAGTTCAGGGTGTCCAAGTATTCCGCTCCGTAGTTTCCTGCATCTAGGTGTCAGACGTGGAAGTTCAGGTTCTTCAGGTATTCCGCTTCGTAGTTTTCTGTATCTAGGTGTCGGATGTGGAACTCCAGGGTGTCCAGGTATTCCGCTTCGTAGTTTTCTGTATCTAGGTGTCGGATGTCGAAGTTCAGGGTGTCCAGGTATTCCGCTCCGTAGTTTCCTGCATCTAGGTGTCGGATGTGGAAGTCCAGGGTGTCCAGGTATTCCGCTTCGTAGTTTTCTGTATCTCGGTGCCGGATGTGGAAGTTCAGGGTGTCCAGGTATTCCGCTTCGTAGTTTTCTGTATCTAGTTGCCGGATGTGGAAGTTCAGAGTGCCCAGGTATTCCGCTTCGTAGTTTTCTGTATCTAGGTATCGGATATCGAAGTTCAGGGTGTCCAGGTATTCCGCTCCGTAGTTTCCTGCATCTAGGTGTCAGACGTGGAAGTTCAGGTTGTTCAGGTATTCCGCTTCGTAGTTTTCTGTATCCGGGTGCCGGATGTGGAAGTTCAGGGTGTCCAGGTATTCCGCTTCGTAGTTTTCTGTATATAGGTGTCGGATGTGGAATTCCAGGGTGTCCAGGTATTCCGCTTCGTATTCTTCTGTATCTAGGTGTCGGATGTGGAAGTTCAGGGTTTCCAGGTATTCCGCTCCGTAGTTTCCTTCATCTAGGTGTCAGACGTGGAAGTTCAGGTTCTTCAGGTATTCCGCTTCGTAGTTTTCTGTATCTAGGTGTCGGATGTGGAAGTCCAGGGTGTCCAGGTATTCCGCTTCGTAGTTTTCTGTATCTGGGTGCCGGATGTGGAAGTTCAGGGTGTCCAGGTATTCCGCTTCGTAGTTTTCTGTATCTAGTTGCCGGATGTGGAAGTTCAGGGTGCCCAGGTATTCCGCTTCGTAGTTTTCTGTATCTAGGTGTCGGATGTCGAAGTTCAGGGTGTCCAGGTATTCCGCTTCGTAGTCTTCTGTATCTAGGTGTCGGATGTGGAAGTTCAGGGTTTCCAGGTATTCCGCTCCGTAGTTTCCTGCATCTAGGTGTCAGACGTGGAAGTTCAGGTTCTTCAGGTATTCCGCTTCGTAGTTTTCTGTATCTAGGTGTCGGATGTGGAAGTCCAGGGTGTCCAAGTATTCCGCTTCGTAGTTTTCTGTATCTGGTTGCCGGATGTGGAAGTCCAGGGTGTCCAGGTATTCCGTTTCGTAGTCTTCTGTATCTAGGTGTCGGATGTGGAAGTTCAGGGTTTCCAGGTATTCCGCTTCGTAGTTTTCTGTATCTAGTTGCCGGATGTGGAAGTTCAGGGTGTCCAGGTATTCCGCTTCGTAGTTTTCTGTATCTAGGTGTCGGATGTCGAAATTCAGTGTGTCCAGGTATTCCGCTCCGTAGTTTCCTGCATCTAGGTGTCGGATGTGGAAGTCCAGGGTGTCCAGGTATTCCGCTTCGTAGTTTTCTGTATCTGGGTGCCGGATGTGGAAGTTCAGGGTGTCCAGGTATTCCGCTTCGTAGTTTTCTGTATCTAGGTGTCGGATGTCGAAGTTCAGGGTGTCCAGGTATTCCGCTCCGTCGTTTCCTGCATCTAGGTGTCAGACGTGGAAGTTCAGGTTCTTCAGGTATTCCGCTTCGTAGTTTTCTGAATCTAGGTGTCGGATGTGGAACTCCAGGGTGTCCAGGTATTCCGCTTCGTAGTTTTCTGTATCTGGGTGCCGGATGTGGAAGTTCAGGGTGTCCAGGTATTCCGCTTCGTAGTTTTCTGGATATAGGTGTCGGATGTGGAAGTTCAGGGTTTCCAGGTATTCCGCTTCGTAGTTTTCTGTATCTAGTTGCCGGATGTGGAAGTTCAGGGTGTCCAGGTATTCCGCTTCGTAGTTTTCTGTATCTAGGTGTCGGATGTGGAAGTCCAGGGTGTCCAGGTATTCCGCTTCGTAGTCTTCTGTATCTCGGTGTCGGATGTCGAAGTTCAGGGTGTCCAGGTATTCCGCTCCGTAGTTTCCTGCTTCTAGGTGTCAGACGTGGAAGTTCGGGTTGTTCAGGTATTCCGCTTCGTAGTTTTCTGTATCTAGGTGTCGGATGTGGAAGTTCAGGGTGTCCAGGTATTCCGCTTCGTAGTTTTCTGTATCTAGTTGCTGGATGTGGATGTTTAGGGTGCCCAGGTATTCCGCTTCGTAGTTTTCTGTATCTAGGTATCGGATGTCGACGTTCAGGGTGTCCAGGTATTCCGCTCCGTAGTTTCCTGCATCTAGGTGTCAGACGTGGAAGTTCAGGTTGTTCAGGTATTCCGCTTCGTAGTTTTCTGTATCTAGTTGCCGGATGTGGAAGTTCAGGGTGTCCAGGTATTCCGCTTCGTAGTTTTCTGTATCTAGGTGTCGGATGTGGAAGTCCAGGGTGTCCAGGTATTCCGCTTCGTAGTCTTCTGTATCTCGGTGTCGGATGTCGAAGTTCAGGGTGTCCAGGTATTCCGCTCCGTAGTTTCCTGCTTCTAGGTGTCAGACGTGGAAGTTCGGGTTGTTCAGGTATTCCGCTTCGTAGTTTTCTGTATCTAGGTGTCGGATGTGGAAGTTCAGGGTGTCCAGGTATTCCGCTTCGTAGTTTTCTGTATCTAGTTGCTGGATGTGGATGTTTAGGGTGCCCAGGTATTCCGCTTCGTAGTTTTCTGTATCTAGGTATCGGATGTCGACGTTCAGGGTGTCCAGGTATTCCGCTCCGTAGTTTCCTGCATCTAGGTGTCAGACGTGGAAGTTCAGGTTGTTCAGGTATTCCGCTTCGTAGTTTTCTGTATCTGGGTGTCGGATGTGGAAGTTCAGGGTTTCCAGGTATTCCGCTTCGTAGTTTTCTGTATCTAGTTGCCGGATGTGGAAGTTCAGGGTGTCCAGGTATTCCGCTTCGTAGTTTTCTGTATCTAGGTGTCGGAGGTCGAAGTTCAGGGTGTCCAGGTATTCCGTTCCGTAGATTCCTGCATCTTGGTGTCAGACGTGCAAGTTCAGGTTCTTCAGGTATTCCGCTTCGTAGTTTTCTGTATCTAGGTGTCGGATGTGGAAGTCCAGGGTGTCCAGGTATTCCGCTTCGTAGTTTTCTGTATATAGATGTCGGATGTGGAAGTCCAGGGTGTCCAGGTATTCCGCTTCGTAGTCTTCTGTATCTAGGTGTCGGATGTGGAAGTTCAGGGTTTCCAGGTATTCCGCTTCGTAGTTTTCTGTATCTAGTTGCCGGATGTGGAAGTTCAGGGTGTCCAGGTATTCCGCTTCGTAGTTTTCTGTATCTAGGTGTCGGATGTCGAAGTTCAGGGTGTCCAGGTATTCCGCTCCGTAGTTTCCTGCTTCTAGGTGTCAGACGTGGAAGTTCGGGTTGTTCAGGTATTCCGCTTCGTAGTTTTCTGTATCTAGGTGTCGGATGTGGAAGTTCAGGGTGTCCAGGTATTCCGCTTCGTAGTTTTCTGTATCTAGTTGCTGGATGTGGATGTTTAGGGTGCCCAGGTATTCCGCTTCGTAGTTTTCTGTATCTAGGTATCGGATGTCGAAGTTCAGGGTGTCCAGGTATTCCGCTTCGTAGTCTTCTGTATCTAGGTGTCGGATGTGGAAGTTCAGGGTTTCCAGGTATTCCGCTTCGTAGTTTTCTGTATCTAGTTGCCGGATGTGGAAGTTCAGGGTGTCCAGGTATTCCGCTTCGTAGTTTTCTGTATCTCGGTGTCGGATGTCGAAGTTCAGGGTGTCCAGGTATTCCGCTCCGTAGTTTCCTGCTTCTAGGTGTCAGACGTGGAAGTTCGGGTTGTTCAGGTATTCCGCTTCGTAGTTTTCTGTATCTAGGTGTCGGATGTGGAAGTTCAGGGTGTCCAGGTATTCCGCTTCGTAGTTTTCTGTATCTAGTTGCTGGATGTGGATGTTTAGGGTGCCCAGGTATTCCGCTTCGTAGTTTTCTGTATCTAGGTATCGGATGTCGAAGTTCAGGGTGTCCAGGTATTCCGCTCCGTAGTTTCCTGCATCTAGGTGTCAGACGTGGAAGTTCAGGTTGTTCAGGTATTCCGCTTCGTAGTTTTCTGTATCTGGGTGCCGGATGTGGAAGTTCAGGGTGTCCAGGTATTCCGCTTCGTAGTTTTCTGTATATAGGTGTCGGATGTGGAAGTCCAGGGTGTCCAGGTATTCCGCTCCGTAGTCTTCTGTATCTAGGTGTCGGATGTGGAAGTTCAGGGTTTCCAGGTATTCCGCTTCGTAGTTTTCTGTATCTAGTTGCCGGATGTGGAAGTTCAGGGTGTCCAGGCATTCCGCTTCGTAGTTTACTGTATCTAGGTGTCGGATGTCGAAGTTCAGGGTTTCCAGGTATTCCGCTTCGTAGTTTCCTGCATCTAGGTGTCAGACGTGGAAGTTCAGGTTGTTCAGGTATTCCGCTTCGTAGTTTTCTGTATCTGGGTGCCGGATGTGGAAGTTCAGGGTGTCCAGGTATTCCGCTTCGTAGTTTTCTGTATATAGGTGTCGGATGTGGAATTCCAGGGTGTCCAGGTATTCCGCTTCGTAGTCTTCTGTATCTAGGTGTCGGATGTGGAAGTTCAGGGTTTCCAGGTATTCCGCTTCGTAGTTTTCTGTATATAGTTGCCGGATGTGGAAGTTCAGGGTGTCCAGGTATTCCGCTTCGTAGTTTTCTGTATCTAGGTGTCGGATGTCGAAGTTCAGGGTGTCCAAGTATTCCGCTCCGTAGTTTCCTGCATCTAGGTGTCAGACGTGGAAGTTCAGGTTCTTCAGGTATTCCGCTTCGTAGTTTTCTGTATCTAGGTGTCGGATGTGGAACTCCAGGGTGTCCAGGTATTCCGCTTCGTAGTTTTCTGTATCTGGGTGCCGGATGTGGAAGTTCAGGGTGTCCAGGTATTCCGCTTCGTAGTTTTCTGGATATAGGTGTCGGATGTGGAAGTCCAGGGTGTCCAGGTATTCCGCTTCGTAGTCTTCTGTATCTAGGTGTCGGATGTGGAAGTTCAGGGTTTCCCTGTATTCCGCTTCGTAGTTTTCTGTATCTAGTTGCCGGATGTGGAAGTCCAGGGTGTCCAGGTATTCCGCTTCGTAGTTTTCTGTATCTGGGTGCCGGATGTGGAAGTTCAGGGTGTCCAAGTATTCCGCTCCGTAGTTTCCTGCATCTAGGTGTCAGACGTGGAAGTTCAGGTTCTTCAGGTATTCCGCTTCGTAGTTTTCTGTATCTAGGTGTCGGATGTGGAACTCCAGGGTGTCCAGGTATTCCGCTTCGTAGTTTTCTGTATCTAGGTGTCGGATGTCGAAGTTCAGGGTGCCCAGGTATTCCGCTTCGTAGTTTTCTGTATCTAGGTATCGGATGTCGAAGTTCAGGGTGTCCAGGTATTCCGCTCCGTAGTTTCCTGCATCTAGGTGTCAGACGTGGAAGTTCAGGTTGTTCAGGTATTCCGCTTCGTAGTTTTCTGTATCTGGGTGCCGGATGTGGAAGTTCAGGGTGTTCAGGTATTCCGCTTCGTAGTTTTCTGTATATAGGTGTCGGATGTGGAAGTCCAGGGTGTCCAGGTATTCCGCTCCGTAGTCTTCTGTATCTAGGTGTCGGATGTGGAAGTCCAGGGTGTCCATGTATTCCGCTTCGTAGTTTTCTGTATCTAGGTGTCGGATGTGGAACTCCAGGGTGTCCAGGTATTCCGCTTCGTAGTTTTCTGTATCTAGGTGTCGGATGTCGAAGTTCAGGGTGTCCAGGTATTCCGCTCCGTAGTTTCCTGCATCTAGGTGTCGGATGTGGAAGTCCAGGGTGTCCAGGTATTCCGCTTCGTAGTTTTCTGTATCTGGGTGCCGGATGTGGAAGTTCAGGGTGTCCAAGTATTCCGCTCCGTAGTTTCCTGCATCTAGGTGTCAGACGTGGAAGTTCAGGTTCTTCAGGTATTCCGCTTCGTAGTTTTCTGTATCTAGGTGTCGGATGTGGAAGTTCAGGGTTTCCAGGTATTCCGCTTCGTAGTTTTCTGTATCTAGTTGCCGGATGTGGAAGTTCAGGGTGTCCAGGCATTCCGCTTCGTAGTTTACTGTATCTAGGTGTCGGATGTCGAAGTTCAGGGTTTCCAGGTATTCCGCTTCGTAGTTTCCTGCATCTAGGTGTCAGACGTGGAAGTTCAGGTTGTTCAGGTATTCCGCTTCGTAGTTTTCTGTATCTGGGTGCCGGATGTGGAAGTTCAGGGTGTCCAGGTATTCCGCTTCGTAGTTTTCTGTATATAGGTGTCGGATGTGGAATTCCAGGGTGTCCAGGTATTCCGCTTCGTAGTCTTCTGTATCTAGGTGTCGGATGTGGAAGTTCAGGGTTTCCAGGTATTCCGCTTCGTAGTTTTCTGTATATAGTTGCCGGATGTGGAAGTTCAGGGTGTCCAGGTATTCCGCTTCGTAGTTTTCTGTATCTAGGTGTCGGATGTCGAAGTTCAGGGTGTCCAAGTATTCCGCTCCGTAGTTTCCTGCATCTAGGTGTCAGACGTGGAAGTTCAGGTTCTTCAGGTATTCCGCTTCGTAGTTTTCTGTATCTAGGTGTCGGATGTGGAACTCCAGGGTGTCCAGGTATTCCGCTTCGTAGTTTTCTGTATCTGGGTGCCGGATGTGGAAGTTCAGGGTGTCCAGGTATTCCGCTTCGTAGTTTTCTGGATATAGGTGTCGGATGTGGAAGTCCAGGGTGTCCAGGTATTCCGCTTCGTAGTCTTCTGTATCTAGGTGTCGGATGTGGAAGTTCAGGGTTTCCCTGTATTCCGCTTCGTAGTTTTCTGTATCTAGTTGCCGGATGTGGAAGTCCAGGGTGTCCAGGTATTCCGCTTCGTAGTTTTCTGTATCTGGGTGCCGGATGTGGAAGTTCAGGGTGTCCAAGTATTCCGCTCCGTAGTTTCCTGCATCTAGGTGTCAGACGTGGAAGTTCAGGTTCTTCAGGTATTCCGCTTCGTAGTTTTCTGTATCTAGGTGTCGGATGTGGAACTCCAGGGTGTCCAGGTATTCCGCTTCGTAGTTTTCTGTATCTAGGTGTCGGATGTCGAAGTTCAGGGTGCCCAGGTATTCCGCTTCGTAGTTTTCTGTATCTAGGTATCGGATGTCGAAGTTCAGGGTGTCCAGGTATTCCGCTCCGTAGTTTCCTGCATCTAGGTGTCAGACGTGGAAGTTCAGGTTGTTCAGGTATTCCGCTTCGTAGTTTTCTGTATCTGGGTGCCGGATGTGGAAGTTCAGGGTGTTCAGGTATTCCGCTTCGTAGTTTTCTGTATATAGGTGTCGGATGTGGAAGTCCAGGGTGTCCAGGTATTCCGCTCCGTAGTCTTCTGTATCTAGGTGTCGGATGTGGAAGTCCAGGGTGTCCAGGTATTCCGCTTCGTAGTTTTCTGTATCTAGGTGTCGGATGTGGAACTCCAGGGTGTCCAGGTATTCCGCTTCGTAGTTTTCTGTATCTAGGTGTCGGATGTCGAAGTTCAGGGTGTCCAGGTATTCCGCTCCGTAGTTTCCTGCATCTAGGTGTCGGATGTGGAAGTCCAGGGTGTCCAGGTATTCCGCTTCGTAGTTTTCTGTATCTGGGTGCCGGATGTGGAAGTTCAGGGTGTCCAAGTATTCCGCTCCGTAGTTTCCTGCATCTAGGTGTCAGACGTGGAAGTTCAGGTTCTTCAGGTATTCCGCTTCGTAGTTTTCTGTATCTAGGTGTCGGATGTGGAACTCCAGGGTGTCCAGGTATTCCGCTTCGTAGTTTTCTGTATCTAGGTGTCGGATGTCGAAGTTCAGGGTGTCCAGGTATTCCGCTCCGTAGTTTCCTGCATCTAGGTGTCGGATGTGGAAGTCCAGGGTGTCCAGGTATTCCGCTTCGTAGTTTTCTGTATCTCGGTGCCGGATGTGGAAGTTCAGGGTGTCCAGGTATTCCGCTTCGTAGTTTTCTGTATCTAGGTGTCGGATGTCGAAGTTCAGGGTGTCCAGGTATTCCGCTCCGTAGTTTCCTGCATCTAGGTGTCAGACGTGGAAGTTCAGGTTCTTCAGGTATTCCGCTTCGTAGTTTTCTGAATCTAGGTGTCGGATGTGGAACTCCAGGGTGTCCAGGTATTCCGCTTCGTAGTTTTCTGTATCTGGGTGCCGGATGTGGAAGTTCAGGGTGTCCAGGTATTCCGCTTCGTAGTTTTCTGGATATAGGTGTCGGATGTGGAAGTTCAGGGTTTCCAGGTATTCCGCTTCGTAGTTTTCTGTATCTAGTTGCCGGATGTGGAAGTTCAGAGTGTCCAGGTATTCCGCTTCGTAGTTTTCTTTATCTAGGTGTCGGATGTCGAAGTTCAGGGTGTCCAGGTATTCCGTTCCGTAGATTCCTGCATCTTGGTGTCAGACGTGCAAGTTCAGGTTCTTCAGGTATTCCGCTTCGTAGTTTTCTGTATCTAGGTGTCGGATGTGGAAGTCCAGGGTGTCCAGGTATTCCGCTTCGTAGTTTTCTGTATATAGATGTCGGATGTCGAAGTTCAGGGTGTCCAGGTATTCCGCTCCGTAGTTTCCTGCTTCTAGGTGTCAGACGTGGAAGTTCGGGTTGTTCAGGTATTCCGCTTCGTAGTTTTCTGTATCTGGGTGTCGGATGTGGAAGTTCAGGGTTTCCAGGTATTCCGCTTCGTAGTTTTCTGTATCTAGTTGCCGGATGTGGAAGTTCAGGGTGTCCAGGTATTCCGCTTCGTAGTTTTCTGTATCTAGGTGTCGGATGTCGAAGTTCAGGGTGTCCAGGTATTCCGTTCCGTAGATTCCTGCATCTTGGTGTCAGACGTGCAAGTTCAGGTTCTTCAGGTATTCCGCTTCGTAGTTTTCTGTATCTAGGTGTCGGATGTGGAAGTCCAGGGTGTCCAGGTATTCCGCTTCGTAGTTCTCTGTATATAGATGTCGGATGTGGAAGTCCAGGGTGTCCAGGTATTCCGCTTCGTAGTCTTCTGTATCTAGGTGTCGGATGTGGAAGTTCAGGGTTTCCAGGTATTCCGCTTCGTAGTTTTCTGTATCTAGTTGCCGGATGTGGAAGTTCAGGGTGTCCAGGTATTCCGCTTCGTAGTTTTCTGTATCTAGCTGTCGGATGTCGAAGTTCAGGGTGTCCAGGTATTCCGCTCCGTAGTTTCCTGCTTCTAGGTGTCAGACGTGGAAGTTCGGGTTGTTCAGGTATTCCGCTTCGTAGTTTTCTGTATCTAGGTGTCGGATGTGGAAGTTCAGAGTGTCCAGGTATTCCGCTTCGTAGTTTTCTGTATCTAGTTGCTGGATGTGGATGTTTAGGGTGCCCAGGTATTCCGCTTCGTAGTTTTCTGTATCTAGGTATCGGATGTCGAAGTTCAGGGTGTCCAGGTATTCCGCTCCGTAGTTTCCTGCATCTAGGTGTCAGACGTGGAAGTTCAGGTTGTTCAGGTATTCCGCTTCGTAGTTTTCTGTATCTGGGTGCCGGATGTGGAAGTTCAGGGTGTCCAGGTATTCCGCTTCGTAGTTTTCTGTATATAGGTGTCGGATGTGGAAGTCCAGGGTGTCCAGGTATTCCGCTCCGTAGTCTTCTGTATCTAGGTGTCGGATGTGGAAGTCCAGGGTGTCCAGGTATTCCGCTCCGTAGTCTTCTGTATCTAGGTGTCGGATGTGGAAGTTCAGGGTTTCCAGGTATTCCGCTTCGTAGTTTTCTGTATCTAGTTGTCGGATGTGGAAGTTCAGGGTTTCCAAGTATTTCGCTCCGTAGTTTCCTGCATCTAGGTGTCAGACGTGGAAGTTCAGGTTCTTCAGGTATTCCGCTTCGTAGTTTTCTGTATCTAGGTGTCGGATGTGGAACTCCAGGGTGTCCAGGTATTCCGCTTCGTAGTTTTCTGTATCTGGGTGCCGGATGTGGAAGTTCAGGGTGTCCAGGTATTCCGCTTCGTAGTTTTCTGGATATAGGTGTCGGATGTGGAAGTCCAGGGTGTCCAGGTATTCCGCTTCGTAGTCTTCTGTATCTAGGTGTCGGATGTGGAAGTTCAGGGTTTCCAGGTATTCCGCTTCGTAGTTTTCTGTATCTAGTTGCCGGATGTGGAAGTTCAGGGTGTCCAGGTATTCCGCTTCGTAGTTTTCTGTATCTAGGTGTCGGATGTCGAAGTTCAGGGTGTCCAGGTATTCCGCTCCGTAGTTTCCTGCATCTAGGTGTCAGACGTGGAAGTTCAGGTTGTTCAGGTATTCCGCTTCGTAGTTTTCTGTATCTGGGTGCCGGATGTGGAAGTTCAGGGTGTCCAGGTATTCCGCTTCGTAGTTTTCTGTATCTGGGTGCCGGATGTGGAAGTTCAGGGTGTCCAGGTATTCCGCTTCGTAGTTTTCTGGATATAGGTGTCGGATGTGGAAGTTCAGGGTTTCCAGGTATTCCGCTTCGTAGTTTTCTGTATCTAGTTGCCGGATGTGGAAGTTCAGAGTGTCCAGGTATTCCGCTTCGTAGTTTTCTTTATCTAGGTGTCGGATGTCGAAGTTCAGGGTGTCCAGGTATTCCGTTCCGTAGATTCCTGCATCTTGGTGTCAGACGTGCAAGTTCAGGTTCTTCAGGTATTCCGCTTCGTAGTTTTCTGTATCTAGGTGTCGGATGTGGAAGTCCAGGGTGTCCAGGTATTCCGCTTCGTAGTTTTCTGTATATAGATGTCGGATGTGGAAGTCCAGGGTGTCCAGGTATTCCGCTTCGTAGTCTTCTGTATCTAGGTGTCGGATGTGGAAGTTCAGGGTTTCCAGGTATTCCGCTTCGTAGTTTTCTGTATCTAGTTGCCGGATGTGGAAGTTCAGGGTGTCCAGGTATTCCGCTTCGTAGTTTTCTGTATCTCGGTGTCGGATGTCGAAGTTCAGGGTGTCCAGGTATTCCGCTCCGTAGTTTCCTGCTTCTAGGTGTCAGACGTGGAAGTTCGGGTTGTTCAGGTATTCCGCTTCGTAGTTTTCTGTATCTAGGTGTCGGATGTGGAAGTTCAGGGTGTCCAGGTATTCCGCTTCGTATGTTTCTGTATCTAGTTGCTGGATGTGGATGTTTAGGGTGCCCAGGTATTCCGCTTCGTAGTTTTCTGTATCTAGGTATCGGATGTCGACGTTCAGGGTGTCCAGGTATTCCGCTCCGTAGTTTCCTGCATCTAGGTGTCAGACGTGGAAGTTCAGGTTGTTCAGGTATTCCGCTTCGTAGTTTTCTGTATCTGGGTGTCGGATGTGGAAGTTCAGGGTTTCCAGGTATTCCGCTTCGTAGTTTTCTGTATCTAGTTGCCGGATGTGGAAGTTCAGGGTGTCCAGGTATTCCGCTTCGTAGTTTTCTGTATCTAGGTGTCGGATGTCGAAGTTCAGGGTGTCCAGGTATTCCGTTCCGTAGATTCCTGCATCTTGGTGTCAGACGTGCAAGTTCAGGTTCTTCAGGTATTCCTCTTCGTAGTTTTCTGTATCTAGGTGTCGGATGTGGAAGTCCAGGGTGTCCAGGTATTCCGCTTCGTAGTTCTCTGTATATAGATGTCGGATGTGGAAGTCCAGGGTGTCCAGGTATTCCGCTTCGTAATCTTCTGTATCTAGGTGTCGGATGTGGAAGTTCAGGGTTTCCAGGTATTCCGCTTCGTAGTTTTCTGTATCTAGTTGCCGGATGTGGAAGTTCAGGGTGTCCAGGTATTCCGCTTCGTAGTTTTCTGTATCTAGCTGTCGGATGTCGAAGTTCAGGGTGTCCAGGTATTCCGCTCCGTAGTTTCCTGCATCTCGGTGTCAGACGTGGAAGTTCAGGTTGTTCAGGTATTCCGCTTCGTAGTTTTCTGTATCTGGGTGCCGGATGTGGAAGTTCAGGGTGTCCAGGTATTCCGCTTCGTAGTTTTCTGTATCTGGGTGCCGGATGTGGATTTCAGGGTGTCCAGGTATTCCGCTTCGTAGTTTTCTGGATATAGGTGTCGGATGTGGAAGTTCAGGGTTTCCAGGTATTCCGCTTCGTAGTTTTCTGTATCTAGTTGCCGGATGTGGAAGTTCAGAGTGTCCAGGTATTCCGCTTCGTAGTTTTCTGTATCTAGGTGTCGGATGTCGAAGTTCAGGGTGTCCAGGTATTCCGTTCCGTAGATTCCTGCATCTTGGTGTCAGACGTGCAAGTTCAGGTTCTTCAGGTATTCCGCTTCGTAGTTTTCTGTATCTAGGTGTCGGATGTGGAAGTCCAGGGTGTCCAGGTATTCCGCTTCGTAGTTCTCTGTATATAGATGTCGGATGTGGAAGTCCAGGGTGTCCAGGTATTCCGCTTCGTAGTCTTCTGTATCTAGGTGTCGGATGTGGAAGTTCAGGGTTTCCAGGTATTCCGCTTCGTAGTTTTCTGTATCTAGTTGCCGGATGTGGAAGTTCAGGGTGTCCAGGTATTCCGCTTCGTAGTTTTCTGTATCTAGCTGTCGGATGTCGAAGTTCAGGGTGTCCAGGTATTCCGCTCCGTAGTTTCCTGCTTCTAGGTGTCAGACGTGGAAGTTCGGGTTGTTCAGGTATTCCGCTTCGTAGTTTTCTGTATCTAGGTGTCGGATGTGGAAGTTCAGAGTGTCCAGGTATTCCGCTTCGTAGTTTTCTGTATCTAGTTGCTGGATGTGGATGTTTAGGGTGCCCAGGTATTCCGCTTCGTAGTTTTCTGTATCTAGGTATCGGATGTCGAAGTTCAGGGTGTCCAGGTATTCCGCTCCGTAGTTTCCTGCATCTAGGTGTCAGACGTGGAAGTTCAGGTTGTTCAGGTATTCCGCTTCGTAGTTTTCTGTATCTGGGTGCCGGATGTGGAAGTTCAGGGTGTCCAGGTATTCCGCTTCGTAGTTTTCTGTATATAGGTGTCGGATGTGGAAGTCCAGGGTGTCCAAGTATTCCGCTCCGTAGTTTCCTGCATCTAGGTGTCAGACGTGGAAGTTCAGGTTCTTCAGGTATTCCGCTTCGTAGTTTTCTGTATCTAGGTGTCGGATGTGGAACTCCAGGGTGTCCAGGTATTCCGCTTCGTAGTTTTCTGTATCTGGGTGCCGGATGTGGAAGTTCAGGGTGTCCAGGTATTCCGCTTCGTAGTTTTCTGGATATAGGTGTCGGATGTGGAAGTCCAGGGTGTCCAGGTATTCCGCTTCGTAGTCTTCTGTATCTAGGTGTCGGATGTGGAAGTTCAGGGTTTCCAGGTATTCCGCTTCGTAGTTTTCTGTATCTAGTTGCCGGATGTGGAAGTTCAGGGTGTCCAGGTATTCCGCTTCGTAGTTTTCTGTATCTAGGTGTCGGATGTCGAAGTTCAGGGTGTCCAGGTATTCCGCTCCGTAGTTTCCTGCATCTAGGTGTCAGACGTGGAAGTTCAGGTTGTTCAGGTATTCCGCTTCGTAGTTTTCTGTATCTGGGTGCCGAATGTGGAAGTTCAGGGTGTCCAGGTATTCCGCTTCGTAGTTTTCTGTATATAGGTGTCGGATGTGGAAGTCCAGGGTGTCCAGGTATTCCGCTCCGTAGTCTTCTATATCTAGGTGTCGGATGTGGAAGTTCAGGGTTTCCAGGTATTCCGCTTCGTAGTTTTCTGTATCTAGTTGCCGGATGTGGAAGTTCAGGGTGTCCAGGCATTCCGCTTCGTAGTTTACTGTATCTAGGTGTCGGATGTCGAAGTTCAGGGTGTCCAGGTATTCCGCTCCGTAGTTTCCTGCATCTTGGTGTCAGACGTGCAAGTTCAGGTTCTTCAGGTATTCCGCTTCGTAGTTTTCTGTATCTAGGTGTCGGATGTGGAAGTCCAGGCTGTCCAGGTATTCCGCTTCGTAGTTTTCTGTATATAGGTGTCGGATGTGGAAGTCCAGGGTGTCCAGGTATTCCGCTTCGTAGTTTTCTGTATCTGGGTGCCGGATGTGGAAGTTCAGGGTGTCCAGGTATTCCGCTTCGTAGTTTTCTGGATATAGGTGTCGGATGTGGAAGTCCAGGGTGTCCAGGTATTCCGCTTCGTAGTCTTCTGTATCTAGGTGTCGGATGTGGAAGTTCAGGGTGTCCAAGTATTCCGCTCCGTAGTTTCCTGCATCTAGGTGTCAGACGTGGAAGTTCAGGTTCTTCAGGTATTCCGCTTCGTAGTTTTCTGTATCTAGGTGTCGGATGTGGAAGTCCAGGGTGTCCAGGTATTCCGCTTCGTAGTTTTCTGTATCTGGGTGCCGGATGTGGAAGTTCAGGGTGTCCAGGTATTCCGCTTCGTAGTTTTCTGTATCTAGTTGCCGGATGTGGAAGTTCAGGATGCCCAGGTATTCCGCTTCGTAGTTTTCTGTATCTAGGTGTCGGATGTCGAAGTTCAGGGTGTCCAGGTATTCCGCTCCGTAGTTTCCTGCATCTAGGTGTCAGACGTGGAAGTCCAGGGTGTCCAAGTATTCCGCTTCGTAGTTTTCTGTATCTGGTTGCCGGATGTGGAAGTCCAGGGTGTCCAGGTATTCCGTTTCGTAGTCTTCTGTATCTAGGTGTCGGATGTGGAAGTTCAGGGTTTCCAGGTATTCCGCTTCGTAGTTTTCTGTATCTAGTTGCCGGATGTGGAAGTTCAGGGTGTCCAGGTATTCCGCTTCGTAGTTTTCTGTATCTAGGTGTCGGATGTCGAAGTTCAGGGTGTCCAGGTATTCCGCTCCGTAGTTTCCTGCATCTAGGTGTCGGATGTGGAAGTCCAGGGTGTCCAGGTATTCCGCTTCGTAGTTTTCTGTATCTGGGTGCCGGATGTGGAAGTTCAGGGTGTCCAGGTATTCCGCTTCGTAGTTTTCTGTATCTAGGTGTCGGATGTCGAAGTTCAGGGTGTCCAGGTATTCCGCTCCGTAGTTTCCTGCATCTAGGTGTCAGACGTGGAAGTTCAGGTTCTTCAGGTATTCCGCTTCGTAGTTTTCTGAATCTAGGTGTCGGATGTGGAACTCCAGGGTGTCCAGGTATTCCGCTTCGTAGTTTTCTGTATCTGGGTGCCGGATGTGGAAGTTCAGGGTGTCCAGGTATTCCGCTTCGTAGTTTTCTGGATATAGGTGTCGGATGTGGAAGTTCAGGGTTTCCAGGTATTCCGCTTCGTAGTTTTCTGTATCTAGTTGCCGGATGTGGAAGTTCAGGGTGTCCAGGTATTCCGCTTCGTAGTTTTCTGTATCTAGGTGTCGGATGTCGAAGTTCAGGGTGTCCAGGTATTCCGTTCCGTAGATTCCTGCATCTTGGTGTCAGACGTGCAAGTTCAGGTTCTTCAGGTATTCCGCTTCGTAGTTTTCTGTATCTAGGTGTCGGATGTGGAAGTCCAGGGTGTCCAGGTATTCCGCTTCGTAGTTTTCTGTATATAGATGTCGGATGTGGAAGTCCAGGGTGTCCAGGTATTCCGCTTCGTAGTCTTCTGTATCTAGGTGTCGGATGTGGAAGTTCAGGGTTTCCAGGTATTCCGCTTCGTAGTTTTCTGTATCTAGTTGCCGGATGTGGAAGTTCAGGGTGTCCAGGTATTCCGCTCCGTAGTCTTCTATATCTAGGTGTCGGATGTGGAAGTTCAGGGTTTCCAGGTATTCCGCTTCGTAGTTTTCTGTATCTAGTTGCCGGATGTGGAAGTTCAGGGTGTCCAGGCATTCCGCTTCGTAGTTTACTGTATCTAGGTGTCGGATGTCGAAGTTCAGGGTGTCCAGGTATTCCGCTCCGTAGTTTCCTGCATCTTGGTGTCAGACGTGCAAGTTCAGGTTCTTCAGGTATTCCGCTTCGTAGTTTTCTGTATCTAGGTGTCGGATGTGGAAGTCCAGGCTGTCCAGGTATTCCGCTTCGTAGTTTTCTGTATATAGGTGTCGGATGTGGAAGTCCAGGGTGTCCAGGTATTCCGCTTCGTAGTTTTCTGTATCTGGGTGCCGGATGTGGAAGTTCAGGGTGTCCAGGTATTCCGCTTCGTAGTTTTCTGGATATAGGTGTCGGATGTGGAAGTCCAGGGTGTCCAGGTATTCCGCTTCGTAGTCTTCTGTATCTAGGTGTCGGATGTGGAAGTTCAGGGTGTCCAAGTATTCCGCTCCGTAGTTTCCTGCATCTAGGTGTCAGACGTGGAAGTTCAGGTTCTTCAGGTATTCCGCTTCGTAGTTTTCTGTATCTAGGTGTCGGATGTGGAAGTCCAGGGTGTCCAGGTATTCCGCTTCGTAGTTTTCTGTATCTGGGTGCCGGATGTGGAAGTTCAGGGTGTCCAGGTATTCCGCTTCGTAGTTTTCTGTATCTAGTTGCCGGATGTGGAAGTTCAGGATGCCCAGGTATTCCGCTTCGTAGTTTTCTGTATCTAGGTGTCGGATGTCGAAGTTCAGGGTGTCCAGGTATTCCGCTCCGTAGTTTCCTGCATCTAGGTGTCAGACGTGGAAGTCCAGGGTGTCCAAGTATTCCGCTTCGTAGTTTTCTGTATCTGGTTGCCGGATGTGGAAGTCCAGGGTGTCCAGGTATTCCGTTTCGTAGTCTTCTGTATCTAGGTGTCGGATGTGGAAGTTCAGGGTTTCCAGGTATTCCGCTTCGTAGTTTTCTGTATCTAGTTGCCGGATGTGGAAGTTCAGGGTGTCCAGGTATTCCGCTTCGTAGTTTTCTGTATCTAGGTGTCGGATGTCGAAGTTCAGGGTGTCCAGGTATTCCGCTCCGTAGTTTCCTGCATCTAGGTGTCGGATGTGGAAGTCCAGGGTGTCCAGGTATTCCGCTTCGTAGTTTTCTGTATCTGGGTGCCGGATGTGGAAGTTCAGGGTGTCCAGGTATTCCGCTTCGTAGTTTTCTGTATCTAGGTGTCGGATGTCGAAGTTCAGGGTGTCCAGGTATTCCGCTCCGTAGTTTCCTGCATCTAGGTGTCAGACGTGGAAGTTCAGGTTCTTCAGGTATTCCGCTTCGTAGTTTTCTGAATCTAGGTGTCGGATGTGGAACTCCAGGGTGTCCAGGTATTCCGCTTCGTAGTTTTCTGTATCTGGGTGCCGGATGTGGAAGTTCAGGGTGTCCAGGTATTCCGCTTCGTAGTTTTCTGGATATAGGTGTCGGATGTGGAAGTTCAGGGTTTCCAGGTATTCCGCTTCGTAGTTTTCTGTATCTAGTTGCCGGATGTGGAAGTTCAGGGTGTCCAGGTATTCCGCTTCGTAGTTTTCTGTATCTAGGTGTCGGATGTCGAAGTTCAGGGTGTCCAGGTATTCCGTTCCGTAGATTCCTGCATCTTGGTGTCAGACGTGCAAGTTCAGGTTCTTCAGGTATTCCGCTTCGTAGTTTTCTGTATCTAGGTGTCGGATGTGGAAGTCCAGGGTGTCCAGGTATTCCGCTTCGTAGTTTTCTGTATATAGATGTCGGATGTGGAAGTCCAGGGTGTCCAGGTATTCCGCTTCGTAGTCTTCTGTATCTAGGTGTCGGATGTGGAAGTTCAGGGTTTCCAGGTATTCCGCTTCGTAGTTTTCTGTATCTAGTTGCCGGATGTGGAAGTTCAGGGTGTCCAGGTATTCCGCTTCGTAGTTTTCTGTATCTCGGTGTCGGATGTCGAAGTTCAGGGTGTCCAGGTATTCCGCTCCGTAGTTTCCTGCTTCTAGGTGTCAGACGTGGAAGTTCGGGTTGTTCAGGTATTCCGCTTCGTAGTTTTCTGTATCTAGGTGTCGGATGTGGAAGTTCAGGGTGTCCAGGTATACCGCTTCGTAGTTTTCTGTATCTAGTTGCTGGATGTGGATGTTTAGGGTGCCCAGGTATTCCGCTTCGTAGTTTTCTGTATCTAGGTATCGGATGTCGACGTTCAGGGTGTCCAGGTATTCCGCTCCGTAGTTTCCTGCTTCTAGGTGTCAGACGTGGAAGTTCGGGTTGTTCAGGTATTCCGCTTCGTAGTTTTCTGTATCTGGGTGTCGGATGTGGAAGTTCAGGGTTTCCAGGTATTCCGCTTCGTAGTTTCCTGCATCTAGGTGTCAGACGTGGAAGTTCAGGTTCTTCAGGTATTCCGCTTCGTAGTTTTCTGTATCTAGGTGTCGGATGTGGAAGTCCAGGGTGTCCAAGTATTCCGCTTCGTAGTTTTCTGTATCTGGTTGCCGGATGTGGAAGTCCAGGGTGTCCAGGTATTCCGTTTCGTAGTCTTCTGTATCTAGGTGTCGGATGTGGAAGTTCAGGGTTTCCAGGTATTCCGCTTCGTAGTTTTCTGTATCTAGTTGCCGGATGTGGAAGTTCAGGGTGTCCAGGTATTCCGCTTCGTAGTTTTCTGTATCTAGGTGTCGGATGTCGAAGTTCAGGGTGTCCAGGTATTCCGCTCCGTAGTTTCCTGCATCTAGGTGTCGGATGTGGAAGTCCAGGGTGTCCAGGTATTCCGCTTCGTAGTTTTCTGTATCTGGGTGCCGGATGTGGAAGTTCAGGGTGTCCAGGTATTCCGCTTCGTAGTTTTCTGTATCTAGGTGTCGGATGTCGAAGTTCAGGGTGTCCAGGTATTCCGCTCCGTAGTTTCCTGCATCTAGGTGTCAGACGTGGAAGTTCAGGTTCTTCAGGTATTCCGCTTCGTAGTTTTCTGAATCTAGGTGTCGGATGTGGAACTCCAGGGTGTCCAGGTATTCCGCTTCGTAGTTTTCTGTATCTGGGTGCCGGATGTGGAAGTTCAGGGTGTCCAGGTATTCCGCTTCGTAGTTTTCTGGATATAGGTGTCGGATGTGGAAGTTCAGGGTTTCCAGGTATTCCGCTTCGTAGTTTTCTGTATCTAGTTGCCGGATGTGGAAGTTCAGGGTGTCCAGGTATTCCGCTTCGTAGTTTTCTGTATCTATGTGTCGGATGTCGAAGTTCAGGGTGTCCAGGTATTCCGTTCCGTAGATTCCTGCATCTTGGTGTCAGACGTGCAAGTTCAGGTTCTTCAGGTATTCCGCTTCGTAGTTTTCTGTATCTAGGTGTCGGATGTGGAAGTCCAGGGTGTCCAGGTATTCCGCTTCGTAGTTTTCTGTATATAGATGTCGGATGTGGAAGTCCAGGGTGTCCAGGTATTCCGCTTCGTAGTCTTCTGTATCTAGGTGTCGGATGTGGAAGTTCAGGGTTTCCAGGTATTCCGCTTCGTAGTTTTCTGTATCTAGTTGCCGGATGTGGAAGTTCAGGGTGTCCAGGTATTCCGCTTCGTAGTTTTCTGTATCTCGGTGTCGGATGTCGAAGTTCAGGGTGTCCAGGTATTCCGCTCCGTAGTTTCCTGCTTCTAGGTGTCAGACGTGGAAGTTCGGGTTGTTCAGGTATTCCGCTTCGTAGTTTTCTATATCTAGGTGTCGGATGTGGAAGTTCAGGGTGTCCAGGTATTCCGCTTCGTAGTTTTCTGTATCTAGTTGCTGGATGTGGATGTTTAGGGTGCCCAGGTATTCCACTTCGTAGTTTTCTGTATCTAGGTATCGGATGTCGACGTTCAGGGTGTCCAGGTATTCCGCTCCGTAGTTTCCTGCATCTAGGTGTCAGACGTGGAAGTTCAGGTTGTTCAGGTATTCCGCTTCGTAGTTTTCTGTATCTGGGTGTCGGATGTGGAAGTTCAGGGTTTCCAGGTATTCCGCTTCGTAGTTTTCTGTATCTAGTTGCCGGATGTGGAAGTTCAGGGTGTCCAGGTATTCCGCTTCGTAGTTTTCTGTATCTAGGTGTCGGAGGTCGAAGTTCAGGGTGTCCAGGTATTCCGTTCCGTAGATTCCTGCATCTTGGTGTCAGACGTGCAAGTTCAGGTTCTTCAGGTATTCCGCTTCGTAGTTTTCTGTATCTAGGTGTCGGATGTGGAAGTCCAGGGTGTCCAGGTATTCCGCTTCGTAGTTTTCTGTATATAGATGTCGGATGTGGAAGTCCAGGGTGTCCAGGTATTCCGCTTCGTAGTCTTCTGTATCTAGGTGTCGGATGTGGAAGTTCAGGGTTTCCAGGTATTCCGCTTCGTAGTTTTCTGTATCTAGTTGCCGGATGTGGAAGTTCAGGGTGTCCAGGTATTCCGCTTCGTAGTTTTCTGTATCTAGGTGTCGGATGTCGAAGTTCAGGGTGTCCAGGTATTCCGCTCCGTAGTTTCCTGCTTCTAGGTGTCAGACGTGGAAGTTCGGGTTGTTCAGGTATTCCGCTTCGTAGTTTTCTGTATCTAGGTGTCGGATGTGGAAGTTCAGGGTGTCCAGGTATTCCGCTTCGTAGTTTTCTGTATCTCGGTGTCGGATGTCGAAGTTCAGGGTGTCCAGGTATTCCGCTCCGTAGTTTCCTGCTTCTAGGTGTCAGACGTGGAAGTTCGGGTTGTTCAGGTATTCCGCTTCGTAGTTTTCTGTATCTAGGTGTCGGATGTGGAAGTTCAGGGTGTCCAGGTATTCCGCTTCGTAGTTTTCTGTATCTAGTTGCTGGATGTGGATGTTTAGGGTGCCCAGGTATTCCGCTTCGTAGTTTTCTGTATCTAGGTATCGGATGTCGACGTTCAGGGTGTCCAGGTATTCCGCTCCGTAGTTTCCTGCTTCTAGGTGTCAGACGTGGAAGTTCGGGTTGTTCAGGTATTCCGCTTCGTAGTTTTCTGTATCTGGGTGTCGGATGTGGAAGTTCAGGGTTTCCAGGTATTCCGCTTCGTAGTTTCCTGCATCTAGGTGTCAGACGTGGAAGTTCAGGTTCTTCAGGTATTCCGCTTCGTAGTTTTCTGTATCTAGGTGTCGGATGTGGAAGTCCAGGGTGTCCAAGTATTCCGCTTCGTAGTTTTCTGTATCTGGTTGCCGGATGTGGAAGTCCAGGGTGTCCAGGTATTCCGTTTCGTAGTCTTCTGTATCTAGGTGTCGGATGTGGAAGTTCAGGGTTTCCAGGTATTCCGCTTCGTAGTTTTCTGTATCTAGTTGCCGGATGTGGAAGTTCAGGGTGTCCAGGTATTCCGCTTCGTAGTTTTCTGTATCTAGGTGTCGGATGTCGAAGTTCAGGGTGTCCAGGTATTCCGCTCCGTAGTTTCCTGCATCTAGGTGTCGGATGTGGAAGTCCAGGGTGTCCAGGTATTCCGCTTCGTAGTTTTCTGTATCTGGGTGCCGGATGTGGAAGTTCAGGGTGTCCAGGTATTCCGCTTCGTAGTTTTCTGTATCTAGGTGTCGGATGTCGAAGTTCAGGGTGTCCAGGTATTCCGCTCCGTAGTTTCCTGCATCTAGGTGTCAGACGTGGAAGTTCAGGTTCTTCAGGTATTCCGCTTCGTAGTTTTCTGAATCTAGGTGTCGGATGTGGAACTCCAGGGTGTCCAGGTATTCCGCTTCGTAGTTTTCTGTATCTGGGTGCCGGATGTGGAAGTTCAGGGTGTCCAGGTATTCCGCTTCGTAGTTTTCTGGATATAGGTGTCGGATGTGGAAGTTCAGGGTTTCCAGGTATTCCGCTTCGTAGTTTTCTGTATCTAGTTGCCGGATGTGGAAGTTCAGGGTGTCCAGGTATTCCGCTTCGTAGTTTTCTGTATCTATGTGTCGGATGTCGAAGTTCAGGGTGTCCAGGTATTCCGTTCCGTAGATTCCTGCATCTTGGTGTCAGACGTGCAAGTTCAGGTTCTTCAGGTATTCCGCTTCGTAGTTTTCTGTATCTAGGTGTCGGATGTGGAAGTCCAGGGTGTCCAGGTATTCCGCTTCGTAGTTTTCTGTATATAGATGTCGGATGTGGAAGTCCAGGGTGTCCAGGTATTCCGCTTCGTAGTCTTCTGTATCTAGGTGTCGGATGTGGAAGTTCAGGGTTTCCAGGTATTCCGCTTCGTAGTTTTCTGTATCTAGTTGCCGGATGTGGAAGTTCAGGGTGTCCAGGTATTCCGCTTCGTAGTTTTCTGTATCTCGGTGTCGGATGTCGAAGTTCAGGGTGTCCAGGTATTCCGCTCCGTAGTTTCCTGCTTCTAGGTGTCAGACGTGGAAGTTCGGGTTGTTCAGGTATTCCGCTTCGTAGTTTTCTATATCTAGGTGTCGGATGTGGAAGTTCAGGGTGTCCAGGTATTCCGCTTCGTAGTTTTCTGTATCTAGTTGCTGGATGTGGATGTTTAGGGTGCCCAGGTATTCCGCTTCGTAGTTTTCTGTATCTAGGTATCGGATGTCGACGTTCAGGGTGTCCAGGTATTCCGCTCCGTAGTTTCCTGCATCTAGGTGTCAGACGTGGAAGTTCAGGTTGTTCAGGTATTCCGCTTCGTAGTTTTCTGTATCTGGGTGTCGGATGTGGAAGTTCAGGGTTTCCAGGTATTCCGCTTCGTAGTTTTCTGTATCTAGTTGCCGGATGTGGAAGTTCAGGGTGTCCAGGTATTCCGCTTCGTAGTTTTCTGTATCTAGGTGTCGGAGGTCGAAGTTCAGGGTGTCCAGGTATTCCGTTCCGTAGATTCCTGCATCTTGGTGTCAGACGTGCAAGTTCAGGTTCTTCAGGTATTCCGCTTCGTAGTTTTCTGTATCTAGGTGTCGGATGTGGAAGTCCAGGGTGTCCAGGTATTCCGCTTCGTAGTTTTCTGTATATAGATGTCGGATGTGGAAGTCCAGGGTGTCCAGGTATTCCGCTTCGTAGTCTTCTGTATCTAGGTGTCGGATGTGGAAGTTCAGGGTTTCCAGGTATTCCGCTTCGTAGTTTTCTGTATCTAGTTGCCGGATGTGGAAGTTCAGGGTGTCCAGGTATTCCGCTTCGTAGTTTTCTGTATCTAGGTGTCGGATGTCGAAGTTCAGGGTGTCCAGGTATTCCGCTCCGTAGTTTCCTGCTTCTAGGTGTCAGACGTGGAAGTTCGGGTTGTTCAGGTATTCCGCTTCGTAGTTTTCTGTATCTAGGTGTCGGATGTGGAAGTTCAGGGTGTCCAGGTATTCCGCTTCGTAGTTTTCTGTATCTCGGTGTCGGATGTCGAAGTTCAGGGTGTCCAGGTATTCCGCTCCGTAGTTTCCTGCTTCTAGGTGTCAGACGTGGAAGTTCGGGTTGTTCAGGTATTCCGCTTCGTAGTTTTCTGTATCTAGGTGTCGGATGTGGAAGTTCAGGGTGTCCAGGTATTCCGCTTCGTAGTTTTCTGTATCTAGTTGCTGGATGTGGATGTTTAGGGTGCCCAGGTATTCCGCTTCGTAGTTTTCTGTATCTAGGTATCGGATGTCGACGTTCAGGGTGTCCAGGTATTCCGCTCCGTAGTTTCCAGCATCTAGGTGTCAGACGTGGAAGTTCAGGTTGTTCAGGTATTCCGCTTCGTAGTTTTCTGTATCTGGGTGTCGGATGTGGAAGTTCAGGGTTTCCAGGTATTCCGCTTCGTAGTTTTCTGTATCTAGTTGCCGGATGTGGAAGTTCAGGGTGTGCAGGTATTCCGCTTCGTATTTTTCTGTATCTAGGTGTCGGAGGTCGAAGTTCAGGGTGTCCAGGTATTCCGTTCCGTAGATTCCTGCATCTTGGTGTCAGACGTGCAAGTTCAGGTTCTTCAGGTATTCCGCTTCGTAGTTTTCTGTATCTAGGTGTCGGATGTGGAAGTCCAGGGTGTCCAGGTATTCCGCTTCGTAGTTTTCTGTATATAGATGTCGGATGTGGAAGTCCAGGGTGTCCAGGTATTCCGCTTCGTAGTCTTCTGTATCTAGGTGTCGGATGTGGAAGTTCAGGGTTTCCAGGTATTCCGCTTCGTAGTTTTCTGTATCTAGTTGCCGGATGTGGAAGTTCAGGGTGTCCAGGTATTCCGCTTCGTAGTTTTCTGTATCTAGGTGTCGGATGTCGAAGTTCAGGGTGTCCAGGTATTCCGCTCCGTAGTTTCCTGCTTCTAGGTGTCAGACGTGGAAGTTCGGGTTGTTCAGGTATTCCGCTTCGTAGTTTTCTGTATCTAGGTGTCGGATGTGGAAGTTCAGGGTGTCCAGGTATTCCGCTTCGTAGTTTTCTGTATCTAGTTGCTGGATGTGGATGTTTAGGGTGCCCAGGTATTCCGCTTCGTAGTTTTCTGTATCTAGGTATCGGATGTCGAAGTTCAGGGTGTCCAGGTATTCCGCTTCGTAGTCTTCTGTATCTAGGTGTCGGATGTGGAAGTTCAGGGTTTCCAGGTATTCCGCTTCGTAGTTTTCTGTATCTAGTTGCCGGATGTGGAAGTTCAGGGTGTCCAGGTATTCCGCTTCGTAGTTTTCTGTATCTCGGTGTCGGATGTCGAAGTTCAGGGTGTCCAGGTATTCCGCTCCGTAGTTTCCTGCTTCTAGGTGTCAGACGTGGAAGTTCGGGTTGTTCAGGTATTCCGCTTCGTAGTTTTCTGTATCTAGGTGTCGGATGTGGAAGTTCAGGGTGTCCAGGTATTCCGCTTCGTAGTTTTCTGTATCTAGTTGCTGGATGTGGATGTTTAGGGTGCCCAGGTATTCCGCTTCGTAGTTTTCTGTATCTAGGTATCGGATGTCGAAGTTCAGGGTGTCCAGGTATTCCGCTCCGTACTTTCCTGCATCTAGGTGTCAGACGTGGAAGTTCAGGTTGTTCAGGTATTCCGCTTCGTAGTTTTCTGTATCTGGGTGCCGGATGTGGAAGTTCAGGGTGTCCAGGTATTCCGCTTCGTAGTTTTCTGTATCTCGGTGTCGGATGTCGAAGTTCAGGGTGTCCAGGTATTCCGCTCCGTAGTTTCCTGCTTCTAGGTGTCAGACGTGGAAGTTCGGGTTGTTCAGGTATTCCGCTTCGTAGTTTTCTGTATCTAGGTGTCGGATGTGGAAGTTCAGGGTGTCCAGGTATTCCGCTTCGTAGTTTTCTGTATCTAGTTGCTGGATGTGGATGTTTAGGGTGCCCAGGTATTCCGCTTCGTAGTTTTCTGTATCTAGGTATCGGATGTCGAAGTTCAGGGTGTCCAGGTATTCCGCTTCGTAGTCTTCTGTATCTAGGTGTCGGATGTGGAAGTTCAGGGTTTCCAGGTATTCCGCTTCGTAGTTTTCTGTATCTAGTTGCCGGATGTGGAAGTTCAGGGTGTCCAGGTATTCCGCTTCGTAGTTTTCTGTATCTCGGTGTCGGATGTCGAAGTTCAGGGTGTCCAGGTATTCCGCTCCGTAGTTTCCTGCTTCTAGGTGTCAGACGTGGAAGTTCGGGTTGTTCAGGTATTCCGCTTCGTAGTTTTCTGTATCTAGGTGTCGGATGTGGAAGTTCAGGGTGTCCAGGTATTCCGCTTCGTAGTTTTCTGTATCTAGTTGCTGGATGTGGATGTTTAGGGTGCCCAGGTATTCCGCTTCGTAGTTTTCTGTATCTAGGTATCGGATGTCGAAGTTCAGGGTGTCCAGGTATTCCGCTCCGTACTTTCCTGCATCTAGGTGTCAGACGTGGAAGTTCAGGTTGTTCAGGTATTCCGCTTCGTAGTTTTCTGTATCTGGGTGCCGGATGTGGAAGTTCAGGGTGTCCAGGTATTCCGCTTCGTAGTTTTCTGTATATAGGTGTCGGATGTGGAAGTCCAGGGTGTCCAGGTATTCCGCTCCGTAGTCTTCTGTATCTAGGTGTCGGATGTGGAAGTTCAGGGTTTCCAGGTATTCCGCTTCGTAGTTTTCTGTATCTAGTTGCCGGATGTGGAAGTTCAGGGTGTCCAGGCATTCCGCTTCGTAGTTTACTGTATCTAGGTGTCGGATGTCGAAGTTCAGGGTGTCCAGGTATTCCGCTCCGTAGTTTCCTGCATCTAGGTTGCAGACGTGGAAGTTCAGGTTGTTCAGGTATTCCGCTTCGTAGTTTTCTGTATCTGGGTGCCGGATGTGGAAGTTCAGGGTGTCCAGGTATTCCGCTTCGTAGTTTTCTGTATATAGGTGTCGGATGTGGAATTCCAGGGTGTCCAGGTATTCCGCTTCGTAGTCTTCTGTATCTAGGTGTCGGATGTGGAAGTTCAGGGTTTCCAGGTATTCCGCTTCGTAGTTTTCTGTATATAGTTGCCGGATGTGGAAGTTCAGGGTGTCCAGGTATTCCGCTTCGTAGTTTTCTGTATCTAGGTGTCGGATGTCGAAGTTCAGGGTGTCCAAGTATTCCGCTCCGTAGTTTCCTGCATCTAGGTGTCAGACGTGGAAGTTCAGGTTCTTCAGGTATTCCGCTTCGTAGTTTTCTGAATCTAGGTGTCGGATGTGGAACTCCAGGGTGTCCAGGTATTCCGCTTCGTAGTTTTCTGTATCTGGGTGCCGGATGTGGAAGTTCAGGGTGTCCAGGTATTCCGCTTCGTAGTTTTCTGGATATAGGTGTCGGATGTGGAAGTTCAGGGTTTCCAGGTATTCCGCTTCGTAGTTTTCTGTATCTAGTTGCCGGATGTGGAAGTTCAGGGTGTCCAGGTATTCCGCTTCGTAGTTTTCTGTATCTAGGTGTCGGATGTCGAAGTTCAGGGTGTCCAGGTATTCCGTTCCGTAGATTCCTGCATCTTGGTGTCAGACGTGCAAGTTCAGGTTCTTCAGGTATTCCGCTTCGTAGTTTTCTGTATCTAGGTGTCGGATGTGGAAGTCCAGGGTGTCCAGGTATTCCGCTTCGTAGTTTTCTGTATATAGATGTCGGATGTGGAAGTCCAGGGTGTCCAGGTATTCCGCTTCGTAGTCTTCTGTATCTAGGTGTCGGATGTGGAAGTTCAGGGTTTCCAGGTATTCCGCTTCGTAGTTTTCTGTATCTAGTTGCCGGATGTGGAAGTTCAGGGTGTCCAGGTATTCCGCTTCGTAGTTTTCTGTATCTCGGTGTCGGATGTCGAAGTTCAGGGTGTCCAGGTATTCCGCTCCGTAGTTTCCTGCTTCTAGGTGTCAGACGTGGAAGTTCGGGTTGTTCAGGTATTCCGCTTCGTAGTTTTCTATATCTAGGTGTCGGATGTGGAAGTTCAGGGTGTCCAGGTATTCCGCTTCGTAGTTTTCTGTATCTAGTTGCTGGATGTGGATGTTTAGGGTGCCCAGGTATTCCGCTTCGTAGTTTTCTGTATCTAGGTATCGGATGTCGACGTTCAGGGTGTCCAGGTATTCCGCTCCGTAGTTTCCTGCATCTAGGTGTCAGACGTGGAAGTTCAGGTTGTTCAGGTATTCCGCTTCGTAGTTTTCTGTATCTGGGTGTCGGATGTGGAAGTTCAGGGTTTCCAGGTATTCCGCTTCGTAGTTTTCTGTATCTAGTTGCCGGATGTGGAAGTTCAGGGTGTCCAGGTATTCCGCTTCGTAGTTTTCTGTATCTAGGTGTCGGAGGTCGAAGTTCAGGGTGTCCAGGTATTCCGTTCCGTAGATTCCTGCATCTTGGTGTCAGACGTGCAAGTTCAGGTTCTTCAGGTATTCCGCTTCGTAGTTTTCTGTATCTAGGTGTCGGATGTGGAAGTCCAGGGTGTCCAGGTATTCCGCTTCGTAGTTTTCTGTATATAGATGTCGGATGTGGAAGTCCAGGGTGTCCAGGTATTCCGCTTCGTAGTCTTCTGTATCTAGGTGTCGGATGGTGAAGTTCAGGGTTTCCAGGTATTCCGCTTCGTAGTTTTCTGTATCTAGTTGCCGGATGTGGAAGTTCAGGGTGTCCAGGTATTCCGCTTCGTAGTTTTCTGTATCTAGGTGTCGGATGTCGAAGTTCAGGGTGTCCAGGTATTCCGCTCCGTAGTTTCCTGCTTCTAGGTGTCAGACGTGGAAGTTCGGGTTGTTCAGGTATTCCGCTTCGTAGTTTTCTGTATCTAGGTGTCGGATGTGGAAGTTCAGGGTGTCCAGGTATTCCGCTTCGTAGTTTTCTGTATCTCGGTGTCGGATGTCGAAGTTCAGGGTGTCCAGGTATTCCGCTCCGTAGTTTCCTGCTTCTAGGTGTCAGACGTGGAAGTTCGGGTTGTTCAGGTATTCCGCTTCGTAGTTTTCTGTATCTAGGTGTCGGATGTGGAAGTTCAGGGTGTCCAGGTATTCCGCTTCGTAGTTTTCTGTATCTAGTTGCTGGATGTGGATGTTTAGGGTGCCCAGGTATTCCGCTTCGTAGTTTTCTGTATCTAGGTATCGGATGTCGACGTTCAGGGTGTCCAGGTATTCCGCTCCGTAGTTTCCTGCATCTAGGTGTCAGACGTGGAAGTTCAGGTTGTTCAGGTATTCCGCTTCGTAGTTTTCTGTATCTGGGTGTCGGATGTGGAAGTTCAGGGTTTCCAGGTATTCCGCTTCGTAGTTTTCTGTATCTAGTTGCCGGATGTGGAAGTTCAGGGTGTGCAGGTATTCCGCTTCGTATTTTTCTGTATCTAGGTGTCGGAGGTCGAAGTTCAGGGTGTCCAGGTATTCCGTTCCGTAGATTCCTGCATCTTGGTGTCAGACGTGCAAGTTCAGGTTCTTCAGGTATTCCGCTTCGTAGTTTTCTGTATCTAGGTGTCGGATGTGGAAGTCCAGGGTGTCCAGGTATTCCGCTTCGTAGTTTTCTGTATATAGATGTCGGATGTGGAAGTCCAGGGTGTCCAGGTATTCCGCTTCGTAGTCTTCTGTATCTAGGTGTCGGATGTGGAAGTTCAGGGTTTCCAGGTATTCCGCTTCGTAGTTTTCTGTATCTAGGTGTCGGATGTCGAAGTTCAGGGTGTCCAGGTATTCCGCTCCGTAGTTTCCTGCTTCTAGGTGTCAGACGTGGAAGTTCGGGTTGTTCAGGTATTCCGCTTCGTAGTTTTCTCTATCTAGGTGTCGGATGTGGAAGTTCAGGGTGTCCAGGTATTCCGCTTCGTAGTTTTCTGTATCTAGTTGCTGGATGTGGATGTTTAGGGTGCCCAGGTATTCCGCTTCGTAGTTTTCTGTATATAGTTGCCGGATGTGGAAGTTCAGGGTGTCCAGGTATTCCGCTTCGTAGTTTTCTGTATCTAGGTGTCGGATGTCGAAGTTCAGGGTGTCCAAGTATTCCGCTCCGTAGTTTCCTGCATCTAGGTGTCAGACGTGGAAGTTCAGGTTCTTCAGGTATTCCGCTTCGTAGTTTTCTGAATCTAGGTGTCGGATGTGGAACTCCAGGGTGTCCAGGTATTCCGCTTCGTAGTTTTCTGTATCTGGGTGCCGGATGTGGAAGTTCAGGGTGTCCAGGTATTCCGCTTCGTAGTTTTCTGGATATAGGTGTCGGATGTGGAAGTTCAGGGTTTCCAGGTATTCCGCTTCGTAGTTTTCTGTATCTAGTTGCCGGATGTGGAAGTTCAGGGTGTCCAGGTATTCCGCTTCGTAGTTTTCTGTATCTAGGTGTCGGATGTCGAAGTTCAGGGTGTCCAGGTATTCCGTTCCGTAGATTCCTGCATCTTGGTGTCAGACGTGCAAGTTCAGGTTCTTCAGGTATTCCGCTTCGTAGTTTTCTGTATCTAGGTGTCGGATGTGGAAGTCCAGGGTGTCCAGGTATTCCGCTTCGTAGTTTTCTGTATATAGATGTCGGATGTGGAAGTCCAGGGTGTCCAGGTATTCCGCTTCATAGTCTTCTGTATCTAGGTGTCGGATGTGGAAGTTCAGGGTTTCCAGGTATTCCGCTTCGTAGTTTTCTGTATCTAGTTGCCGGATGTGGAAGTTCAGGGTGTCCAGGTATTCCGCTTCGTAGTTTTCTGTATCTCGGTGTCGGATGTCGAAGTTCAGGGTGTCCAGGTATTCCGCTCCGTAGTTTCCTGCTTCTAGGTGTCAGACGTGGAAGTTCGGGTTGTTCAGGTATTCCGCTTCGTAGTTTTCTATATCTAGGTGTCGGATGTGGAAGTTCAGGGTGTCCAGGTATTCCGCTTCGTAGTTTTCTGTATCTAGTTGCTGGATGTGGATGTTTAGGGTGCCCAGGTATTCCGCTTCGTAGTTTTCTGTATCTAGGTATCGGATGTCGACGTTCAGGGTGTCCAGGTATTCCGCTCCGTAGTTTCCTGCATCTAGGTGTCAGACGTGGAAGTTCAGGTTGTTCAGGTATTCCGCTTCGTAGTTTTCTGTATCTGGGTGTCGGATGTGGAAGTTCAGGGTTTCCAGGTATTCCGCTTCGTAGTTTTCTGTATCTAGTTGCCGGATGTGGAAGTTCAGGGTGTCCAGGTATTCCGCTTCGTAGTTTTCTGTATCTAGGTGTCGGAGGTCGAAGTTCAGGGTGTCCAGGTATTCCGTTCCGTAGATTCCTGCATCTTGGTGTCAGACGTGCAAGTTCAGGTTCTTCAGGTATTCCGCTTCGTAGTTTTCTGTATCTAGGTGTCGGATGTGGAAGTCCAGGGTGTCCAGGTATTCCGCTTCGTAGTTTTCTGTATATAGATGTCGGATGTGGAAGTCCAGGGTGTCCAGGTATTCCGCTTCGTAGTCTTCTGTATCTAGGTGTCGGATGGTGAAGTTCAGGGTTTCCAGGTATTCCGCTTCGTAGTTTTCTGTATCTAGTTGCCGGATGTGGAAGTTCAGGGTGTCCAGGTATTCCGCTTCGTAGTTTTCTGTATCTAGGTGTCGGATGTCGAAGTTCAGGGTGTCCAGGTATTCCGCTCCGTAGTTTCCTGCTTCTAGGTGTCAGACGTGGAAGTTCGGGTTGTTCAGGTATTCCGCTTCGTAGTTTTCTGTATCTAGGTGTCGGATGTGGAAGTTCAGGGTGTCCAGGTATTCCGCTTCGTAGTTTTCTGTATCTCGGTGTCGGATGTCGAAGTTCAGGGTGTCCAGGTATTCCGCTCCGTAGTTTCCTGCTTCTAGGTGTCAGACGTGGAAGTTCAGGTTCTTCAGGTATTCCGCTTCGTAGTTTTCTGTATCTAGGTGTCGGATGTGGAACTCCAGGGTGTCCAGGTATTCCGCTTCGTAGTTTTCTGTATCTGGGTGCCGGATGTGGAAGTTCAGGGTGTCCAGGTATTCCGCTTCGTAGTTTTCTGGATATAGGTGTCGGATGTGGAAGTCCAGGGTGTCCAGGTATTCCGTTCCGTAGATTCCTGCATCTTGGTGTCAGACGTGCAAGTTCAGGTTCTTCAGGTATTCCGCTTCGTAGTTTTCTGTATCTAGGTGTCGGATGTGGAAGTCCAGGGTGTCCAGGTATTCCGCTTCGTAGTTTTCTGTATATAGATGTCGGATGTGGAAGTCCAGGGTGTCCAGGTATTCCGCTTCGTAGTCTTCTGTATCTAGGTGTCGGATGTGGAAGTTCAGGGTTTCCAGGTATTCCGCTTCGTAGTTTTCTGTATCTAGTTGCCGGATGTGGAAGTTCAGGGTGTCCAGGTATTCCGCTTCGTAGTTTTCTGTATCTCGGTGTCGGATGTCGAAGTTCAGGGTGTCCAGGTATTCCGCTCCGTAGTTTCCTGCTTCTAGGTGTCAGACGTGGAAGTTCGGGTTGTTCAGGTATTCCGCTTCGTAGTTTTCTATATCTAGGTGTCGGATGTGGAAGTTCAGGGTGTCCAGGTATTCCGCTTCGTAGTTTTCTGTATCTAGTTGCTGGATGTGGATGTTTAGGGTGCCCAGGTATTCCGCTTCGTAGTTTTCTGTATCTAGGTATCGGATGTCGACGTTCAGGGTGTCCAGGTATTCCGCTCCGTAGTTTCCTGCATCTAGGTGTCAGACGTGGAAGTTCAGGTTGTTCAGGTATTCCGCTTCGTAGTTTTCTGTATCTGGGTGTCGGATGTGGAAGTTCAGGGTTTCCAGGTATTCCGCTTCGTAGTTTTCTGTATCTAGTTGCCGGATGTGGAAGTTCAGGGTGTCCAGGTATTCCGCTTCGTAGTTTTCTGTATCTAGGTGTCGGAGGTCGAAGTTCAGGGTGTCCAGGTATTCCGTTCCGTAGATTCCTGCATCTTGGTGTCAGACGTGCAAGTTCAGGTTCTTCAGGTATTCCGCTTCGTAGTTTTCTGTATCTAGGTGTCGGATGTGGAAGTCCAGGGTGTCCAGGTATTCCGCTTCGTAGTTTTCTGTATATAGATGTCGGATGTGGAAGTCCAGGGTGTCCAGGTATTCCGCTTCGTAGTCTTCTGTATCTAGGTGTCGGATGGTGAAGTTCAGGGTTTCCAGGTATTCCGCTTCGTAGTTTTCTGTATCTAGTTGCCGGATGTGGAAGTTCAGGGTGTCCAGGTATTCCGCTTCGTAGTTTTCTGTATCTAGGTGTCGGATGTCGAAGTTCAGGGTGTCCAGGTAATCCGCTCCGTAGTTTCCTGCTTCTAGGTGTCAGACGTGGAAGTTCGGGTTGTTCAGGTATTCCGCTTCGTAGTTTTCTGTATCTAGGTGTCGGATGTGGAAGTTCAGGGTGTCCAGGTATTCCGCTTCGTAGTTTTCTGTATCTCGGTGTCGGATGTCGAAGTTCAGGGTGTCCAGGTATTCCGCTCCGTAGTTTCCTGCTTCTAGGTGTCAGACGTGGAAGTTCAGGTTCTTCAGGTATTCCGCTTCGTAGTTTTCTGTATCTAGGTGTCGGATGTGGAACTCCAGGGTGTCCAGGTATTCCGCTTCGTAGTTTTCTGTATCTGGGTGCCGGATGTGGAAGTTCAGGGTGTCCAGGTATTCCGCTTCGTAGTTTTCTGGATATAGGTGTCGGATGTGGAAGTCCAGGGTGTCCAGGTATTCCGCTTCGTAGTCTTCTGTATCTAGGTGTCGGATGTGGAAGTTCAGTGTTTCCCTGTATTCCGCTTCGTAGTTTTCTGTATCTAGTTGCCGGATGTGGAAGTCCAGGGTGTCCAGGTATTCCGCTTCGTAGTTTTCTGTATCTGGGTGCCGGATGTGGAAGTTCAGGGTGTCCAAGTATTCCGCTCCGTAGTTTCCTGCATCTAGGTGTCAGACGTGGAAGTTCAGGTTCTTCAGGTATTCCGCTTCGTAGTTTTCTGTATCTAGGTGTCGGATGTGGAACTCCAGGGTGTCCAGGTATTCCGCTTCGTAGTTTTCTGTATCTGGGTGCCGGATGTGGAAGTTCAGGGTGTCCAGGTATTCCGCTTCGTAGTTTTCTGGATATAGGTGTCGGATGTGGAAGTCCAGGGTGTCCAGGTATTCCGCTTCGTAGTTTTCTGTATCTGGGTGCCGGATGTGGAAGTTCAGGGTGTCCAAGTATTCCGCTCCGTAGTTTCCTGCATCTAGGTGTCAGACGTGGAAGTTCAGGTTCTTCAGGTATTCCGCTTCGTAGTTTTCTGTATCTAGGTGTCGGATGTGGAACTCCAGGGTGTCCAGGTATTCCGCTTCGTAGTTTTCTGTATCTAGGTGTCGGATGTCGAAGTTCAGGGTGTCCAGGTATTCCGCTCCGTACTTTCCTGCATCTAGGTGTCAGACGTGGAAGTTCAGGTTGTTCAGGTATTCCGCTTCGTAGTTTTCTGTATCTGGGTGCCGGATGTGGAAGTTCAGGGTGTCCAGGTATTCCGCTTCGTAGTTTTCTGTATATAGGTGTCGGATGTGGAAGTCCAGGGTGTCCAGGTATTCCGCTCCGTAGTCTTCTGTATCTAGGTGTCGGATGTGGAAGTTCAGGGTTTCCAGGTATTCCGCTTCGTAGTTTTCTGTATCTAGTTGCCGGATGTGGAAGTTCAGGGTGTCCAGGCATTCCGCTTCGTAGTTTACTGTATCTAGGTGTCGGATGTCGAAGTTCAGGGTGTCCAGGTATTCCGCTCCGTAGTTTCCTGCATCTAGGTGTCAGACGTGGAAGTTCAGGTTGTTCAGGTATTCCGCTTCGTAGTTTTCTGTATCTGGGTGCCGGATGTGGAAGTTCAGGGTGTCCAGGTATTCCGCTTCGTAGTTTTCTGTATATAGGTGTCGGATGTGGAATTCCAGGGTGTCCAGGTATTCCGCTTCGTAGTCTTCTGTATCTAGGTGTCGGATGTGGAAGTTCAGGGTTTCCAGGTATTCCGCTTCGTAGTTTTCTGTATATAGTTGCCGGATGTGGAAGTTCAGGGTGTCCAGGTATTCCGCTTCGTAGTTTTCTGTATCTAGGTGTCGGATGTCGAAGTTCAGGGTGTCCAAGTATTCCGCTCCGTAGTTTCCTGCATCTAGGTGTCAGACGTGCAAGTTCAGGTTCTTCAGGTATTCCGCTTCGTAGTTTTCTGTATCTAGGTGTCGGATGTGGAACTCCAGGGTGTCCAGGTATTCCGCTTCGTAGTTTTCTGTATCTGGGTGCCGGATGTGGAAGTTCAGGGTGTCCAGGTATTCCGCTTCGTAGTTTTCTGGATATAGGTGTCGGATGTGGAAGTCCAGGGTGTCCAGGTATTCCGCTTCGTAGTCTTCTGTATCTAGGTGTCGGATGTGGAAGTTCAGGGTTTCCCTGTATTCCGCTTCGTAGTTTTCTGTATCTAGTTGCCGGATGTGGAAGTCCAGGGTGTCCAGGTATTCCGCTTCGTAGTTTTCTGTATCTGGGTGCCGGATGTGGAAGTTCAGGGTGTCCAAGTATTCCGCTCCGTAGTTTCCTGCATCTAGGTGTCAGACGTGGAAGTTCAGGTTCTTCAGGTATTCCGCTTCGTAGTTTTCTGTATCTAGGTGTCGGATGTGGAACTCCAGGGTGTCCAGGTATTCCGCTTCGTAGTTTTCTGTATCTAGGTGTCGGATGTCGAAGTTCAGGGTGTCCAGGTATTCCGCTCCGTAGTTTCCTGCATCTAGGTGTCGGATGTGGAAGTCCAGGGTGTCCAGGAATTCCGCTTCGTAGTTTTCTGTATCTCGGTGCCGGATGTGGAAGTTCAGGGTGTCCAGGTATTCCGCTTCGTAGTTTTCTGTATCTAGGTGTCGGATGTCGAAGTTCAGGGTGTCCAGGTATTCCGCTCCGTAGTTTCCTGCATCTAGGTGTCAGACGTGGAAGTTCAGGTTCTTCAGGTATTCCGCTTCGTAGTTTTCTGAATCTAGGTGTCGGATGTGGAACTCCAGGGTGTCCAGGTATTCCGCTTCGTAGTTTTCTGTATCTGGGTGCCGGATGTGGAAGTTCAGGGTGTCCAGGTATTCCGTTTCGTAGTTTTCTGGATATAGGTGTCGGATGTGGAAGTTCAGGGTTTCCAGGTATTCCGCTTCGTAGTTTTCTGTATCTAGTTGCCGGATGTGGAAGTTCAGAGTGTCCAGGTATTCCGCTTCGTAGTTTTCTTTATCTAGGTGTCGGATGTCGAAGTTCAGGGTGTCCAGGTATTCCGTTCCGTAGATTCCTGCATCTTGGTGTCAGACGTGCAAGTTCAGGTTCTTCAGGTATTCCGCTTCGTAGTTTTCTGTATCTAGTTGCCGGATGTGGAAGTTCAGGGTGTCCAGGTATTCCGCTTCGTAGTTTTCTGTATCTCGGTGTCGGATGTCGAAGTTCAGGGTGTCCAGGTATTCCGCTCCGTAGTTTCCTGCTTCTAGGTGTCAGACGTGGAAGTTCGGGTTGTTCAGGTATTCCGCTTCGTAGTTTTCTGTATCTAGGTGTCGGATGTGGAAGTTCAGGGTGTCCAGGTATTCCGCTTCGTATGTTTCTGTATCTAGTTGCTGGATGTGGATGTTTAGGGTGCCCAGGTATTCCGCTTCGTAGTTTTCTGTATCTAGGTATCGGATGTCGACGTTCAGGGTGTCCAGGTATTCCGCTCCGTAGTTTCCTGCATCTAGGTGTCAGACGTGGAAGTTCAGGTTGTTCAGGTATTCCGCTTCGTAGTTTTCTGTATCTGGGTGTCGGATGTGGAAGTTCAGGGTTTCCAGGTATTCCGCTTCGTAGTTTTCTGTATCTAGTTGCCGGATGTGGAAGTTCAGGGTGTCCAGGTATTCCGCTTCGTAGTTTTCTGTATCTAGGTGTCGGATGTCGAAGTTCAGGGTGTCCAGGTATTCCGTTCCGTAGATTCCTGCATCTTGGTGTCAGACGTGCAAGTTCAGGTTCTTCAGGTATTCCGCTTCGTAGTTTTCTGTATCTAGGTGTCGGATGTGGAAGTCCAGGGTGTCCAGGTATTCCGCTTCGTAGTTTTCTGTATATAGATGTCGGATGTGGAAGTCCAGGGTGTCCAGGTATTCCGCTTCGTAGTCTTCTGTATCTAGGTGTCGGATGTGGAAGTTCAGGGTTTCCAGGTATTCCGCTTCGTAGTTTTCTGTATCTAGTTGCCGGATGTGGAAGTTCAGGGTGTCCAGGTATTCCGCTTCGTAGTTTTCTGTATCTAGCTGTCGGATGTCGAAGTTCAGGGTGTCCAGGTATTCCGCTCCGTAGTTTCCTGCTTCTAGGTGTCAGACGTGGAAGTTCGGGTTGTTCAGGTATTCCGCTTCGTAGTTTTCTGTATCTAGGTGTCGGATGTGGAAGTTCAGAGTGTCCAGGTATTCCGCTTCGTAGTTTTCTGTATCTAGTTGCTGGATGTGGATGTTTAGGGTGCCCAGGTATTCCGCTTCGTAGTTTTCTGTATCTAGGTATCGGATGTCGAAGTTCAGGGTGTCCAGGTATTCCGCTCCGTAGTTTCCTGCATCTAGGTGTCAGACGTGGAAGTTCAGGTTGTTCAGGTATTCCGCTTCGTAGTTTTCTGTATCTGGGTGCCGGATGTGGAAGTTCAGGGTGTCCAGGTATTCCGCTTCGTAGTTTTCTGTATATAGGTGTCGGATGTGGAAGTCCAGGGTGTCCAGGTATTCCGCTCCGTAGTCTTCTGTATCTAGGTGTCGGATGTGGAAGTCCAGGGTGTCCAGGTATTCCGCTCCGTAGTCTTCTGTATCTAGGTGTCGGATGTGGAAGTTCAGGGTTTCCAGGTATTCCGCTTCGTAGTTTTCTGTATCTAGTTGTCGGATGTGGAAGTTCAGGGTTTCCAAGTATTCCGCTCCGTAGTTTCCTGCATCTAGGTGTCAGACGTGGAAGTTCAGGTTCTTCAGGTATTCCGCTCCGTAGTTTTCTGTATCTAGGTGTCGGATGTGGAACTCCAGGGTGTCCAGGTATTCCGCTTCGTAGTTTTCTGTATCTGGGTGCCGGATGTGGAAGTTCAGGGTGTCCAGGTATTCCGCTTCGTAGTTTTCTGGATATAGGTGTCGGATGTGGAAGTCCAGGGTGTCCAGGTATTCCGCTTCGTAGTCTTCTGTATCTAGGTGTCGGATGTGGAAGTTCAGGGTTTCCAGGTATTCCGCTTCGTAGTTTTCTGTATCTAGTTGCCGGATGTGGAAGTTCAGGGTGTCCAGGTATTCCGCTTCGTAGTTTTCTGTATCTAGGTGTCGGATGTCGAAGTTCAGGGTGTCCAGGTATTCCGCTCCGTAGTTTCCTGCATCTAGGTGTCAGACGTGGAAGTTCAGGTTGTTCAGGTATTCCGCTTCGTAGTTTTCTGTATCTGGGTGCCGGATGTGGAAGTTCAGGGTGTCCAGGTATTCCGCTTCGTAGTTTTCTGTATATAGGTGTCGGATGTGGAAGTCCAGGGTGTCCAGGTATTCCGCTCCGTAGTCTTCTATATCTAGGTGTCGGATGTGGAAGTTCAGGGTTTCCAGGTATTCCGCTTCGTAGTTTTCTGTATCTAGTTGCCGGATGTGGAAGTTCAGGGTGTCCAGGCATTCCGCTTCGTAGTTTACTGTATCTACGTGTCGGATGTCGAAGTTCAGGGTGTCCAGGTATTCCGCTCCGTAGTTTCCTGCATCTTGGTGTCAGACGTGCAAGTTCAGGTTCTTCAGGTATTCCGCTTCGTAGTTTTCTGTATCTAGGTGTCGGATGTGGAAGTCCAGGCTGTCCAGGTATTCCGCTTCGTAGTTTTCTGTATATAGGTGTCGGATGTGGAAGTCCAGGGTGTCCAGGTATTCCGCTTCGTAGTTTTCTGTATCTGGGTGCCGGATGTGGAAGTTCAGGGTGTCCAGGTATTCCGCTTCGTAGTTTTCTGGATATAGGTGTCGGATGTGGAAGTCCAGGGTGTCCAGGTATTCCGCTTCGTAGTCTTCTGTATCTAGGTGTCGGATGTGGAAGTTCAGGGTTTCCAGGTATTCTGCTTCGTAGTTTTCTGTATCTAGTTGCCGGATGTGGAAGTTCAGGGTGTCCAGGTATTCCGCTTCGTAGTTTTCTGTATCTAGGTTTCGGATGTCGAAGTTCAGGGTGTCCAGGTATTCCGTTCCGTAGATTCCTGCATCTTGGTGTCAGACGTGCAAGTTCAGGTTCTTCAGGTATTCCGCTTCGTAGTTTTCTGTATCTAGGTGTCGGATGTGGAAGTCCAGGGTGTCCAGGTATTCCGCTTCGTAGTTTTCTGTATATAGATGTCGGATGTGGAAGTCCAGGGTGTCCAGGTATTCCGCTTCGTAGTCTTCTGTATCTAGGTGTCGGATGTGGAAGTTCAGGGTTTCCAGGTATTCCGCTTCGTAGTTTTCTGTATCTAGGTGTCGGATGTGGAACTCCAGGGTGTCCAGGTATTCCGCTTCGTAGTTTTCTGTATCTAGGTGTCGGATGTCGAAGTTCAGGGTGTCCAGGTATTCCGCTCCGTAGTTTCCTGCATCTAGGTGTCGGATGTGGAAGTCCAGGGTGTCCAGGTATTCCGCTTCGTAGTTTTCTGTATCTAGGTGTCGGATGTCGAAGTTCAGGGTGTCCAGGTATTCCGCTCCGTAGTTTCCTGCATCTAGGTGTCAGACGTGGAAGTTCAGGTTCTTCAGGTATTCCGCTTCGTAGTTTTCTGAATCTAGGTGTCGGATGTGGAACTCCAGGGTGTCCAGGTATTCCGCTTCGTAGTTTTCTGTATCTGGGTGCCGGATGTGGAAGTTCAGGGTGTCCAGGTATTCCGCTTCGTAGTTTTCTGGATATAGGTGTCGGATGTGGAAGTTCAGGGTTTCCAGGTATTCCGCTTCGTAGTTTTCTGTATCTAGTTGCCGGATGTGGAAGTTCAGAGTGTCCAGGTATTCCGCTTCGTAGTTTTCTTTATCTAGGTGTCGGATGTCGAAGTTCAGGGTGTCCAGGTATTCCGTTCCGTAGATTCCTGCATCTTGGTGTCAGACGTGCAAGTTCAGGTTCTTCAGGTATTCCGCTTCGTAGTTTTCTGTATCTAGGTGTCGGATGTGGAAGTCCAGGGTGTCCAGGTATTCCGCTTCGTAGTTTTCTGTATATAGATGTCGGATGTGGAAGTCCAGGGTGTCCAGGTATTCCGCTTCGTAGTCTTCTGTATCTAGGTGTCGGATGTGGAAGTTCAGGGTTTCCAGGTATTCCGCTTCGTAGTTTTCTGTATCTAGTTGCCGGATGTGGAAGTTCAGGGTGTCCAGGTATTCCGCTTCGTAGTTTTCTGTATCTCGGTGTCGGATGTCGAAGTTCAGGGTGTCCAGGTATTCCGCTCCGTAGTTTCCTGCTTCTAGGTGTCAGACGTGGAAGTTCGGGTTGTTCAGGTATTCCGCTTCGTAGTTTTCTGTATCTAGGTGTCGGATGTGGAAGTTCAGGGTGTCCAGGTATTCCGCTTCGTATGTTTCTGTATCTAGGTGTCGGATGTCGAAGTTCAGGGTGTCCAGGTATTCCGCTCCGTAGTTTCCTGCATCTAGGTGTCAGACGTGGAAGTTCAGGTTGTTCAGGTATTCCGCTTCGTAGTTTTCTGTATCTGGGTGCCGGATGTGGAAGTTCAGGGTGTCCAGGTATTCCGCTTCGTAGTTTTCTGTATATAGGTGTCGGATGTGGAAGTCCAGGGTGTCCAGGTATTCCGCTCCGTAGTCTTCTATATCTAGGTGTCGGATGTGGAAGTTCAGGGTTTCCAGGTATTCCGCTTCGTAGTTTTCTGTATCTAGTTGCCGGATGTGGAAGTTCAGGGTGTCCAGGCATTCCGCTTCGTAGTTTACTGTATCTACGTGTCGGATGTCGAAGTTCAGGGTGTCCAGGTATTCCGCTCCGTAGTTTCCTGCATCTTGGTGTCAGACGTGCAAGTTCAGGTTCTTCAGGTATTCCGCTTCGTAGTTTTCTGTATCTAGGTGTCGGATGTGGAAGTCCAGGCTGTCCAGGTATTCCGCTTCGTAGTTTTCTGTATATAGGTGTCGGATGTGGAAGTCCAGGGTGTCCAGGTATTCCGCTTCGTAGTTTTCTGTATCTGGGTGCCGGATGTGGAAGTTCAGGGTGTCCAGGTATTCCGCTTCGTAGTTTTCTGGATATAGGTGTCGGATGTGGAAGTCCAGGGTGTCCAGGTATTCCGCTTCGTAGTCTTCTGTATCTAGGTGTCGGATGTGGAAGTTCAGGGTTTCCAGGTATTCTGCTTCGTAGTTTTCTGTATCTAGTTGCCGGATGTGGAAGTTCAGGGTGTCCAGGTATTCCGCTTCGTAGTTTTCTGTATCTAGGTTTCGGATGTCGAAGTTCAGGGTGTCCAGGTATTCCGTTCCGTAGATTCCTGCATCTTGGTGTCAGACGTGCAAGTTCAGGTTCTTCAGGTATTCCGCTTCGTAGTTTTCTGTATATAGATGTCGGATGTGGAAGTCCAGGGTGTCCAGGTATTCCGCTTCGTAGTCTTCTGTATCTAGGTGTCGGATGTGGAAGTTCAGGGTTTCCAGGTATTCCGCTTCGTAGTTTTCTGTATCTAGGTGTCGGATGTGGAACTCCAGGGTGTCCAGGTATTCCGCTTCGTAGTTTTCTGTATCTAGGTGTCGGATGTCGAAGTTCAGGGTGTCCAGGTATTCCGCTCCGTAGTTTCCTGCATCTAGGTGTCGGATGTGGAAGTCCAGGGTGTCCAGGTATTCCGCTTCGTAGTTTTCTGTATCTAGGTGTCGGATGTCGAAGTTCAGGGTGTCCAGGTATTCCGCTCCGTAGTTTCCTGCATCTAGGTGTCAGACGTGGAAGTTCAGGTTCTTCAGGTATTCCGCTTCGTAGTTTTCTGAATCTAGGTGTCGGATGTGGAACTCCAGGGTGTCCAGGTATTCCGCTTCGTAGTTTTCTGTATCTGGGTGCCGGATGTGGAAGTTCAGGGTGTCCAGGTATTCCGCTTCGTAGTTTTCTGGATATAGGTGTCGGATGTGGAAGTTCAGGGTTTCCAGGTATTCCGCTTCGTAGTTTTCTGTATCTAGTTGCCGGATGTGGAAGTTCAGAGTGTCCAGGTATTCCGCTTCGTAGTTTTCTTTATCTAGGTGTCGGATGTCGAAGTTCAGGGTGTCCAGGTATTCCGTTCCGTAGATTCCTGCATCTTGGTGTCAGACGTGCAAGTTCAGGTTCTTCAGGTATTCCGCTTCGTAGTTTTCTGTATCTAGGTGTCGGATGTGGAAGTCCAGGGTGTCCAGGTATTCCGCTTCGTAGTTTTCTGTATATAGATGTCGGATGTGGAAGTCCAGGGTGTCCAGGTATTCCGCTTCGTAGTCTTCTGTATCTAGGTGTCGGATGTGGAAGTTCAGGGTTTCCAGGTATTCCGCTTCGTAGTTTTCTGTATCTAGTTGCCGGATGTGGAAGTTCAGGGTGTCCAGGTATTCCGCTTCGTAGTTTTCTGTATCTCGGTGTCGGATGTCGAAGTTCAGGGTGTCCAGGTATTCCGCTCCGTAGTTTCCTGCTTCTAGGTGTCAGACGTGGAAGTTCGGGTTGTTCAGGTATTCCGCTTCGTAGTTTTCTGTATCTAGGTGTCGGATGTGGAAGTTCAGGGTGTCCAGGTATTCCGCTTCGTATGTTTCTGTATCTAGGTGTCGGATGTCGAAGTTCAGGGTGTCCAGGTATTCCGCTCCGTAGTTTCCTGCATCTAGGTGTCAGACGTGGAAGTTCAGGTTGTTCAGGTATTCCGCTTCGTAGTTTTCTGTATCTGGGTGCCGGATGTGGAAGTTCAGGGTGTCCAGGTATTCCGCTTCGTAGTTTTCTGTATATAGGTGTCGGATGTGGAAGTCCAGGGTGTCCAGGTATTCCGCTCCGTAGTCTTCTATATCTAGGTGTCGGATGTGGAAGTTCAGGGTTTCCAGGTATTCCGCTTCGTAGTTTTCTGTATCTAGTTGCCGGATGTGGAAGTTCAGGGTGTCCAGGCATTCCGCTTCGTAGTTTACTGTATCTACGTGTCGGATGTCGAAGTTCAGGGTGTCCAGGTATTCCGCTCCGTAGTTTCCTGCATCTTGGTGTCAGACGTGCAAGTTCAGGTTCTTCAGGTATTCCGCTTCGTAGTTTTCTGTATCTAGGTGTCGGATGTGGAAGTCCAGGCTGTCCAGGTATTCCGCTTCGTAGTTTTCTGTATATAGGTGTCGGATGTGGAAGTCCAGGGTGTCCAGGTATTCCGCTTCGTAGTTTTCTGTATCTGGGTGCCGGATGTGGAAGTTCAGGGTGTCCAGGTATTCCGCTTCGTAGTTTTCTGGATATAGGTGTCGGATGTGGAAGTCCAGGGTGTCCAGGTATTCCGCTTCGTAGTCTTCTGTATCTAGGTGTCGGATGTGGAAGTTCAGGGTTTCCAGGTATTCTGCTTCGTAGTTTTCTGTATCTAGTTGCCGGATGTGGAAGTTCAGGGTGTCCAGGTATTCCGCTTCGTAGTTTTCTGTATCTAGGTTTCGGATGTCGAAGTTCAGGGTGTCCAGGTATTCCGTTCCGTAGATTCCTGCATCTTGGTGTCAGACGTGCAAGTTCAGGTTCTTCAGGTATTCCGCTTCGTAGTTTTCTGTATCTAGGTGTCGGATGTGGAAGTCCAGGGTGTCCAGGTATTCCGCTTCGTAGTTTTCTGTATATAGATGTCGGATGTGGAAGTCCAGGGTGTCCAGGTATTCCGCTTCGTAGTCTTCTGTATCTAGGTGTCGGATGTGGAAGTTCAGGGTTTCCAGGTATTCCGCTTCGTAGTTTTCTGTATCTAGGTGTCGGATGTGGAACTCCAGGGTGTCCAGGTATTCCGCTTCGTAGTTTTCTGTATCTAGGTGTCGGATGTCGAAGTTCAGGGTGTCCAGGTATTCCGCTCCGTAGTTTCCTGCATCTAGGTGTCGGATGTGGAAGTCCAGGGTGTCCAGGTATTCCGCTTCGTAGTTTTCTGTATCTAGGTGTCGGATGTCGAAGTTCAGGGTGTCCAGGTATTCCGCTCCGTAGTTTCCTGCATCTAGGTGTCAGACGTGGAAGTTCAGGTTCTTCAGGTATTCCGCTTCGTAGTTTTCTGAATCTAGGTGTCGGATGTGGAACTCCAGGGTGTCCAGGTATTCCGCTTCGTAGTTTTCTGTATCTGGGTGCCGGATGTGGAAGTTCAGGGTGTCCAGGTATTCCGCTTCGTAGTTTTCTGGATATAGGTGTCGGATGTGGAAGTTCAGGGTTTCCAGGTATTCCGCTTCGTAGTTTTCTGTATCTAGTTGCCGGATGTGGAAGTTCAGAGTGTCCAGGTATTCCGCTTCGTAGTTTTCTTTATCTAGGTGTCGGATGTCGAAGTTCAGGGTGTCCAGGTATTCCGTTCCGTAGATTCCTGCATCTTGGTGTCAGACGTGCAAGTTCAGGTTCTTCAGGTAGTCCGCTTCGTAGTTTTCTGTATCTAGGTGTCGGATGTGGAAGTCCAGGGTGTCCAGGTATTCCGCTTCGTAGTTTTCTGTATATAGATGTCGGATGTGGAAGTCCAGGGTGTCCAGGTATTCCGCTTCGTAGTCTTCTGTATCTAGGTGTCGGATGTGGAAGTTCAGGGTTTCCAGGTATTCCGCTTCGTAGTTTTCTGTATCTAGTTGCCGGATGTGGAAGTTCAGGGTGTCCAGGTATTCCGCTTCGTAGTTTTCTGTATCTCGGTGTCGGATGTCGAAGTTCAGGGTGTCCAGGTATTCCGCTCCGTAGTTTCCTGCTTCTAGGTGTCAGACGTGGAAGTTCGGGTTGTTCAGGTATTCCGCTTCGTAGTTTTCTGTATCTAGGTGTCGGATGTGGAAGTTCAGGGTGTCCAGGTATTCCGCTTCGTATGTTTCTGTATCTAGTTGCTGGATGTGGATGTTTAGGGTGCCCAGGTATTCCGCTTCGTAGTTTTCTGTATCTAGGTATCGGATGTCGACGTTCAGGGTGTCCAGGTATTCCGCTCCGTAGTTTCCTGCATCTAGGTGTCAGACGTGGAAGTTCAGGTTGTTCAGGTATTCCGCTTCGTAGTTTTCTGTATCTGGGTGTCGGATGTGGAAGTTCAGGGTTTCCAGGTATTCCGCTTCGTAGTTTTCTGTATCTAGTTGCCGGATGTGGAAGTTCAGGGTGTCCAGGTATTCCGCTTCGTAGTTTTCTGTATCTAGGTGTCGGATGTCGAAGTTCAGGGTGTCCAGGTATTCCGTTCCGTAGATTCCTGCATCTTGGTGTCAGACGTGCAAGTTCAGGTTCTTCAGGTATTCCGCTTCGTAGTTTTCTGTATCTAGGTGTCGGATGTGGAAGTCCAGGGTGTCCAGGTATTCCGCTTCGTAGTTTTCTGTATATAGATGTCGGATGTGGAAGTCCAGGGTGTCCAGGTATTCCGCTTCGTAGTCTTCTGTATCTAGGTGTCGGATGTGGAAGTTCAGGGTTTCCAGGTATTCCGCTTCGTAGTTTTCTGTATCTAGTTGCCGGATGTGGAAGTTCAGGGTGTCCAGGTATTCCGCTTCGTAGTTTTCTGTATCTAGCTGTCGGATGTCGAAGTTCAGGGTGTCCAGGTATTCCGCTCCGTAGTTTCCTGCTTCTAGGTGTCAGACGTGGAAGTTCGGTTTGTTCAGGTATTCCGCTTCGTAGTTTTCTGTATCTAGGTGTCGGATGTGGAAGTTCAGAGTGTCCAGGTATTCCGCTTCGTAGTTTTCTGTATCTAGTTGCTGGATGTGGATGTTTAGGGTGCCCAGGTATTCCGCTTCGTAGTTTTCTGTATCTAGGTATCGGATGTCGAAGTTCAGGGTGTCCAGGTATTCCGCTCCGTAGTTTCCTGCATCTAGGTGTCAGACGTGGAAGTTCAGGTTGTTCAGGTATTCCGCTTCGTAGTTTTCTGTATCTGGGTGCCGGATGTGGAAGTTCAGGGTGTCCAGGTATTCCGCTTCGTAGTTTTCTGTATATAGGTGTCGGATGTGGAAGTCCAGGGTGTCCAGGTATTCCGCTCCGTAGTCTTCTGTATCTAGGTGTCGGATGTGGAAGTCCAGGGTGTCCAGGTATTCCGCTCCGTAGTCTTCTGTATCTAGGTGTCGGATGTGGAAGTTCAGGGTTTCCAGGTATTCCGCTTCGTAGTTTTCTGTATCTAGTTGTCGGATGTGGAAGTTCAGGGTTTCCAAGTATTCCGCTCCGTAGTTTCCTGCATCTAGGTGTCAGACGTGGAAGTTCAGGTTCTTCAGGTATTCCGCTTCGTAGTTTTCTGTATCTAGGTGTCGGATGTGGAACTCCAGGGTGTCCAGGTATTCCGCTTCGTAGTTTTCTGTATCTGGGTGCCGGATGTGGAAGTTCAGGGTGTCCAGGTATTCCGCTTCGTAGTTTTCTGGATATAGGTGTCGGATGTGGAAGTTCAGGGTGTCCAGGTATTCCGCTTCGTAGTCTTCTGTATCTAGGTGTCGGATGTGGAAGTTCAGGGTTTCCAGGTATTCCGCTTCGTAGTTTTCTGTATCTAGTTGCCGGATGTGGAAGTACAGGGTGTCCAGGTATTCCGCTTCGTAGTTTTCTGTATCTAGGTGTCGGATGTCGAAGTTCAGGGTGTCCAGGTATTCCGCTCCGTAGTTTCCTGCATCTAGGTGTCAGACGTGGAAGTTCAGGTTGTTCAGGTATTCCGCTTCGTAGTTTTCTGTATCTGGGTGCCGGATGTGGAAGTTCAGGGTGTCCAGGTATTCCGCTTCGTAGTTTTCTGTATATAGGTGTCGGATGTGGAAGTCCAGGGTGTCCAGGTATTCCGCTCCGTAGTCTTCTATATCTAGGTGTCAGACGTGGAAGTTCAGGTTGTTCAGGTATTCCGCTTCGTAGTTTTCTGTATCTGGGTGCCGGATGTGGAAGTTCAGGGTGTCCAGGTATTCCGCTTCGTAGTTTTCTGTATATAGGTGTCGGATGTGGAAGTCCAGGGTGTCCAGGTATTCCGCTTCGTAGTCTTCTGTATCTAGGTGTCGGATGTGGAAGTTCAGGGTTTCCAGGTATTCCGCTTCGTAGTTTTCTGTATCTAGTTGCCGGATGTGGAAGTTCAGGGTGTCCAGGTATTCCGCTTCGTAGTTTTCTGTATCTAGGTGTCGGATGTCGAAGTTCAGGGTGTCCAGGTTTTCCGCTCCGTAGTTTCCTGCATCTAGGTGTCAGACGTGGAAGTTCAGGTTGTTCAGGTATTCCGCTTCGTAGTTTTCTGTATCTGGGTGCCGGATGTGGAAGTTCAGGGTGTCCAGGTATTCCGCTTCGTAGTTTTCTGTATATAGGTGTCGGATGTGGAAGTCCAGGGTGTCCAGGTATTCCGCTCCGTAGTCTTCTATATCTAGGTGTCGGATGTGGAAGTTCAGGGTTTCCAGGCATTCCGCTTCGTAGTTTACTGTATCTACGTGTCGGATGTCGAAGTTCAGGGTGTCCAGGTATTCCGCTCCGTAGTTTCCTGCATCTTGGTGTCAGACGTGCAAGTTCAGGTTCTTCAGGTATTCCGCTTCGTAGTTTTCTGTATCTAGGTGTCGGATGTGGAAGTCCAGGGTGTCCAGGTATTCCGCTTCGTAGTTTTCTGTATATAGATGTCGGATGTGGAAGTCCAGGGTGTCCAGGTATTCCGCTTCGTAGTCTTCTGTATCTAGGTGTCGGATGTGGAAGTTCAGGGTTTCCAGGTATTCCGCTTCGTAGTTTTCTGTATCTAGGTGTCGGATGTGGAACTCCAGGGTGTCCAGGTATTCCGCTTCGTAGTTTTCTGTATCTAGGTGTCGGATGTCGAAGTTCAGGGTGTCCAGGTATTCCGCTCCGTAGTTTCCTGCATCTAGGTGTCGGATGTGGAAGTCCAGGGTGTCCAGGTATTCCGCTTCGTAGTTTTCTGTATCTAGGTGTCGGATGTCGAAGTTCAGGGTGTCCAGGTATTCCGCTCCGTAGTTTCCTGCATCTAGGTGTCAGACGTGGAAGTTCAGGTTCTTCAGGTATTCCGCTTCGTAGTTTTCTGAATCTAGGTGTCGGATGTGGAACTCCAGGGTGTCCAGGTATTCCGCTTCGTAGTTTTCTGTATCTGGGTGCCGGATGTGGAAGTTCAGGGTGTCCAGGTATTCCGCTTCGTAGTTTTCTGGATATAGGTGTCGGATGTGGAAGTTCAGGGTTTCCAGGTATTCCGCTTCGTAGTTTTCTGTATCTAGTTGCCGGATGTGGAAGTTCAGAGTGTCCAGGTATTCCGCTTCGTAGTTTTCTTTATCTAGGTGTCGGATGTCGAAGTTCAGGGTGTCCAGGTATTCCGTTCCGTAGATTCCTGCATCTTGGTGTCAGACGTGCAAGTTCAGGTTCTTCAGGTATTCCGCTTCGTAGTTTTCTGTATCTAGGTGTCGGATGTGGAAGTCCAGGGTGTCCAGGTATTCCGCTTCGTAGTTTTCTGTATATAGATGTCGGATGTGGAAGTCCAGGGTGTCCAGGTATTCCGCTTCGTAGTCTTCTGTATCTAGGTGTCGGATGTGGAAGTTCAGGGTTTCCAGGTATTCCGCTTCGTAGTTTTCTGTATCTAGTTGCCGGATGTGGAAGTTCAGGGTGTCCAGGTATTCCGCTTCGTAGTTTTCTGTATCTCGGTGTCGGATGTCGAAGTTCAGGGTGTCCAGGTATTCCGCTCCGTAGTTTCCTGCTTCTAGGTGTCAGACGTGGAAGTTCGGGTTGTTCAGGTATTCCGCTTCGTAGTTTTCTGTATCTAGGTGTCGGATGTGGAAGTTCAGGGTGTCCAGGTATTCCGCTTCGTATGTTTCTGTATCTAGTTGCTGGATGTGGATGTTTAGGGTGCCCAGGTATTCCGCTTCGTAGTTTTCTGTATCTAGGTATCGGATGTCGACGTTCAGGGTGTCCAGGTATTCCGCTCCGTAGTTTCCTGCATCTAGGTGTCAGACGTGGAAGTTCAGGTTGTTCAGGTATTCCGCTTCGTAGTTTTCTGTATCTGGGTGTCGGATGTGGAAGTTCAGGGTTTCCAGGTATTCCGCTTCGTAGTTTTCTGTATCTAGTTGCCGGATGTGGAAGTTCAGGGTGTCCAGGTATTCCGCTTCGTAGTTTTCTGTATCTAGGTGTCGGATGTCGAAGTTCAGGGTGTCCAGGTATTCCGTTCCGTAGATTCCTGCATCTTGGTGTCAGACGTGCAAGTTCAGGTTCTTCAGGTATTCCGCTTCGTAGTTTTCTGTATCTAGGTGTCGGATGTGGAAGTCCAGGGTGTCCAGGTATTCCGCTTCGTAGTTTTCTGTATATAGATGTCGGATGTGGAAGTCCAGGGTGTCCAGGTATTCCGCTTCGTAGTCTTCTGTATCTAGGTGTCGGATGTGGAAGTTCAGGGTTTCCAGGTATTCCGCTTCGTAGTTTTCTGTATCTAGTTGCCGGATGTGGAAGTTCAGGGTGTCCAGGTATTCCGCTTCGTAGTTTTCTGTATCTAGCTGTCGGATGTCGAAGTTCAGGGTGTCCAGGTATTCCGCTCCGTAGTTTCCTGCTTCTAGGTGTCAGACGTGGAAGTTCGGTTTGTTCAGGTATTCCGCTTCGTAGTTTTCTGTATCTAGGTGTCGGATGTGGAAGTTCAGAGTGTCCAGGTATTCCGCTTCGTAGTTTTCTGTATCTAGTTGCTGGATGTGGATGTTTAGGGTGCCCAGGTATTCCGCTTCGTAGTTTTCTGTATCTAGGTATCGGATGTCGAAGTTCAGGGTGTCCAGGTATTCCGCTCCGTAGTTTCCTGCATCTAGGTGTCAGACGTGGAAGTTCAGGTTGTTCAGGTATTCCGCTTCGTAGTTTTCTGTATCTGGGTGCCGGATGTGGAAGTTCAGGGTGTCCAGGTATTCCGCTTCGTAGTTTTCTGTATATAGGTGTCGGATGTGGAAGTCCAGGGTGTCCAGGTATTCCGCTCCGTAGTCTTCTGTATCTAGGTGTCGGATGTGGAAGTCCAGGGTGTCCAGGTATTCCGCTCCGTAGTCTTCTGTATCTAGGTGTCGGATGTGGAAGTTCAGGGTTTCCAGGTATTCCGCTTCGTAGTTTTCTGTATCTAGTTGTCGGATGTGGAAGTTCAGGGTTTCCAAGTATTCCGCTCCGTAGTTTCCTGCATCTAGGTGTCAGACGTGGAAGTTCAGGTTCTTCAGGTATTCCGCTTCGTAGTTTTCTGTATCTAGGTGTCGGATGTGGAACTCCAGGGTGTCCAGGTATTCCGCTTCGTAGTTTTCTGTATCTGGGTGCCGGATGTGGAAGTTCAGGGTGTCCAGGTATTCCGCTTCGTAGTTTTCTGGATATAGGTGTCGGATGTGGAAGTTCAGGGTGTCCAGGTATTCCGCTTCGTAGTCTTCTGTATCTAGGTGTCGGATGTGGAAGTTCAGGGTTTCCAGGTATTCCGCTTCGTAGTTTTCTGTATCTAGTTGCCGGATGTGGAAGTACAGGGTGTCCAGGTATTCCGCTTCGTAGTTTTCTGTATCTAGGTGTCGGATGTCGAAGTTCAGGGTGTCCAGGTATTCCGCTCCGTAGTTTCCTGCATCTAGGTGTCAGACGTGGAAGTTCAGGTTGTTCAGGTATTCCGCTTCGTAGTTTTCTGTATCTGGGTGCCGGATGTGGAAGTTCAGGGTGTCCAGGTATTCCGCTTCGTAGTTTTCTGTATATAGGTGTCGGATGTGGAAGTCCAGGGTGTCCAGGTATTCCGCTCCGTAGTCTTCTATATCTAGGTGTCAGACGTGGAAGTTCAGGTTGTTCAGGTATTCCGCTTCGTAGTTTTCTGTATCTGGGTGCCGGATGTGGAAGTTCAGGGTGTCCAGGTATTCCGCTTCGTAGTTTTCTGTATATAGGTGTCGGATGTGGAAGTCCAGGGTGTCCAGGTATTCCGCTTCGTAGTCTTCTGTATCTAGGTGTCGGATGTGGAAGTTCAGGGTTTCCAGGTATTCCGCTTCGTAGTTTTCTGTATCTAGTTGCCGGATGTGGAAGTTCAGGGTGTCCAGGTATTCCGCTTCGTAGTTTTCTGTATCTAGGTGTCGGATGTCGAAGTTCAGGGTGTCCAGGTTTTCCGCTCCGTAGTTTCCTGCATCTAGGTGTCAGACGAGGAAGTTCAGGTTGTTCAGGTATTCCGCTTCGTAGTTTTCTGTATCTGGGTGCCGGATGTGGAAGTTCAGGGTGTCCAGGTATTCCGCTTCGTAGTTTTCTGTATATAGGTGTCGGATGTGGAAGTCCAGGGTGTCCAGGTATTCCGCTCCGTAGTCTTCTATATCTAGGTGTCGGATGTGGAAGTTCAGGGTTTCCAGGCATTCCGCTTCGTAGTTTACTGTATCTACGTGTCGGATGTCGAAGTTCAGGGTGTCCAGGTATTCCGCTCCGTAGTTTCCTGCATCTTGGTGTCAGACGTGCAAGTTCAGGTTCTTCAGGTATTCCGCTTCGTAGTTTTCTGTATCTAGGTGTCGGATGTGGAAGTCCAGGGTGTCCAGGTATTCCGCTTCGTAGTTTTCTGTATATAGGTGTCGGATGTGGAAGTCCAGGGTGTCCAGGTATTCCGCTTCGTAGTTTTCTGGATATAGGTGTCGGATGTGGAAGTCCAGGGTGTCCAGGTATTCCGCTTCGTAGTCTTCTGTATCTAGGTGTCGGATGTGGAAGTTAAGGGTTTCCAGGTATTCTGCTTCGTAGTTTTCTGTATCTAGTTGCCGGATGTGGAAGTTCAGGGTGTCCAGGTATTCCGCTTCGTAGTTTTCTGTATCTAGGTGTCGGATGTGGAAGTCCAGGGTGTCCAGGTATTCCGCTTCGTAGTCTTCTGTATCTAGGTGTCGGATGTGGAAGTTCAGGGTTTCCAGGTATTCCGCTTCGTAGTTTTCTGTATCTCGGTGTCGGATGTCGAAGTTCAGGGTGTCCAGGTATTCCGCTCCGTAGTTTCCTGCTTCTAGGTGTCAGACGTGGAAGTTCGGGTTGTTCAGGTATTCCGCTTCGTAGTTTTCTGTATCTAGGTGTCGGATGTGGAAGCTCAGGGTGTCCAGGTATTCCGCTTCATAGTTTTCTGTATCTAGTTGCTGGATGTGGATGTTTAGGGTGCCCAGGTATTCCGCTTCGTAGTTTTCTGTATCTAGGTATCGGATGTCGAAGTTCAGGGTGTCCAGGTATTCCGCTCCGTACTTTCCTGCATCTAGGTGTCAGATGTGGAAGTTCAGGTTGTTCAGGTATTCCGCTTCGTAGTTTTCTGTATCTGGGTGCCGGATGTGGAAGTTCAGGGTGTCCAGGTATTCCGCTTCGTAGTTTTCTGTATATAGGTGTCGGATGTGGAAGTCCAGGGTGTCCAGGTATTCCGCTCCGTAGTCTTCTGTATCTAGGTGTCGGATGTGGAAGTTCAGGGTTTCCAGGTATTCCGCATCGTAGTTTTCTGTATCTAGTTGCCGGATGTGGAAGTTCAGGGTGTCCAGGCATTCCGCTTCGTAGTTTACTGTATCTAGGTGTCGGATGTCGAAGTTCAGGGTGTCCAGGTATTCCGCTCCGTAGTTTCCTGCATCTAGGTGTCAGACGTGGAAGTTCAGGTTGTTCAGGTATTCCGCTTCGTAGTTTTCTGTATCTGGGTGCCGGATGTGGAAGTTCAGGGTGTCCAGGTATTCCGCTTCGTAGTTTTCTGTATATAGGTGTCGGATGTGGAATTCCAGGGTGTCCAGGTATTCCGCTTCGTAGTCTTCTGTATCTAGGTGTCAGACGTGGAAGTTCAGGTTCTTCAGGTATTCCGCTTCGTAGTTTTCTGTATCTAGGTGTCGGATGTGGAACTCCAGGGTGTCCAGGTATTTCGCTTCGTAGTTTTCTGTATCTGGGTGCCGGATGTGGAAGTTCAGGGTGTCCAGGTATTCCGCTTCGTAGTTTTCTGGATATAGGTGTCGGATGTGGAAGTCCAGGGTGTCCAGGTATTCCGCTTCGTAGTCTTCTGTATCTAGGTGTCGGATGTGGAAGTTCAGGGTTTCCAGGTATTCCGATTCGTAGTTTTCTGTATCTAGTTGCCGGATGTGGAAGTTCAGGGTGTCCAGGTATTCCGCTTCGTAGTTTTCTGTATCTAGTTGCCGGATGTGGAAGTTCAGGGTGTCCAGGTATTCCGCTCCGTAGTTTCCTGCTTCTAGGTGTCAGACGTGGAAGTTCGGGTTGTTCAGGTATTCCGCTTCGTAGTTTTCTGTATCTAGGTGTCGGATGTGGAAGTTCAGAGTGTCCAGGTATGCCGCTTCGTAGTTTTCTGTATCTAGTTGCTGGATGTGGATGTTTAGGGTGCCCAGGTATTCCGCTTCGTAGTTTTCTGTATCTAGGTATCGGATGTCGAAGTTCAGGGTGTCCAGGTATTCCGCTCCGTAGTTTCCTGCATCTAGGTGTCAGACGTGGAAGTTCAGGTTGTTCAGGTATTCCGCTTCGTAGTTTTCTGTATCTGGGTGCCGGATGTGGAAGTTCAGGGTGTCCAGGTATTCCGCTCCGTAGTCTTCTGTATCTAGGTGTCGGATGTGGAAGTCCAGGGTGTCCAGGTATTCCGCTCCGTAGTCTTCTGTATCTAGGTGTCGGATGTGGAAGTTCAGGGTTTCCAGGTATTCCGCATCGTAGTTTTCTGTATCTAGTTGCCGGATGTGGAAGTTCAGGGTGTCCAGGCATTCCGCTTCGTAGTTTACTGTATCTAGGTGTCGGATGTCGAAGTTCAGGGTGTCCAGGTATTCCGCTCCGTAGTTTCCTGCATCTAGGTGTCAGACGTGGAAGTTCAGGTTGTTCAGGTATTCCGCTTCGTAGTTTTCTGTATCTGGGTGCCGGATGTGGAAGTTCAGGGTGTCCAGGTATTCCGCTTCGTAGTTTTCTGTATATAGGTGTCGGATGTGGAATTCCAGGGTGTCCAGGTATTCCGCTTCGTAGTCTTCTGTATCTAGGTGTCAGACGTGGAAGTTCAGGTTCTTCAGGTATTCCGCTTCGTAGTTTTCTGTATCTAGGTGTCGGATGTGGAACTCCAGGGTGTCCAGGTATTTCGCTTCGTAGTTTTCTGTATCTGGGTGCCGGATGTGGAAGTTCAGGGTGTCCAGGTATTCCGCTTCGTAGTTTTCTGGATATAGGTGTCGGATGTGGAAGTCCAGGGTGTCCAGGTATTCCGCTTCGTAGTCTTCTGTATCTAGGTGTCGGATGTGGAAGTTCAGGGTTTCCAGGTATTCCGCTTCGTAGTTTTCTGTATCTAGTTGCCGGATGTGGAAGTTCAGGGTGTCCAGGTATTCCGCTCCGTAGTTTCCTGCTTCTAGGTGTCAGACGTGGAAGTTCGGGTTGTTCAGGTATTCCGCTTCGTAGTTTTCTGTATCTAGGTGTCGGATGTGGAAGTTCAGAGTGTCCAGGTATGCCGCTTCGTAGTTTTCTGTATCTAGTTGCTGGATGTGGATGTTTAGGGTGCCCAGGTATTCCGCTTCGTAGTTTTCTGTATCTAGGTATCGGATGTGGAAGTTCAGGGTGTCCAGGTATTCCGCTTCGTAGTTTTCTGGATATAGGTGTCGGATGTGGAAGTTCAGGGTTTCCAGGTATTCCGCTTCGTAGTTTTCTGTATCTAGTTGCCGGATGTGGAAGTTCAGGGTGTCCAGGTATTCCGCTTCGTAGTTTTCTGTATCTAGGTGTCGGATGTGGAAGTCCAGGGTGTCCAGGTATTCCGCTTCGTAGTTTTCTGTATATAGATGTCGGATGTGGAAGTCCAGGGTGTCCAGGTATTCCGCTTCGTAGTCTTCTGTATCTAGGTGTCGGATGTGGAAGTTCAGGGTTTCCAGGTATTCCGCTTCGTAGTTTTCTGTATCTAGTTGCCGGATGTGGAAGTTCAGGGTGTCCAGGTATTCCGCTTCGTAGTTTTCTGTATCTCGGTGTCGGATGTCGAAGTTCAGGGTGTCCAGGTATTCCGCTCCGTAGTTTCCTGCTTCTAGGTGTCAGACGTGGAAGTTCGGGTTGTTCAGGTATTCCGCTTCGTAGTTTTCTATATCTAGGTGTCGGATGTGGAAGTTCAGGGTGTCCAGGTATTCCGCTTCGTAGTTTTCTGTATCTAGTTGCTGGATGTGGATGTTTAGGGTGCCCAGGTATTCCGCTTCGTAGTTTTCTGTATCTAGGTATCGGATGTCGACGTTCAGGGTGTCCAGGTATTCCGCTCCGTAGTTTCCTGCATCTAGGTGTCAGACGTGGAAGTTCAGGTTGTTCAGGTATTCCGCTTCGTAGTTTTCTGTATCTGGGTGTCGGATGTGGAAGTTCAGGGTTTCCAGGTATTCCGCTTCGTAGTTTTCTGTATCTAGTTGCCGGATGTGGAAGTTCAGGGTGTCCAGGTATTCCGCTTCGTAGTTTTCTGTATCTAGGTGTCGGAGGTCGAAGTTCAGGGTGTCCAGGTATTCCGTTCCGTAGATTCCTGCATCTTGGTGTCAGACGTGCAAGTTCAGGTTCTTCAGGTATTCCGCTTCGTAGTTTTCTGTATCTAGGTGTCGGATGTGGAAGTCCAGGGTGTCCAGGTATTCCGCTTCGTAGTTTTCTGTATATAGATGTCGGATGTGGAAGTCCAGGGTGTCCAGGTATTCCGCTTCGTAGTCTTCTGTATCTAGGTGTCGGATGGTGAAGTTCAGGGTTTCCAGGTATTCCGCTTCGTAGTTTTCTGTATCTAGTTGCCGGATGTGGAAGTTCAGGGTGTCCAGGTATTCCGCTTCGTAGTTTTCTGTATCTAGGTGTCGGATGTCGAAGTTCAGGGTGTCCAGGTATTCCGCTCCGTAGTTTCCTGCTTCTAGGTGTCAGACGTGGAAGTTCGGGTTGTTCAGGTATTCCGCTTCGTAGTTTTCTGTATCTAGGTGTCGGATGTGGAAGTTCAGGGTGTCCAGGTATTCCGCTTCGTAGTTTTCTGTATCTCGGTGTCGGATGTCGAAGTTCAGGGTGTCCAGGTATTCCGCTCCGTAGTTTCCTGCTTCTAGGTGTCAGACGTGGAAGTTCGGGTTGTTCAGGTATTCCGCTTCGTAGTTTTCTGTATCTAGGTGTCGGATGTGGAAGTTCAGGGTGTCCAGGTATTCCGCTTCGTAGTTTTCTGTATCTAGTTGCTGGATGTGGATGTTTAGGGTGCCCAGGTATTCCGCTTCGTAGTTTTCTGTATCTAGGTATCGGATGTCGACGTTCAGGGTGTCCAGGTATTCCGCTCCGTAGTTTCCTGCATCTAGGTGTCAGACGTGGAAGTTCAGGTTGTTCAGGTATTCCGCTTCGTAGTTTTCTGTATCTGGGTGTCGGATGTGGAAGTTCAGGGTTTCCAGGTATTCCGCTTCGTAGTTTTCTGTATCTAGTTGCCGGATGTGGAAGTTCAGGGTGTGCAGGTATTCCGCTTCGTATTTTTCTGTATCTAGGTGTCGGAGGTCGAAGTTCAGGGTGTCCAGGTATTCCGTTCCGTAGATTCCTGCATCTTGGTGTCAGACGTGCAAGTTCAGGTTCTTCAGGTATTCCGCTTCGTAGTTTTCTGTATCTAGGTGTCGGATGTGGAAGTCCAGGGTGTCCAGGTATTCCGCTTCGTAGTTTTCTGTATATAGATGTCGGATGTGGAAGTCCAGGGTGTCCAGGTATTCCGCTTCGTAGTCTTCTGTATCTAGGTGTCGGATGTGGAAGTTCAGGGTTTCCAGGTATTCCGCTTCGTAGTTTTCTGTATCTAGGTGTCGGATGTCGAAGTTCAGGGTGTCCAGGTATTCCGCTCCGTAGTTTCCTGCTTCTAGGTGTCAGACGTGGAAGTTCGGGTTGTTCAGGTATTCCGCTTCGTAGTTTTCTGTATCTAGGTGTCGGATGTGGAAGTTCAGGGTGTCCAGGTATTCCGCTTCGTAGTTTTCTGTATCTAGTTGCTGGATGTGGATGTTTAGGGTGCCCAGGTATTCCGCTTCGTAGTTTTCTGTATATAGTTGCCGGATGTGGAAGTTCAGGGTGTCCAGGTATTCCGCTTCGTAGTTTTCTGTATCTAGGTGTCGGATGTCGAAGTTCAGGGTGTCCAAGTATTCCGCTCCGTAGTTTCCTGCATCTAGGTGTCAGACGTGGAAGTTCAGGTTCTTCAGGTATTCCGCTTCGTAGTTTTCTGAATCTAGGTGTCGGATGTAGAACTCCAGGGTGTCCAGGTATTCCGCTTCGTAGTTTTCTGTATCTGGGTGCCGGATGTGGAAGTTCAGGGTGTCCAGGTATTCCGCTTCGTAGTTTTCTGGATATAGGTGTCGGATGTGGAAGTTCAGGGTTTCCAGGTATTCCGCTTCGTAGTTTTCTGTATCTAGTTGCCGGATGTGGAAGTTCAGGGTGTCCAGGTATTCCGCTTCGTAGTTTTCTGTATCTAGGTGTCGGATGTCGAAGTTCAGGGTGTCCAGGTATTCCGTTCCGTAGATTCCTGCATCTTGGTGTCAGACGTGCAAGTTCAGGTTCTTCAGGTATTCCGCTTCGTAGTTTTCTGTATCTAGGTGTCGGATGTGGAAGTCCAGGGTGTCCAGGTATTCCGCTTCGTAGTTTTCTGTATATAGATGTCGGATGTGGAAGTCCAGGGTGTCCAGGTATTCCGCTTCGTAGTCTTCTGTATCTAGGTGTCGGATGTGGAAGTTCAGGGTTTCCAGGTATTCCGCTTCGTAGTTTTCTGTATCTAGTTGCCGGATGTGGAAGTTCAGGGTGTCCAGGTATTCCGCTCCGTAGTTTCCTGCTTCTAGGTGTCAGACGTGGAAGTTCGGGTTGTTCAGGTATTCCGCTTCGTAGTTTTCTATATCTAGGTGTCGGATGTGGAAGTTCAGGGTGTCCAGGTATTCCGCTTCGTAGTTTTCTGTATCTAGTTGCTGGATGTGGATGTTTAGGGTGCCCAGGTATTCCGCTTCGTAGTTTTCTGTATCTAGGTATCGGATGTCGACGTTCAGGGTGTCCAGGTATTCCGCTCCGTAGTTTCCTGCATCTAGGTGTCAGACGTGGAAGTTCAGGTTGTTCAGGTATTCCGCTTCGTAGTTTTCTGTATCTGGGTGTCGGATGTGGAAGTTCAGGGTTTCCAGGTATTCCGCTTCGTAGTTTTCTGTATCTAGTTGCCGGTTGTGGAAGTTCAGGGTGTCCAGGTATTCCGCTTCGTAGTTTTCTGTATCTAGGTGTCGGAGGTCGAAGTTCAGGGTGTCCAGGTATTCCGTTCCGTAGATTCCTGCATCTTGGTGTCAGACGTGCAAGTTCAGGTTCTTCAGGTATTCCGCTTCGTAGTTTTCTGTATCTAGGTGTCGGATGTGGAAGTCCAGGGTGTCCAGGTATTCCGATTCGTAGTTTTCTGTATATAGATGTCGGATGTGGAAGTCCAGGGTGTCCAGGTATTCCGCTTCGTAGTCTTCTGTATCTAGGTGTCGGATGGTGAAGTTCAGGGTTTCCAGGTATTCCGCTTCGTAGTTTTCTGTATCTAGTTGCCGGATGTGGAAGTTCAGGGTGTCCAGGTATTCCGCTTCGTAGTTTTCTGTATCTAGGTGTCGGGTGTCGAAGTTCAGGGTGTCCAGGTATTCCGCTCCGTAGTTTCCTGCTTCTAGGTGTCAGACGTGGAAGTTCGGGTTGTTCAGGTATTCCGCTTCGTAGTTTTCTGTATCTAGGTGTCGGATGTGGAAGTTCAGGGTGTCCAGGTATTCCGCTTCGTAGTTTTCTGTATCTCGGTGTCGGATGTCGAAGTTCAGGGTGTCCAGGTATTCCGCTCCGTAGTTTCCTGCTTCTAGGTGTCAGACGTGGAAGTTCAGGTTCTTCAGGTATTCCGCTTCGTAGTTTTCTGTATCTAGGTGTCGGATGTGGAACTCCAGGGTGTCCAGGTATTCCGCTTCGTAGTTTTCTGTATCTGGGTGCCGGATGTGGAAGTTCAGGGTGTCCAGGTATTCCGCTTCGTAGTTTTCTGGATATAGGTGTCGGATGTGGAAGTCCAGGGTGTCCAGGTATTCCGCTTCGTAGTCTTCTGTATCTAGGTGTCGGATGTGGAAGTTCAGTGTTTCCCTGTATTCCGCTTCGTAGTTTTCTGTATCTAGTTGCCGGATGTGGAAGTCCAGGGTGTCCAGGTATTCCGCTTCGTAGTTTTCTGTATCTGGGTGCCGGATGTGGAAGTTCAGGGTGTCCAAGTATTCCGCTCCGTAGTTTCCTGCATCTAGGTGTCAGACGTGGAAGTTCAGGTTCTTCAGGTATTCCGCTTCGTAGTTTTCTGTATCTAGGTGTCGGATGTGGAACTCCAGGGTGTCCAGGTATTCCGCTTCGTAGTTTTCTGTATCTAGGTGTCGGATGTCGAAGTTCAGGGTGTCCAGGTATTCCGCTCCGTACTTTCCTGCATCTAGGTGTCAGACGTGGAAGTTCAGGTTGTTCAGGTATTCCGCTTCGTAGTTTTCTGTATCTGGGTGCCGGATGTGGAAGTTCAGGGTGTCCAGGTATTCCGCTTCGTAGTTTTCTGTATATAGGTGTCGGATGTGGAAGTCCAGGGTGTCCAGGTATTCCGCTCCGTAGTCTTCTGTATCTAGGTGTCGGATGTGGAAGTTCAGGGTTTCCAGGTATTCCGCTTCGTAGTTTTCTGTATCTAGTTGCCGGATGTGGAAGTTCAGGGTGTCCAGGCATTCCGCTTCGTAGTTTACTGTATCTAGGTGTCGGATGTCGAAGTTCAGGGTGTCCAGGTATTCCGCTCCGTAGTTTCCTGCATCTAGGTGTCAGACGTGGAAGTTCAGGTTGTTCAGGTATTCCGCTTCGTAGTTTTCTGTATCTGGGTGCCGGATGTGGAAGTTCAGGGTGTCCAGGTATTCCGCTTCGTAGTTTTCTGTATATAGGTGTCGGATGTGGAATTCCAGGGTGTCCAGGTATTCCGCTTCGTAGTCTTCTGTATCTAGGTGTCGGATGTGGAAGTTCAGGGTTTCCAGGTATTCCGCTTCGTAGTTTTCTGTATATAGTTGCCGGATGTGGAAGTTCAGGGTGTCCAGGTATTCCGCTTCGTAGTTTTCTGTATCTAGGTGTCGGATGTCGAAGTTCAGGGTGTCCAAGTATTCCGCTCCGTAGTTTCCTGCATCTAGGTGTCAGACGTGCAAGTTCAGGTTCTTCAGGTATTCCGCTTCGTAGTTTTCTGTATCTAGGTGTCGGATGTGGAACTCCAGGGTGTCCAGGTATTCCGCTTCGTAGTTTTCTGTATCTGGGTGCCGGATGTGGAAGTTCAGGGTGTCCAGGTATTCCGCTTCGTAGTTTTCTGGATATAGGTGTCGGATGTGGAAGTCCAGGGTGTCCAGGTATTCCGCTTCGTAGTCTTCTGTATCTAGGTGTCGGATGTGGAAGTTCAGGGTTTCCCTGTATTCCGCTTCGTAGTTTTCTGTATCTAGTTGCCGGATGTGGAAGTCCAGGGTGTCCAGGTATTCCGCTTCGTAGTTTTCTGTATCTGGGTGCCGGATGTGGAAGTTCAGGGTGTCCAAGTATTCCGCTCCGTAGTTTCCTGCATCTAGGTGTCAGACGTGGAAGTTCAGGTTCTTCAGGTATTCCGCTTCGTAGTTTTCTGTATCTAGGTGTCGGATGTGGAACTCCAGGGTGTCCAGGTATTCCGCTTCGTAGTTTTCTGTATCTAGGTGTCGGATGTCGAAGTTCAGGGTGTCCAGGTATTCCGCTCCGTAGTTTCCTGCATCTAGGTGTCGGATGTGGAAGTCCAGGGTGTCCAGGAATTCCGCTTCGTAGTTTTCTGTATCTAGTTGCCGGATGTGGAAGTTCAGAGTGTCCAGGTATTCCGCTTCGTAGTTTTCTTTATCTAGGTGTCGGATGTCGAAGTTCAGGGTGTCCAGGTATTCCGTTCCGTAGATTCCTGCATCTTGGTGTCAGACGTGCAAGTTCAGGTTCTTCAGGTATTCCGCTTCGTAGTTTTCTGTATCTAGTTGCCGGATGTGGAAGTTCAGGGTGTCCAGGTATTCCGCTTCGTAGTTTTCTGTATCTCGGTGTCGGATGTCGAAGTTCAGGGTGTCCAGGTATTCCGCTCCGTAGTTTCCTGCTTCTAGGTGTCAGACGTGGAAGTTCGGGTTGTTCAGGTATTCCGCTTCGTAGTTTTCTGTATCTAGGTGTCGGATGTGGAAGTTCAGGGTGTCCAGGTATTCCGCTTCGTATGTTTCTGTATCTAGTTGCTGGATGTGGATGTTTAGGGTGCCCAGGTATTCCGCTTCGTAGTTTTCTGTATCTAGGTATCGGATGTCGACGTTCAGGGTGTCCAGGTATTCCGCTCCGTAGTTTCCTGCATCTAGGTGTCAGACGTGGAAGTTCAGGTTGTTCAGGTATTCCGCTTCGTAGTTTTCTGTATCTGGGTGTCGGATGTGGAAGTTCAGGGTTTCCAGGTATTCCGCTTCGTAGTTTTCTGTATCTAGTTGCCGGATGTGGAAGTTCAGGGTGTCCAGGTATTCCGCTTCGTAGTTTTCTGTATCTAGGTGTCGGATGTCGAAGTTCAGGGTGTCCAGGTATTCCGTTCCGTAGATTCCTGCATCTTGGTGTCAGACGTGCAAGTTCAGGTTCTTCAGGTATTCCGCTTCGTAGTTTTCTGTATCTAGGTGTCGGATGTGGAAGTCCAGGGTGTCCAGGTATTCCGCTTCGTAGTTTTCTGTATATAGATGTCGGATGTGGAAGTCCAGGGTGTCCAGGTATTCCGCTTCGTAGTCTTCTGTATCTAGGTGTCGGATGTGGAAGTTCAGGGTTTCCAGGTATTCCGCTTCGTAGTTTTCTGTATCTAGTTGCCGGATGTGGAAGTTCAGGGTGTCCAGGTATTCCGCTTCGTAGTTTTCTGTATCTAGCTGTCGGATGTCGAAGTTCAGGGTGTCCAGGTATTCCGCTCCGTAGTTTCCTGCTTCTAGGTGTCAGACGTGGAAGTTCGGGTTGTTCAGGTATTCCGCTTCGTAGTTTTCTGTATCTAGGTGTCGGATGTGGAAGTTCAGAGTGTCCAGGTATTCCGCTTCGTAGTTTTCTGTATCTAGTTGCTGGATGTGGATGTTTAGGGTGCCCAGGTATTCCGCTTCGTAGTTTTCTGTATCTAGGTATCGGATGTCGAAGTTCAGGGTGTCCAGGTATTCCGCTCCGTAGTTTCCTGCATCTAGGTGTCAGACGTGGAAGTTCAGGTTGTTCAGGTATTCCGCTTCGTAGTTTTCTGTATCTGGGTGCCGGATGTGGAAGTTCAGGGTGTCCAGGTATTCCGCTTCGTAGTTTTCTGTATATAGGTGTCGGATGTGGAAGTCCAGGGTGTCCAGGTATTCCGCTCCGTAGTCTTCTGTATCTAGGTGTCGGATGTGGAAGTCCAGGGTGTCCAGGTATTCCGCTCCGTAGTCTTCTGTATCTAGGTGTCGGATGTGGAAGTTCAGGGTTTCCAGGTATTCCGCTTCGTAGTTTTCTGTATCTAGTTGTCGGATGTGGAAGTTCAGGGTTTCCAAGTATTCCGCTCCGTAGTTTCCTGCATCTAGGTGTCAGACGTGGAAGTTCAGGTTCTTCAGGTATTCCGCTTCGTAGTTTTCTGTATCTAGGTGTCGGATGTGGAACTCCAGGGTGTCCAGGTATTCCGCTTCGTAGTTTTCTGTATCTGGGTGCCGGATGTGGAAGTTCAGGGTGTCCAGGTATTCCGCTTCGTAGTTTTCTGGATATAGGTGTCGGATGTGGAAGTCCAGGGTGTCCAGGTATTCCGCTTCGTAGTCTTCTGTATCTAGGTGTCGGATGTGGAAGTTCAGGGTTTCCAGGTATTCCGCTTCGTAGTTTTCTGTATCTAGTTGCCGGATGTGGAAGTTCAGGGTGTCCAGGTATTCCGCTTCGTAGTTTTCTGTATCTAGGTGTCGGATGTCGAAGTTCAGGGTGTCCAGGTATTCCGCTCCGTAGTTTCCTGCATCTAGGTGTCAGACGTGGAAGTTCAGGTTGTTCAGGTATTCCGCTTCGTAGTTTTCTGTATCTGGGTGCCGGATGTGGAAGTTCAGGGTGTCCAGGTATTCCGCTTCGTAGTTTTCTGTATATAGGTGTCGGATGTGGAAGTCCAGGGTGTCCAGGTATTCCGCTCCGTAGTCTTCTATATCTAGGTGTCGGATGTGGAAGTTCAGGGTTTCCAGGTATTCCGCTTCGTAGTTTTCTGTATCTAGTTGCCGGATGTGGAAGTTCAGGGTGTCCAGGCATTCCGCTTCGTAGTTTACTGTATCTACGTGTCGGATGTCGAAGTTCAGGGTGTCCAGGTATTCCGCTCCGTAGTTTCCTGCATCTTGGTGTCAGACGTGCAAGTTCAGGTTCTTCAGGTATTCCGCTTCGTAGTTTTCTGTATCTAGGTGTCGGATGTGGAAGTCCAGGCTGTCCAGGTATTCCGCTTCGTAGTTTTCTGTATATAGGTGTCGGATGTGGAAGTCCAGGGTGTCCAGGTATTCCGCTTCGTAGTTTTCTGTATCTGGGTGCCGGATGTGGAAGTTCAGGGTGTCCAGGTATTCCGCTTCGTAGTCTTCTGTATCTAGGTGTCGGATGTGGAAGTTCAGGGTTTCCAGGTATTCTGCTTCGTAGTTTTCTGTATCTAGTTGCCGGATGTGGAAGTTCAGGGTGTCCAGGTATTCCGCTTCGTAGTTTTCTGTATCTAGGTTTCGGATGTCGAAGTTCAGGGTGTCCAGGTATTCCGTTCCGTAGATTCCTGCATCTTGGTGTCAGACGTGCAAGTTCAGGTTCTTCAGGTATTCCGCTTCGTAGTTTTCTGTATCTAGGTGTCGGATGTGGAAGTCCAGGGTGTCCAGGTATTCCGCTTCGTAGTTTTCTGTATATAGATGTCGGATGTGGAAGTCCAGGGTGTCCAGGTATTCCGCTTCGTAGTCTTCTGTATCTAGGTGTCGGATGTGGAAGTTCAGGGTTTCCAGGTATTCCGCTTCGTAGTTTTCTGTATCTAGGTGTCGGATGTGGAACTCCAGGGTGTCCAGGTATTCCGCTTCGTAGTTTTCTGTATCTAGGTGTCGGATGTCGAAGTTCAGGGTGTCCAGGTATTCCGCTCCGTAGTTTCCTGCATCTAGGTGTCGGATGTGGAAGTCCAGGGTGTCCAGGAATTCCGCTTCGTAGTTTTCTGTATCTCGGTGCCGGATGTGGAAGTTCAGGGTGTCCAGGTATTCCGCTTCGTAGTATTCTGTATCTAGGTGTCGGATGTCGAAGTTCAGGGTGTCCAGGTATTCCGCTCCGTAGTTTCCTGCATCTAGGTGTCAGACGTGGAAGTTCAGGTTCTTCAGGTATTCCGCTTCGTAGTTTTCTGAATCTAGGTGTCGGATGTGGAACTCCAGGGTGTCCAGGTATTCCGCTTCGTAGTTTTCTGTATCTGGGTGCCGGATGTGGAAGTTCAGGGTGTCCAGGTATTCCGCTTCGTAGTTTTCTGGATATAGGTGTCGGATGTGGAAGTTCAGGGTTTCCAGGTATTCCGCTTCGTAGTTTTCTGTATCTAGTTGCCGGATGTGGAAGTTCAGAGTGTCCAGGTATTCCGCTTCGTAGTTTTCTTTATCTAGGTGTCGGATGTCGAAGTTCAGGGTGTCCAGGTATTCCGTTCCGTAGATTCCTGCATCTTGGTGTCAGACGTGCAAGTTCAGGTTCTTCAGGTATTCCGCTTCGTAGTTTTCTGTATCTAGGTGTCGGATGTGGAAGTCCAGGGTGTCCAGGTATTCCGCTTCGTAGTTTTCTGTATATAGATGTCGGATGTGGAAGTCCAGGGTGTCCAGGTATTCCGCTTCGTAGTCTTCTGTATCTAGGTGTCGGATGTGGAAGTTCAGGGTTTCCAGGTATTCCGCTTCGTAGTTTTCTGTATCTAGTTGCCGGATGTGGAAGTTCAGGGTGTCCAGGTATTCCGCTTCGTAGTTTTCTGTATCTCGGTGTCGGATGTCGAAGTTCAGGGTGTCCAGGTATTCCGCTCCGTAGTTTCCTGCTTCTAGGTGTCAGACGTGGAAGTTCGGGTTGTTCAGGTATTCCGCTTCGTAGTTTTCTGTATCTAGGTGTCGGATGTGGAAGTTCAGGGTGTCCAGGTATTCCGCTTCGTATGTTTCTGTATCTAGTTGCTGGATGTGGATGTTTAGGGTGCCCAGGTATTCCGCTTCGTAGTTTTCTGTATCTAGGTATCGGATGTCGACGTTCAGGGTGTCCAGGTATTCCGCTCCGTAGTTTCCTGCATCTAGGTGTCAGACGTGGAAGTTCAGGTTGTTCAGGTATTCCGCTTCGTAGTTTTCTGTATCTGGGTGTCGGATGTGGAAGTTCAGGGTTTCCAGGTATTCCGCTTCGTAGTTTTCTGTATCTAGTTGCCGGATGTGGAAGTTCAGGGTGTCCAGGTATTCCGCTTCGTAGTTTTCTGTATCTAGGTGTCGGATGTCGAAGTTCAGGGTGTCCAGGTATTCCGTTCCGTAGATTCCTGCATCTTGGTGTCAGACGTGCAAGTTCAGGTTCTGCAGGTATTCCGCTTCGTAGTTTTCTGTATCTAGGTGTCGGATGTGGAAGTCCAGGGTGTCCAGGTATTCCGCTTCGTAGTTTTCTGTATATAGATGTCGGATGTGGAAGTCCAGGGTGTCCAGGTATTCCGCTTCGTAGTCTTCTGTATCTAGGTGTCGGATGTGGAAGTTCAGGGTTTCCAGGTATTCCGCTTCGTAGTTTTCTGTATCTAGTTGCCGGATGTGGAAGTTCAGGGTGTCCAGGTATTCCGCTTCGTAGTTTTCTGTATCTAGCTGTCGGATGTCGAAGTTCAGGGTGTCCAGGTATTCCGCTCCGTAGTTTCCTGCTTCTAGGTGTCAGACGTGGAAGTTCGGTTTGTTCAGGTATTCCGCTTCGTAGTTTTCTGTATCTAGGTGTCGGATGTGGAAGTTCAGAGTGTCCAGGTATTCCGCTTCGTAGTTTTCTGTATCTAGTTGCTGGATGTGGATGTTTAGGGTGCCCAGGTATTCCGCTTCGTAGTTTTCTGTATCTAGGTATCGGATGTCGAAGTTCAGGGTGTCCAGGTATTCCGCTCCGTAGTTTCCTGCATCTAGGTGTCAGACGTGGAAGTTCAGGTTGTTCAGGTATTCCGCTTCGTAGTTTTCTGTATCTGGGTGCCGGATGTGGAAGTTCAGGGTGTCCAGGTATTCCGCTTCGTAGTTTTCTGTATATAGGTGTCGGATGTGGAAGTCCAGGGTGTCCAGGTATTCCGCTCCGTAGTCTTCTGTATCTAGGTGTCGGATGTGGAAGTCCAGGGTGTCCAGGTATTCCGCTCCGTAGTCTTCTGTATCTAGGTGTCGGATGTGGAAGTTCAGGGTTTCCAGGTATTCCGCTTCGTAGTTTTCTGTATCTAGTTGTCGGATGTGGAAGTTCAGGGTTTCCAAGTATTCCGCTCCGTAGTTTCCTGCATCTAGGTGTCAGACGTGGAAGTTCAGGTTCTTCAGGTATTCCGCTTCGTAGTTTTCTGTATCTAGGTGTCGGATGTGGAACTCCAGGGTGTCCAGGTATTCCGCTTCGTAGTTTTCTGTATCTGGGTGCCGGATGTGGAAGTTCAGGGTGTCCAGGTATTCCGCTTCGTAGTTTTCTGGATATAGGTGTCGGATGTGGAAGTTCAGGGTGTCCAGGTATTCCGCTTCGTAGTCTTCTGTATCTAGGTGTCGGATGTGGAAGTTCAGGGTTTCCAGGTATTCCGCTTCGTAGTTTTCTGTATCTAGTTGCCGGATGTGGAAGTTCAGGGTGTCCAGGTATTCCGCTTCGTAGTTTTCTGTATCTAGGTGTCGGATGTCGAAGTTCAGGGTGTCCAGGTATTCCGCTCCGTAGTTTCCTGCATCTAGGTGTCAGACGTGGAAGTTCAGGTTGTTCAGGTATTCCGCTTCGTAGTTTTCTGTATCTGGGTGCCGGATGTGGAAGTTCAGGGTGTCCAGGTATTCCGCTTCGTAGTTTTCTGTATATAGGTGTCGGATGTGGAAGTCCAGGGTGTCCAGGTATTCCGCTCCGTAGTCTTCTATATCTAGGTGTCAGACGTGGAAGTTCAGGTTGTTCAGGTATTCCGCTTCGTAGTTTTCTGTATCTGGGTGCCGGATGTGGAAGTTCAGGGTGTCCAGGTATTCCGCTTCGTAGTTTTCTGTATATAGGTGTCGGATGTGGAAGTCCAGGGTGTCCAGGTATTCCGCTTCGTAGTCTTCTGTATCTAGGTGTCGGATGTGGAAGTTCAGGGTTTCCAGGTATTCCGCTTCGTAGTTTTCTGTATCTAGTTGCCGGATGTGGAAGTTCAGGGTGTCCAGGTATTCCGCTTCGTAGTTTTCTGTATCTAGGTGTCGGATGTCGAAGTTCAGGGTGTCCAGGTTTTCCGCTCCGTAGTTTCCTGCATCTAGGTGTCAGACGTGGAAGTTCAGGTTGTTCAGGTATTCCGCTTCGTAGTTTTCTGTATCTGGGTGCCGGATGTGGAAGTTCAGGGTGTCCAGGTATTCCGCTTCGTAGTTTTCTGTATATAGGTGTCGGATGTGGAAGTCCAGGGTGTCCAGGCATTCCGCTCCGTAGTCTTCTATATCTAGGTGTCGGATGTGGAAGTTCAGGGTTTCCAGGCATTCCGCTTCGTAGTTTACTGTATCTACGTGTCGGATGTCGAAGTTCAGGGTGTCCAGGTATTCCGCTCCGTAGTTTCCTGCATCTTGGTGTCAGACGTGCAAGTTCAGGTTCTTCAGGTATTCCGCTTCGTAGTTTTCTGTATCTAGGTGTCGGATGTGGAAGTCCAGGCTGTCCAGGTATTCCGCTTCGTAGTTTTCTGTATATAGGTGTCGGATGTGGAAGTCCAGGGTGTCCAGGTATTCCGCTTCGTAGTTTTCTGGATATAGGTGTCGGATGTGGAAGTCCAGGGTGTCCAGGTATTCCGCTTCGTAGTCTTCTGTATCTAGGTGTCGGATGTGGAAGTTCAGGGTTTCCAGGTATTCTGCTTCGTAGTTTTCTGTATCTAGTTGCCGGATGTGGAAGTTCAGGGTGTCCAGGTATTCCGCTTCGTAGTTTTCTGTATCTAGGTGTCGGATGTGGAAGTCCAGGGTGTCCAGGTATTCCGCTTCGTAGTCTTCTGTATCTAGGTGTCGGATGTGGAAGTTCAGGGTTTCCAGGTATTCCGCTTCGTAGTTTTCTGTATCTCGGTGTCGGATGTCGAAGTTCAGGGTGTCCAGGTATTCCGCTCCGTAGTTTCCTGCTTCTAGGTGTCAGACGTGGAAGTTCGGGTTGTTCAGGTATTCCGCTTCGTAGTTTTCTGTATCTAGGTGTCGGATGTGGAAGCTCAGGGTGTCCAGGTATTCCGCTTCATAGTTTTCTGTATCTAGTTGCTGGATGTGGATGTTTAGGGTGCCCAGGTATTCCGCTTCGTAGTTTTCTGTATCTAGGTATCGGATGTCGAAGTTCAGGGTGTCCAGGTATTCCGCTCCGTACTTTCCTGCATCTAGGTGTCAGATGTGGAAGTTCAGGTTGTTCAGGTATTCCGCTTCGTAGTTTTCTGTATCTGGGTGCCGGATGTGGAAGTTCAGGGTGTCCAGGTATTCCGCTTCGTAGTTTTCTGTATATAGGTGTCGGATGTGGAAGTCCAGGGTGTCCAGGTATTCCGCTCCGTAGTCTTCTGTATCTAGGTGTCGGATGTGGAAGTTCAGGGTTTCCAGGTATTCCGCATCGTAGTTTTCTGTATCTAGTTGCCGGATGTGGAAGTTCAGGGTGTCCAGGCATTCCGCTTCGTAGTTTACTGTATCTAGGTGTCGGATGTCGAAGTTCAGGGTGTCCAGGTATTCCGCTCCGTAGTTTCCTGCATCTAGGTGTCAGACGTGGAAGTTCAGGTTGTTCAGGTATTCCGCTTCGTAGTTTTCTGTATCTGGGTGCCGGATGTGGAAGTTCAGGGTGTCCAGGTATTCCGCTTCGTAGTTTTCTGTATATAGGTGTCGGATGTGGAATTCCAGGGTGTCCAGGTATTCCGCTTCGTAGTCTTCTGTATCTAGGTGTCGGATGTGGAAGTTCAGGGTTTCCAGGTATTCCGATTCGTAGTTTTCTGTATCTAGTTGCCGGATGTGGAAGTTCAGGGTGTCCAGGTATTCCGCTTCGTAGTTTTCTGTATCTAGTTGCCGGATGTGGAAGTTCAGGGTGTCCAGGTATTCCGCTCCGTAGTTTCCTGCTTCTAGGTGTCAGACGTGGAAGTTCGGGTTGTTCAGGTATTCCGCTTCGTAGTTTTCTGTATCTAGGTGTCGGATGTGGAAGTTCAGAGTGTCCAGGTATGCCGCTTCGTAGTTTTCTGTATCTAGTTGCTGGATGTGGATGTTTAGGGTGCCCAGGTATTCCGCTTCGTAGTTTTCTGTATCTAGGTATCGGATGTCGAAGTTCAGGGTGTCCAGATATTCCGCTCCGTAGTTTCCTGCATCTAGGTGTCAGACGTGGAAGTTCAGGTTGTTCAGGTATTCCGCTTCGTAGTTTTCTGTATCTGGGTGCCGGATGTGGAAGTTCAGGGTGTCCAGGTATTCCGCTCCGTAGTCTTCTGTATCTAGGTGTCGGATGTGGAAGTCCAGGGTGTCCAGGTATTCCGCTCCGTAGTCTTCTGTATCTAGGTGTCGGATGTGGAAGTTCAGGGTTTCCAGGTATTCCGCATCGTAGTTTTCTGTATCTAGTTGCCGGATGTGGAAGTTCAGGGTGTCCAGGCATTCCGCTTCGCAGTTTACTGTATCTAGGTGTCGGATGTCGAAGTTCAGGGTGTCCAGGTATTCCGCTCCGTAGTTTCCTGCATCTAGGTGTCAGACGTGGAAGTTCAGGTTGTTCAGGTATTCCGCTTCGTAGTTTTCTGTATCTGGGTGCCGGATGTGGAAGTTCAGGGTGTCCAGGTATTCCGCTTCGTAGTTTTCTGTATATAGGTGTCGGATGTGGAATTCCAGGGTGTCCAGGTATTCCGCTTCGTAGTCTTCTGTATCTAGGTGTCAGACGTGGAAGTTCAGGTTCTTCAGGTATTCCGCTTCGTAGTTTTCTGTATCTAGGTGTCGGATGTGGAACTCCAGGGTGTCCAGGTATTTCGCTTCGTAGTTTTCTGTATCTGGGTGCCGGATGTGGAAGTTCAGGGTGTCCAGGTATTCCGCTTCGTAGTTTTCTGGATATAGGTGTCGGATGTGGAAGTCCAGGGTGTCCAGGTATTCCGCTTCGTAGTCTTCTGTATCTAGGTGTCGGATGTGGAAGTTCAGGGTTTCCAGGTATTCCGCTTCGTAGTTTTCTGTATCTAGTTGCCGGATGTGGAAGTTCAGGGTGTCCAGGTATTCCGCTCCGTAGTTTCCTGCTTCTAGGTGTCAGACGTGGAAGTTCGGGTTGTTCAGGTATTCCGCTTCGTAGTTTTCTGTATCTAGGTGTCGGATGTGGAAGTTCAGAGTGTCCAGGTATGCCGCTTCGTAGTTTTCTGTATCTAGTTGCTGGATGTGGATGTTTAGGGTGCCCAGGTATTCCGCTTCGTAGTTTTCTGTATCTAGGTATCGGATGTCGAACTTCAGGGTGTCCAGGTATTCCGCTCCGTAGTTTCCTGCATCTAGGTGTCAGACGTGGAAGTTCAGGTTGTTCAGGTATTCCGCTTCGTAGTTTTCTGTATCTGGGTGCCGGATGTGGAAGTTCAGGGTGTCCAGGTATTCCGCTCCGTAGTCTTCTGTATCTAGGTGTCGGATGTGGAAGTCCAGGGTGTCCAGGTATTCCGCTCCGTAGTCTTCTGTATCTAGGTGTCGGATGTGGAAGTTCAGGGTTTCCAGGTATTCCGCTTCGTAGTTTTCTGTATCTAGTTGTCGGATGTGGAAGTTCAGGATTTCCAAGTATTCCGCTCCGTAGTTTCCTGCATCTAGGTGTCAGACGTGGAAGTTCAGGTTGTTCAGGTATTCCGCTTCGTAGTTTTCTGTATCTGGGTGCCGGATGTGGAAGTTCAGGGTGTCCAGGTATTCCGCTTCGTAGTTTTCTGGATATAGGTGTCGGATGTGGAAGTCCAGGGTGTCCAGGTATTCCGCTCCGTAGTCTTCTATATCTAGGTGTCGGATGTGGAAGTTCAGGGTTTCCAGGTATTCCGCTTCGTAGTTTTCTGTATCTAGTTGCCGGATGTGGAAGTTCAGGGTGTCCAGGCATTCCGCTTCGTAATTTACTGTATCTAGGTGTCGGATGTGGAAGTTCAGGGTGTCCAGGTATTCCGCTTCATAGTTTTCTGTATCTAGTTGCTGGATGTGGATGTTTAGGGTGCCCAGGTATTCCGCTTCGTAGTTTTCTGTATCTAGGTATCGGATGTCGAAGTTCAGGGTGTCCAGGTATTCCGCTCCGTAGTCTTCTGTATCTAGGTGTCGGATGTGGAAGTTCAGGGTTTCCAGGTATTCCGCTTCGTAGTTTTCTGTATCTAGTTGCCGGATGTGGAAGTCCAGGGTGTCCAGGTATTCCGCTCCGTAGTCTTCTGTATATAGGTGTCGGATGTGGAAGTTCAGGGTTTCCAGGTATTCCGCTTCGTAGTTTTCTGTATCTAGTTGCCGGATGTGGAAGTTCAGGGTGTCCAGGCATTCCGCTTCGTAGTTTACTGTATCTAGGTGTCTGATGTCGAAGTTCAGGGTGTCCAGGTATTCCGCTCCGTAGTTTCCTGCATCTAGGTGTCAGACGTGGAAGTTCAGGTTGTTCAGGTATTCCGCTTCGTAGTTTTCTGTATCTGGGTGCCGGATGTGGAAGTTCAGGGTGTCCAGGTATTCCGCTTCGTAGTTTTCTGTATATAGGTGTCGGATGTGGAATTCCAGGGTGTCCAGGTATTCCGCTTCGTAGTCTTCTGTATCTAGGTGTCGGATGTGGAAGTTCAGGGTTTCCAGGTATTCCGCTTCGTAGTTTTCTGTATCTAGTTGCCGGATGTGGAAGTTCAGGGTGTCCAGGTATTCCGCTTCGTAGTTTTCTGTATCTAGGTGTCGGATGTCGAAGTTCAGGGTGTCCAAGTATTCCGCTCCGTAGTTTCCTGCATCTAGGTGTCAGACGTGGAAGTTCAGGTTCTTCAGGTATTCCGCTTCGTAGTTTTCTGTATCTAGGTGTCGGATGTGGAACTCCAGGGTGTCCAGGTATTCCGCTTCGTAGTTTTCTGTATCTGGGTGCCGGATGTGGAAGTTCAGGGTGTCCAGGTATTCCGCTTCGTAGTTTTCTGGATATAGGTGTCGGATGTGGAAGTCCAGGGTGTCCAGGTATTCCGCTTCGTAGTCTTCTGTATCTAGGTGTCGGATGTGGAAGTTCAGGGTTTCCAGGTATTCCGCTTCGTAGTTTTCTGTATCTAGTTGCCGGATGTGGAAGTTCAGGGTGTCCAGGTATTCCGCTTCGTAGTTTTCTGTATCTAGGTGTCGGATGTCGAAGTTCAGGGTGTCCAGGTATTCCGTTCCGTAGATTCCTGCATCTTGGTGTCAGACGTGCAAGTTCAGGTTCTTCAGGTATTCCGCTTCGTAGTTTTCTGTATCTAGGTGTCGGATGTGGAACTCCAGGGTGTCCAGGTATTCCGCTTCGTAGTTTTCTGTATCTGGGTGCCGGATGTGGAAGTTCAGGGTGTCCAGGTATTCCGCTTCGTAGTTTTCTGGATATAGGTGTCGGATGTGGAAGTCCAGGGTGTCCAGGTATTCCGCTTCGTAGTCTTCTGTATCTAGGTGTCGGATGTGGAAGTTCAGGGTTTCCAGGTATTCTGCTTCGTAGTTTTCTGTATCTAGTTGCCGGATGTGGAAGTTCAGGGTGTCCAGGTATTCCGCTTCGTAGTTTTCTGTATCTAGGTGTCGGATGTCGAAGTTCAGGGTGTCCAGGTATTCCGTTCCGTAGATTCCTGCATCTTGGTGTCAGACGTGCAAGTTCAGGTTCTTCAGGTATTCCGCTTCGTAGTTTTCTGTATATAGATGTCGGATGTGGAAGTCCAGGGTGTCCAGGTATTCCGCTTCGTAGTCTTCTGTAGCTAGGTGTCGGATGTGGAAGTTCAGGGTTTCCAGGTATTCTGCTTCTTAGTTTTCTGTATCTAGTTGCCGGATGTGGAAGTTCAGGGTGTCCAGGTATACCGCTCCGTAGTTTTCTGTATCTCGGTGTCGGATGTCGAAGTTCAGGGTGTCCAGGTATTCCGCTCCGTAGTTTCCTGCTTCTAGGTGTCAGACGTGGAAGTTCGGGTTGTTCAGGTATTCCGCTTCGTAGTTTTCTGTATCTAGATGTCGGATGTGGAAGTTCAGGGTGTCCAGGTATTCCGCTTCGTAATTTTCTGTATCTAGTTGCTGGATGTGGATGTTTAGGGTGCCCAGGTATTCCGCTTCGTAGTTTTCTGTATCTAGGTATCGGATGTCGAAGTTCAGGGTGTCCAGGTATTCCGCTCCGTAGTTTCCTGCATCTAGGTGTCAGACGTGGAAGTTCAGGTTGTTCAGGTATTCCGCTTCGTAGTTTTCTGTATCTGGGTGCCGGATGTGGAATTTCAGGGTGTCCAGGTATTCCGCTTCGTAGTTTTCTGTATATAGGTGTCGGATGTGGAAGTCCAGGGTGTCCAGGTATTCCGCTCCGTAGTTTCCTGCATCTAGGTGTCAGACGTGGAAGTTCAGGTTGTTCAGGTATTCCGCTTCGTAGTTTTCTGTATCTGGGTGCCGGATGTGGAAGTTCAGGGTGTCCAGGTATTCCGCTCCGTAGTCTTCTGTATCTAGGTGTCGGATGTGGAAGTCCAGGGTGTCCAGGTATTCCGCTCCGTAGTCTTCTGTATCTAGGTGTCGGATGTGGAAGTTCAGGGTTTCCAGGTATTCCGCTTCGTAGTTTTCTGTATCTAGTTGTCGGATGTGGAAGTTCAGGGTTTCCAAGTATTCCGCTCCGTAGTTTCCTGCATCTAGGTGTCAGACGTGGAAGTTCAGGTTGTTCAGGTATTCCGCTTCGTAGTTTTCTGTATCTGGGTGCCGGATGTGGAAGTTCAGGGTGTCCAGGTATTCCGCTTCGTAGTTTTCTGGATATAGGTGTCGGATGTGGAAGTCCAGGGTGTCCAGGTATTCCGCTCCGTAGTCTTCTATATCTAGGTGTCGGATGTGGAAGTTCAGGGTTTCCAGGTATTCCGCTTCGTAGTTTTCTGTATCTAGTTGCCGGATGTGGAAGTTCAGGGTGTCCAGGCATTCCGCTTCGTAATTTACTGTATCTAGGTGTCGGATGTGGAAGTTCAGGGTGTCCAGGTATTCCGCTTCGTAGTTTTCTGTATCTAGTTGCTGGATGTGGATGTTTAGGGTGCCCAGGTATTCCGCTTCGTAGTTTTCTGTATCTAGGTATCGGATGTCGAAGTTCAGGGTGTCCAGGTATTCCGCTCCGTAGTCTTCTGTATCTAGGTGTCGGATGTGGAAGTTCAGGGTTTCCAGGTATTCCGCTTCGTAGTTTTCTGTATCTAGTTGCCGGATGTGGAAGTCCAGGGTGTCCAGGTATTCCGCTCCGTAGTCTTCTGTATCTAGGTGTCGGATGTGGAAGTTCAGGGTTTCCAGGTATTCCGCTTCGTAGTTTTCTGTATCTAGTTGCCGGATGTGGAAGTTCAGGGTGTCCAGGCATTCCGCTTCGTAGTTTACTGTATCTAGGTGTCTGATGTCGAAGTTCAGGGTGTCCAGGTATTCCGCTCCGTAGTTTCCTGCATCTAGGTGTCAGACGTGGAAGTTCAGGTTGTTCAGGTATTCCGCTTCGTAGTTTTCTGTATCTGGGTGCCGGATGTGGAAGTTCAGGGTGTCCAGGTATTCCGCTTCGTAGTTTTCTGTATATAGGTGTCGGATGTGGAATTCCAGGGTGTCCAGGTATTCCGCTTCGTAGTCTTCTGTATCTAGGTGTCGGATGTGGAAGTTCAGGGTTTCCAGGTATTCCGCTTCGTAGTTTTCTGTATCTAGTTGCCGGATGTGGAAGTTCAGGGTGTCCAGGTATTCCGCTTCGTAGTTTTCTGTATCTAGGTGTCGGATGTCGAAGTTCAGGGTGTCCAAGTATTCCGCTCCGTAGTTTCCTGCATCTAGGTGTCAGACGTGGAAGTTCAGGTTCTTCAGGTATTCCGCTTCGTAGTTTTCTGTATCTAGGTGTCGGATGTGGAACTCCAGGGTGTCCAGGTATTCCGCTTCGTAGTTTTCTGTATCTGGGTGCCGGATGTGGAAGTTCAGGGTGTCCAGGTATTCCGCTTCGTAGTTTTCTGGATATAGGTGTCGGATGTGGAAGTCCAGGGTGTCCAGGTATTCCGCTTCGTAGTCTTCTGTATCTAGGTGTCGGATGTGGAAGTTCAGGGTTTCCAGGTATTCCGCTTCGTAGTTTTCTGTATCTAGTTGCCGGATGTGGAAGTTCAGGGTGTCCAGGTATTCCGCTTCGTAGTTTTCTGTATCTAGGTGTCGGATGTCGAAGTTCAGGGTGTCCAGGTATTCCGTTCCGTAGATTCCTGCATCTTGGTGTCAGACGTGCAAGTTCAGGTTCTTCAGGTATTCCGCTTCGTAGTTTTCTGTATCTAGTTGCCGGTTGTGGAAGTTCAGGGTGTCCAGGCATTCCGCTTCGTAGTTTACTGTATCTAGGTGTCGGATGTCGAAGTTCAGGGTGTCCAGGTATTCCGCTCCGTAGTTTCCTGCATCTAGGTGTCAGACGTGGAAGTTCAGGTTGTTCAGGTATTCCGCTTCGTAGTTTTCTGTATATAGGTGTTGGATGTGGAAGTCCAGGGTGTCCAGGTATTCCGCTTCGTAGTCTTCTGTATCTAGGTGTCGGATGTGGAAGTTCAGGGTTTCCAGGTATTCCGCTTCGTAGTTTTCTGTATCTAGTTGCCGGATGTGGAAGTTCAGGGTGTCCAGGCATTCCGCTTCGTAGTTTACTGTATCTAGGTGTCGGATGTCGAAGTTCAGGGTGTCCAGGTATTCCGCTCCGTAGTTTCCTGCATCTAGGTGTCAGACGTGGAAGTTCAGGTTGTTCAGGTATTCCGCTTCGTAGTTTTCTGTATCTGGGTGCCGGATGTGGAAGTTCAGGGTGTCCAGGTATTCCGCTTCGTAGTTTTCTGTATATAGGTGTCGGATGTGGAATTCCAGGGTGTCCAGGTATTCCGCTTCGTAGTCTTCTGTATCTAGGTGTCGGATGTGGAAGTTCAGGGTTTCCAGGTATTCCGCTTCGTAGTTTTCTGTACCTAGTTGCCGGATGTGGAAGTTCAGGGTGTCCAGGTATTCCGCTTCGTAGTTTTCTGTATCTAGGTGTCGGATGTCGAAGTTCAGGGTGTCCAAGTATTCCGCTCCGTAGTTTCCTGCATCTAGGTGTCAGACGTGGAAGTTCAGGTTCTTCAGGTATTCCGCTTCGTAGTTTTCTTTATCTAGGTGTCGGATGTGGAACTCCAGGGTGTCCAGGTATTCCGCTTCGTAGTATTCTGTATCTGGGTGCCGTATGTGGAAGTTCAGGGTGTCCAGGTATTCCGCTCCGTAGTTTCCTGCATCTAGGTGTCAGACGTGGAAGTTCAGGTTGTTCAGGTATTCCGCTTCGTAGTTTTCTGTATCTGGGTGCCGGATGTGGAAGTTCAGGGTGTCCAGGTATTCCGCTTCGTAGTTTTCTGTATATAGGTGTCGGATGTGGAATTCCAGGGTGTCCAGGTATTCCGCTTCGTAGTCTTCTGTATCTAGGTGTCGGATGTGGAAGTTCAGGGTTTCCAGGTATTCCGCTTCGTAGTTTTCTGTATCTAGTTGCCGGATGTGGAAGTTCAGGGTGTCCAGGTATTCCGCTTCGTAGTTTTCTGTATCTAGGTGTCGGATGTCGAAGTTCAGGGTGTCCAAGTATTCCGCTCCGTAGTTTCCTGCATCTAGGTGTCAGACGTGGAAGTTCAGGTTCTTCAGGTATTCCGCTTCGTAGTTTTCTGTATCTAGGTGTCGGATGTGGAACTCCAGGGTGTCCAGGTATTCCGCTTCGTAGTTTTCTGTATCTGGGTGCCGGATGTGGAAGTTCAGGGTGTCCAGGTATTCCGCTTCGTAGTTTTCTGGATATAGGTGTCGGATGTGGAAGTCCAGGGTGTCCAGGTATTCCGCTTCGTAGTCTTCTGTATCTAGGTGTCGGATGTGGAAGTTCAGCGTTTCCAGGTATTCCGCTTCGTAGTTTTCTGTATCTAGTTGCCGGATGTGGAAGTTCAGGGTGTCCAGGCATTCCGCTTCGTAGTTTACTGTATCTAGGTGTCTGATGTCGAAGTTCAGGGTGTCCAGGTATTCCGCTCCGTAGTTTCCTGCATCTAGGTGTCAGACGTGGAAGTTCAGGTTGTTCAGGTATTCCGCTTCGTAGTTTTCTGTATCTGGGTGCCGGATGTGGAAGTTCAGGGTGTCCAGGTATTCCGCTTCGTAGTTTTCTGTATATAGGTGTCGGATGTGGAATTCCAGGGTGTCCAGGTATTCCGCTTCGTAGTCTTCTGTATCTAGGTGTCGGATGTGGAAGTTCAGGGTTTCCAGGTATTCCGCTTCGTAGTTTTCTGTATCTAGTTGCCGGATGTGGAAGTTCAGGGTGTCCAGGTATTCCGCTTCGTAGTTTTCTGTATCTAGGTGTCGGATGTCGAAGTTCAGGGTGTCCAAGTATTCCGCTCCGTAGTTTCCTGCATCTAGGTGTCAGACGTGGAAGTTCAGGTTCTTCAGGTATTCCGCTTCGTAGTTTTCTGTATCTAGGTGTCGGATGTGGAACTCCAGGGTGTCCAGGTATTCCGCTTCGTAGTTTTCTGTATCTGGGTGCCGGATGTGGAAGTTCAGGGTGTCCAGGTATTCCGCTTCGTAGTTTTCTGGATATAGGTGTCGGATGTGGAAGTCCAGGGTGTCCAGGTATTCCGCTTCGTAGTCTTCTGTATCTAGGTGTCGGATGTGGAAGTTCAGGGTTTCCAGGTATTCCGCTTCGTAGTTTTCTGTATCTAGTTGCCGGATGTGGAAGTTCAGGGTGTCCAGGTATTCCGCTTCGTAGTTTTCTGTATCTAGGTGTCGGATGTCGAAGTTCAGGGTGTCCAGGTATTCCGTTCCGTAGATTCCTGCATCTTGGTGTCAGACGTGCAAGTTCAGGTTCTTCAGGTATTCCGCTTCGTAGTTTTCTGGATATAGGTGTCGGATGTGGAAGTCCAGGGTGTCCAGGTATTCCGCTTCGTAGTCTTCTGTATCTAGGTGTCGGATGTGGAAGTTCAGGGTTTCCAGGTATTCCGCTTCGTAGTTTTCTGTATCTAGTTGCCGGATGTGGAAGTTCATGGTGTCCAGGTATTCCGCTTCGTAGTTTTCTGTATCTAGGTGTCGGATGTCGAAGTTCAGGGTGTCCAGGTATTCCGTTCCGTAGATTCCTGCATCTTGGTGTCAGACGTGCAAGTTCAGGTTCTTCAGGTATTCCGCTTCGTAGTTTTCTGTATCTAGGTGTCGGATGTGGAAGTCCAGGGTGTCCAGGTATTCCGCTTCGTAGTCTTCTGTATCTAGGTGTCTGATGTGGAAGTTCAGGGTTTCCAGGTATTCCGCTTCTTAGTTTTCTGTATCTAGTTGCCGGATGTGGAAGTTCAGGGTGTCCAGGTATACCGCTTCGTAGTTTTCTGTATCTCGGTGTCGGATGTCGAAGTTCAGGGTGTCCAGGTATTCCGCTCCGTAGTTTCCTGCTTCTAGGTGTCAGACGTGGAAGTTCGGGTTGTTCAGGTATTCCGCTTCGTAGTTTTCTGTATCTAGATGTCGGATGTGGAAGTTCAGGGTGTCCAGGTATTCCGCTTCGTAATTTTCTGTATCTAGTTGCTGGATGTGGATGTTTAGGGTGCCCAGGTATTCCGCTTCGTAGTTTTCTGTATCTAGGTATCGGATGTCGAAGTTCAGGGTGTCCAGGTATTCCGCTCCGTAGTTTCCTGCATCTAGGTGTCAGACGTGGAAGTTCAGGTTGTTCAGGTATTCCGCTTCGTAGTTTTCTGTATCTGGGTGCCGGATGTGGAATTTCAGGGTGTCCAGGTATTCCGCTTCGTAGTTTTCTGTATATAGGTGTCGGATGTGGAAGTCCAGGGTGTCCAGGTATTCCGCTCCGTAGTCTTCTGTATCTAGGTGTCGGATGTGGAAGTTCAGGGTTTCCAGGTATTCCGCTTCGTAGTTTTCTGTATCTAGTTGCCGGTTGTGGAAGTTCAGGGTGTCCAGGCATTCCGCTTCGTAGTTTACTGTATCTAGGTGTCGGATGTCGAAGTTCAGGGTGTCCAGGTATTCCGCTCCGTAGTTTCCTGCATCTAGGTGTCAGACGTGGAAGTTCAGGTTGTTCAGGTATTCCGCTTCGTAGTTTTCTGTATATAGGTGTTGGATGTGGAAGTCCAGGGTGTCCAGGTATTCCGCTTCGTAGTCTTCTGTATCTAGGTGTCGGATGTGGAAGTTCAGGGTTTCCAGGTATTCCGCTTCGTAGTTTTCTGTATCTAGTTGCCGGATGTGGAAGTTCAGGGTGTCCAGGCATTCCGCTTCGTAGTTTACTGTATCTAGGTGTCGGATGTCGAAGTTCAGGGTGTCCAGGTATTCCGCTCCGTAGTTTCCTGCATCTAGGTGTCAGACGTGGAAGTTCAGGTTGTTCAGGTATTCCGCTTCGTAGTTTTCTGTATCTGGGTGCCGGATGTGGAAGTTCAGGGTGTCCAGGTATTCCGCTTCGTAGTTTTCTGTATATAGGTGTCGGATGTGGAATTCCAGGGTGTCCAGGTATTCCGCTTCGTAGTCTTCTGTATCTAGGTGTCGGATGTGGAAGTTCAGGGTTTCCAGGTATTCCGCTTCGTAGTTTTCTGTACCTAGTTGCCGGATGTGGAAGTTCAGGGTGTCCAGGTATTCCGCTTCGTAGTTTTCTGTATCTAGGTGTCGGATGTCGAAGTTCAGGGTGTCCAAGTATTCCGCTCCGTAGTTTCCTGCATCTAGGTGTCAGACGTGGAAGTTCAGGTTCTTCAGGTATTCCGCTTCGTAGTTTTCTTTATCTAGGTGTCGGATGTGGAACTCCAGGGTGTCCAGGTATTCCGCTTCGTAGTATTCTGTATCTGGGTGCCGGATGTGGAAGTTCAGGGTGTCCAGGCATTCCGCTTCGTAGTTTACTGTATCTAGGTGTCGGATGTCGAAGTTCAGGGTGTCCAGGTATTCCGCTCCGTAGTTTCCTGCATCTAGGTGTCAGATGTGGAAGTTCAGGTTGTTCAGGTATTCCGCTTCGTAGTTTTCTGTATCTGGGTGCCGGATGTGGAAGTTCAGGGTGTCCAGGTATTCCGCTTCGTAGTTTTCTGTATATAGGTGTCGGATGTGGAATTCCAGGGTGTCCAGGTATTCCGCTTCGTAGTCTTCTGTATCTAGGTGTCGGATGTGGAAGTTCAGGGTTTCCAGGTATTCCGCTTCGTAGTTTTCTGTATCTAGTTGCCGGATGTGGAAGTTCAGGGTGTCCAGGTATTCCGCTTCGTAGTTTTCTGTATCTAGGTGTCGGATGTCGAAGTTCAGGGTGTCCAAGTATTCCGCTCCGTAGTTTCCTGCATCTAGGTGTCAGACGTGGAAGTTCAGGTTCTTCAGGTATTCCGCTTCGTAGTTTTCTGTATCTAGGTGTCGGATGTGGAACTCCAGGGTGTCCAGGTATTCCGCTTCGTAGTTTTCTGTATCTGGGTGCCGGATGTGGAAGTTCAGGGTGTCCAGGTATTCCGCTTCGTAGTTTTCTGGATATAGGTGTCGGATGTGGAAGTCCAGGGTGTCCAGGTATTCCGCTTCGTAGTCTTCTGTATCTAGGTGTCGGATGTGGAAGTTCAGCGTTTCCAGGTATTCCGCTTCGTAGTTTTCTGTATCTAGTTGCCGGATGTGGAAGTTCAGGGTGTCCAGGTATTCCGCTTCGTAGTTTTCTGTATCTAGGTGTCGGATGTCGAAGTTCAGGGTGTCCAGGTATTCCGCTCCGTAGTTTCCTGCATCTAGGTGTCAGACGTGGAAGTTCAGGTTGTTCAGGTATTCCGCTTCGTAGTTTTCTGTATCTGGGTGCCGGATGTGGAAGTTCAGGGTGTCCAGGTATTCCGCTTCGTAGTTTTCTGTATATAGGTGTCGGATGTGGAAGTCCAGGGTGTCCAGGTATTCCGCTCCGTAGTCTTCTGTATCTAGGTGTCGGATGTGGAAGTTCAGGGTTTCCAGGTATTCCGCTTCGTAGTTTTCTGTATCTAGTTGCCGGTTGTGGAAGTTCAGGGTGTCCAGGCATTCCGCTTCGTAGTTTACTGTATCTAGGTGTCGGATGTCGAAGTTCAGGGTGTCCAGGTATTCCGCTCCGTAGTTTCCTGCATCTAGGTGTCAGACGTGGAAGTTCAGGTTGTTCAGGTATTCCGCTTCGTAGTTTTCTGTATATAGGTGTCGGATGTGGAAGTCCAGGGTGTCCAGGTATTCCGCTTCGTAGTCTTCTGTATCTAGGTGTCGGATGTGGAAGTTCAGGGTTTCCAGGTATTCCGCTTCGTAGTTTTCTGTATCTAGTTGCCGGATGTGGAAGTTCAGGGTGTCCAGGCATTCCGCTTCGTAGTTTACTGTATCTAGGTGTCGGATGTCGAAGTTCAGGGTGTCCAGGTATTCCGCTCCGTAGTTTCCTGCATCTAGGTGTCAGACGTGGAAGTTCAGGTTGTTCAGGTATTCCGCTTCGTAGTTTTCTGTATCTGGGTGCCGGATGTGGAAGTTCAGGGTGTCCAGGTATTCCGCTTCGTAGTTTTCTGTATATAGGTGTCGGATGTGGAATTCCAGGGTGTCCAGGTATTCCGCTTCGTAGTCTTCTGTATCTAGGTGTCGGATGTGGAAGTTCAAGGTTTCCAGGTATTCCGCTTCGTAGTTTTCTGTATCTAGTTGCCGGATGTGGAAGTTCAGGGTGTCCAGGTATTCCGCTTCGTAGTTTTCTGTATCTAGGTGTCGGATGTCGAAGTTCAGGGTGTCCAGGTATTCCGCTGCGTAGTTTCCTGCATCTAGGTGTCAGACGTGGAAGTTCAGGTTGTTCAGGTATTCCGCTTCGTAGTTTTCTGTATCTGGGTGCCGGATGTGGAAGTTCAGGGTGTCCAGGTATTCCGCTTCGTAGTTTTCTGTATATAGGTGTCGGATGTGGAATTCCAGGGTGTCCAGGTATTCCGCTTCGTAGTCTTCTGTATCTAGGTGTCGGATGTGGAAGTTCAGGGTTTCCAGGTATTCCGCTTCGTAGTTTTCTGTATCTAGTTGCCGGATGTGGAAGTTCAGGGTGTCCAGGTATTCCGCTTCGTAGTTTTCTGTATCTAGGTGTCGGATGTCGAAGTTCAGGGTGTCCAAGTATTCCGCTCCGTAGTTTCCTGCATCTAGGTGTCAGACGTGGAAGTTCAGGTTCTTCAGGTATTCCGCTTCGTAGTTTTCTGTATCTAGGTGTCGGATGTGGAACTCTAGGGTGTCCAGGTATTCCGCTTCGTAGTTTTCTGTATCTGGGTGCCGGATGTGGAAGTTCAGGGTGTCCAGGTATTCCGCTTCGTAGTTTTCTGGATATAGGTGTCGGATGTGGAAGTCCAGGGTGTCCAGGTATTCCGCTTCGTAGTCTTCTGTATCTAGGTGTCGGATGTGGAAGTTCAGGGTTTCCAGGTATTCCGCTTCGTAGTTTTCTGTATCTAGTTGCCGGATGTGGAAGTTCAGGGTGTCCAGGTATTCCGCTTCGTAGTTTTCTGTATCTAGGTGTCGGATGTCGAAGTTCAGGGTGTCCAGGTATTCCGTTCCGTAGATTCCTGCATCTTGGTGTCAGACGTGCAAGTTCAGGTTCTTCAGGTATTCCGCTTCGTAGTTTTCTGTATCTAGGTGTCGGATGTGGAAGTCCAGGGTGTCCAGGTATTCCGCTTCGTAGTTTTCTGTATATAGATGTCGGATGTGGAAGTCCAGGGTGTCCAGGTATTCCGCTTCGTAGTCTTCTGTATCTAGGTGTCGGATGTGGAAGTTCAGGGTGTCCAGGTATACCGCTTCGTAGTTTTCTGTATCTCGGTGTCGGATGTCGAAGTTCAGGGTGTCCAGGTATTCCGCTCCGTAGTTTCCTGCTTCTAGGTGTCAGACGTGGAAGTTCGGGTTGTTCAGGTATTCCGCTTCGTAGTTTTCTGTATCTAGGTGTCGGATGTGGAAGTTCAGGGTGTCCAGGTATTCCGCTTCGTAATTTTCTGTATCTAGTTGCTGGATGTGGAGGTTTAGGGTGCCCAGGTATTCCGCTTCGTAGTTTTCTGTATCTAGGTATCGGATGTCGAAGTTCAGGGTGTCCAGGTATTCCGCTCCGTAGTTTCCTGCATCTAGGTGTCAGACGTGGAAGTTCAGGTTGTTCAGGTATTCCCCTTCGTAGTTTTCTGTATCTGGGTGCCGGATGTGGAAGTTCAGGGTGTCCAGGTATTCCGCTTCGTAGTTTTCTGTATATAGGTGTCGGATGTGGAAGTCCAGGGTGTCCAGGTATTCCGCTCCGTAGTCTTCTGTATCTAGGTGTCGGATGTGGAAGTTCAGGGTTTCCAGGTATTCCGCTTCGTAGTTTTCTGTATCTAGTTGCCGGTTGTGGAAGTTCAGGGTGTCCAGGCATTCCGCTTCGTAGTTTACTGTATCTAGGTGTCGGATGTCGAAGTTCAGGGTGTCCAGGTATTCCGCTCCGTAGTTTCCTGCATCTAGTTGTCAGACGTGGAAGTTCAGGTTGTTCAGGTATTCCGCTTCGTAGTTTTCTGTATATAGGTGTCGGATGTGGGAGTCCAGGGTGTCCAGGTATTCCGCTTCGTAGTCTTCTGTATCTAGGTGTCGGATGTGGAAGTTCAGGGTTTCCAGGTATTCCGCTTCGTAGTTTTCTGTATCTAGTTGCCGGATGTGGAAGTTCAGGGTGTCCAGGCATTCCGCTCCGTAGTTTCCTGCATCTAGGTGTCAGACGTGGAAGTTCAGGTTGTTCAGGTATTCCGCTTCGTAGTTTTCTGTATCTGGGTGCCGGATGTGGAAGTTCAGGGTGTCCAGGTATTCCGCTTCGTAGTTTTCTGTATATAGGTGTCGGATGTGGAATTCCAGGGTGTCCAGGTATTCCGCTTCGTAGTCTTCTGTATCTAGGTGTCGGATGTGGAAGTTCAGGGTTTCCAGGTATTCCGCTTCGTAGTTTTCTGTATCTAGTTGCCGGATGTGGAAGTTCAGGGTGTCCAGGTATTCCGCTTCGTAGTTTTCTGTATCTAGTTGCCGGATGTGGAAGTTCAGGGTGTCCAGGTATTCCGCTTCGTAGTTTTCTGTATCTAGGTGTCGGATGTCGAAGTTCAGGGTGTCCAAGTATTCCGCTCCGTAGTTTCCTGCATCTAGGTGTCAGACGTGGAAGTTCAGGTTCTTCAGGTATTCCGCTTCGTAGTTTTCTTTATCTAGGTGTCGGATGTGGAACTCCAGGGTGTCCAGGTATTCCGCTTCGTAGTATTCTGTATATAGGTGTCGGATGTGGAATTCCAGGGTGTCCAGGTATTCCGCTTCGTAGTCTTCTGTATCTAGGTGTCGGATGTGGAAGTTCAGGGTGTCCAGGTATACCGCTTCGTAGTTTTCTGTATCTCGGTGTCGGATGTCGAAGTTCAGGGTGTCCAGGTATTCCGCTTCGTAATTTTCTGTATCTAGTTGCTGGATGTGGAGGTTTAGGGTGCCCAGGTATTCCGCTTCGTAGTTTTCTGTATCTAGGTATCGGATGTCGAAGTTCAGGGTGTCCAGGTATTCCGCTCCGTAGTTTCCTGCATCTAGGTGTCAGACGTGGAAGTTCAGGTTGTTCAGGTATTCCGCTTCGTAGTTTTCTGTATCTGGGTGCCGGATGTGGAAGTTCAGGGTGTCCAGGTATTCCGCTTCGTAGTTTTCTGTATATAGGTGTCGGATGTGGAAGTCCAGGGTGTCCAGGTATTCCGCTCCGTAGTCTTCTGTATCTAGGTGTCGGATGTGGAAGTTCAGGGTTTCCAGGTATTCCGCTTCGTAGTTTTCTGTATCTAGTTGCCGGTTGTGGAAGTTCAGGGTGTCCAGGCATTCCGCTTCGTAGTTTACTGTATCTAGGTGTCGGATGTCGAAGTTCAGGGTGTCCAGGTATTCCGCTCCGTAGTTTCCTGCATCTAGGTGTCAGACGTGGAAGTTCAGGTTGTTCAGGTATTCCGCTTCGTAGTTTTCTGTATATAGGTGTCGGATGTGGGAGTCCAGGGTGTCCAGGTATTCCGCTTCGTAGTCTTCTGTATCTAGGTGTCGGATGTGGAAGTTCAGGGTTTCCAGGTATTCCGCTTCGTAGTTTTCTGTATCTAGATGCCGGATGTGGAAGTTCAGGGTGTCCAGGCATTCCGCTCCGTAGTTTCCTGCATCTAGGTGTCAGACGTGGAAGTTCAGGTTGTTCAGGTATTCCGCTTCGTAGTTTTCTGTATCTGGGTGCCGGATGTGGAAGTTCAGGGTGTCCAGGTATTCCGCTTCGTAGTTTTCTGTATATAGGGGTCGGATGTGGAATTCCAGGGTGTCCAGGTATTCCGCTTCGTAGTCTTCTGTATCTAGGTGTCGGATGTGGAAGTTCAGGGTTTCCAGGTATTCCGCTTCGTAGTTTTCTGTATCTAGTTGCCGGATGTGGAAGTTCAGGGTGTCCAGGTATTCCGCTTCGTAGTTTTCTGTATCTAGTTGCCGGATGTGGAAGTTCAGGGTGTCCAGGTATTCCGCTTCGTAGTTTTCTGTATCTAGGTGTCGGATGTCGAAGTTCAGGGTGTCCAAGTATTCCGCTCCGTAGTTTCCTGCATCTAGGTGTCAGACGTGGAAGTTCAGGTTCTTCAGGTATTCCGCTTCGTAGTTTTCTTTATCTAGGTGTCGGATGTGGAACTCCAGGGTGTCCAGGTATTCCGCTTCGTAGTATTCTGTATATAGGTGTCGGATGTGGAATTCCAGGGTGTCCAGGTATTCCGCTTCGTAGTCTTCTGTATCTAGGTGTCGGATGTGGAAGTTCAGGGTTTCCAGGTATTCCGCTTCGTAGTTTTCTGTATCTAGTTGCCGGATGTGGAAGTTCAGGGTGTCCAGGTATTCCGCTTCGTAGTTTTCTGTATCTAGGTGTCGGATGTCGAAGTTCAGGGTGTCCAAGTATTCCGCTCCGTAGTTTCCTGCATCTAGGTGTCAGACGTGGAAGTTCAGGTTCTTCAGGTATTCCGCTTCGTAGTTTTCTGTATCTAGGTGTCGGATGTGGAACTCCAGGGTGTCCAGGTATTCCGCTTCGTAGTTTTCTGTATCTAGGTGTCGGATGTCGAAGTTCAGGGTGTCCAGGTATTCCGTTCCGTAGATTCCTGCATCTTGGTGTCAGACGTGCAAGTTCAGGTTCTTCAGGTATTCCGCTTCGTAGTTTTCTGGATATAGGTGTCGGATGTGGAAGTCCAGGGTGTCCAGGTATTCCGCTTCGTAGTCTTCTGTATCTAGGTGTCGGATGTGGAAGTTCAGGGTTTCCAGGTATTCCGCTTCGTAGTTTTCTGTATCTAGTTGCCGGATGTGGAAGTTCATGGTGTCCAGGTATTCCGCTTCGTAGTTTTCTGTATCTAGGTGTCGGATGTCGAAGTTCAGGGTGTCCAGGTATTCCGTTCCGTAGATTCCTGCATCTTGGTGTCAGACGTGCAAGTTCAGGTTCTTCAGGTATTCCGCTTCGTAGTTTTCTGTATCTAGGTGTCGGATGTGGAAGTCCAGGGTGTCCAGGTATTCCGCTTCGTAGTCTTCTGTATCTAGGTGTCTGATGTGGAAGTTCAGGGTTTCCAGGTATTCCGCTTCTTAGTTTTCTGTATCTAGTTGCCGGATGTGGAAGTTCAGGGTGTCCAGGTATACCGCTTCGTAGTTTTCTGTATCTCGGTGTCGGATGTCGAAGTTCAGGGTGTCCAGGTATTCCGCTCCGTAGTTTCCTGCTTCTAGGTGTCAGACGTGGAAGTTCGGGTTGTTCAGGTATTCCGCTTCGTAGTTTTCTGTATCTAGATGTCGGATGTGGAAGTTCAGGGTGTCCAGGTATTCCGCTTCGTAATTTTCTGTATCTAGTTGCTGGATGTGGATGTTTAGGGTGCCCAGGTATTCCGCTTCGTAGTTTTCTGTATCTAGGTATCGGATGTCGAAGTTCAGGGTGTCCAGGTATTCCGCTCCGTAGTTTCCTGCATCTAGGTGTCAGACGTGGAAGTTCAGGTTGTTCAGGTATTCCGCTTCGTAGTTTTCTGTATCTGGGTGCCGGATGTGGAATTTCAGGGTGTCCAGGTATTCCGCTTCGTAGTTTTCTGTATATAGGTGTCGGATGTGGAAGTCCAGGGTGTCCAGGTATTCCGCTCCGTAGTCTTCTGTATCTAGGTGTCGGATGTGGAAGTTCAGGGTTTCCAGGTATTCCGCTTCGTAGTTTTCTGTATCTAGTTGCCGGTTGTGGAAGTTCAGGGTGTCCAGGCATTCCGCTTCGTAGTTTACTGTATCTAGGTGTCGGATGTCGAAGTTCAGGGTGTCCAGGTATTCCGCTCCGTAGTTTCCTGCATCTAGGTGTCAGACGTGGAAGTTCAGGTTGTTCAGGTATTCCGCTTCGTAGTTTTCTGTATATAGGTGTTGGATGTGGAAGTCCAGGGTGTCCAGGTATTCCGCTTCGTAGTCTTCTGTATCTAGGTGTCGGATGTGGAAGTTCAGGGTTTCCAGGTATTCCGCTTCGTAGTTTTCTGTATCTAGTTGCCGGATGTGGAAGTTCAGGGTGTCCAGGCATTCCGCTTCGTAGTTTACTGTATCTAGGTGTCGGATGTCGAAGTTCAGGGTGTCCAGGTATTCCGCTCCGTAGTTTCCTGCATCTAGGTGTCAGACGTGGAAGTTCAGGTTGTTCAGGTATTCCGCTTCGTAGTTTTCTGTATCTGGGTGCCGGATGTGGAAGTTCAGGGTGTCCAGGTATTCCGCTTCGTAGTTTTCTGTATATAGGTGTCGGATGTGGAATTCCAGGGTGTCCAGGTATTCCGCTTCGTAGTCTTCTGTATCTAGGTGTCGGATGTGGAAGTTCAGGGTTTCCAGGTATTCCGCTTCGTAGTTTTCTGTACCTAGTTGCCGGATGTGGAAGTTCAGGGTGTCCAGGTATTCCGCTTCGTAGTTTTCTGTATCTAGGTGTCGGATGTCGAAGTTCAGGGTGTCCAAGTATTCCGCTCCGTAGTTTCCTGCATCTAGGTGTCAGACGTGGAAGTTCAGGTTCTTCAGGTATTCCGCTTCGTAGTTTTCTTTATCTAGGTGTCGGATGTGGAACTCCAGGGTGTCCAGGTATTCCGCTTCGTAGTATTCTGTATCTGGGTGCCGGATGTGGAAGTTCAGGGTGTCCAGGCATTCCGCTTCGTAGTTTACTGTATCTAGGTGTCGGATGTCGAAGTTCAGGGTGTCCAGGTATTCCGCTCCGTAGTTTCCTGCATCTAGGTGTCAGATGTGGAAGTTCAGGTTGTTCAGGTATTCCGCTTCGTAGTTTTCTGTATCTGGGTGCCGGATGTGGAAGTTCAGGGTGTCCAGGTATTCCGCTTCGTAGTTTTCTGTATATAGGTGTCGGATGTGGAATTCCAGGGTGTCCAGGTATTCCGCTTCGTAGTCTTCTGTATCTAGGTGTCGGATGTGGAAGTTCAGGGTTTCCAGGTATTCCGCTTCGTAGTTTTCTGTATCTAGTTGCCGGATGTGGAAGTTCAGGGTGTCCAGGTATTCCGCTTCGTAGTTTTCTGTATCTAGGTGTCGGATGTCGAAGTTCAGGGTGTCCAAGTATTCCGCTCCGTAGTTTCCTGCATCTAGGTGTCAGACGTGGAAGTTCAGGTTCTTCAGGTATTCCGCTTCGTAGTTTTCTGTATCTAGGTGTCGGATGTGGAACTCCAGGGTGTCCAGGTATTCCGCTTCGTAGTTTTCTGTATCTGGGTGCCGGATGTGGAAGTTCAGGGTGTCCAGGTATTCCGCTTCGTAGTTTTCTGGATATAGGTGTCGGATGTGGAAGTCCAGGGTGTCCAGGTATTCCGCTTCGTAGTCTTCTGTATCTAGGTGTCGGATGTGGAAGTTCAGCGTTTCCAGGTATTCCGCTTCGTAGTTTTCTGTATCTAGTTGCCGGATGTGGAAGTTCAGGGTGTCCAGGTATTCCGCTTCGTAGTTTTCTGTATCTAGGTGTCGGATGTCGAAGTTCAGGGTGTCCAGGTATTCCGCTCCGTAGTTTCCTGCATCTAGGTGTCAGACGTGGAAGTTCAGGTTGTTCAGGTATTCCGCTTCGTAGTTTTCTGTATCTGGGTGCCGGATGTGGAAGTTCAGGGTGTCCAGGTATTCCGCTTCGTAGTTTTCTGTATATAGGTGTCGGATGTGGAAGTCCAGGGTGTCCAGGTATTCCGCTCCGTAGTCTTCTGTATCTAGGTGTCGGATGTGGAAGTTCAGGGTTTCCAGGTATTCCGCTTCGTAGTTTTCTGTATCTAGTTGCCGGTTGTGGAAGTTCAGGGTGTCCAGGCATTCCGCTTCGTAGTTTACTGTATCTAGGTGTCGGATGTCGAAGTTCAGGGTGTCCAGGTATTCCGCTCCGTAGTTTCCTGCATCTAGGTGTCAGACGTGGAAGTTCAGGTTGTTCAGGTATTCCGCTTCGTAGTTTTCTGTATATAGGTGTCGGATGTGGAAGTCCAGGGTGTCCAGGTATTCCGCTTCGTAGTCTTCTGTATCTAGGTGTCGGATGTGGAAGTTCAGGGTTTCCAGGTATTCCGCTTCGTAGTTTTCTGTATCTAGTTGCCGGATGTGGAAGTTCAGGGTGTCCAGGCATTCCGCTTCGTAGTTTACTGTATCTAGGTGTCGGATGTCGAAGTTCAGGGTGTCCAGGTATTCCGCTCCGTAGTTTCCTGCATCTAGGTGTCAGACGTGGAAGTTCAGGTTGTTCAGGTATTCCGCTTCGTAGTTTTCTGTATCTGGGTGCCGGATGTGGAAGTTCAGGGTGTCCAGGTATTCCGCTTCGTAGTTTTCTGTATATAGGTGTCGGATGTGGAATTCCAGGGTGTCCAGGTATTCCGCTTCGTAGTCTTCTGTATCTAGGTGTCGGATGTGGAAGTTCAAGGTTTCCAGGTATTCCGCTTCGTAGTTTTCTGTATCTAGTTGCCGGATGTGGAAGTTCAGGGTGTCCAGGTATTCCGCTTCGTAGTTTTCTGTATCTAGGTGTCGGATGTCGAAGTTCAGGGTGTCCAGGTATTCCGCTGCGTAGTTTCCTGCATCTAGGTGTCAGACGTGGAAGTTCAGGTTGTTCAGGTATTCCGCTTCGTAGTTTTCTGTATCTGGGTGCCGGATGTGGAAGTTCAGGGTGTCCAGGTATTCCGCTTCGTAGTTTTCTGTATATAGGTGTCGGATGTGGAATTCCAGGGTGTCCAGGTATTCCGCTTCGTAGTCTTCTGTATCTAGGTGTCGGATGTGGAAGTTCAGGGTTTCCAGGTATTCCGCTTCGTAGTTTTCTGTATCTAGTTGCCGGATGTGGAAGTTCAGGGTGTCCAGGTATTCCGCTTCGTAGTTTTCTGTATCTAGGTGTCGGATGTCGAAGTTCAGGGTGTCCAAGTATTCCGCTCCGTAGTTTCCTGCATCTAGGTGTCAGACGTGGAAGTTCAGGTTCTTCAGGTATTCCGCTTCGTAGTTTTCTGTATCTAGGTGTCGGATGTGGAACTCTAGGGTGTCCAGGTATTCCGCTTCGTAGTTTTCTGTATCTGGGTGCCGGATGTGGAAGTTCAGGGTGTCCAGGTATTCCGCTTCGTAGTTTTCTGGATATAGGTGTCGGATGTGGAAGTCCAGGGTGTCCAGGTATTCCGCTTCGTAGTCTTCTGTATCTAGGTGTCGGATGTGGAAGTTCAGGGTTTCCAGGTATTCCGCTTCGTAGTTTTCTGTATCTAGTTGCCGGATGTGGAAGTTCAGGGTGTCCAGGTATTCCGCTTCGTAGTTTTCTGTATCTAGGTGTCGGATGTCGAAGTTCAGGGTGTCCAGGTATTCCGTTCCGTAGATTCCTGCATCTTGGTGTCAGACGTGCAAGTTCAGGTTCTTCAGGTATTCCGCTTCGTAGTTTTCTGTATCTAGGTGTCGGATGTGGAAGTCCAGGGTGTCCAGGTATTCCGCTTCGTAGTTTTCTGTATATAGATGTCGGATGTGGAAGTCCAGGGTGTCCAGGTATTCCGCTTCGTAGTCTTCTGTATCTAGGTGTCGGATGTGGAAGTTCAGGGTGTCCAGGTATACCGCTTCGTAGTTTTCTGTATCTCGGTGTCGGATGTCGAAGTTCAGGGTGTCCAGGTATTCCGCTCCGTAGTTTCCTGCTTCTAGGTGTCAGACGTGGAAGTTCGGGTTGTTCAGGTATTCCGCTTCGTAGTTTTCTGTATCTAGGTGTCGGATGTGGAAGTTCAGGGTGTCCAGGTATTCCGCTTCGTAATTTTCTGTATCTAGTTGCTGGATGTGGAGGTTTAGGGTGCCCAGGTATTCCGCTTCGTAGTTTTCTGTATCTAGGTATCGGATGTCGAAGTTCAGGGTGTCCAGGTATTCCGCTCCGTAGTTTCCTGCATCTAGGTGTCAGACGTGGAAGTTCAGGTTGTTCAGGTATTCCCCTTCGTAGTTTTCTGTATCTGGGTGCCGGATGTGGAAGTTCAGGGTGTCCAGGTATTCCGCTTCGTAGTTTTCTGTATATAGGTGTCGGATGTGGAAGTCCAGGGTGTCCAGGTATTCCGCTCCGTAGTCTTCTGTATCTAGGTGTCGGATGTGGAAGTTCAGGGTTTCCAGGTATTCCGCTTCGTAGTTTTCTGTATCTAGTTGCCGGTTGTGGAAGTTCAGGGTGTCCAGGCATTCCGCTTCGTAGTTTACTGTATCTAGGTGTCGGATGTCGAAGTTCAGGGTGTCCAGGTATTCCGCTCCGTAGTTTCCTGCATCTAGTTGTCAGACGTGGAAGTTCAGGTTGTTCAGGTATTCCGCTTCGTAGTTTTCTGTATATAGGTGTCGGATGTGGGAGTCCAGGGTGTCCAGGTATTCCGCTTCGTAGTCTTCTGTATCTAGGTGTCGGATGTGGAAGTTCAGGGTTTCCAGGTATTCCGCTTCGTAGTTTTCTGTATCTAGTTGCCGGATGTGGAAGTTCAGGGTGTCCAGGCATTCCGCTCCGTAGTTTCCTGCATCTAGGTGTCAGACGTGGAAGTTCAGGTTGTTCAGGTATTCCGCTTCGTAGTTTTCTGTATCTGGGTGCCGGATGTGGAAGTTCAGGGTGTCCAGGTATTCCGCTTCGTAGTTTTCTGTATATAGGTGTCGGATGTGGAATTCCAGGGTGTCCAGGTATTCCGCTTCGTAGTCTTCTGTATCTAGGTGTCGGATGTGGAAGTTCAGGGTTTCCAGGTATTCCGCTTCGTAGTTTTCTGTATCTAGTTGCCGGATGTGGAAGTTCAGGGTGTCCAGGTATTCCGCTTCGTAGTTTTCTGTATCTAGTTGCCGGATGTGGAAGTTCAGGGTGTCCAGGTATTCCGCTTCGTAGTTTTCTGTATCTAGGTGTCGGATGTCGAAGTTCAGGGTGTCCAAGTATTCCGCTCCGTAGTTTCCTGCATCTAGGTGTCAGACGTGGAAGTTCAGGTTCTTCAGGTATTCCGCTTCGTAGTTTTCTTTATCTAGGTGTCGGATGTGGAACTCCAGGGTGTCCAGGTATTCCGCTTCGTAGTATTCTGTATATAGGTGTCGGATGTGGAATTCCAGGGTGTCCAGGTATTCCGCTTCGTAGTCTTCTGTATCTAGGTGTCGGATGTGGAAGTTCAGGGTGTCCAGGTATACCGCTTCGTAGTTTTCTGTATCTCGGTGTCGGATGTCGAAGTTCAGGGTGTCCAGGTATTCCGCTTCGTAATTTTCTGTATCTAGTTGCTGGATGTGGAGGTTTAGGGTGCCCAGGTATTCCGCTTCGTAGTTTTCTGTATCTAGGTATCGGATGTCGAAGTTCAGGGTGTCCAGGTATTCCGCTCCGTAGTTTCCTGCATCTAGGTGTCAGACGTGGAAGTTCAGGTTGTTCAGGTATTCCGCTTCGTAGTTTTCTGTATCTGGGTGCCGGATGTGGAAGTTCAGGGTGTCCAGGTATTCCGCTTCGTAGTTTTCTGTATATAGGTGTCGGATGTGGAAGTCCAGGGTGTCCAGGTATTCCGCTCCGTAGTCTTCTGTATCTAGGTGTCGGATGTGGAAGTTCAGGGTTTCCAGGTATTCCGCTTCGTAGTTTTCTGTATCTAGTTGCCGGTTGTGGAAGTTCAGGGTGTCCAGGCATTCCGCTTCGTAGTTTACTGTATCTAGGTGTCGGATGTCGAAGTTCAGGGTGTCCAGGTATTCCGCTCCGTAGTTTCCTGCATCTAGGTGTCAGACGTGGAAGTTCAGGTTGTTCAGGTATTCCGCTTCGTAGTTTTCTGTATATAGGTGTCGGATGTGGGAGTCCAGGGTGTCCAGGTATTCCGCTTCGTAGTCTTCTGTATCTAGGTGTCGGATGTGGAAGTTCAGGGTTTCCAGGTATTCCGCTTCGTAGTTTTCTGTATCTAGATGCCGGATGTGGAAGTTCAGGGTGTCCAGGCATTCCGCTCCGTAGTTTCCTGCATCTAGGTGTCAGACGTGGAAGTTCAGGTTGTTCAGGTATTCCGCTTCGTAGTTTTCTGTATCTGGGTGCCGGATGTGGAAGTTCAGGGTGTCCAGGTATTCCGCTTCGTAGTTTTCTGTATATAGGGGTCGGATGTGGAATTCCAGGGTGTCCAGGTATTCCGCTTCGTAGTCTTCTGTATCTAGGTGTCGGATGTGGAAGTTCAGGGTTTCCAGGTATTCCGCTTCGTAGTTTTCTGTATCTAGTTGCCGGATGTGGAAGTTCAGGGTGTCCAGGTATTCCGCTTCGTAGTTTTCTGTATCTAGTTGCCGGATGTGGAAGTTCAGGGTGTCCAGGTATTCCGCTTCGTAGTTTTCTGTATCTAGGTGTCGGATGTCGAAGTTCAGGGTGTCCAAGTATTCCGCTCCGTAGTTTCCTGCATCTAGGTGTCAGACGTGGAAGTTCAGGTTCTTCAGGTATTCCGCTTCGTAGTTTTCTTTATCTAGGTGTCGGATGTGGAACTCCAGGGTGTCCAGGTATTCCGCTTCGTAGTTTTCTGGATATAGGTGTCGGATGTGGAAGTCCAGGGTGTCCAGGTATTCCGCTTCGTAGTCTTCTGTATCTAGGTGTCGGATGTGGAAGTTCAGCGTTTCCAGGTATTCCGCTTCGTAGTTTTCTGTATCTAGTTGCCGGATGTGGAAGTTCAGGGTGTCCAGGTATTCCGCTTCGTAGTTTTCTGTATCTAGGTGTCGGATGTCGAAGTTCAGGGTGTCCAGGTATTCCGCTACGTAGTTTCCTTCATCTAGGTGTCAGACGTGGAAGTTCAGGTTGTTCAGGTATTCCGCTTCGTAGTTTTCTGTATCTGGGTGTCGGATGTGGAAGTCCAGGGTGTCCAGGTATTCCGCTCCGTAGTTTCCTGCATCTAGGTGTCAGACGTGGAAGTTCAGGTTGTTCAGGTATTCCGCTTCGTAGTTTTCTGTATATAGGTGTCGGATGTGGAAGTCCAGGGTGTCCAGGTATTCCGCTTCGTAGTCTTCTGTATCTAGTTGCCGGATGTGGAAGTTCAGGGTGTCCAGGCATTCCGCTTCGTAGTTTACTGTATCTAGGTGTCGGATGTCGAAGTTCAGGGTGTCCAGGTATTCCGCTCCGTAGTTTCCTGCATCTAGGTGTCAGACGTGGAAGTTCAGGTTGTTCAGGTATTCCGCTTCGTAGTTTTCTGTATCTGGGTGCCGGATGTGGAAGTTCAGGGTGTCCAGGTATTCCGCTTCGTAGTTTTCTGTATATAGGTGTCGGATGTGGAATTCCAGGGTGTCCAGGTATTCCGCTTCGTAGTCTTCTGTATCTAGGTGTCGGATGTGGAAGTTCAGGGTTTCCAGGTATTCCGCTTCGTAGTTTTCTGTATCTAGTTGCCGGATGTGGAAGTTCAGTGTGTCCAGGTATTCCGCTTCGTAGTTTTCTGTATCTAGGTGTCGGATGTCGAAGTTCAGGGTGTCCAGGTATTCCGCTCCGTAGTTTCCTGCATCTAGGTGTCAGACGTGGAAGTTCAGGTTGTTCAGGTATTCCGCTTCGTAGTTTTCTGTATCTGGGTGCCGGATGTGGAAGTTCAGGGTGTCCAGGTATTCCGCTTCGTAGTTTTCTGTATATAGGTGTCGGATGTGGAATTCCAGGGTGTCCAGGTATTCCGCTTCGTAGTCTTCTGTATCTAGGTGTCGGATGTGGAAGTTCAGGGTTTCCAGGTATTCCGCTTCGTAGTTTTCTGTATCTAGTTGCCGGATGTGGAAGTTCAGGGTGTCCAGGTATTCCGCTTCGTAGTTTTCTGTATCTAGGTGTCGGATGTCGAAGTTCAGGGTGTCCAAGTATTCCGCTCCGTAGTTTCCTGCATCTAGGTGTCAGACGTGGAAGTTCAGGTTCTTCAGGTATTCCGCTTCGTAGTTTTCTGTATCTAGGTGTCGGATGTGGAACTCTAGGGTGTCCAGGTATTCCGCTTCGTAGTTTTCTGTATCTGGGTGCCGGATGTGGAAGTTCAGGGTGTCCAGGTATTCCGCTTCGTAGTTTTCTGGATATAGGTGTCGGATGTGGAAGTCCAGGGTGTCCAGGTATTCCGCTTCGTAGTCTTCTGTATCTAGGTGTCGGATGTGGAAGTTCAGGGTTTCCAGGTATTCCGCTTCGTAGTTTTCTGTATCTAGTTGCCGGATGTGGAAGTTCAGGGTGTCCAGGTATTCCGCTTCGTAGTCTTCTGTATCTAGGTGTCGGATGTGGAAGTTCAGCGTTTCCAGGTATTCCGCTTCGTAGTTTTCTGTATCTAGTTGCCGGATGTGGAAGTTCAGGGTGTCCAGGTATTCCGCTTCGTAGTTTTCTGTATCTAGGTGTCGGATGTCGAAGTTCAGGGTGTCCAGGTATTCCGCTCCGTAGTTTCCTTCATCTAGGTGTCAGACGTGGAAGTTCAGGTTGTTCAGGTATTCCGCTTCGTAGTTTTCTGTATCTGGGTGCCGGATGTGGAAGTTCAGGGTGTCCAGGTATTCCGCTTCGTAGTTTTCTGTATATAGGTGTCGGATGTGGAAGTCCAGGGTGTCCAGGTATTCCGCTCCGTAGTCTTCTGTATCTAGGTGTCGGATGTAGAAGTTCAGGGTTTCCAGGTATTCCGCTTCGTAGTTTTCTGTATCTAGTTGCCGGTTGTGGAAGTTCAGGGTGTCCAGGCATTCCGCTTCGTAGTTTACTGTATCTAGGTGTCGGATGTCGAAGTTCAGGGTGTCCAGGTATTCCGCTCCGTAGTTTCCTGCATCTAGGTGTCAGACGTGGAAGTTCAGGTTGTTCAGGTATTCCGCTTCGTAGTTTTCTGTATATAGGTGTCGGATGTGGAAGTCCAGGGTGTCCAAGTATTCCGCTCCGTAGTTTCCTGCATCTAGGTCTCAGACGTGGAAGTTCAGGTTCTTCAGGTATTCCGCTTCGTAGTTTTCTGTATCTAGGTGTCGGATGTGGAACTCCAGGGTGTCCAGGTATTCCGCTTCGTAGTTTTCTGTATCTGGGTGCCGGATGTGGAAGTTCAGGGTGTCCAGGTATTCCGCTTCGTAGTTTTCTGGATATAGGTGTCGGATGTGGAAGTCCAGGGTGTCCAGGTATTCCGCTTCGTAGTCTTCTGTATCTAGGTGTCGGATGTGGAAGTTCAGCGTTTCCAGGTATTCCGCTTCGTAGTTTTCTGTATCTAGTTGCCGGATGTGGAAGTTCAGGGTGTCCAGGTATTCCGCTTCGTAGTTTTCTGTATCTAGGTGTCGGATGTCGAAGTTCAGGGTGTCCAGGTATTCCGCTACGTAGTTTCCTTCATCTAGGTGTCAGACGTGGAAGTTCAGGTTGTTCAGGTATTCCGCTTCGTAGTTTTCTGTATCTGGGTGTCGGATGTGGAAGTCCAGGGTGTCCAGGTATTCCGCTCCGTAGTTTCCTGCATCTAGGTGTCAGACGTGGAAGTTCAGGTTGTTCAGGTATTCCGCTTCGTAGTTTTCTGTATATAGGTGTCGGATGTGGAAGTCCAGGGTGTCCAGGTATTCCGCTTCGTAGTCTTCTGTATCTAGTTGTCGGATGTGGAAGTTCAGGGTTTCCAGGTATTCCGCTTCGTAGTTTTCTGTATCTAGTTGCCGGATGTGGAAGTTCAGGGTGTCCAGGCATTCCGCTTCGTAGTTTACTGTATCTAGGTGTCGGATGTCGAAGTTCAGGGTGTCCAGGTATTCCGCTCCGTAGTTTCCTGCATCTAGGTGTCAGACGTGGAAGTTCAGGTTGTTCAGGTATTCCGCTTCGTAGTTTTCTGTATCTGGGTGCCGGATGTGGAAGTTCAGGGTGTCCAGGTATTCCGCTTCGTAGTTTTCTGTATATAGGTGTCGGATGTGGAATTCCAGGGTGTCCAGGTATTCCGCTTCGTAGTCTTCTGTATCTAGGTGTCGGATGTGGAAGTTCAGGGTTTCCAGGTATTCCGCTTCGTAGTTTTCTGTATCTAGTTGCCGGATGTGGAAGTTCAGGGTGTCCAGGTATTCCGCTTCGTAGTTTTCTGTATCTAGGTGTCGGATGTCGAAGTTCAGGGTGTCCAGGTATTCCGCTCCGTAGTTTCCTGCATCTAGGTGTCAGACGTGGAAGTTCAGGTTGTTCAGGTATTCCGCTTCGTAGTTTTCTGTATCTGGGTGCCGGATGTGGAAGTTCAGGGTGTCCAGGTATTCCGCTTCGTAGTTTTCTGTATATAGGTGTCGGATGTGGAATTCCAGGGTGTCCAGGTATTCCGCTTCGTAGTCTTCTGTATCTAGGTGTCGGATGTGGAAGTTCAGGGTTTCCAGGTATTCCGCTTCGTAGTTTTCTGTATCTAGTTGCCGGATGTGGAAGTTCAGGGTGTCCAGGTATTCCGCTTCGTAGTTTTCTGTATCTAGGTGTCGGATGTCGAAGTTCAGGGTGTCCAAGTATTCCGCTCCGTAGTTTCCTGCATCTAGGTGTCAGACGTGGAAGTTCAGGTTCTTCAGGTATTCCGCTTCGTAGTTTTCTGTATCTAGGTGTCGGATGTGGAACTCTAGGGTGTCCAGGTATTCCGCTTCGTAGTTTTCTGTATCTGGGTGCCGGATGTGGAAGTTCAGGGTGTCCAGGTATTCCGCTTCGTAGTTTTCTGGATATAGGTGTCGGATGTGGAAGTCCAGGGTGTCCAGGTATTCCGCTTCGTAGTCTTCTGTATCTAGGTGTCGGATGTGGAAGTTCAGGGTTTCCAGGTATTCCGCTTCGTAGTTTTCTGTATCTAGTTGCCGGATGTGGAAGTTCAGGGTGTCCAGGTATTCCGCTTCGTAGTCTTCTGTATCTAGGTGTCGGATGTGGAAGTTCAGCGTTTCCAGGTATTCCGCTTCGTAGTTTTCTGTATCTAGTTGCCGGATGTGGAAGTTCAGGGTGTCCAGGTATTCCGCTTCGTAGTTTTCTGTATCTAGGTGTCGGATGTCGAAGTTCAGGGTGTCCAGGTATTCCGCTCCGTAGTTTCCTTCATCTAGGTGTCAGACGTGGAAGTTCAGGTTGTTCAGGTATTCCGCTTCGTAGTTTTCTGTATCTGGGTGCCGGATGTGGAAGTTCAGGGTGTCCAGGTATTCCGCTTCGTAGTTTTCTGTATATAGGTGTCGGATGTGGAAGTCCAGGGTGTCCAGGTATTCCGCTCCGTAGTCTTCTGTATCTAGGTGTCGGATGTAGAAGTTCAGGGTTTCCAGGTATTCCGCTTCGTAGTTTTCTGTATCTAGTTGCCGGTTGTGGAAGTTCAGGGTGTCCAGGCATTCCGCTTCGTAGTTTACTGTATCTAGGTGTCGGATGTCGAAGTTCAGGGTGTCCAGGTATTCCGCTCCGTAGTTTCCTGCATCTAGGTGTCAGACGTGGAAGTTCAGGTTGTTCAGGTATTCCGCTTCGTAGTTTTCTGTATATAGGTGTCGGATGTGGAAGTCCAGGGTGTCCAGGTATTCCGCTTCGTAGTTTTCTGTATATAGGTGTCGGATGTGGAATTCCAGGGTGTCCAGGTATTCCGCTTCGTAGTCTTCTGTATCTAGGTGTCGGATGTGGAAGTTCAGGGTTTCCAGGTATTCCGCTTCGTAGTTTTCTGTATCTAGTTGCCGGATGTGGAAGTTCAGGGTGTCCAGGTATTCCGCTTCGTAGTCTTCTGTATCTAGGTGTCGGATGTGGAAGTTCAGGGTTTCCAGGTATTCCGCTTCGTAGTTTTCTGTATCTAGTTGCCGGATGTGGAAGTTCAGTGTGTCCAGGTATTCCGCTTCGTAGTTTTCTGTATCTAGGTGTCGGATGTCGAAGTTCAGGGTGTCCAGGTATTCCGCTCCGTAGTTTCCTGCATCTAGGTGTCAGACGTGGAAGTTCAGGTTGTTCAGGTATTCCGCTTCGTAGTTTTCTGTATCTGGGTGCCGGATGTGGAAGTTCAGGGTGTCCAGGTATTCCGCTTCGTAGTTTTCTGTATATAGGTGTCGGATGTGGAATTCCAGGGTGTCCAGGTATTCCGCTTCGTAGTCTTCTGTATCTAGGTGTCGGATGTGGAAGTTCAGGGTTTCCAGGTATTCCGCTTCGTAGTTTTCTGTATCTAGTTGCCGGATGTGGAAGTTCAGGGTGTCCAGGTATTCCGCTTCGTAGTTTTCTGTATCTAGGTGTCGGATGTCGAAGTTCAGGGTGTCCAAGTATTCCGCTCCGTAGTTTCCTGCATCTAGGTGTCAGACGTGGAAGTTCAGGTTCTTCAGGTATTCCGCTTCGTAGTTTTCTGTATCTAGGTGTCGGATGTGGAACTCTAGGGTGTCCAGGTATTCCGCTTCGTAGTTTTCTGTATCTGGGTGCCGGATGTGGAAGTTCAGGGTGTCCAGGTATTCCGCTTCGTAGTTTTCTGGATATAGGTGTCGGATGTGGAAGTCCAGGGTGTCCAGGTATTCCGCTTCGTAGTCTTCTGTATCTAGGTGTCGGATGTGGAAGTTCAGGGTTTCCAGGTATTCCGCTTCGTAGTTTTCTGTATCTAGTTGCCGGATGTGGAAGTTCAGGGTGTCCAGGTATTCCGCTTCGTAGTCTTCTGTATCTAGGTGTCGGATGTGGAAGTTCAGCGTTTCCAGGTATTCCGCTTCGTAGTTTTCTGTATCTAGTTGCCGGATGTGGAAGTTCAGGGTGTCCAGGTATTCCGCTTCGTAGTTTTCTGTATCTAGGTGTCGGATGTCGAAGTTCAGGGTGTCCAGGTATTCCGCTCCGTAGTTTCCTTCATCTAGGTGTCAGACGTGGAAGTTCAGGTTGTTCAGGTATTCCGCTTCGTAGTTTTCTGTATCTGGGTGCCGGATGTGGAAGTTCAGGGTGTCCAGGTATTCCGCTTCGTAGTTTTCTGTATATAGGTGTCGGATGTGGAAGTCCAGGGTGTCCAGGTATTCCGCTCCGTAGTCTTCTGTATCTAGGTGTCGGATGTAGAAGTTCAGGGTTTCCAGGTATTCCGCTTCGTAGTTTTCTGTATCTAGTTGCCGGTTGTGGAAGTTCAGGGTGTCCAGGCATTCCGCTTCGTAGTTTACTGTATCTAGGTGTCGGATGTCGAAGTTCAGGGTGTCCAGGTATTCCGCTCCGTAGTTTCCTGCATCTAGGTGTCAGACGTGGAAGTTCAGGTTGTTCAGGTATTCCGCTTCGTAGTTTTCTGTATATAGGTGTCGGATGTGGAAGTCCAGGGTGTCCAAGTATTCCGCTCCGTAGTTTCCTGCATCTAGGTCTCAGACGTGGAAGTTCAGGTTCTTCAGGTATTCCGCTTCGTAGTTTTCTGTATCTAGGTGTCGGATGTGGAACTCCAGGGTGTCCAGGTATTCCGCTTCGTAGTTTTCTGTATCTGGGTGCCGGATGTGGAAGTTCAGGGTGTCCAGGTATTCCGCTTCGTAGTTTTCTGGATATAGGTGTCGGATGTGGAAGTCCAGGGTGTCCAGGTATTCCGCTTCGTAGTCTTCTGTATCTAGGTGTCGGATGTGGAAGTTCAGCGTTTCCAGGTATTCCGCTTCGTAGTTTTCTGTATCTAGTTGCCGGATGTGGAAGTTCAGGGTGTCCAGGTATTCCGCTTCGTAGTTTTCTGTATCTAGGTGTCGGATGTCGAAGTTCAGGGTGTCCAGGTATTCCGCTACGTAGTTTCCTTCATCTAGGTGTCAGACGTGGAAGTTCAGGTTGTTCAGGTATTCCGCTTCGTAGTTTTCTGTATCTGGGTGTCGGATGTGGAAGTCCAGGGTGTCCAGGTATTCCGCTCCGTAGTTTCCTGCATCTAGGTGTCAGACGTGGAAGTTCAGGTTGTTCAGGTATTCCGCTTCGTAGTTTTCTGTATATAGGTGTCGGATGTGGAAGTCCAGGGTGTCCAGGTATTCCGCTTCGTAGTCTTCTGTATCTAGTTGTCGGATGTGGAAGTTCAGGGTTTCCAGGTATTCCGCTTCGTAGTTTTCTGTATCTAGTTGCCGGATGTGGAAGTTCAGGGTGTCCAGGCATTCCGCTTCGTAGTTTACTGTATCTAGGTGTCGGATGTCGAAGTTCAGGGTGTCCAGGTATTCCGCTCCGTAGTTTCCTGCATCTAGGTGTCAGACGTGGAAGTTCAGGTTGTTCAGGTATTCCGCTTCGTAGTTTTCTGTATCTGGGTGCCGGATGTGGAAGTTCAGGGTGTCCAGGTATTCCGCTTCGTAGTTTTCTGTATATAGGTGTCGGATGTGGAATTCCAGGGTGTCCAGGTATTCCGCTTCGTAGTCTTCTGTATCTAGGTGTCGGATGTGGAAGTTCAGGGTTTCCAGGTATTCCGCTTCGTAGTTTTCTGTATCTAGTTGCCGGATGTGGAAGTTCAGGGTGTCCAGGTATTCCGCTTCGTAGTTTTCTGTATCTAGGTGTCGGATGTCGAAGTTCAGGGTGTCCAGGTATTCCGCTCCGTAGTTTCCTGCATCTAGGTGTCAGACGTGGAAGTTCAGGTTGTTCAGGTATTCCGCTTCGTAGTTTTCTGTATCTGGGTGCCGGATGTGGAAGTTCAGGGTGTCCAGGTATTCCGCTTCGTAGTTTTCTGTATATAGGTGTCGGATGTGGAATTCCAGGGTGTCCAGGTATTCCGCTTCGTAGTCTTCTGTATCTAGGTGTCGGATGTGGAAGTTCAGGGTTTCCAGGTATTCCGCTTCGTAGTTTTCTGTATCTAGTTGCCGGATGTGGAAGTTCAGGGTGTCCAGGTATTCCGCTTCGTAGTTTTCTGTATCTAGGTGTCGGATGTCGAAGTTCAGGGTGTCCAAGTATTCCGCTCCGTAGTTTCCTGCATCTAGGTGTCAGACGTGGAAGTTCAGGTTCTTCAGGTATTCCGCTTCGTAGTTTTCTGTATCTAGGTGTCGGATGTGGAACTCTAGGGTGTCCAGGTATTCCGCTTCGTAGTTTTCTGTATCTGGGTGCCGGATGTGGAAGTTCAGGGTGTCCAGGTATTCCGCTTCGTAGTTTTCTGGATATAGGTGTCGGATGTGGAAGTCCAGGGTGTCCAGGTATTCCGCTTCGTAGTCTTCTGTATCTAGGTGTCGGATGTGGAAGTTCAGGGTTTCCAGGTATTCCGCTTCGTAGTTTTCTGTATCTAGTTGCCGGATGTGGAAGTTCAGGGTGTCCAGGTATTCCGCTTCGTAGTCTTCTGTATCTAGGTGTCGGATGTGGAAGTTCAGCGTTTCCAGGTATTCCGCTTCGTAGTTTTCTGTATCTAGTTGCCGGATGTGGAAGTTCAGGGTGTCCAGGTATTCCGCTTCGTAGTTTTCTGTATCTAGGTGTCGGATGTCGAAGTTCAGGGTGTCCAGGTATTCCGCTCCGTAGTTTCCTTCATCTAGGTGTCAGACGTGGAAGTTCAGGTTGTTCAGGTATTCCGCTTCGTAGTTTTCTGTATCTGGGTGCCGGATGTGGAAGTTCAGGGTGTCCAGGTATTCCGCTTCGTAGTTTTCTGTATATAGGTGTCGGATGTGGAAGTCCAGGGTGTCCAGGTATTCCGCTCCGTAGTCTTCTGTATCTAGGTGTCGGATGTAGAAGTTCAGGGTTTCCAGGTATTCCGCTTCGTAGTTTTCTGTATCTAGTTGCCGGTTGTGGAAGTTCAGGGTGTCCAGGCATTCCGCTTCGTAGTTTACTGTATCTAGGTGTCGGATGTCGAAGTTCAGGGTGTCCAGGTATTCCGCTCCGTAGTTTCCTGCATCTAGGTGTCAGACGTGGAAGTTCAGGTTGTTCAGGTATTCCGCTTCGTAGTTTTCTGTATATAGGTGTCGGATGTGGAAGTCCAGGGTGTCCAGGTATTCCGCTTCGTAGTTTTCTGTATATAGGTGTCGGATGTGGAATTCCAGGGTGTCCAGGTATTCCGCTTCGTAGTCTTCTGTATCTAGGTGTCGGATGTGGAAGTTCAGGGTTTCCAGGTATTCCGCTTCGTAGTTTTCTGTATCTAGTTGCCGGATGTGGAAGTTCAGGGTGTCCAGGTATTCCGCTTCGTAGTTTTCTGTATCTAGGTGTCGGATGTCGAAGTTCAGGGTGTCCAGGTATTCCGCTCCGTAGTTTCCTGCATCTAGGTGTCAGACGTGGAAGTTCAGGTTGTTCAGGTATTCCGCTTCGTAGTTTTCTGTATCTGGGTGCCGGATGTGGAAGTTCAGGGTGTCCAGGTATTCCGCTTCGTAGTTTTCTGTATATAGGTGTCGGATGTGGAATTCCAGGGTGTCCAGGTATTCCGCTTCGTAGTCTTCTGTATCTAGGTGTCGGATGTGGAAGTTCAGGGTTTCCAGGTATTCCGCTTCGTAGTTTTCTGTATCTAGTTGCCGGATGTGGAAGTTCAGGGTGTCCAGGTATTCCGCTTCGTAGTTTTCTGTATCTAGGTGTCGGATGTGGAACTCTAGGGTGTCCAGGTATTCCGCTTCGTAGTTTTCTGTATCTGGGTGCCGGATGTGGAAGTTCAGGGTGTCCAGGTATTCCGCTTCGTAGTTTTCTGGATATAGGTGTCGGATGTGGAAGTCCAGGGTGTCCAGGTATTCCGCTTCGTAGTCTTCTGTATCTAGGTGTCGGATGTGGAAGTTCAGGGTTTCCAGGTATTCCGCTTCGTAGTTTTCTGTATCTAGTTGCCGGATGTGGAAGTTCAGGGTGTCCAGGTATTCCGCTTCGTAGTCTTCTGTATCTAGGTGTCGGATGTGGAAGTTCAGCGTTTCCAGGTATTCCGCTTCGTAGTTTTCTGTATCTAGTTGCCGGATGTGGAAGTTCAGGGTGTCCAGGTATTCCGCTTCGTAGTTTTCTGTATCTAGGTGTCGGATGTCGAAGTTCAGGGTGTCCAGGTATTCCGCTCCGTAGTTTCCTTCATCTAGGTGTCAGACGTGGAAGTTCAGGTTGTTCAGGTATTCCGCTTCGTAGTTTTCTGTATCTGGGTGCCGGATGTGGAAGTTCAGGGTGTCCAGGTATTCCGCTTCGTAGTTTTCTGTATATAGGTGTCGGATGTGGAAGTCCAGGGTGTCCAGGTATTCCGCTCCGTAGTCTTCTGTATCTAGGTGTCGGATGTAGAAGTTCAGGGTTTCCAGGTATTCCGCTTCGTAGTTTTCTGTATCTAGTTGCCGGTTGTGGAAGTTCAGGGTGTCCAGGCATTCCGCTTCGTAGTTTACTGTATCTAGGTGTCGGATGTCGAAGTTCAGGGTGTCCAGGTATTCCGCTCCGTAGTTTCCTGCATCTAGGTGTCAGACGTGGAAGTTCAGGTTGTTCAGGTATTCCGCTTCGTAGTTTTCTGTATATAGGTGTCGGATGTGGAAGTCCAGGGTGTCCAGGTATTCCGCTTCGTAGTTTTCTGTATATAGGTGTCGGATGTGGAATTCCAGGGTGTCCAGGTATTCCGCTTCGTAGTCTTCTGTATCTAGGTGTCGGATGTGGAAGTTCAGGGTTTCCAGGTATTCCGCTTCGTAGTTTTCTGTATCTAGTTGCCGGATGTGGAAGTTCAGGGTGTCCAGGTATTCCGCTTCGTAGTTTTCTGTATCTAGGTGTCGGATGTCGAAGTTCAGGGTGTCCAGGTATTCCGCTCCGTAGTTTCCTGCATCTAGGTGTCAGACGTGGAAGTTCAGGTTGTTCAGGTATTCCGCTTCGTAGTTTTCTGTATCTGGGTGCCGGATGTGGAAGTTCAGGGTGTCCAGGTATTCCGCTTCGTAGTTTTCTGTATATAGGTGTCGGATGTGGAATTCCAGGGTGTCCAGGTATTCCGCTTCGTAGTCTTCTGTATCTAGGTGTCGGATGTGGAAGTTCAGGGTTTCCAGGTATTCCGCTTCGTAGTTTTCTGTATCTAGTTGCCGGATGTGGAAGTTCAGGGTGTCCAGGTATTCCGCTTCGTAGTTTTCTGTATCTAGGTGTCGGATGTCGAAGTTCAGGGTGTCCAGGTATTCCGCTCCGTAGTTTCCTGCATCTAGGTGTCAGACGTGGAAGTTCAGGTTGTTCAGGTATTCCGCTTCGTAGTTTTCTGTATCTGGGTGCCGGATGTGGAAGTTCAGGGTGTCCAGGTATTCCGCTTCGTAGTTTTCTGTATATAGGTGTCGGATGTGGAATTCCAGGGTGTCCAGGTATTCCGCTTCGTAGTCTTCTGTATCTAGGTGTCGGATGTGGAAGTTCAGGGTTTCCAGGTATTCCGCTTCGTAGTTTTCTGTATCTAGTTGCCGGATGTGGAAGTTCAGGGTGTCCAGGTATTCCGCTTCGTAGTTTTCTGTATCTAGGTGTCGGATGTCGAAGTTCAGGGTGTCCAGGTATTCCGCTCCGTAGTTTCCTGCATCTAGGTGTCAGACGTGGAAGTTCAGGTTGTTCAGGTATTCCACTTCGTAGTTTTCTGTATCTAGGTGTCGGATGTCGAAGTTCAGGGTGTCCAGGTATTCCGTTCCGTAGATTCCTGCATCTTGGTGTCAGACGTGCAAGTTCAGGTTCTTCAGGTATTCCGCTTCGTAGTTTTCTGTATCTAGGTGTCGGATGTGGAAGTCCAAGGTGTCCAGGTATTCCGCTTCGTAGTTTTCTGTATATAGATGTCGGATGTGGAAGTCCAGGGTGTCCAGGTATTCCGCTTCGTAGTCTTCTGTATCTAGGTGTCGGATGTGGAAGTTCAGAGTGTCCAGGTATTCCGCTTCGTAGTTTTCTGTATCTAGTTGCTGGATGTGGATGTTTAGGGTGCCCAGGTATTCCGCTTCGTAGTTTTCTGTATCTAGGTATCGGATGTCGAAGTTCAGGGTGTCCAGGTATTCCGCTCCGTAGTTTCCTGCATCTAGGTGTCAGACGTGGAAGTTCAGGCTGTCCAGGTATTCCGCTTCGTAGTTTTCTGTATATAGGTGTCGGATGTGGAAGTCCAGGGTGTCCAGGTATTCCGCTTCGTAGTTTTCTGTATCTGGGTGCCGGATGTGGAAGTTCAGGGTGTCCAGGTATTCCGCTTCGTAGTTTTCTGGATATAGGTGTCGGATGTGGAAGTCCAGGGTGTCCAGGTATTCCGCTTCGTAGTCTTCTGTATCTAGGTGTCGGATGTGGAAGTTCAGGGTTTCCAGGTATTCTGCTTCGTAGTTTTCTGTATCTAGTTGCCGGATGTGGAAGTTCAGGGTGTCCAGGTATTCCGCTTCGTAGTTTTCTGTATCTAGGTTTCGGATGTCGAAGTTCAGGGTGTCCAGGTATTCCGTTCCGTAGATTCCTGCATCTTGGTGTCAGACGTGCAAGTTCAGGTTCTTCAGGTATTCCGCTTCGTAGTTTTCTGTATCTAGGTGTCGGATGTGGAAGTCCAGGGTGTCCAGGTATTCCGCTTCGTAGTTTTCTGTATATAGATGTCGGATGTGGAAGTCCAGGGTGTCCAGGTATTCCGCTTCGTAGTCTTCTGTATCTAGGTGTCGGATGTGGAAGTTCAGGGTTTCCAGGTATTCCGCTTCGTAGTTTTCTGTATCTAGGTGTCGGATGTGGAACTCCAGGGTGTCCAGGTATTCCGCTTCGTAGTTTTCTGTATCTAGGTGTCGGATGTCGAAGTTCAGGGTGTCCAGGTATTCCGCTCCGTAGTTTCCTGCATCTAGGTGTCGGATGTGGAAGTCCAGGGTGTCCAGGAATTCCGCTTCGTAGTTTTCTGTATCTCGGTGCCGGATGTGGAAGTTCAGGGTGTCCAGGTATTCCGCTCCGTAGTTTCCTGCATCTAGGTGTCAGACGTGGAAGTTCAGGTTCTTCAGGTATTCCGCTTCGTAGTTTTCTGAATCTAGGTGTCGGATGTGGAACTCCAGGGTGTCCAGGTATTCCGCTTCGTAGTTTTCTGTATCTGGGTGCCGGATGTGGAAGTTCAGGGTGTCCAGGTATTCCGCTTCGTAGTTTTCTGGATATAGGTGTCGGATGTGGAAGTTCAGGGTTTCCAGGTATTCCGCTTCGTAGTTTTCTGTATCTAGTTGCCGGATGTGGAAGTTCAGAGTGTCCAGGTATTCCGCTTCGTAGTTTTCTTTATCTAGGTGTCGGATGTCGAAGTTCAGGGTGTCCAGGTATTCCGTTCCGTAGATTCCTGCATCTTGGTGTCAGACGTGCAAGTTCAGGTTCTTCAGGTATTCCGCTTCGTAGTTTTCTGTATCTAGGTGTCGGATGTGGAAGTCCAGGGTGTCCAGGTATTCCGCTTCGTAGTTTTCTGTATATAGATGTCGGATGTGGAAGTCCAGGGTGTCCAGGTATTCCGCTTCGTAGTCTTCTGTATCTAGGTGTCGGATGTGGAAGTACAGGGTTTCCAGGTATTCCGCTTCGTAGTTTTCTGTATCTAGTTGCCGGATGTGGAAGTTCAGGGTGTCCAGGTATTCCGCTTCGTAGTTTTCTGTATCTCGGTGTCGGATGTCGAAGTTCAGGGTGTCCAGGTATTCCGCTCCGTAGTTTCCTGCTTCTAGGTGTCAGACGTGGAAGTTCGGGTTGTTCAGGTATTCCGCTTCGTAGTTTTCTGTATCTAGGTGTCGGATGTGGAAGTTCAGGGTGTCCAGGTATTCCGCTTCGTATGTTTCTGTATCTAGTTGCTGGATGTGGATGTTTAGGGTGCCCAGGTATTCCGCTTCGTAGTTTTCTGTATCTAGGTATCGGATGTCGACGTTCAGGGTGTCCAGGTATTCCGCTCCGTAGTTTCCTGCATCTAGGTGTCAGACGTGGAAGTTCAGGTTGTTCAGGTATTCCGCTTCGTAGTTTTCTGTATCTGGGTGTCGGATGTGGAAGTTCAGGGTTTCCAGGTATTCCGCTTCGTAGTTTTCTGTATCTAGTTGCCGGATGTGGAAGTTCAGGGTGTCCAGGTATTCCGCTTCGTAGTTTTCTGTATCTAGGTGTCGGATGTCGAAGTTCAGGGTGTCCAGGTATTCCGTTCCGTAGATTCCTGCATCTTGGTGTCAGACGTGCAAGTTCAGGTTCTTCAGGTATTCCGCTTCGTAGTTTTCTGTATCTAGGTGTCGGATGTGGAAGTCCAGGGTGTCCAGGTATTCCGCTTCGTAGTTTTCTGTATATAGATGTCGGATGTGGAAGTCCAGGGTGTCCAGGTATTCCGCTTCGTAGTCTTCTGTATCTAGGTGTCGGATGTGGAAGTTCAGGGTTTCCAGGTATTCCGCTTCGTAGTTTTCTGTATCTAGTTGCCGGATGTGGAAGTTCAGGGTGTCCAGGTATTCCGCTTCGTAGTTTTCTGTATCTAGCTGTCGGATGTCGAAGTTCAGGGTGTCCAGGTATTCCGCTCCGTAGTTTCCTGCTTCTAGGTGTCAGACGTGGAAGTTCGGTTTGTTCAGGTATTCCGCTTCGTAGTTTTCTGTATCTAGGTGTCGGATGTGGAAGTTCAGAGTGTCCAGGTATTCCGCTTCGTAGTTTTCTGTATCTAGTTGCTGGATGTGGATGTTTAGGGTGCCCAGGTATTCCGCTTCGTAGTTTTCTGTATCTAGGTATCGGATGTCGAAGTTCAGGGTGTCCAGGTATTCCGTTCCGTAGATTCCTGCATCTTGGTGTCAGACGTGCAAGTTCAGGTTCTTCAGGTATTCCGCTTCGTAGTTTTCTGTATCTAGGTGTCGGATGTGGAAGTCCAAGGTGTCCAGGTATTCCGCTTCGTAGTTTTCTGTATATAGATGTCGGATGTGGAAGTCCAGGGTGTCCAGGTATTCCGCTTCGTAGTCTTCTGTATCTAGGTGTCGGATGTGGAAGTTCAGAGTGTCCAGGTATTCCGCTTCGTAGTTTTCTGTATCTAGTTGCTGGATGTGGATGTTTAGGGTGCCCAGGTATTCCGCTTCGTAGTTTTCTGTATCTAGGTATCGGATGTCGAAGTTCAGGGTGTCCAGGTATTCCGCTCCGTAGTTTCCTGCATCTAGGTGTCAGACGTGGAAGTTCAGGCTGTCCAGGTATTCCGCTTCGTAGTTTTCTGTATATAGGTGTCGGATGTGGAAGTCCAGGGTGTCCAGGTATTCCGCTTCGTAGTTTTCTGTATCTGGGTGCCGGATGTGGAAGTTCAGGGTGTCCAAGTATTCCGCTTCGTAGTTTTCTGGATATAGGTGTCGGATGTGGAAGTCCAGGGTGTCCAGGTATTCCGCTTCGTAGTCTTCTGTATCTAGGTGTCGGATGTGGAAGTTCAGGGTTTCCAGGTATTCTGCTTCGTAGTTTTCTGTATCTAGTTGCCGGATGTGGAAGTTCAGGGTGTCCAGGTATTCCGCTTCGTAGTTTTCTGTATCTAGGTTTCGGATGTCGAAGTTCAGGGTGTCCAGGTATTCCGTTCCGTAGATTCCTGCATCTTGGTGTCAGACGTGCAAGTTCAGGTTCTTCAGGTATTCCGCTTCGTAGTTTTCTGTATCTAGGTGTCGGATGTGGAAGTCCAGGGTGTCCAGGTATTCCGCTTCGTAGTTTTCTGTATATAGATGTCGGATGTGGAAGTCCAGGGTGTCCAGGTATTCCGCTTCGTAGTCTTCTGTATCTAGGTGTCGGATGTGGAAGTTCAGGGTTTCCAGGTATTCCGCTTCGTAGTTTTCTGTATCTAGGTGTCGGATGTGGAACTCCAGGGTGTCCAGGTATTCCGCTTCGTAGTTTTCTGTATCTAGGTGTCGGATGTCGAAGTTCAGGGTGTCCAGGTATTCCGCTCCGTAGTTTCCTGCATCTAGGTGTCGGATGTGGAAGTCCAGGGTGTCCAGGAATTCCGCTTCGTAGTTTTCTGTATCTCGGTGCCGGATGTGGAAGTTCAGGGTGTCCAGGTATTCCGCTCCGTAGTTTCCTGCATCTAGGTGTCAGACGTGGAAGTTCAGGTTCTTCAGGTATTCCGCTTCGTAGTTTTCTGAATCTAGGTGTCGGATGTGGAACTCCAGGGTGTCCAGGTATTCCGCTTCGTAGTTTTCTGTATCTGGGTGCCGGATGTGGAAGTTCAGGGTGTCCAGGTATTCCGCTTCGTAGTTTTCTGGATATAGGTGTCGGATGTGGAAGTTCAGGGTTTCCAGGTATTCCGCTTCGTAGTTTTCTGTATCTAGTTGCCGGATGTGGAAGTTCAGAGTGTCCAGGTATTCCGCTTCGTAGTTTTCTTTATCTAGGTGTCGGATGTCGAAGTTCAGGGTGTCCAGGTATTCCGTTCCGTAGATTCCTGCATCTTGGTGTCAGACGTGCAAGTTCAGGTTCTTCAGGTATTCCGCTTCGTAGTTTTCTGTATCTAGGTGTCGGATGTGGAAGTCCAGGGTGTCCAGGTATTCCGCTTCGTAGTTTTCTGTATATAGATGTCGGATGTGGAAGTCCAGGGTGTCCAGGTATTCCGCTTCGTAGTCTTCTGTATCTAGGTGTCGGATGTGGAAGTACAGGGTTTCCAGGTATTCCGCTTCGTAGTTTTCTGTATCTAGTTGCCGGATGTGGAAGTTCAGGGTGTCCAGGTATTCCGCTTCGTAGTTTTCTGTATCTCGGTGTCGGATGTCGAAGTTCAGGGTGTCCAGGTATTCCGCTCCGTAGTTTCCTGCTTCTAGGTGTCAGACGTGGAAGTTCGGGTTGTTCAGGTATTCCGCTTCGTAGTTTTCTGTATCTAGGTGTCGGATGTGGAAGTTCAGGGTGTCCAGGTATTCCGCTTCGTATGTTTCTGTATCTAGTTGCTGGATGTGGATGTTTAGGGTGCCCAGGTATTCCGCTTCGTAGTTTTCTGTATCTAGGTATCGGATGTCGACGTTCAGGGTGTCCAGGTATTCCGCTCCGTAGTTTCCTGCATCTAGGTGTCAGACGTGGAAGTTCAGGTTGTTCAGGTATTCCGCTTCGTAGTTTTCTGTATCTGGGTGTCGGATGTGGAAGTTCAGGGTTTCCAGGTATTCCGCTTCGTAGTTTTCTGTATCTAGTTGCCGGATGTGGAAGTTCAGGGTGTCCAGGTATTCCGCTTCGTAGTTTTCTGTATCTAGGTGTCGGATGTCGAAGTTCAGGGTGTCCAGGTATTCCGTTCCGTAGATTCCTGCATCTTGGTGTCAGACGTGCAAGTTCAGGTTCTTCAGGTATTCCGCTTCGTAGTTTTCTGTATCTAGGTGTCGGATGTGGAAGTCCAGGGTGTCCAGGTATTCCGCTTCGTAGTTTTCTGTATATAGATGTCGGATGTGGAAGTCCAGGGTGTCCAGGTATTCCGCTTCGTAGTCTTCTGTATCTAGGTGTCGGATGTGGAAGTTCAGGGTTTCCAGGTATTCCGCTTCGTAGTTTTCTGTATCTAGTTGCCGGATGTGGAAGTTCAGGGTGTCCAGGTATTCCGCTTCGTAGTTTTCTGTATCTAGCTGTCGGATGTCGAAGTTCAGGGTGTCCAGGTATTCCGCTCCGTAGTTTCCTGCTTCTAGGTGTCAGACGTGGAAGTTCGGTTTGTTCAGGTATTCCGCTTCGTAGTTTTCTGTATCTAGGTGTCGGATGTGGAAGTTCAGAGTGTCCAGGTATTCCGCTTCGTAGTTTTCTGTATCTAGTTGCTGGATGTGGATGTTTAGGGTGCCCAGGTATTCCGCTTCGTAGTTTTCTGTATCTAGGTATCGGATGTCGAAGTTCAGGGTGTCCAGGTATTCCGCTCCGTAGTTTCCTGCATCTAGGTGTCAGACGTGGAAGTTCAGGTTGTTCAGGTATTCCGCTTCGTAGTTTTCTGTATCTGGGTGCCGGATGTGGAACTTCAGGGTGTCCAGGTATTCCGCTTCGTAGTTTTCTGTATATAGGTGTCGGATGTGGAAGTCCAGGGTGTCCAGGTATTCCGCTCCGTAGTCTTCTGTATCTAGGTGTCGGATGTGGAAGTCCAGGGTGTCCAGGTATTCCGCTCCGTAGTCTTCTGTATCTAGGTGTCGGATGTGGAAGTTCAGGGTTTCCAGGTATTCCGCTTCGTAGTTTTCTGTATCTAGTTGTCGGATGTGGAAGTTCAGGGTTTCCAAGTATTCCGCTCCGTAGTTTCCTGCATCTAGGTGTCAGACGTGGAAGTTCAGGTTCTTCAGGTATTCCGCTTCGTAGTTTTCTGTATCTAGGTGTCGGATGTGGAACTCCAGGGTGTCCAGGTATTCCGCTTCGTAGTTTTCTGTATCTGGGTGCCGGATGTGGAAGTTCAGGGTGTCCAGGTATTCCGCTTCGTAGTTTTCTGTATATAGGTGTCGGATGTGGAAGTCCAGGGTGTCCAGGTATTCCGCTTCGTAGTCTTCTGTATCTAGGTGTCGGATGTGGAAGTTCAGGGTTTCCAGGTATTCCGCTTCGTAGTTTTCTGTATCTAGTTGCCGGATGTGGAAGTTCAGGGTGTCCAGGTATTCCGCTTCGTAGTTTTCTGTATCTAGGTGTCGGATGTCGAAGTTCAGGGTGTCCAGGTTTTCCGCTCCGTAGTTTCCTGCATCTAGGTGTCAGACGTGGAAGTTCAGGTTGTTCAGGTATTCCGCTTCGTAGTTTTCTGTATCTGGGTGCCGGATGTGGAAGTTCAGGGTGTCCAGGTATTCCGCTTCGTAGTTTTCTGTATATAGGTGTCGGATGTGGAATTCCAGGGTGTCCAGGTATTCCGCTCCGTAGTCTTCTATATCTAGGTGTCGGATGTGGAAGTTCAGGGTTTCCAGGCATTCCGCTTCGTAGTTTACTGTATCTACGTGTCGGATGTCGAAGTTCAGGGTGTCCAGGTATTCCGCTCCGTAGTTTCCTGCATCTTGGTGTCAGACGTGCAAGTTCAGGTTCTTCAGGTATTCCGCTTCGTAGTTTTCTGTATCTGGGTGCCGGATGTGGAAGTTCAGGGTGTCCAGGTATTCCGCTTCGTAGTTTTCTGGATATAGGTGTCGGATGTGGAAGTCCAGGGTGTCCAGGTATTCCGCTTCGTAGTCTTCTGTATATAGGTGTCGGATGTGGAATTCCAGGGTGTCCAGGTATTCCGCTCCGTAGTCTTCTATATCTAGGTGTCGGATGTGGAAGTTCAGGGTTTCCAGGCATTCCGCTTCGTAGTTTACTGTATCTACGTGTCGGATGTGGAAGTCCAGGCTGTCCAGGTATTCCGCTTCGTAGTTTTCTGTATATAGGTGTCGGATGTGGAAGTCCAGGGTGTCCAGGTATTCCGCTTCGTAGTTTTCTGTATCTGGGTGCCGGATGTGGAAGTTCAGGGTGTCCAGGTATTCCGCTTCGTAGTTTTCTGGATATAGGTGTCGGATGTGGAAGTCCAGGGTGTCCAGGTATTCCGCTTCGTAGTCTTCTGTATCTAGGTGTCGGATGTGGAAGTTCAGGGTTTCCAGGTATTCTGCTTCGTAGTTTTCTGTATCTAGTTGCCGGATGTGGAAGTTCAGGGTGTCCAGGTATTCCGCTTCGTAGTTTTCTGTATCTAGGTGTCGGATGTGGAAGTCCAGGGTGTCCAGGTATTCCGCTTCGTAGTCTTCTGTATCTAGGTGTCGGATGTGGAAGTTCAGGGTTTCCAGGTATTCCGCTTCGTAGTTTTCTGTATCTCGGTGTCGGATGTCGAAGTTCAGGGTGTCCAGGTATTCCGCTCCGTAGTTTCCTGCTTCTAGGTGTCAGACGTGGAAGTTCGGGTTGTTCAGGTATTCCGCTTCGTAGTTTTCTGTATCTAGGTGTCGGATGTGGAAGCTCAGGGTGTCCAGGTATTCCGCTTCGTAGTTTTCTGTATCTAGTTGCTGGATGTGGATGTTTAGGGTGCCCAGGTATTCCGCTTCGTAGTTTTCTGTATCTAGGTATCGGATGTCGAAGTTCAGGGTGTCCAGGTATTCCGCTCCGTACTTTCCTGCATCTAGGTGTCAGATGTGGAAGTTCAGGTTGTTCAGGTATTCCGCTTCGTAGTTTTCTGTATCTGGGTGCCGGATGTGGAAGTTCAGGGTGTCCAGGTATTCCGCTTCGTAGTTTTCTGTATATAGGTGTCGGATGTGGAAGTCCAGGGTGTCCAGGTATTCCGCTCCGTAGTCTTCTGTATCTAGGTGTCGGATGTGGAAGTTCAGGGTTTCCAGGTATTCCGCATCGTAGTTTTCTGTATCTAGTTGCCGGATGTGGAAGTTCAGGGTGTCCAGGCATTCCGCTTCGTAGTTTACTGTATCTAGGTGTCGGATGTCGAAGTTCAGGTTGTCCAGGTATTCCGCTCCGTAGTTTCCTGCATCTAGGTGTCAGACGTGGAAGTTCAGGTTGTTCAGGTATTCCGCTTCGTAGTTTTCTGTATCTGGGTGCCGGATGTGGAAGTTCAGGGTGTCCAGGTATTCCGCTTCGTAGTTTTCTGTATATAGGTGTCGGATGTGGAATTCCAGGGTGTCCAGGTATTCCGCTTCGTAGTCTTCTGTATCTAGGTGTCAGACGTGGAAGTTCAGGTTCTTCAGGTATTCCGCTTCGTAGTTTTCTGTATCTAGGTGTCGGATGTGGAACTCCAGGGTGTCCAGGTATTTCGCTTCGTAGTTTTCTGTATCTAGGTGCCGGATGTGGAAGTTCAGGGTGTCCAGGTATTCCGCTTCGTAGTTTTCTGGATATAGGTGTCGGATGTGGAAGTCCAGGGTGTCCAGGTATTCCGCTTCGTAGTCTTCTGTATCTAGGTGTCGGATGTGGAAGTTCAGGGTTTCCAGGTATTCCGCTTCGTAGTTTTCTGTATCTAGTTGCCGGATGTGGAAGTTCAGGGTGTCCAGGTATTCCGCTTCGTAGTTTTCTGTATCTAGTTGCCGGATGTGGAAGTTCAGGGTGTCCAGGTATTCCGCTCCGTAGTTTCCTGCTTCTAGGTGTCAGACGTGGAAGTTCGGGTTGTTCAGGTATTCCGCTTCGTAGTTTTCTGTATCTAGGTGTCGGATGTGGAAGTTCAGAGTGTCCAGGTATGCCGCTTCGTAGTTTTCTGTATCTAGTTGCTGGATGTGGATGTTTAGGGTGCCCAGGTATTCCGCTTCGTAGTTTTCTGTATCTAGGTATCGGATGTCGAAGTTCAGGGTGTCCAGGTATTCCGCTCCGTAGTTTCCTGCATCTAGGTGTCAGACGTGGAAGTTCAGGTTGTTCAGGTATTCCGCTTCGTAGTTTTCTGTATCTGGGTGCCGGATGTGGAAGTTCAGGGTGTCCAGGTATTCCGCTCCGTAGTCTTCTGTATCTAGGTGTCGGATGTGGAAGTCCAGGGTGTCCAGGTATTCCGCTCCGTAGTCTTCTGTATCTAGGTGTCGGATGTGGAAGTTCAGGGTTTCCAGGTATTCCGCATCGTAGTTTTCTGTATCTAGTTGCCGGATGTGGAAGTTCAGGGTGTCCAGGCATTCCGCTTCGTAGTTTACTGTATCTAGGTGTCGGATGTCGAAGTTCAGGGTGTCCAGGTATTCCGCTCCGTAGTTTCCTGCATCTAGGTGTCAGACGTGGAAGTTCAGGTTGTTCAGGTATTCCGCTTCGTAGTTTTCTGTATCTGGGTGCCGGATGTGGAAGTTCAGGGTGTCCAGGTATTCCGCTTCGTAGTTTTCTGTATATAGGTGTCGGATGTGGAATTCCAGGGTGTCCAGGTATTCCGCTTCGTAGTCTTCTGTATCTAGGTGTCAGACGTGGAAGTTCAGATTCTTCAGGTATTCCGCTTCGTAGTTTTCTGTATCTAGGTGTCGGATGTGGAACTCCAGGGTGTCCAGGTATTTCGCTTCGTAGTTTTCTGTATCTGGGTGCCGGATGTGGAAGTTCAGGGTGTCCAGGTATTCCGCTTCGTAGTTTTCTGGATATAGGTGTCGGATGTGGAAGTCCAGGGTGTCCAGGTATTCCGCTTCGTAGTCTTCTGTATCTAGGTGTCGGATGTGGAAGTTCAGGGTTTCCAGGTATTCCGCTTCGTAGTTTTCTGTATCTAGTTGCCGGATGTGGAAGTTCAGGGTGTCCAGGTATTCCGCTCCGTAGTTTCCTGCTTCTAGGTGTCAGACGTGGAAGTTCGGGTTGTTCAGGTATTCCGCTTCGTAGTTTTCTGTATCTAGGTGTCGGATGTGGAAGTTCAGAGTGTCCAGGTATGCCGCTTCGTAGTTTTCTGTATCTAGTTGCTGGATGTGGATGTTTAGGGTGCCCAGGTATTCCGCTTCGTAGTTTTCTGTATCTAGGTATCGGATGTCGAAGTTCAGGGTGTCCAGGTATTCCGCTCCGTAGTTTCCTGCATCTAGGTGTCAGACGTGGAAGTTCAGGTTGTTCAGGTATTCCGCTTCGTAGTTTTCTGTATCTGGGTGCCGGATGTGGAAGTTCAGGGTGTCCAGGTATTCCGCTCCGTAGTCTTCTGTATCTAGGTGTCGGATGTGGAAGTCCAGGGTGTCCAGGTATTCCGCTCCGTAGTCTTCTGTATCTAGGTGTCGGATGTGGAAGTTCAGGGTTTCCAGGTATTCCGCTTCGTAGTTTTCTGTATGTAGTTGTCGGATGTGGAAGTTCAGGGTTTCCAAGTATTCCGCTCCGTAGTTTCCTGCATCTAGGTGTCAGACGTGGAAGTTCAGGTTCTTCAGGTATTCCGCTTCGTAGTTTTCTGTATCTAGGTGTCGGATGTGGAACTCCAGGGTGTCCAGGTATTCCGCTTCGTAGTTTTCTGTATCTGGGTGCCGGATGTGGAAGTTCAGGGTGTCCAGGTATTCCGCTTCGTAGTTTTCTGGATATAGGTGTCGGATGTGGAAGTCCAGGGTGTCCAGGTATTCCGCTCCGTAGTCTTCTATATCTAGGTGTCGGATGTGGAAGTTCAGGGTTTCCAGGTGTTCCGCTTCGTAGTTTTCTGTATCTAGTTGCCGGATGTGGAAGTTCAGGGTGTCCAGGCATTCCGCTTCGTAATTTACTGTATCTAGGTGTCGGATGTGGAAGTTCAGGGTGTCCAGGTATTCCGCTTCGTAGTTTTCTGTATCTAGTTGCTGGATGTGGATGTTTAGGGTGCCCAGGTATTCCGCTTCGTAGTTTTCTGTATCTAGGTATCGGATGTCGAAGTTCAGGGTGTCCAGGTATTCCGCTCCGTACTTTCCTGCATCTAGGTGTCAGACGTGGAAGTTCAGGTTGTTCAGGTATTCCGCTTCGTAGTTTTCTGTATCTGGGTGCCGGATGTGGAAGTTCAGGGTGTCCAGGTATTCCGCTTCGTAGTTTTCTGTATATAGGTGTCGGATGTGGAAGTCCAGGGTGTCCAGGTATTCCGCTCCGTAGTCTTCTGTATCTAGGTGTCGGATGTGGAAGTTCAGGGTTTCCAGGTATTCCGCTTCGTAGTTTTCTGTATCTAGTTGCCGGATGTGGAAGTTCAGGGTGTCCAGGCATTCCGCTTCGTAGTTTACTGTATCTAGGTGTCTGATGTCGAAGTTCAGGGTGTCCAGGTATTCCGCTCCGTAGTTTCCTGCATCTAGGTGTCAGACGTGGAAGTTCAGGTTGTTCAGGTATTCCGCTTCGTAGTTTTCTGTATCTGGGTGCCGGATGTGGAAGTTCAGGGTGTCCAGGTATTCCGCTTCGTAGTTTTCTGTATATAGGTGTCGGATGTGGAATTCCAGGGTGTCCAGGTATTCCGCTTCGTAGTCTTCTGTATCTAGGTGTCGGATGTGGAAGTTCAGGGTTTCCAGGTATTCCGCTTCGTAGTTTTCTGTATCTAGTTGCCGGATGTGGAAGTTCAGGGTGTCCAGGTATTCCGCTTCGTAGTTTTCTGTATCTAGGTGTCGGATGTCGAAGTTCAGGGTGTCCAAGTATTCCGCTCCGTAGTTTCCTGCATCTAGGTGTCAGACGTGGAAGTTCAGGTTCTTCAGGTATTCCGCTTCGTAGTTTTCTGTATCTAGGTGTCGGATGTGGAACTCCAGGGTGTCCAGGTATTCCGCTTCGTAGTTTTCTGTATCTGGGTGCCGGATGTGGAAGTTCAGGGTGTCCAGGTATTCCGCTTCGTAGTTTTCTGGATATAGGTGTCGGATGTGGAAGTCCAGGGTGTCCAGGTATTCCGCTTCGTAGTCTTCTGTATCTAGGTGTCGGATGTGGAAGTTCAGGGTTTCCAGGTATTCCGCTTCGTAGTTTTCTGTATCTAGTTGCCGGATGTGGAAGTTCAGGGTGTCCAGGTATTCCGCTTCGTAGTTTTCTGTATCTAGGTGTCGGATGTCGAAGTTCAGGGTGTCCAGGTATTCCGTTCCGTAGATTCCTGCATCTTGGTGTCAGACGTGCAAGTTCAGGTTCTTCAGGTATTCCGCTTCGTAGTTTTCTGTATCTAGGTGTCGGATGTGGAACTCCAGGGTGTCCAGGTATTCCGCTTCGTAGTTTTCTGTATCTGGGTGCCGGATGTGGAAGTTCAGGGTGTCCAGGTATTCCGCTTCGTAGTTTTCTGGATATAGGTGTCGGATGTGGAAGTCCAGGGTGTCCAGGTATTCCGCTTCGTAGTCTTCTGTATCTAGGTGTCGGATGTGGAAGTTCAGGGTTTCCAGGTATTCCGCTTCGTAGTTTTCTGTATCTAGTTGCCGGATGTGGAAGTTCAGGGTGTCCAGGTATTCCGCTTCGTAGTTTTCTGTATCTAGGTGTCGGATGTCGAAGTTCAGGGTGTCCAGGTATTCCGTTCCGTAGATTCCTGCATCTTGGTGTCAGACGTGCAAGTTCAGGTTCTTCAGGTATTCCGCTTCGTAGTTTTCTGTATCTAGGTGTCGGATGTGGAAGTCCAGGGTGTCCAGGTATTCCGCTTCGTAGTTTTCTGTATATAGATGTCGGATGTGGAAGTCCAGGGTGTCCAGGTATTCCGCTTCGTAGTCTTCTGTATCTAGGTGTCGGATGTGGAAGTTCAGGGTTTCCAGGTATTCCGCTTCTTAGTTTTCTGTATCTAGTTGCCGGATGTGGAAGTTCAGGGTGTCCAGGTATACCGCTTCGTAGTTTTCTGTATCTCGGTGTCGGATGTCGAAGTTCAGGGTGTCCAGGTATTCCGCTCCGTAGTTTCCTGCTTCTAGGTGTCAGACGTGGAAGTTCGGGTTGTTCAGGTATTCCGCTTCGTAGTTTTCTGTATCTAGATGTCGGATGTGGAAGTTCAGGGTGTCCAGGTATTCCGCTTCGTAATTTTCTGTATCTAGTTGCTGGATGTGGATGTTTAGGGTGCCCAGGTATTCCGCTTCGTAGTTTTCTGTATCTAGGTATCGGATGTCGAAGTTCAGGGTGTCCAGGTATTCCGCTCCGTAGTTTCCTGCATCTAGGTGTCAGACGTGGAAGTTCAGGTTGTTCAGGTATTCCGCTTCGTAGTTTTCTGTATCTGGGTGCCGGATGTGGAATTTCAGGGTGTCCAGGTATTCCGCTTCGTAGTTTTCTGTATATAGGTGTCGGATGTGGAAGTCCAGGGTGTCCAGGTATTCCGCTCCGTAGTCTTCTGTATCTAGGTGTCGGATGTGGAAGTTCAGGGTTTCCAGGTATTCCGCTTCGTAGTTTTCTGTATCTAGTTGCCGGTTGTGGAAGTTCAGGGTGTCCAGGCATTCCGCTTCGTAGTTTACTGTATCTAGGTGTCGGATGTCGAAGTTCAGGGTGTCCAGGTATTCCGCTCCGTAGTTTCCTGCATCTAGGTGTCAGACGTGGAAGTTCAGGTTGTTCAGGTATTCCGCTTCGTAGTTTTCTGTATATAGGTGTTGGATGTGGAAGTCCAGGGTGTCCAGGTATTCCGCTTCGTAGTCTTCTGTATCTAGGTGTCGGATGTGGAAGTTCAGGGTTTCCAGGTATTCCGCTTCGTAGTTTTCTGTATCTAGTTGCCGGATGTGGAAGTTCAGGGTGTCCAGGCATTCCGCTTCGTAGTTTACTGTATCTAGGTGTCGGATGTCGAAGTTCAGGGTGTCCAGGTATTCCGCTCCGTAGTTTCCTGCATCTAGGTGTCAGACGTGGAAGTTCAGGTTGTTCAGGTATTCCGCTTCGTAGTTTTCTGTATCTGGGTGCCGGATGTGGAAGTTCAGGGTGTCCAGGTATTCCGCTTCGTAGTTTTCTGTATATAGGTGTCGGATGTGGAATTCCAGGGTGTCCAGGTATTCCGCTTCGTAGTCTTCTGTATCTAGGTGTCGGATGTGGAAGTTCAGGGTTTCCAGGTATTCCGCTTCGTAGTTTTCTGTACCTAGTTGCCGGATGTGGAAGTTCAGGGTGTCCAGGTATTCCGCTTCGTAGTTTTCTGTATCTAGGTGTCGGATGTCGAAGTTCAGGGTGTCCAAGTATTCCGCTCCGTAGTTTCCTGCATCTAGGTGTCAGACGTGGAAGTTCAGGTTCTTCAGGTATTCCGCTTCGTAGTTTTCTTTATCTAGGTGTCGGATGTGGAACTCCAGGGTGTCCAGGTATTCCGCTTCGTAGTATTCTGTATCTGGGTGCCGGATGTGGAAGTTCAGGGTGTCCAGGCATTCCGCTTCGTAGTTTACTGTATCTAGGTGTCTGATGTCGAAGTTCAGGGTGTCCAGGTATTCCGCTCCGTAGTTTTCTGGATATAGGTGTCGGATGTGGAAGTCCAGGGTGTCCAGGTATTCCGCTTCGTAGTCTTCTGTATCTAGGTGTCGGATGTGGAAGTTCAGCGTTTCCAAGTATTCCGCTTCGTAGTTTTCTGTATCTAGTTGCCGGATGTGGAAGTTCAGGGTGTCCAGGCATTCCGCTTCGTAGTTTACTGTATCTAGGTGTCTGATGTCGAAGTTCAGGGTGTCCAGGTATTCCGCTCCGTAGTTTCCTGCATCTAGGTGTCAGACGTGGAAGTTCAGGTTGTTCAGGTATTCCGCTTCGTAGTTTTCTGTATCTGGGTGCCGGATGTGGAAGTTCAGGGTGTCCAGGTATTCCGCTTCGTAGTTTTCTGTATATAGGTGTCGGATGTGGAATTCCAGGGTGTCCAGGTATTCCGCTTCGTAGTCTTCTGTATCTAGGTGTCGGATGTGGAAGTTCAGGGTTTCCAGGTATTCCGCTTCGTAGTTTTCTGTATCTAGTTGCCGGATGTGGAAGTTCAGGGTGTCCAGGTATTCCGCTTCGTAGTTTTCTGTATCTAGGTGTCGGATGTCGAAGTTCAGGGTGTCCAAGTATTCCGCTCCGTAGTTTCCTGCATCTAGGTGTCAGACGTGGAAGTTCAGGTTCTTCAGGTATTCCGCTTCGTAGTTTTCTGTATCTAGGTGTCGGATGTGGAACTCCAGGGTGTCCAGGTATTCCGCTTCGTAGTTTTCTGTATCTGGGTGCCGGATGTGGAAGTTCAGGGTGTCCAGGTATTCCGCTTCGTAGTTTTCTGGATATAGGTGTCGGATGTGGAAGTCCAGGGTGTCCAGGTATTCCGCTTCGTAGTCTTCTGTATCTAGGTGTCGGATGTGGAAGTTCAGGGTTTCCAGGTATTCCGCTTCGTAGTTTTCTGTATCTAGTTGCCGGATGTGGAAGTTCAGGGTGTCCAGGTATTCCGCTTCGTAGTTTTCTGTATCTAGGTGTCGGATGTCGAAGTTCAGGGTGTCCAGGTATTCCGTTCCGTAGATTCCTGCATCTTGGTGTCAGACGTGCAAGTTCAGGTTCTTCAGGTATTCCGCTTCGTAGTTTTCTGTATCTAGGTGTCGGATGTGGAACTCCAGGGTGTCCAGGTATTCCGCTTCGTAGTTTTCTGTATCTGGGTGCCGGATGTGGAAGTTCAGGGTGTCCAGGTATTCCGCTTCGTAGTTTTCTGGATATAGGTGTCGGATGTGGAAGTCCAGGGTGTCCAGGTATTCCGCTTCGTAGTCTTCTGTATCTAGGTGTCGGATGTGGAAGTTCAGGGTTTCCAGGTATTCCGCTTCGTAGTTTTCTGTATCTAGTTGCCGGATGTGGAAGTTCAGGGTGTCCAGGTATTCCGCTTCGTAGTTTTCTGTATCTAGGTATCGGATGTCGAAGTTCAGGGTGTCCAGGTATTCCGTTCCGTAGATTCCTGCATCTTGGTGTCAGACGTGCAAGTTCAGGTTCTTCAGGTATTCCGCTTCGTAGTTTTCTGTATCTAGGTGTCGGATGTGGAAGTCCAGGGTGTCCAGGTATTCCGCTTCGTAGTCTTCTGTATCTAGGTGTCGGATGTGGAAGTTCAGGGTTTCCAGGTATTCCGCTTCTTAGTTTTCTGTATCTAGTTGCCGGATGTGGAAGTTCAGGGTGTCCAGGTATACCGCTTCGTAGTTTTCTGTATCTCGGTGTCGGATGTCGAAGTTCAGGGTGTCCAGGTATTCCGCTCCGTAGTTTCCTGCTTCTAGGTGTCAGACGTGGAAGTTCGGGTTGTTCAGGTATTCCGCTTCGTAGTTTTCTGTATCTAGATGTCGGATGTGGAAGTTCAGGGTGTCCAGGCATTCCGCTTCGTAGTTTACTGTATCTAGGTGTCGGATGTCGAAGTTCAGGGTGTCCAGGTATTCCGCTCCGTAGTTTCCTGCATCTAGGTGTCAGACGTGGAAGTTCAGGTTGTTCAGGTATTCCGCTTCGTAGTTTTCTGTATCTGGGTGCCGGATGTGGAAGTTCAGGGTGTCCAGGTATTCCGCTTCGTAGTTTTCTGTATATAGGTGTCGGATGTGGAATTCCAGGGTGTCCAGGTATTCCGCTTCGTAGTCTTCTGTATCTAGGTGTCGGATGTGGAAGTTCAGGGTTTCCAGGTATTCCGCTTCGTAGTTTTCTGTACCTAGTTGCCGGATGTGGAAGTTCAGGGTGTCCAGGTATTCCGCTTCGTAGTTTTCTGTATCTAGGTGTCGGATGTCGAAGTTCAGGGTGTCCAAGTATTCCGCTCCGTAGTTTCCTGCATCTAGGTGTCAGACGTGGAAGTTCAGGTTCTTCAGGTATTCCGCTTCGTAGTTTTCTTTATCTAGGTGTCGGATGTGGAACTCCAGGGTGTCCAGGTATTCCGCTTCGTAGTATTCTGTATCTGGGTGCCGGATGTGGAAGTTCAGGGTGTCCAGGCATTCCGCTTCGTAGTTTACTGTATCTAGGTGTCTGATGTCGAAGTTCAGGGTGTCCAGGTATTCCGCTCCGTAGTTTTCTGGATATAGGTGTCGGATGTGGAAGTCCAGGGTGTCCAGGTATTCCGCTTCGTAGTCTTCTGTATCTAGGTGTCGGATGTGGAAGTTCAGCGTTTCCAGGTATTCCGCTTCGTAGTTTTCTGTATCTAGTTGCCGGATGTGGAAGTTCAGTGTGTCCAGGCATTCCGCTTCGTAGTTTACTGTATCTAGGTGTCTGATGTCGAAGTTCAGGGTGTCCAGGTATTCCGCTCCGTAGTTTCCTGCATCTAGGTGTCAGACGTGGAAGTTCAGGTTGTTCAGGTATTCCGCTTCGTAGTTTTCTGTATCTGGGTGCCGGATGTGGAAGTTCAGGGTGTCCAGGTATTCCGCTTCGTAGTTTTCTGTATATAGGTGTCGGATGTGGAATTCCAGGGTGTCCAGGTATTCCGCTTCGTAGTCTTCTGTATCTAGGTGTCGGATGTGGAAGTTCAGGGTTTCCAGGTATTCCGCTTCGTAGTTTTCTGTATCTAGTTGCCGGATGTGGAAGTTCAGGGTGTCCAGGTATTCCGCTTCGTAGTTTTCTGTATCTAGGTGTCGGATGTCGAAGTTCAGGGTGTCCAAGTATTCCGCTCCGTAGTTTCCTGCATCTAGGTGTCAGACGTGGAAGTTCAGGTTCTTCAGGTATTCCGCTTCGTAGTTTTCTGTATCTAGGTGTCGGATGTGGAACTCCAGGGTGTCCAGGTATTCCGCTTCGTAGTTTTCTGTATCTGGGTGCCGGATGTGGAAGTTCAGGGTGTCCAGGTATTCCGCTTCGTAGTTTTCTGGATATAGGTGTCGGATGTGGAAGTCCAGGGTGTCCAGGTATTCCGCTTCGTAGTCTTCTGTATCTAGGTGTCGGATGTGGAAGTTCAGGGTTTCCAGGTATTCCGCTTCGTAGTTTTCTGTATCTAGTTGCCGGATGTGGAAGTTCAGGGTATCCAGGTATTCCGCTTCGTAGTTTTCTGTATCTAGGTGTCGGATGTCGAAGTTCAGGGTGTCCAGGTATTCCGTTCCGTAGATTCCTGCATCTTGGTGTCAGACGTGCAAGTTCAGGTTCTTCAGGTATTCCGCTTCGTAGTTTTCTGTATCTAGGTGTCGGATGTGGAACTCCAGGGTGTCCAGGTATTCCGCTTCGTAGTTTTCTGTATCTGGGTGCCGGATGTGGAAGTTCAGGGTGTCCAGGTATTCCGCTTCGTAGTTTTCTGGATATAGGTGTCGGATGTGGAAGTCCAGGGTGTCCAGGTATTCCGCTTCGTAGTCTTCTGTATCTAGGTGTCGGATGTGGAAGTTCAGGGTTTCCAGGTATTCCGCTTCGTAGTTTTCTGTATCTAGTTGCCGGATGTGGAAGTTCAGGGTGTCCAGGTATTCCGCTTCGTAGTTTTCTGTATCTAGGTGTCGGATGTCGAAGTTCAGGGTGTCCAGGTATTCCGTTCCGTAGATTCCTGCATCTTGGTGTCAGACGTGCAAGTTCAGGTTCTTCAGGTATTCCGCTTCGTAGTTTTCTGTATCTAGGTGTCGGATGTGGAAGTCCAGGGTGTCCAGGTATTCCGCTTCGTAGTCTTCTGTATCTAGGTGTCGGATGTGGAAGTTCAGGGTTTCCAGGTATTCCGCTTCTTAGTTTTCTGTATCTAGTTGCCGGATGTGGAAGTTCAGGGTGTCCAGGTATACCGCTTCGTAGTTTTCTGTATCTCGGTGTCGGATGTCGAAGTTCAGGGTGTCCAGGTATTCCGCTCCGTAGTTTCCTGCTTCTAGGTGTCAGACGTGGAAGTTCGGGTTGTTCAGGTATTCCGCTTCGTAGTTTTCTGTATCTAGATGTCGGATGTGGAAGTTCAGGGTGTCCAGGTATTCCGCTTCGTAATTTTCTGTATCTAGTTGCTGGATGTGGATGTTTAGGGTGCCCAGGTATTCCGCTTCGTAGTTTTCTGTATCTAGGTATCGGATGTCGAAGTTCAGGGTGTCCAGGTATTCCGCTCCGTAGTTTCCTGCATCTAGGTGTCAGACGTGGAAGTTCAGGTTGTTCAGGTATTCCGCTTCGTAGTTTTCTGTATCTGGGTGCCGGATGTGGAATTTCAGGGTGTCCAGGTATTCCGCTTCGTAGTTTTCTGTATATAGGTGTCGGATGTGGAAGTCCAGGGTGTCCAGGTATTCCGCTTCGTAGTTTTCTGTATCTAGGTGTCGGATGTCGAAGTTCAGGGTGTCCAAGTATTCCGCTCCGTAGTTTCCTGCATCTAGGTGTCAGACGTGGAAGTTCAGGTTCTTCAGGTATTCCGCTTCGTAGTTTTCTTTATCTAGGTGTCGGATGTGGAACTCCAGGGTGTCCAGGTATTCCGCTTCGTAGTATTCTGTATCTGGGTGCCGGATGTGGAAGTTCAGGGTGTCCAGGCATTCCGCTTCGTAGTTTACTGTATCTAGGTGTCGGATGTCGAAGTTCAGGGTGTCCAGGTATTCCGCTCCGTAGTTTCCTGCATCTAGGTGTCAGACGTGGAAGTTCAGGTTGTTCAGGTATTCCGCTTCGTAGTTTTCTGTATCTGGGTGCCGGATGTGGAAGTTCAGGGTGTCCAGGTATTCCGCTTCGTAGTTTTCTGTATATAGGTGTCGGATGTGGAATTCCAGGGTGTCCAGGTATTCCGCTTCGTAGTCTTCTGTATCTAGGTGTCGGATGTGGAAGTTCAGGGTTTCCAGGTATTCCGCTTCGTAGTTTTCTGTATCTAGTTGCCGGATGTGGAAGTTCAGGGTGTCCAGGTATTCCGCTTCGTAGTTTTCTGTATCTAGGTGTCGGATGTCGAAGTTCAGGGTGTCCAAGTATTCCGCTCCGTAGTTTCCTGCATCTAGGTGTCAGACGTGGAAGTTCAGGTTCTTCAGGTATTCCGCTTCGTAGTTTTCTGTATCTAGGTGTCGGATGTGGAACTCCAGGGTGTCCAGGTATTCCGCTTCGTAGTATTCTGTATCTGGGTGCCGGATGTGGAAGTTCAGGGTGTCCAGGTATTCCGCTTCGTAGTTTTCTGGATATAGGTGTCGGATGTGGAAGTCCAGGGTGTCCAGGTATTCCGCTTCGTAGTCTTCTGTATCTAGGTGTCGGATGTGGAAGTTCAGCGTTTCCAGGTATTCCGCTTCGTAGTTTTCTGTATCTAGTTGCCGGATGTGGAAGTTCAGGGTGTCCAGGTATTCCGCTTCGTAGTTTTCTGTATCTGGGTGCCGGATGTGGAAGTTCAGGGTGTCCAGGTATTCCGCTTCGTAGTTTTCTGTATATAGGTGTCGGATGTGGAAGTCCAGGGTGTCCAGGTATTCCGCTCCGTAGTCTTCTGTATCTAGGTGTCGGATGTGGAAGTTCAGGGTTTCCAGGTATTCCGCTTCGTAGTTTTCTGTATCTAGTTGCCGGTTGTGGAAGTTCAGGGTGTCCAGGCATTCCGCTTCGTAGTTTACTGTATCTAGGTGTCGGATGTCGAAGTTCAGGGTGTCCAGGTATTCCGCTCCGTAGTTTCCTGCATCTAGGTGTCAGACGTGGAAGTTCAGGTTGTTCAGGTATTCCGCTTCGTAGTTTTCTGTATATAGGTGTCGGATGTGGAAGTCCAGGGTGTCCAGGTATTCCGCTTCGTAGTTTTCTGTATATAGGTGTCGGATGTGGAATTCCAGGGTGTCCAGGTATTCCGCTTCGTAGTCTTCTGTATCTAGGTGTCGGATGTGGAAGTTCAGGGTTTCCAGGTATTCCGCTTCGTAGTTTTCTGTATCTAGTTGCCGGATGTGGAAGTTCAGGGTGTCCAGGTATTCCGCTTCGTAGTTTTCTGTATCTAGGTGTCGGATGTCGAAGTTCAGGGTGTCCAGGTATTCCGCTTCGTAGTTTTCTGTATCTAGGTGTCGGATGTCGAAGTTCAGGGTGTCCAAGTATTCCGCTCCGTAGTTTCCTGCATCTAGGTGTCAGACGTGGAAGTTCAGGTTCTTCAGGTATTCCGCTTCGTAGTTTTCTGTATCTAGGTGTCGGATGTGGAACTCCAGGGTGTCCAGGTATTCCGCTTCGTAGTTTTCTGTATCTGGGTGCCGGATGTGGAAGTTCAGGGTGTCCAGGTATTCCGCTTCGTAGTTTTCTGGATATAGGTGTCGGATGTGGAAGTCCAGGGTGTCCAGGTATTCCGCTTCGTAGTCTTCTGTATCTAGGTGTCGGATGTGGAAGTTCAGCGTTTCCAGGTATTCCGCTTCGTAGTTTTCTGTATCTAGTTGCCGGATGTGGAAGTTCAGGGTGTCCAGGTATTCCGCTTCGTAGTTTTCTGTATCTAGGTGTCGGATGTCGAAGTTCAGGGTGTCCAGGTATTCCGCTCCGTAGTTTCCTGCATCTAGGTGTCAGACGTGGAAGTTCAGGTTGTTCAGGTATTCCGCTTCGTAGTTTTCTGTATCTGGGTGCCGGATGTGGAAGTTCAGGGTGTCCAGGTATTCCGCTTCGTAGTTTTCTGTATATAGGTGTCGGATGTGGAAGTCCAGGGTGTCCAGGTATTCCGCTCCGTAGTCTTCTGTATCTAGGTGTCGGATGTGGAAGTTCAGGGTTTCCAGGTATTCCGCTTCGTAGTTTTCTGTATCTAGTTGCCGGTTGTGGAAGTTCAGGGTGTCCAGGCATTCCGCTTCGTAGTTTACTGTATCTAGGTGTCGGATGTCGAAGTTCAGGGTGTCCAGGTATTCCGCTCCGTAGTTTCCTGCATCTAGGTGTCAGACGTGGAAGTTCAGGTTGTTCAGGTATTCCGCTTCGTAGTTTTCTGTATATAGGTGTCGGATGTGGAAGTCCAGGGTGTCCAGGTATTCCGCTTCGTAGTCTTCTGTATCTAGGTGTCGGATGTGGAAGTTCAGGGTTTCCAGGTATTCCGCTTCGTAGTTTTCTGTATCTAGTTGCCGGATGTGGAAGTTCAGGGTGTCCAGGCATTCCGCTTCGTAGTTTACTGTATCTAGGTGTCGGATGTCGAAGTTCAGGGTGTCCAGGTATTCCGCTCCGTAGTTTCCTGCATCTAGGTGTCAGACGTGGAAGTTCAGGTTGTTCAGGTATTCCGCTTCGTAGTTTTCTGTATCTGGGTGCCGGATGTGGAAGTTCAGGGTGTCCAGGTATTCCGCTTCGTAGTTTTCTGTATATAGGTGTCGGATGTGGAATTCCAGGGTGTCCAGGTATTCCGCTTCGTAGTCTTCTGTATCTAGGTGTCGGATGTGGAAGTTCAGGGTTTCCAGGTATTCCGCTTCGTAGTTTTCTGTATCTAGTTGCCGGATGTGGAAGTTCAGGGTGTCCAGGTATTCCGCTTCGTAGTTTTCTGTATCTAGGTGTCGGATGTCGAAGTTCAGGGTGTCCAGGTATTCCGCTGCGTAGTTTCCTGCATCTAGGTGTCAGACGTGGAAGTTCAGGTTGTTCAGGTATTCCGCTTCGTAGTTTTCTGTATCTGGGTGCCGGATGTGGAAGTTCAGGGTGTCCAGGTATTCCGCTTCGTAGTTTTCTGTATATAGGTGTCGGATGTGGAATTCCAGGGTGTCCAGGTATTCCGCTTCGTAGTCTTCTGTATCTAGGTGTCGGATGTGGAAGTTCAGGGTTTCCAGGTATTCCGCTTCGTAGTTTTCTGTATCTAGTTGCCGGATGTGGAAGTTCAGGGTGTCCAGGTATTCCGCTTCGTAGTTTTCTGTATCTAGGTGTCGGATGTCGAAGTTCAGGGTGTCCAAGTATTCCGCTTCGTAGTTTCCTGCATCTAGGTGTCAGACGTGGAAGTTCAGGTTCTTCAGGTATTCCGCTTCGTAGTTTTCTGTATCTAGGTGTCGGATGTGGAACTCTAGGGTGTCCAGGTATTCCGCTTCGTAGTTTTCTGTATCTGGGTGCCGGATGTGGAAGTTCAGGGTGTCCAGGTATTCCGCTTCGTAGTTTTCTGGATATAGGTGTCGGATGTGGAAGTCCAGGGTGTCCAGGTATTCCGCTTCGTAGTCTTCTGTATCTAGGTGTCGGATGTGGAAGTTCAGGGTTTCCAGGTATTCCGCTTCGTAGTTTTCTGTATCTAGTTGCCGGATGTGGAAGTTCAGGGTGTCCAGGTATTCCGCTTCGTAGTTTTCTGTATCTAGGTGTCGGATGTCGAAGTTCAGGGTGTCCAGGTATTCCGTTCCGTAGATTCCTGCATCTTGGTGTCAGACGTGCAAGTTCAGGTTCTTCAGGTATTCCGCTTCGTAGTTTTCTGTATCTAGGTGTCGGATGTGGAAGTCCAGGGTGTCCAGGTATTCCGCTTCGTAGTTTTCTGTATATAGATGTCGGATGTGGAAGTCCAGGGTGTCCAGGTATTCCGCTTCGTAGTCTTCTGTATCTAGGTGTCGGATGTGGAAGTTCAGGGTGTCCAGGTATACCGCTTCGTAGTTTTCTGTATCTCGGTGTCGGATGTCGAAGTTCAGGGTGTCCAGGTATTCCGCTCCGTAGTTTCCTGCTTCTAGGTGTCAGACGTGGAAGTTCGGGTTGTTCAGGTATTCCGCTTCGTAGTTTTCTGTATCTAGGTGTCGGATGTGGAAGTTCAGGGTGTCCAGGTATTCCGCTTCGTAGTTTTCTGTATCTAGGTATCGGATGTCGAAGTTCAGGGTGTCCAGGTATTCCGCTCCGTAGTTTCCTGCATCTAGGTGTCAGACGTGGAAGTTCAGGTTGTTCAGGTATTCCGCTTCGTAGTTTTCTGTATCTGGGTGCCGGATGTGGAATTTCAGGGTGTCCAGGTATTCCGCTTCGTAGTTTTCTGTATATAGGTGTCGGATGTGGAAGTCCAGGGTGTCCAGGTATTCCGCTCCGTAGTCTTCTGTATCTAGGTGTCGGATGTGGAAGTTCAGGGTTTCCAGGTATTCCGCTTCGTAGTTTTCTGTATCTAGTTGCCGGTTGTGGAAGTTCAGGGTGTCCAGGCATTCCGCTTCGTAGTTTACTGTATCTAGGTGTCGGATGTCGAAGTTCAGGGTGTCCAGGTATTCCGCTCCGTAGTTTCCTGCATCTAGGTGTCAGACGTGGAAGTTCAGGTTGTTCAGGTATTCCGCTTCGTAGTTTTCTGTATATAGGTGTTGGATGTGGAAGTCCAGGGTGTCCAGGTATTCCGCTTCGTAGTCTTCTGTATCTAGGTGTCGGATGTGGAAGTTCAGGGTTTCCAGGTATTCCGCTTCGTAGTTTTCTGTATCTAGTTGCCGGATGTGGAAGTTCAGGGTGTCCAGGCATTCCGCTTCGTAGTTTACTGTATCTAGGTGTCGGATGTCGAAGTTCAGGGTGTCCAGGTATTCCGCTCCGTAGTTTCCTGCATCTAGGTGTCAGACGTGGAAGTTCAGGTTGTTCAGGTATTCCGCTTCGTAGTTTTCTGTATCTGGGTGCCGGATGTGGAAGTTCAGGGTGTCCAGGTATTCCGCTTCGTAGTTTTCTGTATATAGGTGTCGGATGTGGAATTCCAGGGTGTCCAGGTATTCCGCTTCGTAGTCTTCTGTATCTAGGTGTCGGATGTGGAAGTTCAGGGTTTCCAGGTATTCCGCTTCGTAGTTTTCTGTACCTAGTTGCCGGATGTGGAAGTTCAGGGTGTCCAGGTATTCCGCTTCGTAGTTTTCTGTATCTAGGTGTCGGATGTCGAAGTTCAGGGTGTCCAAGTATTCCGCTCCGTAGTTTCCTGCATCTAGGTGTCAGACGTGGAAGTTCAGGTTCTTCAGGTATTCCGCTTCGTAGTTTTCTTTATCTAGGTGTCGGATGTGGAACTCCAGGGTGTCCAGGTATTCCGCTTCGTAGTATTCTGTATCTGGGTGCCGGATGTGGAAGTTCAGGGTGTCCAGGCATTCCGCTTCGTAGTTTACTGTATCTAGGTGTCGGATGTCGAAGTTCAGGGTGTCCAGGTATTCCGCTCCGTAGTTTCCTGCATCTAGGTGTCAGACGTGGAAGTTCAGGTTGTTCAGGTATTCCGCTTCGTAGTTTTCTGTATCTGGGTGCCGGATGTGGAAGTTCAGGGTGTCCAGGTATTCCGCTTCGTAGTTTTCTGTATATAGGTGTCGGATGTGGAATTCCAGGGTGTCCAGGTATTCCGCTTCGTAGTCTTCTGTATCTAGGTGTCGGATGTGGAAGTTCAGGGTTTCCAGGTATTCCGCTTCGTAGTTTTCTGTATCTAGTTGCCGGATGTGGAAGTTCAGGGTGTCCAGGTATTCCGCTTCGTAGTTTTCTGTATCTAGGTGTCGGATGTCGAAGTTCAGGGTGTCCAAGTATTCTGCTCCGTAGTTTCCTGCATCTAGGTGTCAGACGTGGAAGTTCAGGTTCTTCAGGTATTCCGCTTCGTAGTTTTCTGTATCTAGGTGTCGGATGTGGAACTCCAGGGTGTCCAGGTATTCCGCTTCGTAGTTTTCTGTATCTGGGTGCCGGATGTGGAAGTTCAGGGTGTCCAGGTATTCCGCTTCGTAGTTTTCTGGATATAGGTGTCGGATGTGGAAGTCCAGGGTGTCCAGGTATTCCGCTTCGTAGTCTTCTGTATCTAGGTGTCGGATGTGGAAGTTCAGCGTTTCCAGGTATTCCGCTTCGTAGTTTTCTGTATCTAGTTGCCGGATGTGGAAGTTCAGGGTGTCCAGGTATTCCGCTTCGTAGTTTTCTGTATCTAGGTGTCGGATGTCGAAGTTCAGGGTGTCCAGGTATTCCGCTCCGTAGTTTCCTGCATCTAGGTGTCAGACGTGGAAGTTCAGGTTGTTCAGGTATTCCGCTTCGTAGTTTTCTGTATCTGGGTGCCGGATGTGGAAGTTCAGGGTGTCCAGGTATTCCGCTTCGTAGTTTTCTGTATATAGGTGTCGGATGTGGAAGTCCAGGGTGTCCAGGTATTCCGCTCCGTAGTCTTCTGTATCTAGGTGTCGGATGTGGAAGTTCAGGGTTTCCAGGTATTCCGCTTCGTAGTTTTCTGTATCTAGTTGCCGGTTGTGGAAGTTCAGGGTGTCCAGGCATTCCGCTTCGTAGTTTACTGTATCTAGGTGTCGGATGTCGAAGTTCAGGGTGTCCAGGTATTCCGCTCCGTAGTTTCCTGCATCTAGGTGTCAGACGTGGAAGTTCAGGTTGTTCAGGTATTCCGCTTCGTAGTTTTCTGTATATAGGTGTCGGATGTGGAAGTCCAGGGTGTCCAGGTATTCCGCTTCGTAGTCTTCTGTATCTAGGTGTCGGATGTGGAAGTTCAGGGTTTCCAGGTATTCCGCTTCGTAGTTTTCTGTATCTAGTTGCCGGATGTGGAAGTTCAGGGTGTCCAGGCATTCCGCTTCGTAGTTTACTGTATCTAGGTGTCGGATGTCGAAGTTCAGGGTGTCCAGGTATTCCGCTCCGTAGTTTCCTGCATCTAGGTGTCAGACGTGGAAGTTCAGGTTGTTCAGGTATTCCGCTTCGTAGTTTTCTGTATCTGGGTGCCGGATGTGGAAGTTCAGGGTGTCCAGGTATTCCGCTTCGTAGTTTTCTGTATATAGGTGTCGGATGTGGAATTCCAGGGTGTCCAGGTATTCCGCTTCGTAGTCTTCTGTATCTAGGTGTCGGATGTGGAAGTTCAGGGTTTCCAGGTATTCCGCTTCGTAGTTTTCTGTATCTAGTTGCCGGATGTGGAAGTTCAGGGTGTCCAGGTATTCCGCTTCGTAGTTTTCTGTATCTAGGTGTCGGATGTCGAAGTTCAGGGTGTCCAGGTATTCCGCTGCGTAGTTTCCTGCATCTAGGTGTCAGACGTGGAAGTTCAGGTTGTTCAGGTATTCCGCTTCGTAGTTTTCTGTATCTGGGTGCCGGATGTGGAAGTTCAGGGTGTCCAGGTATTCCGCTTCGTAGTTTTCTGTATATAGGTGTCGGATGTGGAATTCCAGGGTGTCCAGGTATTCCGCTTCGTAGTCTTCTGTATCTAGGTGTCGGATGTGGAAGTTCAGGGTTTCCAGGTATTCCGCTTCGTAGTTTTCTGTATCTAGTTGCCGGATGTGGAAGTTCAGGGTGTCCAGGTATTCCGCTTCGTAGTTTTCTGTATCTAGGTGTCGGATGTCGAAGTTCAGGGTGTCCAAGTATTCCGCTCCGTAGTTTCCTGCATCTAGGTGTCAGACGTGGAAGTTCAGGTTCTTCAGGTATTCCGCTTCGTAGTTTTCTGTATCTAGGTGTCGGATGTGGAACTCTAGGGTGTCCAGGTATTCCGCTTCGTAGTTTTCTGTATCTGGGTGCCGGATGTGGAAGTTCAGGGTGTCCAGGTATTCCGCTTCGTAGTTTTCTGGATATAGGTGTCGGATGTGGAAGTCCAGGGTGTCCAGGTATTCCGCTTCGTAGTCTTCTGTATCTAGGTGTCGGATGTGGAAGTTCAGGGTTTCCAGGTATTCCGCTTCGTAGTTTTCTGTATCTAGTTGCCGGATGTGGAAGTTCAGGGTGTCCAGGTATTCCGCTTCGTAGTTTTCTGTATCTAGGTGTCGGATGTCGAAGTTCAGGGTGTCCAGGTATTCCGTTCCGTAGATTCCTGCATCTTGGTGTCAGACGTGCAAGTTCAGGTTCTTCAGGTATTCCGCTTCGTAGTTTTCTGTATCTAGGTGTCGGATGTGGAAGTCCAGGGTGTCCAGGTATTCCGCTTCGTAGTTTTCTGTATATAGATGTCGGATGTGGAAGTCCAGGGTGTCCAGGTATTCCGCTTCGTAGTCTTCTGTATCTAGGTGTCGGATGTGGAAGTTCAGGGTGTCCAGGTATACCGCTTCGTAGTTTTCTGTATCTCGGTGTCGGATGTCGAAGTTCAGGGTGTCCAGGTATTCCGCTCCGTAGTTTCCTGCTTCTAGGTGTCAGACGTGGAAGTTCGGGTTGTTCAGGTATTCCGCTTCGTAGTTTTCTGTATCTAGGTGTCGGATGTGGAAGTTCAGGGTGTCCAGGTATTCCGCTTCGTAATTTTCTGTATCTAGTTGCTGGATGTGGAGGTTTAGGGTGCCCAGGTATTCCGCTTCGTAGTTTTCTGTATCTAGGTATCGGATGTCGAAGTTCAGGGTGTCCAGGTATTCCGCTGCGTAGTTTCCTGCATCTAGGTGTCAGACGTGGAAGTTCAGGTTGTTCAGGTATTCCGCTTCGTAGTTTTCTGTATCTGGGTGCCGGATGTGGAAGTTCAGGGTGTCCAGGTATTCCGCTTCGTAGTTTTCTGTATATAGGTGTCGGATGTGGAATTCCAGGGTGTCCAGGTATTCCGCTTCGTAGTCTTCTGTATCTAGGTGTCGGATGTGGAAGTTCAGGGTTTCCAGGTATTCCGCTTCGTAGTTTTCTGTATCTAGTTGCCGGATGTGGAAGTTCAGGGTGTCCAGGTATTCCGCTTCGTAGTTTTCTGTATCTAGGTGTCGGATGTCGAAGTTCAGGGTGTCCAAGTATTCCGCTCCGTAGTTTCCTGCATCTAGGTGTCAGACGTGGAAGTTCAGGTTCTTCAGGTATTCCGCTTCGTAGTTTTCTGTATCTAGGTGTCGGATGTGGAACTCTAGGGTGTCCAGGTATTCCGCTTCGTAGTTTTCTGTATCTGGGTGCCGGATGTGGAAGTTCAGGGTGTCCAGGTATTCCGCTTCGTAGTTTTCTGGATATAGGTGTCGGATGTGGAAGTCCAGGGTGTCCAGGTATTCCGCTTCGTAGTCTTCTGTATCTAGGTGTCGGATGTGGAAGTTCAGGGTTTCCAGGTATTCCGCTTCGTAGTTTTCTGTATCTAGTTGCCGGATGTGGAAGTTCAGGGTGTCCAGGCATTCCGCTCCGTAGTTTCCTGCATCTAGGTGTCAGACGTGGAAGTTCAGGTTGTTCAGGTATTCCGCTTCGTAGTTTTCTGTATCTGGGTGCCGGATGTGGAAGTTCAGGGTGTCCAGGTATTCCGCTTCGTAGTTTTCTGTATATAGGTGTCGGATGTGGAATTCCAGGGTGTCCAGGTATTCCGCTTCGTAGTCTTCTGTATCTAGGTGTCGGATGTGGAAGTCCAGGGTGTCCAGGTATTCCGCTTCGTAGTCTTCTGTATCTAGGTGTCGGATGTGGAAGTTCAGGGTGTCCAGGTATACCGCTTCGTAGTTTTCTGTATCTCGGTGTCGGATGTCGAAGTTCAGGGTGTCCAGGTATTCCGCTCCGTAGTTTCCTGCTTCTAGGTGTCAGACGTGGAAGTTCGGGTTGTTCAGGTATTCCGCTTCGTAGTTTTCTGTATCTAGGTGTCGGATGTGGAAGTTCAGGGTGTCCAGGTATTCCGCTTCGTAATTTTCTGTATCTAGTTGCTGGATGTGGAGGTTTAGGGTGCCCAGGTATTCCGCTTCGTAGTTTTCTGTATCTAGGTATCGGATGTCGAAGTTCAGGGTGTCCAGGTATTCCGCTCCGTAGTTTCCTGCATCTAGGTGTCAGACGTGGAAGTTCAGGTTGTTCAGGTATTCCGCTTCGTAGTTTTCTGTATCTGGGTGCCTGATATGGAAGTTCAGGGTGTCCAGGTATTCCGCTTCGTAGTTTTCTGTATATAGGTGTCGGATGTGGAAGTCCAGGGTGTCCAGGTATTCCGCTCCGTAGTCTTCTGTATCTAGGTGTCGGATGTGGAAGTTCAGGGTTTCCAGGTATTCCGCTTCGTAGTTTTCTGTATCTAGTTGCCGGTTGTGGAAGTTCAGGGTGTCCAGGCATTCCGCTTCGTAGTTTACTGTATCTAGGTGTCGGATGTCGAAGTTCAGGGTGTCCAGGTATTCCGCTCCGTAGTTTCCTGCATCTAGGTGTCAGACGTGGAAGTTCAGGTTGTTCAGGTATTCCGCTTCGTAGTTTTCTGTATATAGGTGTCGGATGTGGAAGTCCAGGGTGTCCAGGTATTCCGCTTCGTAGTCTTCTGTATCTAGGTGTCGGATGTGGAAGTTCAGGGTTTCCAGGTATTCCGCTTCGTAGTTTTCTGTATCTAGTTGCCGGATGTGGAAGTTCAGGGTGTCCAGGCATTCCGCTCCGTAGTTTCCTGCATCTAGGTGTCAGACGTGGAAGTTCAGGTTGTTCAGGTATTCCGCTTCGTAGTTTTCTGTATCTGGGTGCCGGATGTGGAAGTTCAGGGTGTCCAGGTATTCCGCTTCGTAGTTTTCTGTATATAGGTGTCGGATGTGGAATTCCAGGGTGTCCAGGTATTCCGCTTCGTAGTCTTCTGTATCTAGGTGTCGGATGTGGAAGTTCAGGGTTTCCAGGTATTCCGCTTCGTAGTTTTCTGTATCTAGTTGCCGGATGTGGAAGTTCAGGGTGTCCAGGTATTCCGCCTCGTAGTTTTCTGTATATAGGTGTCGGATGTGGAATTCCAGGGTGTCCAGGTATTCCGCTTCGTAGTCTTCTGTATCTAGGTGTCGGATGTGGAAGTTCAGGGTTTCCAGGTATTCCGCTTCGTAGTTTTCTGTATCTAGTTGCCGGATGTGGAAGTTCAGGGTGTCCAGGTATTCCGCTTCGTAGTTTTCTGTATCTAGGTGTCGGATGTCGAAGTTCAGGGTGTCCAGGTATTCCGCTGCGTAGTTTCCTGCATCTAGGTGTCAGACGTGGAAGTTCAGGTTGTTCAGGTATTCCGCTTCGTAGTTTTCTGTATCTGGGTGCCGGATGTGGAAGTTCAGGGTGTCCAGGTATTCCGCTTCGTAGTTTTCTGTATATAGGTGTCGGATGTGGAATTCCAGGGTGTCCAGGTATTCCGCTTCGTAGTCTTCTGTATCTAGGTGTCGGATGTGGAAGTTCAGGGTTTCCAGGTATTCCGCTTCGTAGTTTTCTGTATCTAGTTGCCGGATGTGGAAGTTCAGGGTGTCCAGGTATTCCGCTTCGTAGTTTTCTGTATCTAGGTGTCGGATGTCGAAGTTCAGGGTGTCCAAGTATTCCGCTCCGTAGTTTCCTGCATCTAGGTGTCAGACGTGGAAGTTCAGGTTCTTCAGGTATTCCGCTTCGTAGTTTTCTGTATCTAGGTGTCGGATGTGGAACTCTAGGGTGTCCAGGTATTCCGCTTCGTAGTTTTCTGTATCTGGGTGCCGGATGTGGAAGTTCAGGGTGTCCAGGTATTCCGCTTCGTAGTTTTCTGGATATAGGTGTCGGATGTGGAAGTTCAGGGTTTCCAGGTATTCCGCTTCGTAGTTTTCTGTATCTAGTTGCCGGATGTGGAAGTTCAGGGTGTCCAGGTATTCCGCTTCGTAGTTTTCTGTATCTAGGTGTCGGATGTCGAAGTTCAGGGTGTCCAGGTATTCCGCTGCGTAGTTTCCTGCATCTAGGTGTCAGACGTGGAAGTTCAGGTTGTTCAGGTATTCCGCTTCGTAGTTTTCTGTATCTGGGTGCCGGATGTGGAAGTTCAGGGTGTCCAGGTATTCCGCTTCGTAGTTTTCTGTATATAGGTGTCGGATGTGGAATTCCAGGGTGTCCAGGTATTCCGCTTCGTAGTCTTCTGTATCTAGGTGTCGGATGTGGAAGTTCAGGGTTTCCAGGTATTCCGCTTCGTAGTTTTCTGTATCTAGTTGCCGGATGTGGAAGTTCAGGGTGTCCAGGTATTCCGCTTCGTAGTTTTCTGTATCTAGGTGTCGGATGTCGAAGTTCAGGGTGTCCAAGTATTCCGCTCCGTAGTTTCCTGCATCTAGGTGTCAGACGTGGAAGTTCAGGTTCTTCAGGTATTCCGCTTCGTAGTTTTCTGTATCTAGGTGTCGGATGTGGAACTCTAGGGTGTCCAGGTATTCCGCTTCGTAGTTTTCTGTATCTGGGTGCCGGATGTGGAAGTTCAGGGTGTCCAGGTATTCCGCTTCGTAGTTTTCTGGATATAGGTGTCGGATGTGGAAGTCCAGGGTGTCCAGGTATTCCGCTTCGTAGTCTTCTGTATCTAGGTGTCGGATGTGGAAGTTCAGGGTTTCCAGGTATTCCGCTTCGTAGTTTTCTGTATCTAGTTGCCGGATGTGGAAGTTCAGGGTGTCCAGGTATTCCGCTTCGTAGTTTTCTGTATCTAGGTGTCGGATGTCGAAGTTCAGGGTGTCCAGGTATTCCGTTCCGTAGATTCCTGCATCTTGGTGTCAGACGTGCAAGTTCAGGTTCTTCAGGTATTCCGCTTCGTAGTTTTCTGTATCTAGGTGTCGGATGTGGAATTCCAGGGTGTCCAGGTATTCCGCTTCGTAGTCTTCTGTATCTAGGTGTCGGATGTGGAAGTTCAGGGTTTCCAGGTATTCCGCTTCGTAGTTTTCTGTATCTAGTTGCCGGATGTGGAAGTTCAGGGTGTCCAGGTATTCCGCTTCGTAGTTTTCTGTATCTAGGTGTCGGATGTCGAAGTTCAGGGTGTCCAAGTATTCCGCTCCGTAGTTTCCTGCATCTAGGTGTCAGACGTGGAAGTTCAGGTTCTTCAGGTATTCCGCTTCGTAGTTTTCTGTATCTAGGTGTCGGATGTGGAACTCTAGGGTGTCCAGGTATTCCGCTTCGTAGTTTTCTGTATCTGGGTGCCGGATGTGGAAGTTCAGGGTGTCCAGGTATTCCGCTTCGTAGTTTTCTGGATATAGGTGTCGGATGTGGAAGTCCAGGGTGTCCAGGTATTCCGCTTCGTAGTCTTCTGTATCTAGGTGTCGGATGTGGAAGTTCAGGGTTTCCAGGTATTCCGCTTCGTAGTTTTCTGTATCTAGTTGCCGGATGTGGAAGTTCAGGGTGTCCAGGTATTCCGCTTCGTAGTTTTCTGTATCTAGGTGTCGGATGTCGAAGTTCAGGGTGTCCAGGTATTCCGTTCCGTAGATTCCTGCATCTTGGTGTCAGACGTGCAAGTTCAGGTTCTTCAGGTATTCCGCTTCGTAGTTTTCTGTATCTAGGTGTCGGATGTGGAAGTCCAGGGTGTCCAGGTATTCCGCTTCGTAGTTTTCTGTATATAGATGTCGGATGTGGAAGTCCAGGGTGTCCAGGTATTCCGCTTCGTAGTCTTCTGTATCTAGGTGTCGGATGTGGAAGTTCAGGGTGTCCAGGTATACCGCTTCGTAGTTTTCTGTATCTCGGTGTCGGATGTCGAAGTTCAGGGTGTCCAGGTATTCCGCTCCGTAGTTTCCTGCTTCTAGGTGTCAGACGTGGAAGTTCGGGTTGTTCAGGTATTCCGCTTCGTAGTTTTCTGTATCTAGGTGTCGGATGTGGAAGTTCAGGGTGTCCAGGTACTCCGCTTCGTAATTTTCTGTATCTAGTTGCTGGATGTGGAGGTTTAGGGTGCCCAGGTATTCCGCTTCGTAGTTTTCTGTATCTAGGTATCGGATGTCGAAGTGCAGGGTGTCCAGGTATTCCGCTGCGTAGTTTCCTGCATCTAGGTGTCAGACGTGGAAGTTCAGGTTGTTCAGGTATTCCGCTTCGTAGTTTTCTGTATCTGGGTGCCGGATGTGGAAGTTCAGGGTGTCCAGGTATTCCGCTTCGTAGTTTTCTGTATATAGGTGTCGGATGTGGAATTCCAGGGTGTCCAGGTATTCCGCTTCGTAGTCTTCTGTATCTAGGTGTCGGATGTGGAAGTTCAGGGTTTCCAGGTATTCCGCTTCGTAGTTTTCTGTATCTAGTTGCCGGATGTGGAAGTTCAGGGTGTCCAGGTATTCCGCTTCGTAGTTTTCTGTATCTAGGTGTCGGATGTCGAAGTTCAGGGTGTCCAAGTATTCCGCTCCGTAGTTTCCTGCATCTAGGTGTCAGACGTGGAAGTTCAGGTTCTTCAGGTATTCCGCTTCGTAGTTTTCTGTATCTAGGTGTCGGATGTGGAACTCTAGGGTGTCCAGGTATTCCGCTTCGTAGTTTTCTGTATCTGGGTGCCGGATGTGGAAGTTCAGGGTGTCCAGGTATTCCGCTTCGTAGTTTTCTGGATATAGGTGTCGGATGTGGAAGTCCAGGGTGTCCAGGTATTCCGCTTCGTAGTCTTCTGTATCTAGGTGTCGGATGTGGAAGTTCAGGGTTTCCAGGTATTCCGCTTCGTAGTTTTCTGTATCTAGTTGCCGGATGTGGAAGTTCAGGGTGTCCAGGTATTCCGCTTCGTAGTTTTCTGTATCTAGGTGTCGGATGTCGAAGTTCAGGGTGTCCAGGTATTCCGTTCCGTAGATTCCTGCATCTTGGTGTCAGACGTGCAAGTTCAGGTTCTTCAGGTATTCCGCTTCGTAGTTTTCTGTATCTAGGTGTCGGATGTGGAAGTCCAGGGTGTCCAGGTATTCCGCTTCGTAGTTTTCTGTATATAGATGTCGGATGTGGAAGTCCAGGGTGTCCAGGTATTCCGCTTCGTAGTCTTCTGTATCTAGGTGTCGGATGTGGAAGTTCAGGGTGTCCAGGTATACCGCTTCGTAGTTTTCTGTATCTCGGTGTCGGATGTCGAAGTTCAGGGTGTCCAGGTATTCCGCTCCGTAGTTTCCTGCTTCTAGGTGTCAGACGTGGAAGTTCGGGTTGTTCAGGTATTCCGCTTCGTAGTTTTCTGTATCTAGGTGTCGGATGTGGAAGTTCAGGGTGTCCAGGTATTCCGCTTCGTAGTTTTCTGTATCTAGGTGTCGGATGTGGAAGTTCAGGGTGTCCAGGTATTCCGCTTCGTAATTTTCTGTATCTAGTTGCTGGATGTGGATGTTTAGGGTGCCCAGGTATTCCGCTTCGTAGTTTTCTGTATCTAGGTATCGGATGTCGAAGTTCAGGGTGTCCAGGTATTCCGCTCCGTAGTTTCCTGCATCTAGGTGTCAGACGTGGAAGTTCAGGTTGTTCAGGTATCCCGCTTCGTAGTTTTCTGTATCTGGGTGCCGGATGTGGAAGTTCAGGGTGTCCAGGTATTCCGCTTCGTAGTTTTCTGTATATAGGTGTCGGATGTGGAAGTCCAGGGTGTCCAGGTATTCCGCTCCGTAGTCTTCTGTATCTAGGTGTCGGATGTGGAAGTTCAGGGTTTCCAGGTATTCCGCTTCGTAGTTTTCTGTATCTAGTTGCCGGATGTGGAAGTTCAGGGTGTCCAGGTATTCCGCTTCGTAGTTTTCTGTATCTAGGTGTCGGATGTCGAAGTTCAGGGTGTCCAAGTATTCCGCTCCGTAGTTTCCTGCATCCAGGTGTCAGACGTGGAAGTTCAGGTTCTTCAGGTATTCCGCTTCGTAGTATTCTGTATATAGGTGTCGGATGTGGAATTCCAGGGTGTCCAGGTATTCCGCTTCGTAGTCTTCTGTATCTAGGTGTCGGATGTGGAAGTTCAGGGTTTCCAGGTATTCCGCTTCGTAGTTTTCTGTATCTAGTTGCCGGATGTGGAAGTTCAGGGTGTCCAGGTATTCCGCTTCGTAGTTTTCTGTATCTAGGTGTCGGATGTCGAAGTTCAGGGTGTCCAAGTATTCCGCTCCGTAGTTTCCTGCATCTAGGTGTCAGACGTGGAAGTTCAGGTTCTTCAGGTATTCCGCTTCGTAGTTTTCTGTATCTAGGTGTCGGATGTGGAACTCCAGGGTGTCCAGGTATTCCGCTTCGTAGTTTTCTGTATCTGGGTGCCGGATGTGGAAGTTCAGGGTGTCCAGGTATTCCGCTTCGTAGTTTTCTGGATATAGGTGTCGGATGTGGAAGTCCAGGGTGTCCAGGTATTCCGCTTCGTAGTCTTCTGTATCTAGGTGTCGGATGTGGAAGTTCAGCGTTTCCAGGTATTCCGCTTCGTAGTTTTCTGTATCTAGTTGCCGGATGTGGAAGTTCAGGGTGTCCAGGTATTCCGCTTCGTAGTTTTCTGTATCTAGGTGTCGGATGTCGAAGTTCAGGGTGTCCAGGTATTCCGCTACGTAGTTTCCTTCATCTAGGTGTCAGACGTGGAAGTTCAGGTTGTTCAGGTATTCCGCTTCGTAGTTTTCTGTATCTGGGTGCCGGATGTGGAAGTTCAGGGTGTCCAGGTATTCCGCTTCGTAGTTTTCTGTATATAGGTGTCGGATGTGGAAGTCCAGGGTGTCCAGGTATTCCGCTCCGTAGTCTTCTGTATCTAGGTGTCGGATGTAGAAGTTCAGGGTTTCCAGGTATTCCGCTTCGTAGTTTTCTGTATCTAGTTGCCGGTTGTGGAAGTTCAGGGTGTCCAGGCATTCCGCTTCGTAGTTTACTGTATCTAGGTGTCGGATGTCGAAGTTCAGGGTGTCCAGGTATTCCGCTCCGTAGTTTCCTGCATCTAGGTGTCAGACGTGGAAGTTCAGGTAGTTCAGGTATTCCGCTTCGTAGTTTTCTGTATATAGGTGTCGGATGTGGAAGTCCAGGGTGTCCAGGTATTCCGCTTCGTAGTCTTCTGTATCTAGGTGTCGGATGTGGAAGTTCAGGGTTTCCAGGTATTCCGCTTCGTAGTTTTCTGTATCTAGTTGCCGGATGTGGAAGTTCAGGGTGTCCAGGCATTCCGCTTCGTAGTTTACTGTATCTAGGTGTCGGATGTCGAAGTTCAGGGTGTCCAGGTATTCCGCTCCGTAGTTTCCTGCATCTAGGTGTCAGACGTGGAAGTTCAGGTTGTTCAGGTATTCCGCTTCGTAGTTTTCTGTATCTGGGTGCCGGATGTGGAAGTTCAGGGTGTCCAGGTATTCCGCTTCGTAGTTTTCTGTATATAGGTGTCGGATGTGGAATTCCAGGGTGTCCAGGTATTCCGCTTCGTAGTCTTCTGTATCTAGGTGTCGGATGTGGAAGTTCAGGGTTTCCAGGTATTCCGCTTCGTAGTTTTCTGTATCTAGTTGCCGGATGTGGAAGTTCAGGGTGTCCAGGTATTCCGCTTCGTAGTTTTCTGTATCTAGGTGTCGGATGTCGAAGTTCAGGGTGTCCAGGTATTCCGCTCCGTAGTTTCCTGCATCTAGGTGTCAGACGTGGAAGTTCAGGTTGTTCAGGTATTCCGCTTCGTAGTTTTCTGTATCTGGGTGCCGGATGTGGAAGTTCAGGGTGTCCAGGTATTCCGCTTCGTAGTTTTCTGTATATAGGTGTCGGATGTGGAATTCCAGGGTGTCCAGGTATTCCGCTTCGTAGTCTTCTGTATCTAGGTGTCGGATGTGGAAGTTCAGGGTTTCCAGGTATTCCGCTTCGTAGTTTTCTGTATCTAGTTGCCGGATGTGGAAGTTCAGGGTGTCCAGGTATTCCGCTTCGTAGTTTTCTGTATCTAGGTGTCGGATGTCGAAGTTCAGGGTGTCCAAGTATTCCGCTCCGTAGTTTCCTGCATCTAGGTGTCAGACGTGGAAGTTCAGGTTCTTCAGGTATTCCGCTTCGTAGTTTTCTGTATCTAGGTGTCGGATGTGGAACTCTAGGGTGTCCAGGTATTCCGCTTCGTAGTTTTCTGTATCTGGGTGCCGGATGTGGAAGTTCAGGGTGTCCAGGTATTCCGCTTCGTAGTTTTCTGGATATAGGTGTCGGATGTGGAAGTCCAGGGTGTCCAGGTATTCCGCTTCGTAGTTTTCTGTATCTAGGTGTCGGATGTCGAAGTTCAGGGTGTCCAAGTATTCCGCTCCGTAGTTTCCTGCATCTAGGTGTCAGACGTGGAAGTTCAGGTTCTTCAGGTATTCCGCTTCGTAGTTTTCTGTATCTAGGTGTCGGATGTGGAACTCTAGGGTGTCCAGGTATTCCGCTTCGTAGTTTTCTGTATCTGGGTGCCGGATGTGGAAGTTCAGGGTGTCCAGGTATTCCGCTTCGTAGTTTTCTGGATATAGGTGTCGGATGTGGAAGTCCAGGGTGTCCAGGTATTCCGCTTCGTAGTCTTCTGTATCTAGGTGTCGGATGTGGAAGTTCAGGGTTTCCAGGTATTCCGCTTCGTAGTTTTCTGTATCTAGTTGCCGGATGTGGAAGTTCAGGGTGTCCAGGTATTCCGCTTCGTAGTCTTCTGTATCTAGGTGTCGGATGTGGAAGTTCAGCGTTTCCAGGTATTCCGCTTCGTAGTTTTCTGTATCTAGTTGCCGGATGTGGAAGTTCAGGGTGTCCAGGTATTCCGCTTCGTAGTTTTCTGTATCTAGGTGTCGGATGTCGAAGTTCAGGGTGTCCAGGTATTCCGCTCCGTAGTTTCCTTCATCTAGGTGTCAGACGTGGAAGTTCAGGTTGTTCAGGTATTCCGCTTCGTAGTTTTCTGTATCTGGGTGCCGGATGTGGAAGTTCAGGGTGTCCAGGTATTCCGCTTCGTAGTTTTCTGTATATAGGTGTCGGATGTGGAAGTCCAGGGTGTCCAGGTATTCCGCTCCGTAGTCTTCTGTATCTAGGTGTCGGATGTAGAAGTTCAGGGTTTCCAGGTATTCCGCTTCGTAGTTTTCTGTATCTAGTTGCCGGTTGTGGAAGTTCAGGGTGTCCAGGCATTCCGCTTCGTAGTTTACTGTATCTAGGTGTCGGATGTCGAAGTTCAGGGTGTCCAGGTATTCCGCTCCGTAGTTTCCTGCATCTAGGTGTCAGACGTGGAAGTTCAGGTTGTTCAGGTATTCCGCTTCGTAGTTTTCTGTATATAGGTGTCGGATGTGGAAGTCCAGGGTGTCCAGGTATTCCGCTTCGTAGTCTTCTGTATCTAGGTGTCGGATGTGGAAGTTCAGGGTTTCCAGGTATTCCGCTTCGTAGTTTTCTGTATCTAGTTGCCGGATGTGGAAGTTCAGGGTATCCAGGCATTCCGCTTCGTAGTTTACTGTATCTAGGTGTCGGATGTCGAAGTTCAGGGTGTCCAGGTATTCCGCTCCGTAGTTTCCTGCATCTAGGTGTCAGACGTGGAAGTTCAGGTTGTTCAGGTATTCCGCTTCGTAGTTTTCTGTATCTGGGTGCCGGATGTGGAAGTTCAGGGTGTCCAGGTATTCCGCTTCGTAGTTTTCTGTATATAGGTGTCGGATGTGGAATTCCAGGGTGTCCAGGTATTCCGCTTCGTAGTCTTCTGTATCTAGGTGTCGGATGTGGAAGTTCAGGGTTTCCAGGTATTCCGCTTCGTAGTTTTCTGTATCTAGTTGCCGGATGTGGAAGTTCAGGGTGTCCAGGTATTCCGCTCCGTAGTTTCCTGCATCTAGGTGTCAGACGTGGAAGTTCAGGTTGTTCAGGTATTCCGCTTCGTAGTTTTCTGTATCTGGGTGCCGGATGTGGAAGTTCAGGGTGTCCAGGTATTCCGCTTCGTAGTTTTCTGTATATAGGTGTCGGATGTGGAATTCCAGGGTGTCCAGGTATTCCGCTTCGTAGTCTTCTGTATCTAGGTGTCGGATGTGGAAGTTCAGGGTTTCCAGGTATTCCACTTCGTAGTTTTCTGTATCTAGTTGCCGGATGTGGAAGTTCAGGGTGTCCAGGTATTCCGCTTCGTAGTTTTCTGTATCTAGGTGTCGGATGTCGAAGTTCAGGGTGTCCAAGTATTCCGCTCCGTAGTTTCCTGCATCTAGGTGTCAGACGTGGAAGTTCAGGTTCTTCAGGTATTCCGCTTCGTAGTTTTCTGTATCTAGGTGTCGGATGTGGAACTCTAGGGTGTCCAGGTATTCCGCTTCGCAGTTTTCTGTATCTGGGTGCCGGATGTGGAAGTTCAGGGTGTCCAGGTATTCCGCTTCGTAGTTTTCTGGATATAGGTGTCGGATGTGGAAGTCCAGGGTGTCCAGGTATTCCGCTTCGTAGTCTTCTGTATCTAGGTGTCGGATGTGGAAGTTCAGGGTTTCCAGGTATTCCGCTTCGTAGTTTTCTGTATCTAGTTGCCGGATGTGGAAGTTCAGGGTGTCCAGGTATTCCGCTTCGTAGTTTTCTGTATCTAGGTGTCAGACGTGCAAGTTCAGGTTCTTCAGGTATTCCGCTTCGTAGTTTTCTGTATCTAGGTGTCGGATGTGGAAGTCCAGGGTGTCCAGGTATTCCGCTTCGTAGTTTTCTGTATATAGATGTCGGATGTGGAAGTCCAGGGTGTCCAGGTATTCCGCTTCGTAGTCTTCTGTATCTAGGTGTCGGATGTGGAAGTTCAGGGTGTCCAGGTATACCGCTTCGTAGTTTTCTGTATCTCGGTGTCGGATGTCGAAGTTCAGGGTGTCCAGGTATTCCGCTCCGTAGTTTCCTGCTTCTAGGTGTCAGACGTGGAAGTTCGGATTGTTCAGGTATTCCGCTTCGTAGTTTTCTGTATCTAGGTGTCGGATGTGGAAGTTCAGGTTGTCCAGGTATTCCGCTTCGTAATTTTCTGTATCTAGTTGCTGGATGTGGATGTTTAGGGTGCCCAGGTATTCCGCTTCGTAGTTTTCTGTATCTAGGTATCGGATGTCGAAGTTCAGGGTGTCCAGGTATTCCGCTCCGTAGTTTCCTGCATCTAGGTGTCAGACGTGGAAGTTCAGGTTGTTCAGGTATTCCGCTTCGTAGTTTTCTGTATCTGGGTGCCGGATGTGGAAGTTCAGGGTGTCCAGGTATTCCGCTTCGTAGTTTTCTGTATATAGGTGTCGGATGTGGAAGTCCAGGGTGTCCAGGTATTCCGCTCCGTAGTCTTCTGTATCTAGGTGTCGGATGTGGAAGTTCAGGGTTTCCAGGTATTCCGCTTCGTAGTTTTCTGTATCTAGTTCCCGGTTGTGGAAGTTCAGGGTGTCCAGGCATTCCGCTTCGTAGTTTACTGTATCTAGGTGTCGGATGTCGAAGTTCAGGGTGTCCAGGTATTCCGCTCCGTAGTTTCCTGCATCTAGGTGTCAGACGTGGAAGTTCAGGTTGTTCAGGTATTCCGCTTCGTAGTTTTCTGTATATAGGTGTCGGATGTGGAAGTCCAGGGTGTCCAGGTATTCCGCTTCGTAGTCTTCTGTATCTAGGTGTCGGATGTGGAAGTTCAGGGTTTCCAGGTATTCCGCTTCGTAGTTTTCTGTATCTAGTTGCCGGATGTGGAAGTTCAGGGTGTCCAGGCATTCCGCTTCGTAGTTTACTGTATCTAGGTGTCGGATGTCGAAGTTCAGGGTGTCCAGGTATTCCGCTCCGTAGTTTCCTGCATCTAGGTGTCAGACGTGGAAGTTCAGGTTGTTCAGGTATTCCGCTTCGTAGTTTTCTGTATCTGGGTGCCGGATGTGGAAGTTCAGGGTGTCCAGGTATTCCGCTTCGTAGTTTTCTGTATATAGGTGTCGGATGTGGAATTCCAGGGTGTCCAGGTATTCCGCTTCGTAGTCTTCTGTATCTAGGTGTCGGATGTCGAAGTTCAGGGTTTCCAGGTATTCCGCTTCGTAGTTTTCTGTATCTAGTTGCCGGTTGTGGAAGTTCAGGGTGTCCAGGTATTCCGCTTCGTAGTTTTCTGTATCTAGGTGTCGGATGTCGAAGTTCAGGGTGTCCAAGTATTCCGCTCCGTAGTTTCCTGCATCTAGGTGTCAGACGTGGAAGTTCAGGTTCTTCAGGTATTCCGCTTCGTAGTTTTCTTTATCTAGGTGTCGGATGTGGAACTCCAGGGTGTCCAGGTATTCCGCTCCGTAGTTTCCTGCATCTAGGTGTCAGACGTGGAAGTTCAGGTTGTTCGGGTATTCCGCTTCGTAGTTTTCTGTATCTGGGTGCCGTATGTGGAAGTTCAGGGTGTCCAGGTATTCCGCTTCGTAGTTTTCTGTATCTGGGTGCCGGATGTGGAAGTTCAGGGTGTCCAGGTATTCCGCTTCGTAGTCTTCTGTATCTAGGTGTCGGATGTGGAAGTTCAGGGTTTCCAGGTATTCCGCTTCGTAGTTTTCTGTATCTAGTTGCCGGTTGTGGAAGTTCAGGGTGTCCAGGCATTCCGCTTCGTAGTTTACTGTATCTAGGTGTCGGATGTCGAAGTTCAGGGTGTCCAGGTATTCCGCTTCGTAGTTTTCTGTATCTAGTTGCCGGATGTGGAAGTTCAGGGTGTCCAGGCATTCCGCTTCGTAGTTTACTGTATCTAGGTGTCGGATGTCGAAGTTCAGGGTGTCCAGGTATTCCGCTCCGTAGTTTCCTGCATCTAGGTGTCAGACGTGGAAGTTCAGGTTGTTCAGGTATTCCGCTTCGTAGTTTTCTGTATCTGGGTGCCGGATGTGGAAGTTCAGGGTGTCCAGGTATTCCGCTTCGTAGTTTTCTGTATATAGGTGTCGGATGTGGAATTCCAGGGTGTCCAGGTATTCCGCTTCGTAGTCTTCTGTATCTAGGTGTCGGATGTGGAAGTTCAGGGTTTCCAGGTATTCCGCTTCGTAGTTTTCTGTATCTAGTTGCCGGATGTGGAAGTTCAGGGTGTCCAGGTATTCCGCTTCGTAGTTTTCTGTATCTAGTTGCCGGATGTGGAAGTTCAGGGTGTCCAGGTATTCCGCTTCGTAGTTTTCTGTATCTAGGTGTCGGATGTCGAAGTTCAGGGTTTCCAGGTATTCCGCTTCGTAGTTTTCTGTATCTAGTTGCCGGTTGTGGAAGTTCAGGGTGTCCAGGCATTCCGCTTCGTAGTTTACTGTATCTAGGTGTCGGATGTCGAAGTTCAGGGTGTCCAGGTATTCCGCTTCGTAATTTTCTGTATCTAGTTGCTGGATGTGGATGTTTAGGGTGCCCAGGTATTCCGCTTCGTAGTTTTCTGTATCTAGGTATCGGATGTCGAAGTTCAGGGTGTCCAGGTATTCCGCTCCGTAGTTTCCTGCATCTAGGTGTCAGACGTGGAAGTTCAGGTTGTTCAGGTATTCCGCTTCGTAGTTTTCTGTATATAGGTGTCGGATGTGGAAGTCCAGGGTGTCCAGGTATTCCGCTCCGTATTCTTCTGTATCTAGGTGTCGGATGTGGAAGTTCAGGGTTTCCAGGTATTCCGCTTCGTAGTTTTCTGTATCTAGTTGCCGGATGTGGAAGTTCAGGGTGTCCAGGCATTCCGCTTCGTAGTTTACTGTATCTAGGTGTCGGATGTCGAAGTTCAGGGTGTCCAGGTATTCCGCTCCGTAGTTTCCTGCATCTAGGTGTCAGACGTGGAAGTTCAGGTTGTTCAGGTATTCCGCTTCGTAGTTTTCTGTATCTGGGTGCCGGATGTGGAAGTTCAGGGTGTCCAGGTATTCCGCTTCGTAGTTTTCTGTATATAGGTGTCGGATGTGGAATTCCAGGGTGTCCAGGTATTCCGCTTCGTAGTCTTCTGTATCTAGGTGTCGGATGTGGAAGTTCAGGGTTTCCAGGTATTCCGCTTCGTAGTTTTCTGTATCTAGTTGCCGGATGTGGAAGTTCAGGGTGTCCAGGTATTCCGCTTCGTAGTTTTCTGTATCTAGTTGCCGGATGTGGAAGTTCAGGGTGTCCAGGTATTCCGCTTCGTAGTTTTCTGTATCTAGGTGTCGGATGTCGAAGTTCAGGGTTTCCAGGTATTCCGCTTCGTAGTTTTCTGTATCTAGTTGCCGGTTGTGGAAGTTCAGGGTGTCCAGGCATTCCGCTTCGTAGTTTACTGTATCTAGGTGTCGGATGTCGAAGTTCAGGGTGTCCAGGTATTCCGCTCCGTATTTTCCTGCATCTAGGTGTCAGACGTGGAAGTTCAGGTTGTTCAGGTATTCCGCTTCGTAGTTTTCTGTATATAGGTGTCGGATGTGGAAGTCCAGGGTGTCCAGGTATTCCGCTTCGTAGTCTTCTGTATCTAGTTGCCGGATGTGGAAGTTCAGGGTGTCCAGGCATTCCGCTTCGTAGTTTACTGTATCTAGGTGTCGGATGTCGAAGTTCAGGGTGTCCAGGTATTCCGCTCCGTAGTTTCCTGCATCTAGGTGTCAGACGTGGAAGTTCAGGTTGTTCAGGTATTCCGCTTCGTAGTTTTCTGTATCTGGGTGCCGGATGTGGAAGTTCAGGGTGTCCAGGTATTCCGCTTCGTAGTTTTCTGTATATAGGTGTCGGATGTGGAATTCCAGGGTGTCCAGGTATTCCGCTTCGTAGTCTTCTGTATCTAGGTGTCGGATGTGGAAGTTCAGGGTTTCCAGGTATTCCGCTTCGTAGTTTTCTGTATCTAGTTGCCGGATGTGGAAGTTCAGGGTGTCCAGGTATTCCGCTTCGTAGTTTTCTGTATCTAGGTGTCGGATGTCGAAGTTCAGGGTGTCCAAGTATTCCGCTCCGTAGTTTCCTGCATCTAGGTGTCAGACGTGGAAGTTCAGGTTCTTCAGGTATTCCGCTTCGTAGTTTTCTTTATCTAGGTGTCGGATGTGGAACTCCAGGGTGTCCAGGTATTCCGCTTCGTAATATTCTGTATCTGGGTGCCGGATGTGGAAGTTCAGGGTGTCCAGGTATTCCGCTTCGTAGTTTTCTGGATATAGGTGTCGGATGTGGAAGTCCAGGGTGTCCAGGTATTCCGCTTCGTAGTCTTCTGTATCTAGGTGTCGGATGTGTAAGTTCAGGGTTTCCAGGTATTCCGCTTCGTAGTTTTCTGTATCTAGTTGCCGGATGTGGAAGTTCAGGGTGTCCAGGTATTCCGCTTCGTAGTTTTCTGTATCTGGGTGCCGGATGTGGAAGTTCAGGGTGTCCAGGTATTCCGCTTCGTAGTTTTCTGTATATAGGTGTCGGATGTGGAAGTCCAGGGTGTCCAGGTATTCCGCTCCGTATTCTTCTGTATCTAGGTGTCGGATGTGGAAGTTGAGGGTTTCCAGGTATTCCGCTTCGTAGTTTTCTGTATCTAGTTGCCGGATGTGGAAGTTCAGGGTGTCCAGGCATTCCGCTCCGTAGTTTACTGTATCTAGGTGTCGGATGTCGAAGTTCAGGGTGTCCAGGTATTCCGCTCCGTAGTTTCCTGCATCTAGGTGTCAGACGTGGAAGTTCAGGTTGTTCGGGTATTCCGCTTCGTAGTTTTCTGTATCTAGTTGCCGTATGTGGAAGTTCAGGGTGTCCAGGTATTCCGCTTCGTAGTTTTCTGTATCTAGGTGTCGGATGTCGAAGTTCAGGGTTTCCAGGTATTCCGCTTCGTAGTTTTCTGTATCTAGTTGCCGGTTGTGGAATTCCAGGGTGTCCAGGTATTCCGCTTCGTAGTCTTCTGTATCTAGGTGTCGGATGTGGAAGTTCAGGGTTTCCAGGTATTCCGCTTCGTAGTTTTCTGTATCTAGTTGCCGGATGTGGAAGTTCAGGGTGTCCAGGTATTCCGCTTCGTAGTTTTCTGTATCTAGGTGTCGGATGTCGAAGTTCAGGGTGTCCAAGTATTCCGCTCCGTAGTTTCCTGCATCTAGGTGTCAGACGTGGAAGTTCAGGTTCTTCAGGTATTCCGCTTCGTAGTTTTCTTTATCTAGGTGTCGGATGTGGAACTCCAGGGTGTCCAGGTATTCCGCTTCGTAATATTCTGTATCTGGGTGCCGGATGTGGAAGTTCAGGGTGTCCAGGTATTCCGCTTCGTAGTTTTCTGGATATAGGTGTCGGATGTGGAAGTCCAGGGTGTCCAGGTATTCCGCTTCGTAGTCTTCTGTATCTAGGTGTCGGATGTGTAAGTTCAGGGTTTCCAGGTATTCCGCTTCGTAGTTTTCTGTATCTAGTTGCCGGATGTGGAAGTTCAGGGTGTCCAGGTATTCCGCTTCGTAGTTTTCTGTATCTGGGTGCCGGATGTGGAAGTTCAGGGTGTCCAGGTATTCCGCTTCGTAGTTTTCTGTATATAGGTGTCGGATGTGGAAGTCCAGGGTGTCCAGGTATTCCGCTCCGTATTCTTCTGTATCTAGGTGTCGGATGTGGAAGTTCAGGGTTTCCAGGTATTCCGCTTCGTAGTTTTCTGTATCTAGTTGCCGGATGTGGAAGTTCAGGGTGTCCAGGCATTCCGCTTCGTAGTTTACTGTATCTAGGTGTCGGATGTCGAAGTTCAGGGTGTCCAGGTATTCCGCTCCGTAGTTTCCTGCATCTAGGTGTCAGACGTGGAAGTTCAGGTTGTTCGGGTATTCCGCTTCGTAGTTTTCTGTATTTGGGTGCCGTATGTGGAAGTTCAGGGTGTCCAGGTATTCCGCTTCGTAGTTTTCTGTATATAGGTGTCGGATGTGGAATTCCAGGGTGTCCAGGTATTCCGCTTCGTAGTTTTCTGTATCTAGTTGCCGGATGTGGAAGTTCAGGGTGTCCAGGCATTCCGCTTCGTAGTTTACTGTATCTAGGTGTCGGATGTCGAAGTTCAGGGTGTCCAGGTATTCAGCTCCGTAGTTTCCTGCATCTAGGTGTCGGATGTCGAAGTTCAGGGTGTCCAGGTATTCCGCTCCGTAGTTTCCTGCATCTAGGTGTCAGACGTGGAAGTTCAGGTTGTTCAGGTATTCCGCTTCGTAGTTTTCTGTATCTGGGTGCCGGATGTGGAAGTTCAGGGTGTCCAGGTATTCCGCTTCGTAGTTTTCTGTATATAGGTGTCGGATGTGGAATTCCAGGGTGTCCAGGTATTCCGCTTCGTAGTCTTCTGTATCTAGGTGTCGGATGTGGAAGTTCAGGGTTTCCAGGTATTCCGCTTCGTAGTTTTCTGTATCTAGTTGCCGGATGTGGAAGTTCAGGGTGTCCAGGTATTCCGCTTCGTAGTTTTCTGTATCTAGTTGCCGGATGTGGAAGTTCAGGGTGTCCAGGTATTCCGCTTCGTAGTTTTCTGTATCTAGGTGTCGGATGTCGAAGTTCAGGGTGTCCAGGTATTCCGCTTCGTAGTCTTCTGTATCTAGGTGTCGGATGTGGAAGTTCAGGGTTTCCAGGTATTCCGCTTCGTAGTTTTCTGTATCTAGTTGCCGGATGTGGAAGTTCAGGGTGTCCAGGCATTCCGCTTCGTAGTTTACTGTATCTAGGTGTCGGATGTCGAAGTTCAGGGTGTCCAGGTATTCAGCTCCGTAGTTTCCTGCATCTAGGTGTCGGATGTCGAAGTTCAGGGTGTCCAGGTATTCCGCTCCGTAGTTTCCTGCATCTAGGTGTCAGACGTGGAAGTTCAGGTTGTTCAGGTATTCCGCTTCGTAGTTTGCTGTATCTGGGTGCCGGATGTGGAAGTTCAGGGTGTCCAGGTATTCCGCTTCGTAGTTTTCTGTATATAGGTGTCGGATGTGGAATTCCAGGGTGTCCAGGTATTCCGCTTCGTAGTCTTCTGTATCTAGGTGTCGGATGTGGAAGTTCAGGGTTTCCAGGTATTCCGCTTCGTAGTTTTCTGTATCTAGTTGCCGGATGTGGAAGTTCAGGGTGTCCAGGTATTCCGCTTCGTAGTTTTCTGTATCTAGGTGTCGGATGTCGAAGTTCAGGGTGTCCAAGTATTCCGCTCCGTAGTTTCCTGCATCTAGGTGTCAGACGTGGAAGTTCAGGTTCTTCAGGTATTCCGCTTCGTAGTATTCTGTATCTGGGTGCCGGATGTGGAAGTTCAGGGTGTCCAGGTATTCCGCTTCGTAGTTTTCTGGATATAGGTGTCGGATGTGGAAGTCCAGGGTGTCCAGGTATTCCGCTTCGTAGTCTTCTGTATCTAGGTGTCGGATGTGGAAGTTCAGGGTTTCCAGGTATTCCGCTTCGTAGTTTTCTGTATCTAGTTGCCGGATGTGGAAGTCCAGGGTGTCCAGGTATTCCGCTTCGTAGTCTTCTGTATCTAGGTGTCGGATGTGTAAGTTCAGGGTTTCCAGGTATTCCGCTTCGTAGTTTTCTGTATCTAGTTGCCGGATGTGGAAGTTCAGGGTGTCCAGGTATTCCGCTTCGTAGTTTTCTGTATCTGGGTGCCGGATGTGGAAGTTCAGGGTGTCCAGGTATTCCGCTTCGTAGTTTTCTGTATCTAGTTGCCGGATGTGGAAGTTCAGGGTGTCCAGGCATTCCGCTTCGTAGTTTACTGTATCTAGGTGTCGGATGTCGAAGTTCAGGGTGTCCAGGTATTCCGCTCCGTATTCTTCTGTATCTAGGTGTCGGATGTGGAAGTTCAGGGTTTCCAGGTATTCCGCTTCGTAGTTTTCTGTATCTAGTTGCCGGATGTGGAAGTTCAGGGTGTCCAGGCATTCCGCTTCGTAGTTTACTGTATCTAGGTGTCGGATGTCGAAGTTCAGGGTGTCCAGGTATTCCGCTCCGTAGTTTCCTGCATCTAGGTGTCAGACGTGGAAGTTCAGGTTGTTCGGGTATTCCGCTTCGTAGTTTTCTGTATCTGGGTGCCGTATGTGGAAGTTCAGGGTGTCCAGGTATTCCGCTTCGTAGTTTTCTGTATATAGGTGTCGGATGTGGAATTCCAGGGTGTCCAGGTATTCCGCTTCGTAGTCTTCTGTATCTAGGTGTCGGATGTGGAAGTTCAGGGTTTCCAGGTATTCCGCTTCGTAGTTTTCTGTATCTAGTTGCCGGATGTGGAAGTTCAGGGTGTCCAGGCATTCCGCTTCGTAGTTTACTGTATCTAGGTGTCGGATGTCGAAGTTCAGGGTGTCCAGGTATTCCGCTCCGTAGTTTCCTGCATCTAGGTGTCAGACGTGGAAGTTCAGGTTGTTCGGGTATTCCGCTTCGTAGTTTTCTGTATCTGGGTGCCGTATGTGGAAGTTCAGGGTGTCCAGGTATTCCGCTTCGTAGTTTTCTGTATATAGGTGTCGGATGTGGAATTCCAGGGTGTCCAGGTATTCCGCTTCGTAGTCTTCTGTATCTAGGTGTCGGATGTGGAAGTTCAGGGTTTCCAGGTATTCCGCTTCGTAGTTTTCTGTATCTAGTTGCCGGATGTGGAAGTTCAGGGTGTCCAGGTATTCCGCTTCGTAGTTTTCTGTATCTAGGTGTCGGATGTCGAAGTTCAGGGTGTCCAGGTATTCCGCTCCGTAGTTTCCTGCATCTAGGTGTCAGACGTGGAAGTTCAGGTTGTTCAGGTATTCCGCTTCGTAGTTTTCTGTATCTGGGTGCCGGATGTGGAAGTTCAGGGTGTCCAGGTATTCCGCTTCGTAGTTTTCTGTATATAGGTGTCGGATGTGGAATTCCAGGGTGTCCAGGTATTCCGCTTCGTAGTCTTCTGTATCTAGGTGTCGGATGTGGAAGTTCAGGGTTTCCAGGTATTCCGCTTCGTAGTTTTCTGTATCTAGTTGCCGGATGTGGAAGTTCAGGGTGTCCAGGTATTCCGCTTCGTAGTTTTCTGTATCTAGGTGTCGGATGTCGAAGTTCAGGGTGTCCAAGTATTCCGCTCCGTAGTTTCCTGCATCTAGGTGTCAGACGTGGAAGTTCAGGTTCTTCAGGTATTCCGCTTCGTAGTATTCTGTATCTGGGTGCCGGATGTGGAAGTTCAGGGTGTCCAGGTATTCCGCTTCGTAGTTTTCTGGATATAGGTGTCGGATGTGGAATTCCAGGGTGTCCAGGTATTCCGCTTCGTAGTCTTCTGTATCTAGGTGTCGGATGTGGAAGTTCAGGGTTTCCAGGTATTCCGCTTCGTAGTTTTCTGTATCTAGTTGCCGGATGTGGAAGTTCAGGGTGTCCAGGCATTCCGCTTCGTAGTTTACTGTATCTAGGTGTCGGATGTCGAAGTTCAGGGTGTCCAGGTATTCCGCTCCGTATTTTCCTGCATCTAGGTGTCAGACGTGGAAGTTCAGGTTGTTCGGGTATTCCGCTTCGTAGTTTTCTGTATCTGGGTGCCGGATGTGGAAGTTCAGGGTGTCCAGGTATTCCGCTTCGTAGTTTTCTGTATATAGGTGTCGGATGTGGAATTCCAGGGTGTCCAGGTATTCCGCTTCGTAGTCTTCTGTATCTAGGTGTCGGATGTGGAAGTTCAGGGTTTCCAGGTATTCCGCTTCGTAGTTTTCTGTATCTAGTTGCCGGATGTGGAAGTTCAGGGTGTCCAGGTATTCCGCTTCGTAGTTTTCTGTATCTAGGTGTCGGATGTCGAAGTTCAGGGTGTCCAGGTATTCCGCTCCGTAGTTTCCTGCATCTAGGTGTCGAATGTCGAAGTTCAGGGTGTCCAGGTATTCCGCTTCGTAGTTTTCTGTATCTGGGTGCCGGATGTGGAAGTCCAGGGTGTCCAGGTATTCCGTTTCGTAGTCTTCTGTATCTAGGTGTCGGATGTGGAAGTTCAGGGTTTCCAGGTATTCCGCTTCGTAGTTTTCTGTATCTAGTTGCCGGATGTGGAAGTTCAGGGTGTCCAGGTATTCCGCTTCGTAGTTTTCTGTATCTAGGTGTCGGATGTCGAAGTTCAGGGTGTCCAGGTATTCCGCTCCGTAGTTTCCTGCATCTAAGTGTCAGACGTGGAAGTTCAAGTTCTTCAGGTATTCCGCTTCGTAGTTTTCTGTATCTAGGTGTCGGATGTGGAAGTCCAGGGTGTCCAGGTATTCCGCTTCGTAGTTCTCTGTATCTGGGTGCCGGATGTGGAAGTTCAGGGTGTCCAGGCATTCCGCTTCGTAGTTTACTGTATCTAGGTGTCGGATGTCGAAGTTCAGGGTGTCCAGGTATTCCGCTCCGTAGTTTCCTGCATCTAGGTGTCAGACGTGGAAGTTCAGGTTGTTCGGGTATTCCGCTTCGTAGTTTTCTGTATCTGGGTGCCGTATGTGGAAGTTCAGGGTGTCCAGGTATTCCGCTTCGTAGTTTTCTGTATATAGGTGTCGGATGTGGAATTCCAGGGTGTCCAGGTATTCCGCTTCGTAGTCTTCTGTATCTAGGTGTCGGATGTGGAAGTTCAGGGTTTCCAGGTATTCCGCTTCGTAGTTTTCTGTATCTAGTTGCCGGATGTGGAAGTTCAGGGTGTCCAGGTATTCCGCTTCGTAGTTTTCTGTATCTAGGTGTCGGATGTCGAAGTTCAGGGTGTCCAGGTATTCCGCTCCGTAGTTTCCTGCATCTAGGTGTCAGACGTGGAAGTTCAGGTTGTTCAGGTATTCCGCTTCGTAGTTTTCTGTATCTGGGTGCCGGATGTGGAAGTTCAGGGTGTCCAGGTATTCCGCTTCGTAGTTTTCTGTATCTAGGTGTCGGATGTGGAATTCCAGGGTGTCCAGGTATTCCGCTTCGTAGTCTTCTGTATCTAGGTGTCAGACGTGGAAGTTCAGGTTCTTCAGGTATTCCGCTTCGTAGTATTCTGTATCTGGGTGCCGGATGTGGAAGTTCAGGGTGTCCAGGTATTCCGCTTCGTAGTTTTCTGGATATAGGTGTCGGATGTGGAATTCCAGGGTGTCCAGGTATTCCGCTTCGTAGTCTTCTGTATCTAGGTGTCGGATGTGGAAGTTCAGGGTTTCCAGGTATTCCGCTTCGTAGTTTTCTGTATCTAGTTGCCGGATGTGGAAGTTCAGGGTGTCCAGGCATTCCGCTTCGTAGTTTACTGTATCTAGGTGTCGGATGTCGAAGTTCAGGGTGTCCAGGTATTCCGCTCCGTATTTTCCTGCATCTAGGTGTCAGACGTGGAAGTTCAGGTTGTTCGGGTATTCCGCTTCGTAGTTTTCTGTATCTGGGTGCCGGATGTGGAAGTTCAGGGTGTCCAGGTATTCCGCTTCGTAGTTTTCTGTATATAGGTGTCGGATGTGGAATTCCAGGGTGTCCAGGTATTCCGCTTCGTAGTCTTCTGTATCTAGGTGTCGGATGTGGAAGTTCAGGGTTTCCAGGTATTCCGCTTCGTAGTTTTCTGTATCTAGTTGCCGGATGTGGAAGTTCAGGGTGTCCAGGTATTCCGCTTCGTAGTTTTCTGTATCTAGGTGTCGGATGTCGAAGTTCAGGGTGTCCAGGTATTCCGCTCCGTAGTTTCCTGCATCTAGGTGTCGAATGTCGAAGTTCAGGGTGTCCAGGTATTCCGCTTCGTAGTTTTCTGTATCTGGGTGCCGGATGTGGAAGTCCAGGGTGTCCAGGTATTCCGTTTCGTAGTCTTCTGTATCTAGGTGTCGGATGTGGAAGTTCAGGGTTTCCAGGTATTCCGCTTCGTAGTTTTCTGTATCTAGTTGCCGGATGTGGAAGTTCAGGGTGTCCAGGTATTCCGCTTCGTAGTTTTCTGTATCTAGGTGTCGGATGTCGAAGTTCAGGGTGTCCAGGTATTCCGCTCCGTAGTTTCCTGCATCTAAGTGTCAGACGTGGAAGTTCAAGTTCTTCAGGTATTCCGCTTCGTAGTTTTCTGTATCTAGGTGTCGGATGTGGAAGTCCAGGGTGTCCAGGTATTCCGCTTCGTAGTTTTCTGTATCTGGGTGCCGGATGTGGAAGTTCAGGGTGTCCAGGTATTCCGCTTCGTAGTTTTCTGTATCTAGGTGTCGGATGTCGAAGTTCAGGGTGTCCAGGTATTCCGCTCCGTAGTTTCCTGCATCTTGGTGTCAGACGTGCAAGTTCAGGTTCTTCAGGTATTCCGCTTCGTAGTTTTCTGTATCTAGGTGTCGGATGTGGAAGTCCAGGCTGTCCAGGTATTCCGCTTCGTAGTTTTCTGTATATAGGTGTCGGATGTGGAATTCCAGGGTGTCCAGGTATTCCGCTTCGTAGTCTTCTGTATCTAGGTGTCGGATGTGGAAGTTCAGGGTTTCCAGGTATTCCGCTTCGTAGTTTTCTGTATCTAGTTGCCGGATGTGGAAGTTCAGGGTGTCCAGGCATTCCGCTTCGTAGTTTACTGTATCTAGGTGTCGGATGTCGAAGTTCAGGGTGTCCAGGTATTCCGCTCCGTATTTTCCTGCATCTAGGTGTCAGACGTGGAAGTTCAGGTTGTTCGGGTATTCCGCTTCGTAGTTTTCTGTATCTGGGTGCCGGATGTGGAAGTTCAGGGTGTCCAGGTATTCCGCTTCGTAGTTTTCTGTATATAGGTGTCGGATGTGGAATTCCAGGGTGTCCAGGTATTCCGCTTCGTAGTCTTCTGTATCTAGGTGTCGGATGTGGAAGTTCAGTGTTTTCAGGTATTCCGCTTCGTAGTTTTCTGTATCTTGGTGTCGGATGTCGAAGTTCAGGGTGTCCAGGTATTCCGCTCCGTAGTTTCCTGCATCTAGGTGTCAGACGTGGAAGTTCAGGTTGTTCAGGTATTCCGCTTCGTAGTTTTCTGTATCTGGGTGCCGGATGTGGAAGTTCAGGGTGTCCAGGTATTCCGCTTCGTAGTTTTCTGTATATAGGTGTCGGATGTGGAATTCCAGGGTGTCCAGGTATTCCGCTTCGTAGTTTTCTGTATCTAGGTGTCGGATGTCGAAGTTCAGGGTGTCCAAGTATTCCGCTCCGTAGTTTCCTGCATCTAGGTGTCAGACGTGGAAGTTCAGGTTCTTCAGGTATTCCGCTTCGTAGTTTTCTTTATCTAGGTGTCGGATGTGGAACTCCAGGGTGTCCAGGTATTCCGCTTCGTAGTTTTCTGTATCTGGGTGCCGGGTGTGGAAGTTCAGGGTGTCCAGGTATTCCGCTTCGTAGTTTTCTGTATCTAGGTGTCGGATGTCGAAGTTCAGGGTGTCCAGGTATTCCGCTCCGTAGTTTCCTGCATCTAAGTGTCAGACGTGGAAGTTCAAGTTCTTCAGGTATTCCGCTTCGTAGTTTTCTGTATCTAGGTGTCGGATGTGGAAGTCCAGGGTGTCCAGGTATTCCGCTTCGTAGTTTTCTGTATCTGGGTGCCGGATGTGGAAGTTCAGGGTGTCCAGGTATTCCGCTTCGTAGTTTTCTGTATCTAGGTGTCGGATGTCGAAGTTCAGGGTGTCCAGGTATTCCGCTCCGTAGTTTCCTGCATCTTGGTGTCAGACGTGCAAGTTCAGGTTCTTCAGGTATTCCGCTTCGTAGTTTTCTGTATCTAGGTGTCGGATGTGGAAGTTCAGTGTTTTCAGGTATTCCGCTTCGTAGTTTTCTGTATCTTGGTGTCGGATGTCGAAGTTCAGGGTGTCCAGGTATTCCGCTCCGTAGTTTCCTGCATCTAGGTGTCAGACGTGGAAGTTCAGGTTGTTCAGGTATTCCGCTTCGTAGTTTTCTGTATCTAGGTGTCGGATGTGGAAGTCCAGGCTGTCCAGGTATTCCGCTTCGTAGTTTTCTGTATATAGGTGTCGGATGTGGAATTCCAGGGTGTCCAGGTATTCCGCTTCGTAGTCTTCTGTATCTAGGTGTCGGATGTGGAAGTTCAGGGTTTCCAGGTATTCCGCTTCGTAGTTTTCTGTATCTAGTTGCCGGATGTGGAAGTTCAGGGTGTCCAGGCATTCCGCTTCGTAGTTTACTGTATCTAGGTGTCGGATGTCGAAGTTCAGGGTGTCCAGGTATTCCGCTCCGTATTTTCCTGCATCTAGGTGTCAGACGTGGAAGTTCAGGTTGTTCGGGTATTCCGCTTCGTAGTTTTCTGTATCTGGGTGCCGGATGTGGAAGTTCAGGGTGTCCAGGTATTCCGCTTCGTAGTTTTCTGTATATAGGTGTCGGATGTGGAATTCCAGGGTGTCCAGGTATTCCGCTTCGTAGTCTTCTGTATCTAGGTGTCGGATGTGGAAGTTCAGTGTTTTCAGGTATTCCGCTTCGTAGTTTTCTGTATCTTGGTGTCGGATGTCGAAGTTCAGGGTGTCCAGGTATTCCGCTCCGTAGTTTCCTGCATCTAGGTGTCAGACGTGGAAGTTCAGGTTGTTCAGGTATTCCGCTTCGTAGTTTTCTGTATCTGGGTGCCGGATGTGGAAGTTCAGGGTGTCCAGGTATTCCGCTTCGTAGTTTTCTGTATATAGGTGTCGGATGTGGAATTCCAGGGTGTCCAGGTATTCCGCTTCGTAGTTTTCTGTATCTAGGTGTCGGATGTCGAAGTTCAGGGTGTCCAAGTATTCCGCTCCGTAGTTTCCTGCATCTAGGTGTCAGACGTGGAAGTTCAGGTTCTTCAGGTATTCCGCTTCGTAGTTTTCTTTATCTAGGTGTCGGATGTGGAACTCCAGGGTGTCCAGGTATTCCGCTTCGTAGTTTTCTGTATCTGGGTGCCGGGTGTGGAAGTTCAGGGTGTCCAGGTATTCCGCTTCGTAGTTTTCTGTATCTAGGTGTCGGATGTCGAAGTTCAGGGTGTCCAGGTATTCCGCTCCGTAGTTTCCTGCATCTAAGTGTCAGACGTGGAAGTTCAAGTTCTTCAGGTATTCCGCTTCGTAGTTTTCTGTATCTAGGTGTCGGATGTGGAAGTCCAGGGTGTCCAGGTATTCCGCTTCGTAGTTTTCTGTATCTGGGTGCCGGATGTGGAAGTTCAGGGTGTCCAGGTATTCCGCTTCGTAGTTTTCTGTATCTAGGTGTCGGATGTCGAAGTTCAGGGTGTCCAGGTATTCCGCTCCGTAGTTTCCTGCATCTTGGTGTCAGACGTGCAAGTTCAGGTTCTTCAGGTATTCCGCTTCGTAGTTTTCTGTATCTAGGTGTCGGATGTGGAAGTTCAGTGTTTTCAGGTATTCCGCTTCGTAGTTTTCTGTATCTTGGTGTCGGATGTCGAAGTTCAGGGTGTCCAGGTATTCCGCTCCGTAGTTTCCTGCATCTAGGTGTCAGACGTGGAAGTTCAGGTTGTTCAGGTATTCCGCTTCGTAGTTTTCTGTATCTGGGTGCCGGATGTGGAAGTTCAGGGTGTCCAGGTATTCCGCTTCGTAGTTTTCTGGATATAGGTGTCGGATGTGGAAGTCCAGGGTGTCCAGGTATTCCGCTTCGTAGTCTTCTGTATCTAGGTGTCGGATGTGGACTTTCAGTGTTTCCAGGTATTCCGCTTCGTAGTTTTCTGTATCTAGTTGCCGGATGTGGAAGTTCAGGGTGTCCAGGTATTCCGCTTCGTAGTTTTCTGTATCTGGGTGCCGGATGTGGAAGTTCAGGGTGTCCAGGTATTCCGCTTCGTAGTTTTCTGTATATAGGTGTCGGATGTCGAAGTTCAGGGTGTCCAGGTATTCCGCTCCGTAGTTTCCTGCATCTAGGTGTCAGACGTGGAAGTTCAAGTTCTTCAGGTATTCCGCTTCGTAGTTTTCTGTATCTAGGTGTCGGATGTGGAAGTCCAGGGTGTCCAGGTATTCCGCTTCGTAGTTTTCTGTATCTGGGTGCCGGATGTGGAAGTTCAGGGTGTCCAGGTATTCCGCTTCGTAGTTTTCTGTATCTAGGTGTCGGATGTCGAAGTTCAGGGTGTCCAGGTATTCCGCTCCGTAGTTTCCTGCATCTTGGTGTCAGACGTGCAAGTTCAGGTTCTTCAGGTATTCCGCTTCGTAGTTTTCTGTATCTAGGTGTCGGATGTGGAAGTCCAGGCTGTCCAGGTATTCCGCTTCGTAGTTTTCTGTATATAGGTGTCGGATGTGGAAGTCCAGGGTGTCCAGGTATTCCGCTTCGTAGTCTTCTGTATCTAGGTGTCGGATGTGGAAGGTCAGTGTTTCCAGGTATTCCGCTTCGTAGTTTTCTGTATCTAGGTGTCGGATGTCGAAGTTCAGGGTGTCCAGGTATTCCGCTCCGTAGTTTCCTGCATCTTGGTGTCAGACGTGCAAGTTCAGGTTCTTCAGGTATTCCGCTTCGTAGTTTTCTGTATCTAGGTGTCGGATGTGGAAGTCCAGGGTGTCCAGGTATTCCACTTCGTAGTTTTCTGTATCTGGGTGCCGGATGTGGAAGTTCAGGGTGTCCAGGTATTCCGCTTCGTAGTTTTCTGTATATAGGTGTCGGATGAGGAAGTCCAGGGTGTCCAGGTATTCCGCTTCGTAGTCTTCTGTATCTAGGTGTCGGATGTGGAAGTTCAGTGTTTTCAGGTATTCCGCTTCGTAGTTTTCTGTATCTAGGTGTCGGATGTCGAAGTTCAGGGTGTCCAGGTATTCCGCTCCGTAGTTTCCTGCATCTAGGTGTCAGACGTGGAAGTTCAGGTTGTTCAGGTATTCCGCTTCGTAGTTTTCTGTATCTGGGTGCCGGATGTGGAAGTTCAGGGTGTCCAGGTATTCCGCTTCGTAGTTTTCTGTATATAGGTGTCGGATGTGGAATTCCAGGGTGTCCAGGTATTCCGCTTCGTAGTTTCCTGTATCTAGGTGTCGGATGTCGAAGTTCAGGGTGTCCAAGTATTCCGCTCCGTAGTTTCCTGCATCTAGGTGTCAGACGTGGAAGTTCAGGTTCTTCAGGTATTCCGCTTCGTAGTTTTCTTTATCTAGGTGTCGGATGTGGAACTCCAGGGTGTCCAGGTATTCCGCTTCGTAGTTTTCTGTATCTGGGTGCCGGGTGTGGAAGTTCAGGGTGTCCAGGTATTCCGCTTCGTAGTTTTCTGGATATAGGTGTCGGATGTGGAAGTCCAGGGTGTCCAGGTATTCCGCTTCGTAGTCTTCTGTATCTAGGTGTCGGATGTGGACGTTCAGGGTTTCCAGGTATTCCGCTTCGTAGTTTTCTGTATCTAGTTGCCGGATGTGGAAGTTCAGGGTGTCCAGGTATTCCGCTTCGTAGTTTTCTGTATCTGGGTGCCGGATGTGGAAGTTCAGGGTGTCCAGGTATTCCGCTTCGTAGTTTTCTGTATATAGGTGTCGGATGTGGAAGTCCAGGGTGTCCAGGTATTCCGCTCCGTAGTCTTCTGTATCTAGGTGTCGGATGTGGAAGTTCAGGGTTTCCAGGTATTCCGCTTCGTAGTTTTCTGTATCTAGTTGCCGGATGTGGAAGTTCAGGGTGTCCAGGCATTCCGCTTCGTAGTTTACTGTATCTAGGTGTCGGATGTCGAAGTTCAGGATGTCCAGGTATTCCGCTCCGTAGTTTCCTGCATCTAGGTGTCAGACGTGGAAGTTCAGGTTGTTCAGGTATTCCGCTTCGTAGTTTTCTGTATCTGGGTGCCGGATGTGGAAGTTCAGGGTGTCCAGGTATTCCGCTTCGTAGTTTTCTGTATATAGGTGTCGGATGTGGAATTCCAGGGTGTCCAGGTATTCCGCTTCGTAGTCTTCTGTATCTAGGTGTCGGATGTGGAAGTTCAGGGTTTCCAGGTATTCCGCTTCGTAGTTTTCTGTATCTAGTTGCCGGATGTGGAAGTTCAGGGTGTCCAGGCATTCCGCTTCGTAGTTTACTGTATCTAGGTGTCGGATGTCGAAGTTCAGGATGTCCAGGTATTCCGCTCCGTAGTTTCCTGCATCTAGCTGTCAGACGTGGAAGTTCAGGTTGTTCAGGTATTCCGCTTCGTAGTTTTCTGTATCTGGGTGCCGGATGTGGAAGTTCAGGGTGTCCAGGTATTCCGCTTCGTAGTTTTCTGTATATAGGTGTCGGATGTGGAATTCCAGGGTGTCCAGGTATTCCGCTTCGTAGTCTTCTGTATCTAGGTGTCGGATGTGGAAGTTCAGGGTTTCCAGGTATTCCGCTTCGTAGTTTTCTGTATCTAGTTGCCGGATGTGGAAGTTCAGGGTGTCCAGGTATTCCGCTTCGTAGTTTTCTGTATCTAGGTGTCGGATGTCGAAGTTCAGGGTGTCCAAGTATTCCGCTCCGTAGTTTCCTGCATCTTGGTGTCAGACGTGCAAGTTCAGGTTCTTCAGGTATTCCGCTTCGTAGTTTTCTGTATCTAGGTGTCGGATGTGGAAGTCCAGGGTGTCCAGGTATTCCACTTCGTAGTTTTCTGTATCTGGGTGCCGGATGTGGAAGTTCAGGGTGTCCAGGTATTCCGCTTCGTAGTTTTCTGTATATAGGTGTCGGATGAGGAAGTCCAGGGTGTCCAGGTATTCCGCTTCGTAGTCTTCTGTATCTAGGTGTCGGATGTGGAAGTTCAGTGTTTTCAGGTATTCCGCTTCGTAGTTTTCTGTATCTAGGTGTCGGATGTCGAAGTTCAGGGTGTCCAGGTATTCCGCTCCGTAGTTTCCTGCATCTAGGTGTCAGACGTGGAAGTTCAGGTTGTTCAGGTATTCCGCTTCGTAGTTTTCTGTATCTGGGTGCCGGATGTGGAAGTTCAGGGTGTCCAGGTATTCCGCTTCGTAGTTTTCTGTATATAGGTGTCGGATGTGGAATTCCAGGGTGTCCAGGTATTCCGCTTCGTAGTTTCCTGTATCTAGGTGTCGGATGTCGAAGTTCAGGGTGTCCAAGTATTCCGCTCCGTAGTTTCCTGCATCTAGGTGTCAGACGTGGAAGTTCAGGTTCTTCAGGTATTCCGCTTCGTAGTTTTCTTTATCTAGGTGTCGGATGTGGAACTCCAGGGTGTCCAGGTATTCCGCTTCGTAGTTTTCTGTATCTGGGTGCCGGGTGTGGAAGTTCAGGGTGTCCAGGTATTCCGCTTCGTAGTTTTCTGGATATAGGTGTCGGATGTGGAAGTCTAGGGTGTCCAGGTATTCCGCTTCGTAGTCTTCTGTATCTAGGTGTCGGATGTGGACGTTCAGGGTTTCCAGGTATTCCGCTTCGTAGTTTTCTGTATCTAGTTGCCGGATGTGGAAGTTCAGGGTGTCCAGGTATTCCGCTTCGTAGTTTTCTGTATCTGGGTGCCGGATATGGAAGTTCAGGGCGTCCAGGTATTCCGCTTCGTAGTTTTCTGTATATAGGTGTCGGATGTGGAAGTCCAGGGTGTCCAGGTATTCCGCTCCGTAGTCTTCTGTATCTAGGTGTCGGATGTGGAAGTTCAGCGTTTCCAGGTATTCCGCTTCGTAGTTTTCTGTATCTAGTTGCCGGATGTGGAAGTTCAGGGTGTCCAGGCATTCCGCTTCGTAGTTTACTGTATCTAGGTGTCGGATGTCGAAGTTCAGGATGTCCAGGTATTCCGCTCCGTAGTTTCCTGCATCTAGGTGTCAGACGTGGAAGTTCAGGTTGTTCAGGTATTCCGCTTCGTAGTTTTCTGTATCTGGGTGCCGGATGTGGAAGTTCAGGGTGTCCAGGTATTCCGCTTCGTAGTTTTCTGTATATAGGTGTCGGATGTGGAATTCCAGGGTGTCCAGGTATTCCGCTTCGTAGTCTTCTGTATCTAGGTGTCGGATGTGGAAGTTCAGGGTTTCCAGGTATTCCGCTTCGTAGTTTTCTGTATCTAGTTGCCGGATGTGGAAGTTCAGGGTGTCCAGGCATTCCGCTTCGTAGTTTACTGTATCTAGGTGTCGGATGTCGAAGTTCAGGATGTCCAGGTATTCCGCTCCGTAGTTTCCTGCATCTAGGTGTCAGACGTGGAAGTTCAGGTTGTTCAGGTATTCCGCTTCGTAGTTTTCTGTATCTGGGTGCCGGATGTGGAAGTTCAGGGTGTCCAGGTATTCCGCTTCGTAGTTTTCTGTATATAGGTGTCGGATGTGGAATTCCAGGGTGTCCAGGTATTCCGCTTCGTAGTCTTCTGTATCTAGGTGTCGGATGTGGAAGTTCAGGGTTTCCAGGTATTCCGCTTCGTAGTTTTCTGTATCTAGTTGCCGGATGTGGAAGTTCAGGGTGTCCAGGTATTCCGCTTCGTAGTTTTCTGTATCTAGGTGTCGGATGTCGAAGTTCAGGGTGTCCAAGTATTCCGCTCCGTAGTTTCCTGCATCTAGGTGTCAGACGTGGAAGTTCAGGTTCTTCAGGTATTCCGCTTCGTAGTTTTCTTTATCTAGGTGTCGGATGTGGAACTCCAGGGTGTCCAGGTATTCCGCTTCGTAGTATTCTGTATCTGGGTGCCGGATGTGGAAGTTCAGGGTGTCCAGGTATTCCGCTTCGTAGTTTTCTGGATATAGGTGTCGGATGTGGAAGTCCAGGGTGTCCAGGTATTCCGCTTCGTAGTCTTCTGTATCTAGGTGTCGGATGTGGAAGTTCAGGGTTTCCAGGCATTCCGCTTCGTAGTTTACTGTATCTAGGTGTCGGATGTCGAAGTTCAGGGTGTCCAGGTATTCCGCTCCGTAGTTTCCTGCATCTAGGTGTCAGACGTGGAAGTTCAGGTTGTTCAGGTATTCCGCTTCGTAGTTTTCTGTATATAGGTGTCGGATGTGGAAGTCCAGGGTGTCCAGGTATTCCGCTTCGTAGTCTTCTGTATCTAGGTGTCGGATGTGGAAGTTCAGGGTTTCCAGGTATTCCGCTTCGTAGTTTTCTGTATCTAGTTGCCGGATGTGGAAGTTCCGGGTGTCCAGGCATTCCGCTTCGTAGTTTACTGTATCTAGGTGTCGGATGTCGAAGTTCAGGGTGTCCAGGTGTTCCGCTCCGTAGTTTCCTGCATCTAGGTGTCAGACGTGGAAGTTCAGGTTGTTCAGGTATTCCGCTTCGTAGTTTTCTGTATCTGGGTGCCGGATGTGGAAGTTCAGGGTGTCCAGGTATTCCGCTTCGTAGTTTTCTGTATATAGGTGTCGGATGTGGAATTCCAGGGTGTCCAGGTATTCCGCTTCGTAGTCTTCTGTATCTAGGTGTCGGATGTGGAAGTTCAGGGTTTCCAGGTATTCCGCTTCGTAGTTTTCTGTATCTAGTTGCCGGATGTGGAAGTTCAGGGTGTCCAGGTATTCCGCTTCGTAGTTTTCTGTATCTAGGTGTCGGATGTCGAAGTTCAGGGTGTCCAAGTATTCCGCTCCGTAGTTTCCTGCATCTAGGTGTCAGACGTGGAAGTTCAGGTTCTTCAGGTATTCCGCTTCGTAGTTTTCTTTATCTAGGTGTCGGATGTGGAACTCCAGGGTGTCCAGGTATTCCGCTTCGTAGTTTTCTGTATCTGGGTGCCGGATGTGGAAGTTCAGGGTGTCCAGGTATTCCGCTTCGTAGTTTTCTGTATCTAGTTGCCGGATGTGGAAGTTCAGGGTGTCCAGGTATTCCGCTTCGTAGTTTTCTGTATCTAGGTGTCGGATGTCGAAGTTCAGGGTGTCCAGGTATTCCGCTCCGTAGTTTCCTGCATCTAGGTGTCAGACGTGGAAGTTCAAGTTCTTCAGGTATTCCGCTTCGTAGTTTTCTGTATCTAGGTGTCGGATGTGGAAGTCCAGGGTGTCCAGGTATTCCGCTTCGTAGTTTTCTGTATCTGGGTGCCGGATGTGGAAGTTCAGGGTGTCCAGGTATTCCGCTTCGTAGTTTTCTGTATCTGGGTGCCGGATGTGGAAGTTCAGGGTGTCCAGGTATTCCGCTTCGTAGTTTTCTGTATATAGGTGTCGGATGTCGAAGTTCAGGGTGTCCAGGTATTCCGCTCCGTAGTTTCCTGCATCTAGGTGTCAGACGTGGAAGTTCAAGTTCTTCAGGTATTCCGCTTCGTAGTTTTCTGTATCTAGGTGTCGGATGTGGAAGTCCAGGGTGTCCAGGTATTCCGCTTCGTAGTTTTCTGTATCTGGGTGCCGGATGTGGAAGTTCAGGGTGTCCAGGTATTCCGCTTCGTAGTTTTCTGTATCTAGGTGTCGGATGTCGAAGTTCAGGGTGTCCAGGTATTCCGCTCCGTAGTTTCCTGCATCTTGGTGTCAGACGTGCAAGTTCAGGTTCTTCAGGTATTCCGCTTCGTAGTTTTCTGTATCTAGGTGTCGGATGTGGAAGTCCAGGCTGTCCAGGTATTCCGCTTCGTAGTTTTCTGTATATAGGTGTCGGATGTGGAAGTCCAGGGTGTCCAGGTATTCCGCTTCGTAGTCTTCTGTATCTAGGTGTCGGATGTGGAAGTTCAGTGTTTCCAGGTATTCCGCTTCGTAGTTTTCTGTATCTAGGTGTCGGATGTCGAAGTTCAGGGTGTCCAGGTATTCCGCTCCGTAGTTTCCTGCATCTTGGTGTCAGACGTGCAAGTTCAGGTTCTTCAGGTATTCCGCTTCGTAGTTTTCTGTATCTAGGTGTCGGATGTGGAAGTCCAGGGTGTCCAGGTATTCCACTTCGTAGTTTTCTGTATCTGGGTGCCGGATGTGGAAGTTCAGGGTGTCCAGGTATTCCGCTTCGTAGTTTTCTGTATATAGGTGTCGGATGAGGAAGTCCAGGGTGTCCAGGTATTCCGCTTCGTAGTCTTCTGTATCTAGGTGTCGGATGTGGAAGTTCAGTGTTTTCAGGTATTCCGCTTCGTAGTTTTCTGTATCTAGGTGTCGGATGTCGAAGTTCAGGGTGTCCAGGTATTCCGTTCCGTAGTTTCCTGCATCTAGGTGTCAGACGTGGAAGTTCAGGTTGTTCAGGTATTCCGCTTCGTAGTTTTCTGTATCTGGGTGCCGGATGTGGAAGTTCAGGGTGTCCAGGTATTCCGCTTCGTAGTTTTCTGTATATAGGTGTCGGATGTGGAATTCCAGGGTGTCCAGGTATTCCGCTTCGTAGTTTCCTGTATCTAGGTGTCGGATGTCGAAGTTCAGGGTGTCCAAGTATTCCGCTCCGTAGTTTCCTGCATCTAGGTGTCAGACGTGGAAGTTCAGGTTCTTCAGGTATTCCGCTTCGTAGTTTTTTTTATCTAGGTGTCGGATGTGGAACTCCAGGGTGTCCAGGTATTCCGCTTCGTAGTTTTCTGTATCTGGGTGCCGGGTGTGGAAGTTCAGGGTGTCCAGGTATTCCGCTTCGTAGTTTTCTGGATATAGGTGTCGGATGTGGAAGTCCAGGGTGTCCAGGTATTCCGCTTCGTAGTCTTCTGTATCTAGGTGTCGGATGTGGACGTTCAGGGTTTCCAGGTATTCCGCTTCGTAGTTTTCTGTATCTAGTTGCCGGATGTGGAAGTTCAGGGTGTCCAGGTATTCCGCTTCGTAGTTTTCTGTATCTGGGTGCCGGATGTGGAAGTTCAGGGTGTCCAGGTATTCCGCTTCGTAGTTTTCTGTATATAGGTGTCGGATGTGGAAGTTCAGGGTTTCCAGGTATTCCGCTTCGTAGTTTTCTGTATCTAGTTGCCGGATGTGGAAGTTCAGGGTGTCCAGGCATTCCGCTTCGTAGTTTACTGTATCTAGGTGTCGGATGTCGAAGTTCAGGATGTCCAGGTATTCCGCTCCGTAGTTTCCTGCATCTAGGTGTCAGACGTGGAAGTTCAGGTTGTTCAGGTATTCCGCTTCGTAGTTTTCTGTATCTGGGTGCCGGATGTGGAAGTTCAGGGTGTCCAGGTATTCCGCTTCGTAGTTTTCTGTATATAGGTGTCGGATGTGGAATTCCAGGGTGTCCAGGTATTCCGCTTCGTAGTCTTCTGTATCTAGGTGTCGGATGTGGAAGTTCAGGGTTTCCAGGTATTCCGCTTCGTAGTTTTCTGTATCTAGTTGCCGGATGTGGAAGTTCAGGGTGTCCAGGTATTCCGCTTCGTAGTTTTCTGTATCTAGGGGTCGGATGTCGAAGTTCAGGGTGTCCAAGTATTCCGCTCCGTAGTTTCCTGCATCTAGGTGTCAGACGTGGAAGTTCAGGTTCTTCAGGTATTCCGCTTCGTAGTTTTCTTTATCTAGGTGTCGGATGTGGAACTCCAGGGTGTCCAGGTATTCCGCTTCGTAGTATTCTGTATCTGGGTGCCGGATGTGGAAGTTCAGGGTGTCCAGGTATTCCGCTTCGTAGTTTTCTGGATATAGGTGTCGGATGTGGAAGTCCAGGGTGTCCAGGTATTCCGCTTCGTAGTCTTCTGTATCTAGGTGTCGGATGTGGAAGTTCAGGGTTTCCAGGCATTCCGCTTCGTAGTTTACTGTATCTAGGTGTCGGATGTCGAAGTTCAGGGTGTCCAGGTATTCCGCTCCGTAGTTTCCTGCATCTAGGTGTCAGACGTGGAAGTTCAGGTTGTTCAGGTATTCCGCTTCGTAGTTTTCTGTATATAGGTGTCGGATGTGGAAGTCCAGGGTGTCCAGGTATTCCGCTTCGTAGTCTTCTGTATCTAGGTGTCGGATGTGGAAGTTCAGGGTTTCCAGGTATTCCGCTTCGTAGTTTTCTGTATCTAGTTGCCGGATGTGGAAGTTCCGGGTGTCCAGGCATTCCGCTTCGTAGTTTACTGTATCTAGGTGTCGGATGTCGAAGTTCAGGGTGTCCAGGTATTCCGCTCCGTAGTTTCCTGCATCTAGGTGTCAGACGTGGAAGTTCAGGTTGTTCAGGTATTCCGCTTCGTAGTTTTCTGTATCTGGGTGCCGGATGTGGAAGTTCAGGGTGTCCAGGTATTCCGCTTCGTAGTTTTCTGTATATAGGTGTCGGATGTGGAATTCCAGGGTGTCCAGGTATTCCGCTTCGTAGTCTTCTGTATCTAGGTGTCGGATGTGGAAGTTCAGGGTTTCCAGGTATTCCGCTTCGTAGTTTTCTGTATCTAGTTGCCGGATGTGGAAGTTCAGGGTGTCCAGGTATTCCGCTTCGTAGTTTTCTGTATCTAGGTGTCGGATGTCGAAGTTCAGGGTGTCCAAGTATTCCGCTCCGTAGTTTCCTGCATCTAGGTGTCAGACGTGGAAGTTCAGGTTCTTCAGGTATTCCGCTTCGTAGTTTTCTTTATCTAGGTGTCGGATGTGGAACTCCAGGGTGTCCAGGTATTCCGCTTCGTAGTATTCTGTATCTGGGTGCCGGATGTGGAAGTTCAGGGTGTCCAGGTATTCTGCTTCGTAGTTTTCTGGATATAGGTGTCGGATGTGGAAGTCCAGGGTGTCCAGGTATTCCGCTTCGTAGTCTTCTGTATCCAGGTGTCGGATGTGGAAGTTCAGGGTTTCCAGGTATTCCGCTTCGTAGTTTTCTGTATCTAGTTGCCGGATGTGGAAGTTCAGGGTGTCCAGGTATTCCGCTTCGTAGTTTTCTGTATCTGGGTGCCGGATGTGGAAGTTCAGGGTGTCCAGGTATTCCGCTTCGTAGTTTTCTGTATCTAGTTGCCGGATGTGGAAGTTCAGGGTGTCCAGGTATTCCGCTTCGTAGTTTTCTGTATCTAGGTGTCGGATGTGGAAGTCCAGGGTGTCCAGGTATTCCGCTTCGTAGTTTTCTGTATCTGGGTGCCGGATGTGGAAGTTCAGGGTGTCCAGGTATTCCGCTACGTATTTTTCTGTATCTAGGTGTCGGATGTCGAAGTTCAGGGTGTCCAGGTATTCCGCTCCGTAGTTTCCTGCATCTTGGTATCAGACGTGCAAGTTCAGGTTCTTCAGGTATTCCGCTTCGTAGTTTTCTGTATCTAGGTGTCGGATGTGGAAGTCCAGGCTGTCCAGGTATTCCGCTTCGTAGTTTTCTGTATATAGGTGTCGGATGTGGAAGTCCAGGGTGTCCAGGTATTCCGCTTCGTAGTCTTCTGTATCTAGGTGTCGGATGTGGAAGTTCAGTGTTTCCAGGTATTCCGCTTCGTAGTTTTCTGTATCTAGGTGTCGGATGTCGAAGTTCAGGGTGTCCAGGTATTCCGCTCCGTAGTTTCCTGCATCTAGGTGTCAGACGTGGAAGTTCAGGTTGTTCAGGTATTCCGCTTCGTAGTTTTCTGTATGTGGGTGCCGGATGTGGAAGTTCAGGGTGTCCAGGTATTCCGCTTCGTAGTTTTCTGTATATAGGTGTCGGATGTGGAATTCCAGGGTGTCCAGGTATTCCGCTTCGTAGTCTTCTGTATCTAGGTGTCGGATGTGGAAGTTCAGGGTTTCCAGGTATTCCGCTTCGTAGTTTTCTGTATCTAGTTGCCGGATGTGGAAGTTCAGGGTGTCCAGGTATTCCGCTTCGTAGTTTTCTGTATCTAGGTGTCGGATGTCGAAGTTCAGGGTGTCCAAGTATTCCGCTCCGTAGTTTCCTGCATCTAGGTGTCAGACGTGGAAGTTCAGGTTCTTCAGGTATTCCGCTTCGTAGTTTTCTTTATCTAGGTGTCGGATGTGGAACTCCAGGGTGTCCAGGTATTCCGCTTCGTAGTTTTCTGTATCTGGGTGCCGGATGTGGAAGTTCAGGGTGTCCAGGTATTCCGCTACGTATTTTTCTGTATCTAGGTGTCGGATGTGGAAGTTCAGGGTTTCCAGGTATTCCGCTTCGTAGTTTTCTGTATCTAGTTGCCGGATGTGGAAGTTCAGGGTGTCCAGGTATTCCGCTTCGTAGTTTTCTGTATCTAGGTGTCGGATGTCGAAGTTCAGGGTGTCCAGGTATTCCGCTCCGTAGTTTCCTGCATCTAGGTGTCGAATGTCGAAGTCCAGGGTGTCCAGGTATTCCGCTTCGTAGTCTTCTGTATCTAGGTGTCGGATGTGGAAGTTCAGTGTTTCCAGGTATTCCGCTTCGTAGTTTTCTGTATCTAGGTGTCGGATGTCGAAGTTCAGGGTGTCCAGGTATTCCGCTCCGTAGTTTCCTGCATCTAGGTGTCAGACGTGGAAGTTCAGGTTGTTCAGGTATTCCGCTTCGTAGTTTTCTGTATGTGGGTGCCGGATGTGGAAGTTCAGGGTGTCCAGGTATTCCGCTTCGTAGTTTTCTGTATATAGGTGTCGGATGTGGAATTCCAGGGTGTCCAGGTATTCCGCTTCGTAGTCTTCTGTATCTAGGTGTCGGATGTGGAAGTTCAGGGTTTCCAGGTATTCCGCTTCGTAGTTTTCTGTATCTAGTTGCCGGATGTGGAAGTTCAGGGTGTCCAGGTATTCCGCTTCGTAGTTTTCTGTATCTAGGTGTCGGATGTCGAAGTTCAGGGTGTCCAAGTATTCCGCTCCGTAGTTTCCTGCATCTAGGTGTCAGACGTGGAAGTTCAGGTTCTTCAGGTATTCCGCTTCGTAGTTTTCTTTATCTAGGTGTCGGATGTGGAACTCCAGGGTGTCCAGGTATTCCGCTTCGTAGTTTTCTGTATCTGGGTGCCGGATGTGGAAGTTCAGGGTGTCCAGGTATTCCGCTTCGTAGTTTTCTGGATATAGGTGTCGGATGTGGAAGTCCAGGGTGTCCAGGTATTCCGCTTCGTAGTCTTCTGTATCTAGGTGTCGGATGTGGACGTTCAGGGTTTCCAGGTATTCCGCTTCGTAGTTTTCTGTATCTAGTTGCCGGATGTCGAAGTTCAGGGTGTCCAAGTATTCCGCTCCGTAGTTTCCTGCATCTAGGTGTCAGACGTGGAAGTTCAGGTTCTTCAGGTATTCCGCTTCGTAGTTTTCTTTATCTAGGTGTCGGATGTGGAACTCCAGGGTGTCCAGGTATTCCGCTTCGTAGTTTTCTGTATCTGGGTGCCGGATGTGGAAGTTCAGGGTGTCCAGGTATTCCGCTACGTATTTTTCTGTATCTAGGTGTCGGATGTGGAAGTTCAGGGTTTCCAGGTATTCCGCTTCGTAGTTTTCTGTATCTAGTTGCCGGATGTGGAAGTTCAGTGTTTCCAGGTATTCCGCTTCGTAGTTTTCTGTATCTAGGTGTCGGATGTCGAAGTTCAGGGTGTCCAGGTATTCCGCTCCGTAGTTTCCTGCATCTAGGTGTCAGACGTGGAAGTTCAGGTTGTTCAGGTATTCCGCTTCGTAGTTTTCTGTATGTGGGTGCCGGATGTGGAAGTTCAGGGTGTCCAGGTATTCCGCTTCGTAGTTTTCTGTATATAGGTGTCGGATGTGGAATTCCAGGGTGTCCAGGTATTCCGCTTCGTAGTCTTCTGTATCTAGGTGTCGGATGTGGAAGTTCAGGGTTTCCAGGTATTCCGCTTCGTAGTTTTCTGTATCTAGTTGCCGGATGTGGAAGTTCAGGGTGTCCAGGTATTCCGCTTCGTAGTTTTCTGTATCTAGGTGTCGGATGTCGAAGTTCAGGGTGTCCAAGTATTCCGCTCCGTAGTTTCCTGCATCTAGGTGTCAGACGTGGAAGTTCAGGTTCTTCAGGTATTCCGCTTCGTAGTTTTCTTTATCTAGGTGTCGGATGTGGAACTCCAGGGTGTCCAGGTATTCCGCTTCGTAGTTTTCTGTATCTGGGTGCCGGATGTGGAAGTTCAGGGTGTCCAGGTATACCGCTTCGTAGTTTTCTGGATATAGGTGTCGGATGTGGAAGTCCAGGGTGTCCAGGTATTCCGCTTCTTAGTCTTCTGTATCTAGGTGTCGGATGTGGACGTTCAGGGTTTCCAGGTATTCCGCTTCGTAGTTTTCTGTATCTAGTTGCCGGATGTGGAAGTTCAGGGTGTCCAGGTATTCCGCTTCGTAGTTTTCTGTATCTGGGTGCCGGATGTGGAAGTTCAGGGTGTCCAGGTATTCCGCTTCGTAGTTTTCTGTATATAGGTGTCGGATGTGGAATTCCAGGGTGTCCAGGTATTCCGCTTCGTAGTCTTCTGTATCTAGGTGTCGGATGTGGAAGTTCAGGGTTTCCAGGTATTCCGCTTCGTAGTTTTCTGTATCTAGTTGCCGGATGTGGAAGTTCAGGGTGTCCAGGTATTCCGCTTCGTAGTTTTCTGTATCTAGGTGTCGGATGTCGAAGTTCAGGGTGTCCAGGTATTCCGCTCCGTAGTTTCCTGCATCTAGGTGTCGAATGTCGAAGTTCAGGGTGTCCAGGTATTCCGCTTCGTAGTTTTCTGTATCTGGGTGCCGGATGTGGAAGTCCAGGGTGTCCAGGTATTCCGTTTCGTAGTCTTCTGTATCTAGGTGCCGGATGTGGAAGTTCAGGGTGTCCAGGTATTCCGCTTCGTAGTTTTCTGTATATAGGTGTCGGATGTGGAATTCCAGGGTGTCCAGGTATTCCGCTTCGTAGTCTTCTGTATCTAGGTGTCGGATGTGGAAGTTCAGGGTTTCCAGGTATTCCGCTTCATAGTTTTCTGTATCTAGTTGCCGGATGTGGAAGTTCAGGGTGTCCAGGTATTCCGCTTCGTAGTTTTCTGTATCTAGGTGTCGGATGTCGAAGTTCAGGTGTCCAAGTATTCCGCTCCGTAGTTTCCTGCATCTAGGTGTCAGACGTGGAAGTTCAGGTTCTTCAGGTATTCCGCTTCGTAGTTTTCTTTATCTAGGTGTCGGATGTGGAACTCCAGGGTGTCCAGGTATTCCGCTTCGTAGTATTCTGTATCTGGGTGCCGGATGTGGAAGTTCAGGGTGTCCAGGTATTCCGCTTCGTAGTTTTCTGGATATAGGTGTCGGATGTGGAAGTCCAGGGTGTCCAGGTATTCCGCTTCGTAGTCTTCTGTATCTAGGTGTCGGATGTGGAAGTTCAGGGTTTCCAGGCATTCCGCTTCGTAGTTTACTGTATCTAGGTGTCGGATGTCGAAGTTCAGGGTGTCCAGGTATTCCGCTCCGTAGTTTCCTGCATCTAGGTGTCAGACGTGGAAGTTCAGGTTGTTCAGGTATTCCGCTTCGTAGTTTTCTGTATATAGGTGTCGGATGTGGAAGTCCAGGGTGTCCAGGTATTCCGCTTCGTAGTCTTCTGTATCTAGGTGTCGGATGTGGAAGTTCAGGGTTTCCAGGTATTCCGCTTCGTAGTTTTCTGTATCTAGTTGCCGGATGTGGAAGTTCCGGGTGTCCAGGCATTCCGCTTCGTAGTTTACTGTATCTAGGTGTCGGATGTCGAAGTTCAGGGTGTCCAGGTATTCCGCTCCGTAGTTTCCTGCATCTAGGTGTCAGACGTGGAAGTTCAGGTTGTTCAGGTATTCCGCTTCGTAGTTTTCTGTATCTGGGTGCCGGATGTGGAAGTTCAGGGTGTCCAGGTATTCCGCTTCGTAGTTTTCTGTATATAGGTGTCGGATGTGGAATTCCAGGGTGTCCAGGTATTCCGCTTCGTAGTCTTCTGTATCTAGGTGTCGGATGTGGAAGTTCAGGGTTTCCAGGTATTCCGCTTCGTAGTTTTCTGTATCTAGTTGCCGGATGTGGAAGTTCAGGGTGTCCAGGTATTCCGCTTCGTAGTTTTCTGTATCTAGGTGTCGGATGTCGAAGTTCAGGGTGTCCAAGTATTCCGCTCCGTAGTTTCCTGCATCTAGGTGTCAGACGTGGAAGTTCAGGTTCTTCAGGTATTCCGCTTCGTAGTTTTCTTTATCTAGGTGTCGGATGTGGAACTCCAGGGTGTCCAGGTATTCCGCTTCGTAGTATTCTGTATCTGGGTGCCGGATGTGGAAGTTCAGGGTGTCCAGGTATTCCGCTTCGTAGTTTTCTGGATATAGGTGTCGGATGTGGAAGTCCAGGGTGTCCAGGTATTCCGCTTCGTAGTCTTCTGTATCCAGGTGTCGGATGTGGAAGTTCAGGGTTTCCAGGTATTCCGCTTCGTAGTTTTCTGTATCTAGTTGCCGGATGTGGAAGTTCAGGGTGTCCAGGTATTCCGCTTCGTAGTTTTCTGTATCTGGGTGCCGGATGTGGAAGTTCAGGGTGTCCAGGTATTCCGCTTCGTAGTTTTCTGTATCTAGTTGCCGGATGTGGAAGTTCAGGGTGTCCAGGTATTCCGCTTCGTAGTTTTCTGTATCTAGGTGTCGGATGTCGAAGTTCAGGGTGTCCAGGTATTCCGCTCCGTAGTTTCCTGCATCTAGGTGTCAGACGTGGAAGTTCAAGTTCTTCAGGTATTCCGCTTCGTAGTTTTCTGTATCTAGGTGTCGGATGTGGAAGTCCAGGGTGTCCAGGTATTCCGCTTCGTAGTTTTCTGTATCTGGGTGCCGGATGTGGAAGTTCAGGGTGTCCAGGTATTCCGCTTCGTATTTTTCTGTATCTAGGTGTCGGATGTCGAAGTTCAGGGTGTCCAGGTATTCCGCTCCGTAGTTTCCTGCATCTTGGTGTCAGACGTGCAAGTTCAGGTTCTTCAGGTATTCCGCTTCGTAGTTTTCTGTATCTAGGTGTCGGATGTGGAAGTCCAGGCTGTCCAGGTATTCCGCTTCGTAGTTTTCTGTATATAGGTGTCGGATGTGGAAGTCCAGGGTGTCCAGGTATTCCGCTTCGTAGTCTTCTGTATCTAGGTGTCGGATGTGGAAGTTCAGTGTTTCCAGGTATTCCGCTTCGTAGTTTTCTGTATCTAGGTGTCGGATGTCGAAGTTCAGGGTGTCCAGGTATTCCGCTCCGTAGTTTCCTGCATCTAGGTGTCAGACGTGGAAGTTCAGGTTGTTCAGGTATTCCGCTTCGTAGTTTTCTGTATGTGGGTGCCGGATGTGGAAGTTCAGGGTGTCCAGGTATTCCGCTTCGTAGTTTTCTGTATATAGGTGTCGGATGTGGAATTCCAGGGTGTCCAGGTATTCCGCTTCGTAGTCTTCTGTATCTAGGTGTCGGATGTGGAAGTTCAGGGTTTCCAGGTATTCCGCTTCGTAGTTTTCTGTATCTAGTTGCCGGATGTGGAAGTTCAGGGTGTCCAGGTATTCCGCTTCGTAGTTTTCTGTATCTAGGTGTCGGATGTCGAAGTTCAGGGTGTCCAAGTATTCCGCTCCGTAGTTTCCTGCATCTAGGTGTCAGACGTGGAAGTTCAGGTTCTTCAGGTATTCCGCTTCGTAGTTTTCTTTATCTAGGTGTCGGATGTGGAACTCCAGGGTGTCCAGGTATTCCGCTTCGTAGTTTTCTGTATCTGGGTGCCGGATGTGGAAGTTCAGGGTGTCCAGGTATTCCGCTTCGTAGTTTTCTGGATATAGGTGTCGGATGTGGAAGTCCAGGGTGTCCAGGTATTCCGCTTCGTAGTCTTCTGTATCTAGGTGTCGGATGTGGACGTTCAGGGTTTCCAGGTATTCCGCTTCGTAGTTTTCTGTATCTAGTTGCCGGATGTGGAAGTTCAGGGTGTCCAGGTATTCCGCTTCGTAGTTTTCTGTATCTGGGTGCCGGATGTGGAAGTTCAGGGTGTCCAGGTATTCCGCTTCGTAGTTTTCTGTATCTAGTTGCCGGATGTGGAAGTTCAGGGTGTCCAGGTATTCCGCTTCGTAGTTTTCTGTATCTAGGTGTCGGATGTCGAAGTTCAGGGTGTCCAGGTATTCCGCTCCGTAGTTTCCTGCATCTAGGTGTCAGACGTGGAAGTTCAAGTTCTTCAGGTATTCCGCTTCGTAGTTTTCTGTATCTAGGTGTCGGATGTGGAAGTCCAGGGTGTCCAGGTATTCCGCTTCGTAGTTTTCTGTATCTAGGTGTCGGATGTCGAAGTTCAGGGTGTCCAGGTATTCCGCTCCGTAGTTTCCTGCATCTTGGTGTCAGACGTGCAAGTTCAGGTTCTTCAGGTATTCCGCTTCGTAGTTTTCTGTATCTAGGTGTCGGATGTGGAAGTCCAGGCTGTCCAGGTATTCCGCTTCGTAGTTTTCTGTATATAGGTGTCGGATGTGGAAGTCCAGGGTGTCCAGGTATTCCGCTTCGTAGTCTTCTGTATCTAGGTGTCGGATGTGGAAGTTCAGTGTTTCCAGGTATTCCGCTTCGTAGTTTTCTGTATCTAGGTGTCGGATGTCGAAGTTCAGGGTGTCCAGGTATTCCGCTCCGTAGTTTCCTGCATCTTGGTGTCAGACGTGCAAGTTCAGGTTCTTCAGGTATTCCGCTTCGTAGTTTTCTGTATCTAGGTGTCGGATGTGGAAGTCCAGGGTGTCCAGGTATTCCACTTCGTAGTTTTCTGTATCTGGGTGCCGGATGTGGAAGTTCAGGGTGTCCAGGTATTCCGCTTCGTAGTTTTCTGTATATAGGTGTCGGATGAGGAAGTCCAGGGTGTCCAGGTATTCCGCTTCGTAGTCTTCTGTATCTAGGTGTCGGATGTGGAAGTTCAGTGTTTTCAGGTATTCCGCTTCGTAGTTTTCTGTATCTAGGTGTCGGATGTCGAAGTTCAGGGTGTCCAGGTATTCCGCTCCGTAGTTTCCTGCATCTTGGTGTCAGACGTGCAAGTTCAGGTTCTTCAGGTATTCCGCTTCGTAGTTTTCTGTATCTAGGTGTCGGATGTGGAAGTCCAGGGTGTCCAGGTATTCCGCTTCGTAGTTTTCTGTATCTGGGTGCCGGATGTGGAAGTTCAGGGTGTCCAGGTATTCCGCTTCGTAGTTTTCTGTATCTAGGTGTCGGATGTCGAAGTTCAGGGTGTCCAGGTATTCCGCTCCGTAGTTTCCTGCATCTTGGTGTCAGACGTGCAAGTTCAGGTTCTTCAGGTATTCCGCTTCGTAGTTTTCTGTATCTAGGTGTCGGATGTGGAAGTCCAGGCTGTCCAGGTATTCCGCTTCGTAGTTTTCTGTATATAGGTGTCGGATGTGGAAGTCCAGGGTGTCCAGGTATTCCGCTTCGTAGTCTTCTGTATCTAGGTGTCGGATGTGGAAGTTCAGTGTTTCCAGGTATTCCGCTTCGTAGTTTTCTGTATCTAGGTGTCGGATGTCGAAGTTCAGGGTGTCCAGGTATTCCGCTCCGTAGTTTCCTGCATCTTGGTGTCAGACGTGCAAGTTCAGGTTCTTCAGGTATTCCGCTTCGTAGTTTTCTGTATCTAGGTGTCGGATGTGGAAGTCCAGGGTGTCCAGGTATTCCACTTCGTAGTTTTCTGTATCTGGGTGCCGGATGTGGAAGTTCAGGGTGTCCAGGTATTCCGCTTCGTAGTTTTCTGTATATAGGTGTCGGATGTGGAAGTTCAGTGTTTTCAGGTATTCCGCTTCGTAGTTTTCTGTATCTAGGTGTCGGATGTCGAAGTTCAGGGTGTCCAGGTATTCCGCTCCGTAGTTTCCTGCATCTAGGTGTCAGACGTGGAAGTTCAGGTTGTTCAGGTATTCCGCTTCGTAGTTTTCTGTATCTGGGTGCCGGATGTGGAAGTTCAGGGTGTCCAGGTATTCCGCTTCGTAGTTTTCTGTATATAGGTGTCGGATGTGGAATTCCAGGGTGTCCAGGTATTCCGCTTCGTAGTTTTCTGTATCTAGGTGTCGGATGTCGAAGTTCAGGGTGTCCAAGTATTCCGCTCCGTAGTTTCCTGCATCTAGGTGTCAGACGTGGAAGTTCAGGTTCTTCAGGTATTCCGCTTCGTAGTTTTCTTTATCTAGGTGTCGGATGTGGAACTCCAGGGTGTCCAGGTATTCCGCTTCGTAGTTTTCTGTATCTGGGTGCCGGATGTGGAAGTTCAGGGTGTCCAGGTATTCCGCTTCGTAGTTTTCTGTATCTAGGTGTCGGATGTCGAAGTTCAGGGTGTCCAGGTATTCCGCTCCGTAGTTTCCTGCATCTTGGTGTCAGACGTGCAAGTTCAGGTTCTTCAGGTATTCCGCTTCGTAGTTTTCTGTATCTAGGTGTCGGATGTGGAAGTCCAGGGTGTCCAGGTATTCCACTTCGTAGTTTTCTGTATCTGGGTGCCGGATGTGGAAGTTCAGGGTGTCCAGGTATTCCGCTTCGTAGTTTTCTGTATATAGGTGTCGGATGTGGAATTCCAGGGTGTCCAGGTATTCCGCTTCGTAGTCTTCTGTATCTAGGTGTCGGATGTGGAAGTTCAGGGTTTCCAGGTATTCCGCTTCGTAGTTTTCTGTATCTAGTTGCCGGATGTGGAAGTTCAGGGTGTCCAGGTATTCCGCTTCGTAGTTTTCTGTATCTAGGTGTCGGATGTCGAAGTTCAGGGTGTCCAAGTATTCCGCTCCGTAGTTTCCTGCATCTAGGTGTCAGACGTGGAAGTTCAGGTTCTTCAGGTATTCCGCTTCGTAGTTTTCTTTATCTAGGTGTCGGATGTGGAACTCCAGGGTGTCCAGGTATTCCGCTTCGTAGTTTTCTGTATCTGGGTGCCGGATGTGGAAGTTCAGGGTGTCCAGGTATTCCGCTTCGTAGTTTTCTGTATCTAGGTGTCGGATGTCGAAGTTCAGGGTGTCCAGGTATTCCGCTCCGTAGTTTCCTGCATCTTGGTGTCAGACGTGCAAGTTCAGGTTCTTCAGGTATTCCGCTTCGTAGTTTTCTGTATCTAGGTGTCGGATGTGGAAGTCCAGGGTGTCCAGGTATTCCACTTCGTAGTTTTCTGTATCTGGGTGCCGGATGTGGAAGTTCAGGGTGTCCAGGTATTCCGCTTCGTAGTTTTCTGTATATAGGTGTCGGATGAGGAAGTCCAGGGTGTCCAGGTATTCCGCTTCGTAGTCTTCTGTATCTAGGTGTCGGATGTGGAAGTTCAGTGTTTTCAGGTATTCCGCTTCGTAGTTTTCTGTATCTAGGTGTCGGATGTCGAAGTTCAGGGTGTCCAGGTATTCCGCTCCGTAGTTTCCTGCATCTAGGTGTCAGACGTGGAAGTTCAGGTTGTTCAGGTATTCCGCTTCGTAGTTTTCTGTATCTGGGTGCCGGATGTGGAAGTTCAGGGTGTCCAGGTATTCCGCTTCGTAGTTTTCTGTATATAGGTGTCGGATGTGGAATTCCAGGGTGTCCAGGTATTCCGCTTCGTAGTTTTCTGTATCTAGGTGTCGGATGTCGAAGTTCAGGGTGTCCAAGTATTCCGCTCCGTAGTTTCCTGCATCTAGGTGTCAGACGTGGAAGTTCAGGTTCTTCAGGTATTCCGCTTCGTAGTTTTCTTTATCTAGGTGTCGGATGTGGAACTCCAGGGTGTCCAGGTATTCCGCTTCGTAGTTTTCTGTATCTGGGTGCCGGATGTGGAAGTTCAGGGTGTCCAGGTATTCCGCTTCGTAGTTTTCTGGATATAGGTGTCGGATGTGGAAGTCCAGGGTGTCCAGGTATTCCGCTTCGTAGTCTTCTGTATCTAGGTGTCGGATGTGGAAGTTCAGTGTTTCCAGGTATTCCGCTTCGTAGTTTTCTGTATCTAGGTGTCGGATGTCGAAGTTCAGGGTGTCCAGGTATTCCGCTCCGTAGTTTCCTGCATCTTGGTGTCAGACGTGCAAGTTCAGGTTCTTCAGGTATTCCGCTTCGTAGTTTTCTGTATCTAGGTGTCGGATGTGGAAGTCCAGGGTGTCCAGGTATTCCACTTCGTAGTTTTCTGTATCTGGGTGCCGGATGTGGAAGTTCAGGGTGTCCAGGTATTCCGCTTCGTAGTTTTCTGTATATAGGTGTCGGATGAGGAAGTCCAGGGTGTCCAGGTATTCCGCTTCGTAGTCTTCTGTATCTAGGTGTCGGATGTGGAAGTTCAGTGTTTTCAGGTATTCCGCTTCGTAGTTTTCTGTATCTAGGTGTCGGATGTCGAAGTTCAGGGTGTCCAGGTATTCCGCTCCATAGTTTCCTGCATCTAGGTGTCAGACGTGGAAGTTCAGGTTGTTCAGGTATTCCGCTTCGTAGTTTTCTGTATGTGGGTGCCGGATGTGGAAGTTCAGGGTGTCCAGGTATTCCGCTTCGTAGTTTTCTGTATATAGGTGTCGGATGTGGAATTCCAGGGTGTCCAGGTATTCCGCTTCGTAGTCTTCTGTATCTAGGTGTCGGATGTGGAAGTTCAGGGTTTCCAGGTATTCCGCTTCGTAGTTTTCTGTATCTAGTTGCCGGATGTGGAAGTTCAGGGTGTCCAGGTATTCCGCTTCGTAGTTTTCTGTATCTAGGTGTCGGATGTCGAAGTTCAGGGTGTCCAAGTATTCCGCTCCGTAGTTTCCTGCATCTAGGTGTCAGACGTGGAAGTTCAGGTTCTTCAGGTATTCCGCTTCGTAGTTTTCTTTATCTAGGTGTCGGATGTGGAACTCCAGGGTGCCCAGGTATTCCGCTTCGTAGTTTTCTGTATCTGGGTGCCGGATGTGGAAGTTCAGGGTGTCCAGGTATTCCGCTTCGTAGTTTTCTGGATATAGGTGTCGGATGTGGAAGTCCAGGGTGTCCAGGTATTCCGCTTCGTAGTCTTCTGTATCTAGGTGTCGGATGTGGACGTTCAGGGTTTCCAGGTATTCCGCTTCGTAGTTTTCTGTATCTAGTTGCCGGATGTGGAAGTTCAGGGTGTCCAGGTATTCCGCTTCGTAGTTTTCTGTATCTGGGTGCCGGATGTGGAAGTTCAGGGTGTCCAGGTATTCCGCTTCGTAGTTTTCTGTATATAGGTGTCGGATGTGGAATTCCAGGGTGTCCAGGTATTCCGCTTCGTAGTCTTCTGTATCTAGGTGTCGGATGTGGAAGTTCAGGGTTTCCAGGTATTCCGCTTCGTAGTTTTCTGTATCTAGTTGCCGGATGTGGAAGTTCAGGGTGTCCAGGTATTCCGCTTCGTAGTTTTCTGTATCTAGGTGTCGGATGTCGAAGTTCAGGGTGTCCAGGTATTCCGCTCCGTAGTTTCCTGCATCTAGGTGTCGAATGTCGAAGTTCAAGTTCTTCAGGTATTCCGCTTCGTAGTTTTCTGTATCTAGGTGTCGGATGTGGAAGTCCAGGGTGTCCAGGTATTCCGCTTCGTAGTTTTCTGTATCTGGGTGCCGGATGTGGAAGTTCAGGGTGTCCAGGTATTCCGCTTCGTAGTTTTCTGTATCTAGGTGTCGGATGTCGAAGTTCAGGGTGTCCAGGTATTCCGCTCCGTAGTTTCCTGCATCTTGGTGTCAGACGTGCAAGTTCAGGTTCTTCAGGTATTCCGCTTCGTAGTTTTCTGTATCTAGGTGTCGGATGTGGAAGTCCAGGCTGTCCAGGTATTCCGCTTCGTAGTTTTCTGTATATAGGTGTCGGATGTGGAAGTCCAGGGTGTCCAGGTATTCCGCTTCGTAGTCTTCTGTATCTAGGTGTCGGATGTGGAAGTTCAGTGTTTCCAGGTATTCCGCTTCGTAGTTTTCTGTATGTAGGTGTCGGATGTCGAAGTTCAGGGTGTCCAGGTATTCCGCTCCGTAGTTTCCTGCATCCTGGTGTCAGACGTGCAAGTTCAGGTTCTTCAGGTATTCCGCTTCGTAGTTTTCTGTATCTAGGTGTCGGATGTGGAAGTCCAGGGTGTCCAGGTATTCCACTTCGTAGTTTTCTGTATCTGGGTGCCGGATGTGGAAGTTCAGGGTGTCCAGGTATTCCGTTTCGTAGTTTTCTGTATATAGGTGTCGGATGAGGAAGTCCAGGGTGTCCAGGTATTCCGCATCGTAGTCTTCTGTATCTAGGTGTCGGATGTGGAAGTTCAGTGTTTTCAGGTATTCCGCTTCGTAGTTTTCTGTATCTAGGTGTCGGATGTCGAAGTTCAGGGTGTCCAGGTATTCCGCTCCGTAGTTTCCTGCATCTAGGTGTCAGACGTGGAAGTTCAGGTTGTTCAGGTATTCCGCTTCGTAGTTTTCTGTATCTGGGTGCCGGATGTGGAAGTTCAGGGTGTCCAGGTATTCCGCTTCGTAGTTTTCTGTATATAGGTGTCGGATGTGGAATTCCAGGGTGTCCAGGTATTCCGCTTCGTAGTTTTCTGTATCTAGGTGTCGGATGTCGAAGTTCAGGGTGTCCAAGTATTCCGCTCCGTAGTTTCCTGCATCTAGGTGTCAGACGTGGAAGTTCAGGTTCTTCAGGTATTCCGCTTCGTAGTTTTCTTTATCTAGGTGTCGGATGTGGAACTCCAGGGTGTCCAGGTATTCCGCTTCGTAGTTTTCTGTATCTGGGTGCCGGATGTGGAAGTTCAGGGTGTCCAGGTATTCCGCTTCGTAGTTTTCTGGATATAGGTGTCGGATGTGGAAGTCCAGGGTGTCCAGGTATTCCGCTTCGTAGTCTTCTGTATCTAGGTGTCGGATGTGGACGTTCAGGGTTTCCAGGTATTCCGCTTCGTAGTTTTCTGTATCTAGTTGCCGGATGTGGAAGTTCAGGGTGTCCAGGTATTCCGCTTCGTAGTTTTCTGTATCTGGGTGCCGGATGTGGAAGTTCAGGGTGTCCAGGTATTCCGCTTCGTAGTTTTCTGTATATAGGTGTCGGATGTGGAAGTCCAGGGTGTCCAGGTATTCCGCTCCGTAGTCTTCTGTATCTAGGTGTCGGATGTGGAAGTTCAGGGTTTCCAGGTATTCCGCTTCGTAGTTTTCTGTATCTAGTTGCCGGATGTGGAAGTTCAGGGTGTCCAGGCATTCCGCTTCGTAGTTTACTGTATCTAGGTGTCGGATGTCGAAGTTCAGGATGTCCAGGTATTCCGCTCCGTAGTTTCCTGCATCTAGGTGTCAGACGTGGAAGTTCAGGTTGTTCAGGTATTCCGCTTCGTAGTTTTCTGTATCTGGGTGCCGGATGTGGAAGTTCAGGGTGTCCAGGTATTCCGCTTCGTAGTTTTCTGTATATAGGTGTCGGATGTGGAATTCCAGGGTGTCCAGGTATTCCGCTTCGTAGTCTTCTGTATCTAGGTGTCGGATGTGGAAGTCCAGGCTGTCCAGGTATTCCGCTTCGTAGTTTTCTGTATATAGGTGTCGGATGTGGAAGTCCAGGGTGTCCAGGTATTCCGCTTCGTAGTCTTCTGTATCTAGGTGTCGGATGTGGAAGTTCAGTGTTTCCAGGTATTCCGCTTCGTAGTTTTCTGTATGTAGGTGTCGGATGTCGAAGTTCAGGGTGTCCAGGTATTCCGCTCCGTAGTTTCCTGCATCCTGGTGTCAGACGTGCAAGTTCAGGTTCTTCAGGTATTCCGCTTCGTAGTTTTCTGTATCTAGGTGTCGGATGTGGAAGTCCAGGGTGTCCAGGTATTCCACTTCGTAGTTTTCTGTATCTGGGTGCCGGATGTGGAAGTTCAGGGTGTCCAGGTATTCCGTTTCGTAGTTTTCTGTATATAGGTGTCGGATGAGGAAGTCCAGGGTGTCCAGGTATTCCGCATCGTAGTCTTCTGTATCTAGGTGTCGGATGTGGAAGTTCAGTGTTTTCAGGTATTCCGCTTCGTAGTTTTCTGTATCTAGGTGTCGGATGTCGAAGTTCAGGGTGTCCAGGTATTCCGCTCCGTAGTTTCCTGCATCTAGGTGTCAGACGTGGAAGTTCAGGTTGTTCAGGTATTCCGCTTCGTAGTTTTCTGTATCTGGGTGCCGGATGTGGAAGTTCAGGGTGTCCAGGTATTCCGCTTCGTAGTTTTCTGTATATAGGTGTCGGATGTGGAATTCCAGGGTGTCCAGGTATTCCGCTTCGTAGTTTTCTGTATCTAGGTGTCGGATGTCGAAGTTCAGGGTGTCCAAGTATTCCGCTCCGTAGTTTCCTGCATCTAGGTGTCAGACGTGGAAGTTCAGGTTCTTCAGGTATTCCGCTTCGTAGTTTTCTTTATCTAGGTGTCGGATGTGGAACTCCAGGGTGTCCAGGTATTCCGCTTCGTAGTTTTCTGTATCTGGGTGCCGGATGTGGAAGTTCAGGGTGTCCAGGTATTCCGCTTCGTAGTTTTCTGGATATAGGTGTCGGATGTGGAAGTCCAGGGTGTCCAGGTATTCCGCTTCGTAGTCTTCTGTATCTAGGTGTCGGATGTGGAAGTTCAGTGTTTCCAGGTATTCCGCTTCGTAGTTTTCTGTATGTAGGTGTCGGATGTCGAAGTTCAGGGTGTCCAGGTATTCCGCTCCGTAGTTTCCTGCATCCTGGTGTCAGACGTGCAAGTTCAGGTTCTTCAGGTATTCCGCTTCGTAGTTTTCTGTATCTAGGTGTCGGATGTGGAAGTCCAGGGTGTCCAGGTATTCCACTTCGTAGTTTTCTGTATCTGGGTGCCGGATGTGGAAGTTCAGGGTGTCCAGGTATTCCGTTTCGTAGTTTTCTGTATATAGGTGTCGGATGAGGAAGTCCAGGGTGTCCAGGTATTCCGCATCGTAGTCTTCTGTATCTAGGTGTCGGATGTGGAAGTTCAGTGTTTTCAGGTATTCCGCTTCGTAGTTTTCTGTATCTAGGTGTCGGATGTCGAAGTTCAGGGTGTCCAGGTATTCCGCTCCGTAGTTTCCTGCATCTAGGTGTCAGACGTGGAAGTTCAGGTTGTTCAGGTATTCCGCTTCGTAGTTTTCTGTATCTGGGTGCCGGATGTGGAAGTTCAGGGTGTCCAGGTATTCCGCTTCGTAGTTTTCTGTATATAGGTGTCGGATGTGGAATTCCAGGGTGTCCAGGTATTCCGCTTCGTAGTTTTCTGTATCTAGGTGTCGGATGTCGAAGTTCAGGGTGTCCAAGTATTCCGCTCCGTAGTTTCCTGCATCTAGGTGTCAGACGTGGAAGTTCAGGTTCTTCAGGTATTCCGCTTCGTAGTTTTCTTTATCTAGGTGTCGGATGTGGAACTCCAGGGTGTCCAGGTATTCCGCTTCGTAGTTTTCTGTATCTGGGTGCCGGATGTGGAAGTTCAGGGTGTCCAGGTATTCCGCTTCGTAGTTTTCTGGATATAGGTGTCGGATGTGGAAGTCCAGGGTGTCCAGGTATTCCGCTTCGTAGTCTTCTGTATCTAGGTGTCGGATGTGGACGTTCAGGGTTTCCAGGTATTCCGCTTCGTAGTTTTCTGTATCTAGTTGCCGGATGTGGAAGTTCAGGGTGTCCAGGTATTCCGCTTCGTAGTTTTCTGTATCTGGGTGCCGGATGTGGAAGTTCAGGGTGTCCAGGTATTCCGCTTCGTAGTTTTCTGTATATAGGTGTCGGATGTGGAAGTCCAGGGTGTCCAGGTATTCCGCTCCGTCGTCTTCTGTATCTAGGTGTCGGATGTGGAAGTTCAGGGTTTCCAGGTATTCCGCTTCGTAGTTTTCTGTATCTAGTTGCCGGATGTGGAAGTTCAGGGTGTCCAGGCATTCCGCTTCGTAGTTTACTGTATCTAGGTGTCGGATGTCGAAGTTCAGGATGTCCAGGTATTCCGCTCCGTAGTTTCCTGCATCTAGGTGTCAGACGTGGAAGTTCAGGTTGTTCAGGTATTCCGCTTCGTAGTTTTCTGTATCTGGGTGCCGGATGTGGAAGTTCAGGGTGTCCAGGTATTCCGCTTCGTAGTTTTCTGTATATAGGTGTCGGATGTGGAATTCCAGGGTGTCCAGGTATTCCGCTTCGTAGTCTTCTGTATCTAGGTGTCGGATGTGGAAGTTCAGGGTTTCCAGGTATTCCGCTTCGTAGTTTTCTGTATCTAGTTGCCGGATGTGGAAGTTCAGGGTGTCCAGATATTCCGCTTCGTAGTTTTCTGTATCTAGGTGTCGGATGTCGAAGTTCAGGGTGTCCAAGTATTCCGCTCCGTAGTTTCCTGCATCTAGGTGTCAGACGTGGAAGTTCAGGTTCTTCAGGTATTCCGCTTCGTAGTTTTCTTTATCTAGGTGTCGGATGTGGAACTCCAGGGTGTCCAGGTATTCCGCTTCGTAGTATTCTGTATCTGGGTGCCGGATGTGGAAGTTCAGAGTGTCCAGGTATTCCGCTTCGTAGTTTTCTGGATATAGGTGTCGGATGTGGAAGTCCAGGGTGTCCAGGTATTCCGCTTCGTAGTCTTCTGTATCTAGGTGTCGGATGTGGAAGTTCAGGGTTTCCAGGCATTCCGCTTCGTAGTTTACTGTATCTAGGTGTCGGATGTCGAAGTTCAGGGTGTCCAGGTATTCTGCTCCGTAGTTTCCTGCATCTAGGTGTCAGACGTGGAAGTTCAGGTTGTTCAGGTATTCCGCTTCGTAGTTTTCTGTATCTGGGTGCCGGATGTGGAAGTTCAGGGTGTCCAGGTATTCCGCTTCGTAGTTTTCTGTATATAGGTGTCGGATGTGGAATTCCAGTGTGTCCAGGTATTCCGCTTCGTAGTCTTCTGTATCTAGGTGTCGGATGTGGAAGTTCAGGGTTTCCAGGCATTCCGCTCCGTAGTTTCCTGCATCTAGGTGTCAGACGTGGAAGTTCAGGTTCTTCAGGTATTCCGCTTCGTAGTTTTCTTTATCTAGGTGTCGGATGTGGAACTCCAGGGTGTCCAGGTATTCCGCTTCGTAGTATTCTGTATCTGGGTGCCGGATGTGGAAGTTCAGGGTGTCCAGGTATTCCGCTTCGTAGTTTTCTGGATATAGGTGTCGGATGTGGAAGTCCAGGGTGTCCAGGTATTCCGCTTCGTAGTCTTCTGTATCTAGGTGTCGGATGTGGAAGTTCAGGGTGTCCAGGTATTCCGCTTCGTAGTTTTCTGTATCTAGTTGCCGGATGTGGAAGTTCAGGGTGTCCAGGTATTCCGCTTCGTAGGTTTCTGTATCTAGGTGTCGGATGTGGAAGTCCAGGGTGTCCAGGTATTCCGCTTCGTAGTTTTCTGTATCTGGGTGCCGGATGTGGAAGTTCAGGGTGTCCAGGTATTCCGCTTCGTATTTTTCTGTATCTAGGTGTCGGATGTCGAAGTTCAGGGTGTCCAGGTATTCCGCTCCGTAGTTTCCTGCATCTTGGTGTCAGACGTGCAAGTTCAGGTTCTTCAGGTATTCCGCTTCGTAGTTTTCTGTATCTAGGTGTCGGATGTGGAAGTCCAGGCTGTCCAGGTATTCCGCTTCGTAGTTTTCTGTATATAGGTGTCGGATGTGGAAGTCCAGGGTGTCCAGGTATTCCACTTCGTAGTTTTCTGTATCTGGGTGCCGGATGTGGAAGTTCAGGGTGTTCAGGTATTCCGCTTCGTAGTTTTCTGTATATAGGTGTCGGATGAGGAAGTCCAGGGTGTCCAGGTATTCCGCTTCGTAGTCTTCTGTATCTAGGTGTCGGATGTGGAAGTTCAGTGTTTTCAGGTATTCCGCTTCGTAGTTTTCTGTATCTAGGTGTCGGATGTCGAAGTTCAGGGTGTCCAGGTATTCCGCTCCGTAGTTTCCTGCATCTAGGTGTCAGACGTGGAAGTTCAGGTTGTTCAGGTATTCCGCTTCGTAGTTTTCTGTATGTGGGTGCCGGATGTGGAAGTTCAGGGTGTCCAGGTATTCCGCTTCGTAGTTTTCTGTATATAGGTGTCGGATGTGGAATTCCAGGGTGTCCAGGTATTCCGCTTCGTAGTCTTCTGTATCTAGGTGTCGGATGTGGAAGTTCAGGGTTTCCAGGTATTCCGCTTCGTAGTTTTCTGTATCTAGTTGCCGGATGTGGAAGTTCAGGGTGTCCAGGTATTCCGCTTCGTAGTTTTCTGTATCTAGGTGTCGGATGTCGAAGTTCAGGGTGTCCAAGTATTCCGCTCCGTAGTTTCCTGCATCTAGGTGTCAGACGTGGAAGTTCAGGTTCTTCAGGTATTCCGCTTCGTAGTTTTCTTTATCTAGGTGTCGGATGTGGAACTCCAGGGTGTCCAGGTATTCCGCTTCGTAGTTTTCTGTATCTGGATGCCGGATGTGGAAGTTCAGGGTGTCCAGGTATTCCGCTTCGTAGTTTTCTGGATATAGGTGTCGGATGTGGAAGTCCAGGGTGTCCAGGTATTCCGCTTCGTAGTCTTCTGTATCTAGGTGTCGGATGTGGACGTTCAGGGTTTCCAGGTATTCCGCTTCGTAGTTTTCTGTATCTAGTTGCCGGATGTGGAAGTTCAGGGTGTCCAGGTATTCCGCTTCGTAGTTTTCTGTATCTGGGTGCCGGATGTGGAAGTTCAGGGTGTCCAGGTATTCCGCTTCGTAGTTTTCTGTATATAGGTGTCGGATGTGGAAGTCCAGGGTGTCCAGGTATTCCGCTCCGTAGTCTTCTGTATCTAGGTGTCGGATGTGGAAGTTCAGGGTTTCCAGGTATTCCGCTTCGTAGTTTTCTGTATCTAGTTGCCGGATGTGGAAGTTCAGGGTGTCCAGGCATTCCGCTTCGTAGTTTACTGTATCTAGGTGTCGGATGTCGAAGTTCAGGATGTCCAGGTATTCCGCTCCGTAGTTTCCTGCATCTAGGTGTCAGACGTGGAAATTCAGGTTTTTCGGGTATTCCGCTTCGTAGTTTTCTGTATCTGGGTGCCGGATGTGGAAGTTCAGGGTGTCCAGGTATTCCGCTTCGTAGTTTTCTGTATATAGGTGTCGGATGTGGAATTCCAGGGTGTCCAGGTATTCCGCTTCGTAGTCTTCTGTATCTAGGTGTCGGATGTGGAAGTTCAGGGTTTCCAGGTATTCCGCTTCGTAGTTTTCTGTATCTAGTTGCTGGATGTGGATGTTTAGGGTGCCCAGGTATTCCGCTTCGTAGTTTTCTGTATCTAGGTACCGGATGTCGAAGTTCAGGGTGTCCAGGTATTCCGCTCCGTAGTTTCCTGCATCTAGGTGTCAGACGTGGAAGTTCAGGTTGTTCAGGTATTCCGCTTCGTAGTTTTCTGTATCTGGGTGCCGGATGTGGAAGTTCAGGGTGTCCAGGTATTCCGCTTCGTAGTTTTCTGTATATAGGTGTCGGATGTGGAATTCCAGGGTGTCCAGGTATTCCGCTTCGTAGTCTTCTGTATCTAGGTGTCGGATGTGGAAGTTCAGGGTTTCCAGGTATTCCGCTTCGTAGTTTTCTGTATCTAGTTGCCGGATGTGGAAGTTCAGGGTGTCCAGGTATTCCGCTTCGTAGTTTTCTGTATATAGATGTCGGATGTGGAAGTCCAGGGTGTCCAGGTATTCCGCTTCGTAGTCTTCTGTATCTAGGTGTCGGATGTGGAAGTTCAGGGTTTCCAGGTATTCCGCTTCGTAGTTTTCTGTATCTAGTTGCCGGATGTGGAAGTTCAGGGTGTCCAGGCATTCCGCTTCGTAGTTTACTGTATCTAGGTGTCGGATGTCGAAGTTCAGGATGTCCAGGTATTCCGCTCCGTAGTTTCCTGCATCTAGGTGTCAGACGTGGAAGTTCAGGTTGTTCAGGTATTCCGCTTCGTAGTTTTCTGTATCTGGGTGCCGGATGTGGAAGTTCAGGGTGTCCAGGTATTCCGCTTCGTAGTTTTCTGTATATAGGTGTCGGATGTGGAATTCCAGGGTGTCCAGGTATTCCGCTTCGTAGTCTTCTGTATCTAGGTGTCGGATGTGGAAGTTCAGGGTTTCCAGGTATTCCGCTTCGTAGTTTTCTGTATCTAGTTGCCGGATGTGGAAGTTCAGGGTGTCCAGATATTCCGCTTCGTAGTTTTCTGTATCTAGGTGTCGGATGTCGAAGTTCAGGGTGTCCAAGTATTCCGCTCCGTAGTTTCCTGCATCTAGGTGTCAGACGTGGAAGTTCAGGTTCTTCAGGTATTCCGCTTCGTAGTTTTCTTTATCTAGGTGTCGGATGTGGAACTCCAGGGTGTCCAGGTATTCCGCTTCGTAGTATTCTGTATCTGGGTGCCGGATGTGGAAGTTCAGAGTGTCCAGGTATTCCGCTTCGTAGTTTTCTGGATATAGGTGTCGGATGTGGAAGTCCAGGGTGTCCAGGTATTCCGCTTCGTAGTCTTCTGTATCTAGGTGTCGGATGTGGAAGTTCAGGGTTTCCAGGCATTCCGCTTCGTAGTTTACTGTATCTAGGTGTCGGATGTCGAAGTTCAGGGTGTCCAGGTATTCTGCTCCGTAGTTTCCTGCATCTAGGTGTCAGACGTGGAAGTTCAGGTTGTTCAGGTATTCCGCTTCGTAGTTTTCTGTATCTGGGTGCCGGATGTGGAAGTTCAGGGTGTCCAGGTATTCCGCTTCGTAGTTTTCTGTATATAGGTGTCGGATGTGGAATTCCAGTGTGTCCAGGTATTCCGCTTCGTAGTCTTCTGTATCTAGGTGTCGGATGTGGAAGTTCAGGGTTTCCAGGTATTCCGCTTCGTAGTTTTCTGTATCTAGTTGCCGGATGTGGAAGTTCAGGGTGTCCAGGTATTCCGCTTCGTAGTTTTCTGTATCTAGGTGTCGGATGTCGAAGTTCAGGGTGTCCAAGTATTCCGCTCCGTAGTTTCCTGCATCTAGGTGTCAGACGTGGAAGTTCAGGTTCTTCAGGTATTCCGCTTCGTAGTTTTCTTTATCTAGGTGTCGGATGTGGAACTCCAGGGTGTCCAGGTATTCCGCTTCGTAGTATTCTGTATCTGGGTGCCGGATGTGGAAGTTCAGGGTGTCCAGGTATTCCGCTTCGTAGTTTTCTGGATATAGGTGTCGGATGTGGAAGTCCAGGGTGTCCAGGTATTCCGCTTCGTAGTCTTCTGTATCTAGGTGTCGGATGTGGAAGTTCAGGGTGTCCAGGTATTCCGCTTCGTAGTTTTCTGTATCTAGTTGCCGGATGTGGAAGTTCAGGGTGTCCAGGTATTCCGCTTCGTAGTTTTCTGTATCTAGGTGTCGGATGTGGAAGTCCAGGGTGTCCAGGTATTCCGCTTCGTAGTTTTCTGTATCTGGGTGCCGGATGTGGAAGTTCAGGGTGTCCAGGTATTCCGCTTCGTATTTTTCTGTATCTAGGTGTCGGATGTCGAAGTTCAGGGTGTCCAGGTATTCCGCTCCGTAGTTTCCTGCATCTTGGTGTCAGACGTGCAAGTTCAGGTTCTTCAGGTATTCCGCTTCGTAGTTTTCTGTATCTAGGTGTCGGATGTGGAAGTCCAGGCTGTCCAGGTATTCCGCTTCGTAGTTTTCTGTATATAGGTGTCGGATGTGGAAGTCCAGGGTGTCCAGGTATTCCGCTTCGTAGTCTTCTGTATCTAGGTGTCGGATGTGGAAGTTCAGTGTTTCCAGGTATTCCGCTTCGTAGTTTTCTGTATCTAGGTGTCGGATGTCGAAGTTCAGGGTGTCCAGGTATTCCGCTCCGTAGTTTCCTGCATCTTGGTGTCAGACGTGCAAGTTCAGGTTCTTCAGGTATTCCGCTTCGTAGTTTTCTGTATCTAGGTGTCGGATGTGGAAGTCCAGGGTGTCCAGGTATTCCACTTCGTAGTTTTCTGTATCTGGGTGCCGGATGTGGAAGTTCAGGGTGTTCAGGTATTCCGCTTCGTAGTTTTCTGTATATAGGTGTCGGATGAGGAAGTCCAGGGTGTCCAGGTATTCCGCTTCGTAGTCTTCTGTATCTAGGTGTCGGATGTGGAAGTTCAGTGTTTTCAGGTATTCCGCTTCGTAGTTTTCTGTATCTAGGTGTCGGATGTCGAAGTTCAGGGTGTCCAGGTATTCCGCTCCGTAGTTTCCTGCATCTAGGTGTCGGATGTGGAAGTCCAGGCTGTCCAGGTATTCCGCTTCGTAGTTTTCTGTATATAGGTGTCGGATGTGGAAGTCCAGGGTGTCCAGGTATTCCGCTTCGTAGTCTTCTGTATCTAGGTGTCGGATGTGGAAGTTCAGTGTTTCCAGGTATTCCGCTTCGTAGTTTTCTGTATCTAGGTGTCGGATGTCGAAGTTCAGGGTGTCCAGGTATTCCGCTCCGTAGTTTCCTGCATCTTGGTGTCAGACGTGCAAGTTCAGGTTCTTCAGGTATTCCGCTTCGTAGTTTTCTGTATCTAGGTGTCGGATGTGGAAGTCCAGGGTGTCCAGGTATTCCACTTCGTAGTTTTCTGTATCTGGGTGCCGGATGTGGAAGTTCAGGGTGTTCAGGTATTCCGCTTCGTAGTTTTCTGTATATAGGTGTCGGATGAGGAAGTCCAGGGTGTCCAGGTATTCCGCTTCGTAGTCTTCTGTATCTAGGTGTCGGATGTGGAAGTTCAGTGTTTTCAGGTATTCCGCTTCGTAGTTTTCTGTATCTAGGTGTCGGATGTCGAAGTTCAGGGTGTCCAGGTATTCCGCTCCGTAGTTTCCTGCATCTAGGTGTCAGACGTGGAAGTTCAGGTTGTTCAGGTATTCCGCTTCGTAGTTTTCTGTATGTGGGTGCCGGATGTGGAAGTTCAGGGTGTCCAGGTATTCCGCTTCGTAGTTTTCTGTATATAGGTGTCGGATGTGGAATTCCAGGGTGTCCAGGTATTCCGCTTCGTAGTCTTCTGTATCTAGGTGTCGGATGTGGAAGTTCAGGGTTTCCAGGTATTCCGCTTCGTAGTTTTCTGTATCTAGTTGCCGGATGTGGAAGTTCAGGGTGTCCAGGTATTCCGCTTCGTAGTTTTCTGTATCTAGGTGTCGGATGTCGAAGTTCAGGGTGTCCAAGTATTCCGCTCCGTAGTTTCCTGCATCTAGGTGTCAGACGTGGAAGTTCAGGTTCTTCAGGTATTCCGCTTCGTAGTTTTCTTTATCTAGGTGTCGGATGTGGAACTCCAGGGTGTCCAGGTATTCCGCTTCGTAGTTTTCTGTATCTGGGTGCCGGATGTGGAAGTTCAGGGTGTCCAGGTATTCCGCTTCGTAGTTTTCTGGATATAGGTGTCGGATGTGGAAGTCCAGGGTGTCCAGGTATTCCGCTTCGTAGTCTTCTGTATCTAGGTGTCGGATGTGGAAGTTCAGGGTTTCCAGGCATTCCGCTTCGTAGTTTACTGTATCTAGGTGTCGGATGTCGAAGTTCAGGGTGTCCAGGTATTCTGCTCCGTAGTTTCCTGCATCTAGGTGTCAGACGTGGAAGTTCAGGTTGTTCAGGTATTCCGCTTCGTAGTTTTCTGTATCTGGGTGCCGGATGTGGAAGTTCAGGGTGTCCAGGTATTCCGCTTCGTAGTTTTCTGTATATAGGTGTCGGATGTGGAATTCCAGTGTGTCCAGGTATTCCGCTTCGTAGTCTTCTGTATCTAGGTGTCGGATGTGGAAGTTCAGGGTTTCCAGGTATTCCGCTTCGTAGTTTTCTGTATCTAGTTGCCGGATGTGGAAGTTCAGGGTGTCCAGGTATTCCGCTTCGTAGTTTTCTGTATCTAGGTGTCGGATGTCGAAGTTCAGGGTGTCCAAGTATTCCGCTCCGTAGTTTCCTGCATCTAGGTGTCAGACGTGGAAGTTCAGGTTCTTCAGGTATTCCGCTTCGTAGTTTTCTTTATCTAGGTGTCGGATGTGGAACTCCAGGGTGTCCAGGTATTCCGCTTCGTAGTATTCTGTATCTGGGTGCCGGATGTGGAAGTTCAGGGTGTCCAGGTATTCCGCTTCGTAGTTTTCTGGATATAGGTGTCGGATGTGGAAGTCCAGGGTGTCCAGGTATTCCGCTTCGTAGTCTTCTGTATCTAGGTGTCGGATGTGGAAGTTCAGGGTGTCCAGGTATTCCGCTTCGTAGTTTTCTGTATCTAGTTGCCGGATGTGGAAGTTCAGGGTGTCCAGGTATTCCGCTTCGTAGTTTTCTGTATCTAGGTGTCGGATGTGGAAGTCCAGGGTGTCCAGGTATTCCGCTTCGTAGTTTTCTGTATCTGGGTGCCGGATGTGGAAGTTCAGGGTGTCCAGGTATTCCGCTTCGTATTTTTCTGTATCTAGGTGTCGGATGTCGAAGTTCAGGGTGTCCAGGTATTCCGCTCCGTAGTTTCCTGCATCTTGGTGTCAGACGTGCAAGTTCAGGTTCTTCAGGTATTCCGCTTCGTAGTTTTCTGTATCTAGGTGTCGGATGTGGAAGTCCAGGCTGTCCAGGTATTCCGCTTCGTAGTTTTCTGTATATAGGTGTCGGATGTGGAAGTCCAGGGTGTCCAGGTATTCCGCTTCGTAGTCTTCTGTATCTAGGTGTCGGATGTGGAAGTTCAGTGTTTCCAGGTATTCCGCTTCGTAGTTTTCTGTATCTAGGTGTCGGATGTCGAAGTTCAGGGTGTCCAGGTATTCCGCTCCGTAGTTTCCTGCATCTTGGTGTCAGACGTGCAAGTTCAGGTTCTTCAGGTATTCCGCTTCGTAGTTTTCTGTATCTAGGTGTCGGATGTGGAAGTCCAGGGTGTCCAGGTATTCCACTTCGTAGTTTTCTGTATCTGGGTGCCGGATGTGGAAGTTCAGGGTGTTCAGGTATTCCGCTTCGTAGTTTTCTGTATATAGGTGTCGGATGAGGAAGTCCAGGGTGTCCAGGTATTCCGCTTCGTAGTCTTCTGTATCTAGGTGTCGGATGTGGAAGTTCAGTGTTTTCAGGTATTCCGCTTCGTAGTTTTCTGTATCTAGGTGTCGGATGTCGAAGTTCAGGGTGTCCAGGTATTCCGCTCCGTAGTTTCCTGCATCTAGGTGTCGGATGTGGAAGTCCAGGCTGTCCAGGTATTCCGCTTCGTAGTTTTCTGTATATAGGTGTCGGATGTGGAAGTCCAGGGTGTCCAGGTATTCCGCTTCGTAGTCTTCTGTATCTAGGTGTCGGATGTGGAAGTTCAGTGTTTCCAGGTATTCCGCTTCGTAGTTTTCTGTATCTAGGTGTCGGATGTCGAAGTTCAGGGTGTCCAGGTATTCCGCTCCGTAGTTTCCTGCATCTTGGTGTCAGACGTGCAAGTTCAGGTTCTTCAGGTATTCCGCTTCGTAGTTTTCTGTATCTAGGTGTCGGATGTGGAAGTCCAGGGTGTCCAGGTATTCCACTTCGTAGTTTTCTGTATCTGGGTGCCGGATGTGGAAGTTCAGGGTGTTCAGGTATTCCGCTTCGTAGTTTTCTGTATATAGGTGTCGGATGAGGAAGTCCAGGGTGTCCAGGTATTCCGCTTCGTAGTCTTCTGTATCTAGGTGTCGGATGTGGAAGTTCAGTGTTTTCAGGTATTCCGCTTCGTAGTTTTCTGTATCTAGGTGTCGGATGTCGAAGTTCAGGGTGTCCAGGTATTCCGCTCCGTAGTTTCCTGCATCTAGGTGTCAGACGTGGAAGTTCAGGTTGTTCAGGTATTCCGCTTCGTAGTTTTCTGTATGTGGGTGCCGGATGTGGAAGTTCAGGGTGTCCAGGTATTCCGCTTCGTAGTTTTCTGTATATAGGTGTCGGATGTGGAATTCCAGGGTGTCCAGGTATTCCGCTTCGTAGTCTTCTGTATCTAGGTGTCGGATGTGGAAGTTCAGGGTTTCCAGGTATTCCGCTTCGTAGTTTTCTGTATCTAGTTGCCGGATGTGGAAGTTCAGGGTGTCCAGGTATTCCGCTTCGTAGTTTTCTGTATCTAGGTGTCGGATGTCGAAGTTCAGGGTGTCCAAGTATTCCGCTCCGTAGTTTCCTGCATCTAGGTGTCAGACGTGGAAGTTCAGGTTCTTCAGGTATTCCGCTTCGTAGTTTTCTTTATCTAGGTGTCGGATGTGGAACTCCAGGGTGTCCAGGTATTCCGCTTCGTAGTTTTCTGTATCTGGGTGCCGGATGTGGAAGTTCAGGGTGTCCAGGTATTCCGCTTCGTAGTTTTCTGGATATAGGTGTCGGATGTGGAAGTCCAGGGTGTCCAGGTATTCCGCTTCGTAGTCTTCTGTATCTAGGTGTCGGATGTGGACGTTCAGGGTTTCCAGGTATTCCGCTTCGTAGTTTTCTGTATCTAGTTGCCGGATGTGGAAGTTCAGGGTGTCCAGGTATTCCGCTTCGTAGTTTTCTGTATCTGGGTGCCGGATGTGGAAGTTCAGGGTGTCCAGGTATTCCGCTTCGTAGTTTTCTGTATATAGGTGTCGGATGTGGAAGTCCAGGGTGTCCAGGTATTCCGCTCCGTAGTCTTCTGTATCTAGGTGTCGGATGTGGAAGTTCAGGGTTTCCAGGTATTCCGCTTCGTAGTTTTCTGTATCTAGTTGCCGGATGTGGAAGTTCAGGGTGTCCAGGCATTCCGCTTCGTAGTTTACTGTATCTAGGTGTCGGATGTCGAAGTTCAGGATGTCCAGGTATTCCGCTCCGTAGTTTCCTGCATCTAGGTGTCAGACGTGGAAATTCAGGTTTTTCGGGTATTCCGCTTCGTAGTTTTCTGTATCTGGGTGCCGGATGTGGAAGTTCAGGGTGTCCAGGTATTCCGCTTCGTAGTTTTCTGTATATAGGTGTCGGATGTGGAATTCCAGGGTGTCCAGGTATTCCGCTTCGTAGTCTTCTGTATCTAGGTGTCGGATGTGGAAGTTCAGTGTTTCCAGGTATTCCGCTTCGTAGTTTTCTGTATCTAGGTGTCGGATGTCGAAGTTCAGGGTGTCCAGGTATTCCGCTCCGTAGTTTCCTGCATCTTGGTGTCAGACGTGCAAGTTCAGGTTCTTCAGGTATTCCGCTTCGTAGTTTTCTGTATCTAGGTGTCGGATGTGGAAGTCCAGGGTGTCCAGGTATTCCACTTCGTAGTTTTCTGTATCTGGGTGCCGGATGTGGAAGTTCAGGGTGTTCAGGTATTCCGCTTCGTAGTTTTCTGTATATAGGTGTCGGATGAGGAAGTCCAGGGTGTCCAGGTATTCCGCTTCGTAGTCTTCTGTATCTAGGTGTCGGATGTGGAAGTTCAGTGTTTTCAGGTATTCCGCTTCGTAGTTTTCTGTATCTAGGTGTCGGATGTCGAAGTTCAGGGTGTCCAGGTATTCCGCTCCGTAGTTTCCTGCATCTAGGTGTCAGACGTGGAAGTTCAGGTTGTTCAGGTATTCCGCTTCGTAGTTTTCTGTATGTGGGTGCCGGATGTGGAAGTTCAGGGTGTCCAGGTATTCCGCTTCGTAGTTTTCTGTATATAGGTGTCGGATGTGGAATTCCAGGGTGTCCAGGTATTCCGCTTCGTAGTCTTCTGTATCTAGGTGTCGGATGTGGAAGTTCAGGGTTTCCAGGTATTCCGCTTCGTAGTTTTCTGTATCTAGTTGCCGGATGTGGAAGTTCAGGGTGTCCAGGTATTCCGCTTCGTAGTTTTCTGTATCTAGGTGTCGGATGTCGAAGTTCAGGGTGTCCAAGTATTCCGCTCCGTAGTTTCCTGCATCTAGGTGTCAGACGTGGAAGTTCAGGTTCTTCAGGTATTCCGCTTCGTAGTTTTCTTTATCTAGGTGTCGGATGTGGAACTCCAGGGTGTCCAGGTATTCCGCTTCGTAGTTTTCTGTATCTGGGTGCCGGATGTGGAAGTTCAGGGTGTCCAGGTATTCCGCTTCGTAGTTTTCTGGATATAGGTGTCGGATGTGGAAGTCCAGGGTGTCCAGGTATTCCGCTTCGTAGTCTTCTGTATCTAGGTGTCGGATGTGGACGTTCAGGGTTTCCAGGTATTCCGCTTCGTAGTTTTCTGTATCTAGTTGCCGGATGTGGAAGTTCAGGGTGTCCAGGTATTCCGCTTCGTAGTTTTCTGTATCTGGGTGCCGGATGTGGAAGTTCAGGGTGTCCAGGTATTCCGCTTCGTAGTTTTCTGTATATAGGTGTCGGATGTGGAAGTCCAGGGTGTCCAGGTATTCCGCTCCGTAGTCTTCTGTATCTAGGTGTCGGATGTGGAAGTTCAGGGTTTCCAGGTATTCCGCTTCGTAGTTTTCTGTATCTAGTTGCCGGATGTGGAAGTTCAGGGTGTCCAGGCATTCCGCTTCGTAGTTTACTGTATCTAGGTGTCGGACGTGGAAGTTCAGGTTGTTCAGGTATTCCGCTTCGTAGTTTTCTGTATCTGGGTGCCGGATGTGGAAGTTCAGGGTGGTGTCCAGGTATTCCGCTTCGTAGTTTTCTGCATATAGGTGTCGGATGTGGAATTCCAGGGTGTCCAGGTATTCCGCTTCGTAGTCTTCTGTATCTAGGTGTCGGATGTGGAAGTTCAGGGTTTCCCGGTATTCCGCTTCGTAGTTTTCTGTATCTAGTTGCTGGATGTGGATGTTTAGGGTGCCCAGGTATTCCGCTTCGTAGTTTTCTGTATCTAGGTACCGGATGTCGAAGTTCAGGGTGTCCAGGTATTCCGCTCCGTAGTTTCCTGCATCTAGGTGTCAGACGTGGAAGTTCAGGTTGTTCAGGTATTCCGCTTCGTAGTTTTCTGTATCTGGGTGCCGGATGTGGAAGTTCAGGGTGTCCAGGTATTCCGCTTCGTAGTTTTCTGTATATAGGTGTCGGATGTGGAATTCCAGGGTGTCCAGGTATTCCGCTTCGTAGTCTTCTGTATCTAGGTGTCGGATGTGGAAGTTCAGGGTTTCCAGGTATTCCGCTTCGTAGTTTTCTGTATCTAGTTGCCGGATGTGGAAGTTCAGGGTGTCCAGGTATTCCGCTTCGTAGTTTTCTGTATATAGATGTCGGATGTGGAAGTCCAGGGTGTCCAGGTATTCCGCTTCGTAGTCTTCTGTATCTAGGTGTCGGATGTGGAAGTTCAGGGTTTCCAGGTATTCCGCTTCGTAGTTTTCTGTATCTAGTTGCTGGATGTGGATGTTTAGGGTGCCCAGGTATTCCGCTTCATAGTTTTCTGTATCTAGGTACCGGATGTCGAAGTTCAGGGTGTCCAGGTATTCCGCTCCGTAGTTTCCTGCATCTAGGTGTCAGACGTGGAAGTTCAGGTTGTTCAGGTATTCCGCTTCGTAGTTTTCTGTATCTGGGTGCCGGATGTGGAAGTTCAGGGTGGTGTCCAGGTATTCCGCTTCGTAGTTTTCTGCATATAGGTGTCGGATGTGGAATTCCAGGGTGTCCAGGTATTCCGCTTCGTAGTTTTCTGTATCTAGGTATCGGATGTCGAAGTTCAGGGTGTCCAGGTATTCCGCTCCGTAGTTTCCTGCATCTAGGTGTCAGACGTGGAAGTTCAGGTTGTTCAGGTATTCCGCTTCGTAGTTTTCTGTATCTGGGTGCCGGATGTGGAAGTTCAGGGTGTCCAGGTATTCCGCTTCGTAGTTTTCTGTACATAGGTGTCGGATGTGGAAGTCCAGGGTGTCCAGGTATTCCGCTTCGTAGTCTTCTGTATCTAGGTGTCGGATGTGGAAGTTCAGGGTTTCCAGGTATTCCGCTTCGTAGTTTTCTGTATCTAGTTGCCGGATGTGGAAGTTCAGGGTGTCCAGGCATTCCGCTTCGTAGTTTACTGTATCTAGGTGTCGGATGTCGAAGTTCAGGGTGTCCAGGTATTCCGCTCCGTAGTTTCCTGCATCTAGGTGTCAGACCTGGAAGTTCAGGTTGTTCAGGTATTCCGCTTCGTAGTTTTCTGTATCTGGGTGCCGGATGTGGAAGTTCAGGGTGTCCAGATATTCCGCTTCGTAGTTTTCTGTATATAGGTGTCGGATGTGGAATTCCAGGGTGTCCAGGTATTCCGCTTCGTAGTCTTCTATATCTAGGTGTCGGATGTGGAAGTTCAGGGTTTCCAGCTATTCCGCTTCGTAGTTTTCTGTATCTAGTTGCCGGATGTGGAAGTTCAGGGTGTCCAGGTATTCCGCTTCGTAGTTTTCTGTATCTAGGTGTCGGATGTCGAAGTTCAGGGTGTCCAAGTATTCCGCTCCGTAGTTTCCTGCATCTAGGTGTCAGACGTGGAAGTTCAGGTTCTTCAGGTATTCCGCTTCGTAGTTTTCTGTATCTAGGTGTCGGATGTGGAATTCCAGGGTGTCCAGGTATTCCGCTTCGTAGTCTTCTGTATCTAGGTGTCGGATGTGGAAGTTCAGGGTTTCCAGGTATTCCGCTTCGTAGTTTTCTGTATCTAGTTGCTGGATGTGGATGTTTAGGGTGCCCAGGTATTCCGCTTCGTAGTTTTCTGTATCTAGGTACCGGATGTCGAAGTTCAGGGTGTCCAGGTATTCCGCTCCGTAGTTTCCTGCATCTAGGTGTCAGACGTGGAAGTTCAGGTTGTTCAGGTATTCCGCTTCGTAGTTTTCTGTATCTGGGTGCCGGATGTGGAAGTTCAGGGTGTCCAGGTATTCCGCTTCGTAGTTTTCTGTATATAGGTGTCGGATGTGGAATTCCAGGGTGTCCAGGTATTCCGCTTCGTAGTCTTCTGTATCTAGGTGTCGGATGTGGAAGTTCAGGGTTTCCAGGTATTCCGCTTCGTAGTTTTCTGTATCTAGTTGCCGGATGTGGAAGTTCAGGGTGTCCAGGTATTCCGCTTCGTAGTTTTCTGTATATAGATGTCGGATGTGGAAGTCCAGGGTGTCCAGGTATTCCGCTTCGTAGTCTTCTGTATCTAGGTGTCGGATGTGGAAGTTCAGGGTTTCCAGGTATTCCGCTTCGTAGTTTTCTGTATCTAGTTGCTGGATGTGGATGTTTAGGGTGCCCAGGTATTCCGCTACATAGTTTTCTGTATCTAGGTACCGGATGTCGAAGTTCAGGGTGTCCAGGTATTCCGCTCCGTAGTTTCCTGCATCTAGGTGTCAGACGTGGAAGTTCAGGTTGTTCAGGTATTCCGCTTCGTAGTTTTCTGTATCTGGGTGCCGGATGTGGAAGTTCAGGGTGGTGTCCAGGTATTCCGCTTCGTAGTTTTCTGCATATAGGTGTCGGATGTGGAATTCCAGGGTGTCCAGGTATTCCGCTTCGTAGTTTTCTGTATCTAGGTATCGGATGTCGAAGTTCAGGGTGTCCAGGTATTCCGCTCCGTAGTTTCCTGCATCTAGGTGTCAGACGTGGAAGTTCAGGTTGTTCAGGTATTCCGCTTCGTAGTTTTCTGTATCTGGGTGCCGGATGTGGAAGTTCAGGGTGTCCAGGTATTCCGCTTCGTAGTTTTCTGTACATAGGTGTCGGATGTGGAAGTCCAGGGTGTCCAGGTATTCCGCTTCGTAGTCTTCTGTATCTAGGTGTCGGATGTGGAAGTTCAGGGTTTCCAGGTATTCCGCTTCGTAGTTTTCTGTATCTAGTTGCCGGATGTGGAAGTTCAGGGTGTCCAGGCATTCCGCTTCGTAGTTTACTGTATCTAGGTGTCGGATGTCGAAGTTCAGGGTGTCCAGGTATTCCGCTCCGTAGTTTCCTGCATCTAGGTGTCAGACCTGGAAGTTCAGGTTGTTCAGGTATTCCGCTTCGTAGTTTTCTGTATCTGGGTGCCGGATGTGGAAGTTCAGGGTGTCCAGATATTCCGCTTCGTAGTTTTCTGTATATAGGTGTCGGATGTGGAATTCCAGGGTGTCCAGGTATTCCGCTTCGTAGTCTTCTATATCTAGGTGTCGGATGTGGAAGTTCAGGGTTTCCAGCTATTCCGCTTCGTAGTTTTCTGTATCTAGTTGCCGGATGTGGAAGTTCAGGGTGTCCAGGTATTCCGCTTCGTAGTTTTCTGTATCTAGGTGTCGGATGTCGAAGTTCAGGGTGTCCAAGTATTCCGCTCCGTAGTTTCCTGCATCTAGGTGTCAGACGTGGAAGTTCAGGTTCTTCAGGTATTCCGCTTCGTAGTTTTCTGTATCTAGGTGTCGGATGTGGAACTCCAGGGTGTCCAGGTATTCCGCTTCGTAGTTTTCTGTATCTGGGTGCCGGATGTGGAAGTTCAGGGTGTCCAGGTATTCCGCTTCGTAGTTTTCTGGATATAGGTGTCGGATGTGGAAGTCCAGGGTGTCCAGGTAATCCGCTTCGTAGTCTTCTGTATCTAGGTGTCGGATGTGGAAGTTCAGGGTTTCCAGGTATTCCGCTTCGTAGTTTTCTGTATCTAGTTGCCGGATGTGGAAGTTCAGGGTGTCCAGGTATTCCGCTTCGTAGTTTTCTGTATCTAGGTGTCGGATGTCGAAGTTCAGGGTGTCCAGGTATTCCGTTTCGTAGATTCCTGCATCTTGGTGTCAGACGTGCAAGTTCAGGTTCTTCAGGTATTCCGCTTCGTAGTTTTCTGTATCTAGGTGTCGGATGTGGAAGTCCAGGGTGTCCAGGTATTCCGCTTCGTAGTTTTCTGTATATAGATGTCGGATGTGGAAGTCCAGGGTGTCCAGGTATTCCGCTTCGTAGTCTTCTGTATCTAGGTGTCGGATGTGGAAGTTCAGGGTTTCCAGGTATTCCGCTTCGTAGTTTTCTGTATCTAGTTGCCGGATGTGGAAGTTCAGGGTGTCCAGGTATTCCGCTTCGTAGTTTTCTGTATCTAGTTGCTGGATGTGGATGTTTAGGGTGCCCAAGTATTCCGCTTCGTAGTTTTCTGTATCTAGGTATCGGATGTCGAAGTTCAGGGTGTCCAGGTATTCCGCTCCGTAGTTTCCTGCATCTAGGTGTCAGACGTGGAAGTTCAGGTTGTTCAGGTATTCCGCTTCGTAGTTTTCTGTATCTGGGTGCCGGATGTGGAAGTTCAGGGTGTCCAGGTATTCCGCTTCGTAGTTTTCTGTACATAGGTGTCGGATGTGGAAGTCCAGGGTGTCCAGGTATTCCGCTTCGTAGTCTTCTGTATCTAGGTGTCGGATGTGGAAGTTCAGGGTTTCCAGGTATTCCGCTTCGTAGTTTTCTGTATCTAGTTGCCGGATGTGGAAGTTCAGGGTGTCCAGGCATTCCGCTTCGTAGTTTACTGTATCTAGGTGTCGGATGTCGAAGTTCAGGGTGTCCAGGTATTCCGCTCCGTAGTTTCCTGCATATAGGTGTCAGACCTGGAAGTTCAGGTTGTTCAGGTATTCCGCTTCGTAGTTTTCTGTATCTGGGTGCCGGATGTGGAAGTTCAGGGTGTCCAGATATTCCGCTTCGTAGTTTTCTGTATATAGGTGTCGGATGTGGAATTCCAGGGTGTCCAGGTATTCCGCTTCGTAGTCTTCTGTATCTAGGTGTCGGATGTGGAAGTTCAGGGTTTCCAGGTATTCCGCTTCGTAGTTTGCTGTATCTAGTTGCCGGATGTGGAAGTTCAGGGTGTCCAGGTATTCCGCTCCGTAGTCTTCTGTATCTAGGTGTCGGATGTGGAAGTTCAGGGTTTCCAGGTATTCCGCTTCGTAGTTTTCTGTATCTAGTTGCCGGATGTGGAAGTTCAGGGTGTCCAGGCATTCCGCTTCGTAGTTTACTGTATCTAGGTGTCGGATGTCGAAGTTCAGGATGTCCAGGTATTCCGCTCCGTAGTTTCCTGCATCTAGGTGTCAGACGTGGAAGTTCAGGTTGTTCGGGTATTCCGCTTCGTAGTTTTCTGTATCTGGGTGCCGGATGTGGAAGTTCAGGGTGTCCAGGTATTCCGCTTCGTAGTTTTCTGTATATAGGTGTCGGATGTGGAATTCCAGGGTGTCCAGGTATTCCGCTTCGTAGTCTTCTGTATCTAGGTGTCGGATGTGGAAGTTCAGGGTTTCCAGGTATTCCGCTTCGTAGTTTTCTGTATCTAGTTGCTGGATGTGGATGTTTAGGGTGCCCAGGTATTCCGCTTCGTAGTTTTCTGTATCTAGGTACCGGATGTCGAAGTTCAGGGTGTCCAGGTATTCCGCTCCGTAGTTTCCTGCATCTAGGTGTCAGACGTGGAAGTTCAGGTTGTTCAGGTATTCCGCTTCGTAGTTTTCTGTATCTGGGTGCCGGATGTGGAAGTTCAGGGTGGTGTCCAGGTATTCCGCTTCGTAGTTTTCTGTATATAGGTGTCGGATGTGGAATTCCAGGGTGTCCAGGTATTCCGCTTCGTAGTCTTCTGTATCTAGGTGTCGGATGTGGAAGTTCAGGGTTTCCAGGTATTCCGCTTCGTAGTTTTCTGTATCTAGTTGCCGGATGTGGAAGTTCAGGGTGTCCAGATATTCCGCTTCGTAGTTTTCTGTATATAAATGTCGGATGTGGAAGTCCAGGGTGTCCAGGTATTCCGCTTCGTAGTCTTCTGTATCTAGGTGTCGGATGTGGAAGTTCAGGGTTTCCAGGTATTCCGCTTCGTAGTTTTCTGTATCTAGTTGCCGGATGTGGAAGTTCAGGGTGTCCAGGTGTTCTGCTTCGTAGTTTTCTGTATCTCGGTGTCGGATGTCGAAGTTCAGGGTGTCCAGGTATTCCGCTCCGTAGTTTCCTGCTTCTAGGTGTCAGACGTGGAAGTTCGGGTTGTTCAGGTATTCCGCTTCGTAGTTTTCTGTATCTAGGTGTCGGATGTGGAAGTTCAGGGTGTCCAGGTATTCCGCTTCGTAGTTTTCTGTATCTAGTTGCTGGATGTGGATGTTTAGGGTGCCCAGGTATTCCGCTTCGTAGTTTTCTGTATCTAGGTATCGGATGTCGAAGTTCAGGGTGTCCAGGTATTCCGCTCCGTAGTTTCCTGTATCTAGGTGTCAGACGTGAGTAGATACACACCACCATTGGCCGTCACAACAAACCCCCACCACTGTCCCCTATGAGTCATGGAGCGCGCAGCGCTGTGTCCCCCCGCGCTGCACTATGGCGCCACCCCCTTGTCCATGTGGGCAGCTCTCCCCACCGCCACCCTACGCGACACTCCCCCCACCACGCGGCCCTGGTCCTAAGGCCCGAAACCCCCCCGTAGCAACAGTGGTGCATGTCCCCAGGGGCCTAGCACGGTCGGTAACTATGCACTGACCGCCGGTCGGTAACTTTTTTTAATTATCCTAAGGAGGTAAGTGCTGAAGTAGACCAGCGTTTTTGTAAGAAATGCTATATATTTATTATAAAAACTGCCTGATGTGATACATTTTTGATGATTAGCCTGAACCCTGTATAGAGGAATACGCTTAATGTTTATTCCCTACCACCCGTTACCATTATTGACAAGATATGAGGAGATGGAGGTGAAGGAAACAGAAAAGAAGAAAAATAGATATTTTAAATATAGTATATTGTATATTGCAAGAAACAGTAGCTGTACATATTTATTAAGAGAATAAGTCCTTAAGCATGGCCATTCTGGACAGCCGTGGCGCTCCGCACGAAGGAGAGGTACTCGTGGTTATACAGGGAGAGTAGCTCCACCAATAGCTGATAAAGAGCCGGCGACCACAGGCCTTTCTTTTCCAAAACCAGCCGAAGATCGGTGAATATGTTGGCCCTGGAGGGGTCATCCCCGCGGCGATCGAGCTCCGCAATCAGCGTGTCTTTGCAGCTGTTAGCGCTGTCGGTGATCTCGCGTAGTCTGCTTATTTGGACGGTCACGCAGCGCAAGACCCTTTGGAGATTTAGGTACGACACCCTCTTCATTACGACCATGGGTGTGTACGCTCTAGCTCTTTTAACGCCCGAGTCGTCGCTACTCGTAGATAGCGGTACAGATGGTTTGAAAATAATGGCCCGCTCGCCATACGAGTACGTGAAGATTATTTCGTGAGCGGGCGTGGCAATAGGTGTGTTAAAAGCCTCAGGTACTTCCTTCATGTTGTCCTCGGCGACGAAGAACTTGTCGATGACGGGGAAGTGTTCGGCGACGATACCCCACTCGCTAGGTTCAAACTCCACACCGGAATAATCTTGATTAACGAGGCGTATTACAGGCGACAAGCCTCCCGATCGATTTAAAGAGAAGCCGGTAATTATTTGTTTCGAAAACGAGCGGTTTAACCCGTACACAGTGGACAGCAGTACTTGCTTCTTGTACATGGTGATTGTAGGAAGCGATAGTATACGACCAGTACGGGTGTCTGAGCAGTACTGCCTAAGGCGGCATCTAAAAAACGGATCATCGAAATATCATTGAACATATACCCCCACCACCACAGCCTCCGCCACACACTGTATTCACAGGATACAGCGGACAAAGAGTACATGGCCTTGACAGAGTATTCTGCTGATACCGTAGGATGTATCAGAGATGACTAGATACTGATACCCTATAGCGAGTGAGTCACTCCCGCGTGCATCTACATCAGCGTTAACATGATCCAGCGGCACGCGCGAGCGTCCACCGATGTACAGTCTGAGAAAGTCAGTAGAATCGCTACAGTGGTACATTGCACAAAGAAATTTATAAAGCTGTACGAAGAAGAAATGGCGCACTACGACGGCGAGGAATTTTTGCGGCATAGGCGTATACAAAGGGCGAAGACACGAGCCCTCTACCGCTATGCAAACCCCGAACAATATCCAGAGGAAGAGACCATACGAGAGTGGCTGCGATTAGGTCATTTAACGGGTGTACCGCTAGTATCGATATACATGTCGAAACCGGGAGCCCCGGACGCTGATGAGCTATACGGTGATAATCCTGACATGATCTGCCGCAAAGGTTGGGCCTCTGGTGTGAGGCCAGTGATACTACCGGAGCTATCTATCGCTGCTATACTGGACGATGGATACCGCGATTTCACACGGTGTAGCGTGACGCTGGGTTTTATCGGTGATCAGCGTTGTAACGATAGCCCTTACGCACAGCGCGTATGCACCCACGAGTGGCTGGCAAAAGACGAGTGGCGTATGTCCGACGATGGTAGCCCCAAGTGCCGCATCACATATCGACGCCCGATGATCAGGTCAGCCCTAGCGATGCTACGAAGCAGGTGTGAACGGCCCACACCGGAGGAGTTACCGCGTCACGCACCTATGCGTCTGGAATCGCAGGCGTGGTTGGCGGCATTCAATCACCTCGAGAAATTACGCGAAAGCTGCGTCACCCTATGGTGTTTGAGGGCTATGCGGGCCTACGAGACAGCGCTACACACTCTGGAGAAACGATGCAGTCTGGCAGAGTTTATAGGGTGCGTTACCCTGGCGACACGGGATGGTCCACCACACCTGAAATATAAGGAATGCCGAACGAGCGTGGTCAGCATGCCCAGCGGCCTTTACGCGTACCTGGAAGCACTCGACGACGCGTGGGATGTCTATACAAGCCACGATGTGTACGATGAGGAGGGAGAGCACGCGGAGGAATCGAACAATTTGGGGTACTATGCAATGGACACGCGAACAGCAGCCCGACGCAACATTCGACACGTACGGTGTATGGCAATTTTTCGCGACGAGAGCTGCGAGACACTACTGCAAGATGGTCGCGTCGGAAAGGATATCGCCGTGCAACTCATAGGTGGCGATATCGATGAGTTCGATACTGTAAAAGATTGGTGCGATCTTCTGGTAGCTACGGATTGTAAAACAGAGTAACACGATACGCGTCTATGACCCTTACATCGCGATGGCGAGAGAGAGCGATGGTGATGCATGCTGGAGCGGTGTGCGTCAGCAGATCGTTGCAACTACCGATGCAACACCTCTATACTGTTTTACACGTATTATGGATACACGGTATTTCGGGATCAGTGAACGAACGATCGATAAATTCTGTATATATATTTGTCTGTTTGCTACGATTGAAACGGTTTACTCGATTTTTCCCGATTTTCGACGGATAACGCTGCCATAAGAGAATCGTAATTTTTTACCGCTGAATCAGCTGTTTTGCATGGTCACGTTTTAAGACACTGGTTTGAAATTAATATCGCAACGACTGTAAGATGGGCACGGGCTAGATGTACCCTGCTTTAGTTCGTATCACGACGTCCCGGTAGACAGACTGATCACCTACAGCAATCAACAGTTTAAAAAAAAAAAAAAAAAAATGTCATCTGTAACGCATATTCGCGAATGTATTGTCGATTTTGTAAAGACCCGTCGTCTGATAACACCTACAAACGCGCGATTATTCTCGCCGGCGTGGTGCAGAGAATTAAGATATTTTGGTTTACGTACGTTAACTCTTAGATTAAAAACTGTATTTGCCCATTGCACTCTACGCGTGCTAGCCAGGGGTCACGAGAGAGGATATTTTAAAAACGACCCGTACATACTCTCGTTAGCCGTAGCGGGTATTAACAAACGGGGAGTGCGCGATAACCGTATCACCAGGGCTATTATAGCCGATCATGCGTTCCACGAAGGTATGTATTTTCCACCTACCGGTAATATTACTTAAATAAACTGCTTTTAAAAACTAAATAAATTTTACAAGAATTGACGCGATTTCGCAACGACGATGCACCCGAGGAGGAGGACCGGCTGCTTTTAGGGTGCCTCAATCGTGTGGAGGAGGAGATTTACCCGGAGCCAAGCACCAGCACAGCGGTGATCCACTACGTAAACGGTAAAGCATATACTTTTAAAAAAAAGTTTACGGCTAATATACGCCTTTTTTTAAAAAAAAAAGTGCCAGGACCATCGACAGCCCTGAACACGCGAGTGGCTGAAGAAGAAGAAGGAGAAACACGTTACGACACACAGGGTATGTGTCATACAGCGTCGAAAAAAAAAAGAAAAAATGTGTTGTGCTATTCAAAAATTTTTACAGACGCATTCACGGCTATAACGTCGGACGCCAGCGAAGACGACGACGACGACGACCAGGACGATGTCGAAGATCGCTCCACCGTTTCCAACGATTCAAACGAGCACGATCCAGGTAATAATGATAAAGTACAGAAACCGCTGAAAATTTATTTGTGTGAAAATAAAAAAAAATAAAAAATTGTAGATTCGCTCGATACGGATATAGACAACGATGGTCGAGAGCCTAGTGTACAGGGTAACCTGCTACCACCACCTGATCAGGCCAATGCTGAAGAACCGATACTCTGGGTTGCCAGGAACGGTGTGCACGTAGCGGCGGATGCCGACGAGGCTGCTGAAGTATTAGCAGAGCTCGATGATACTGATGATGATGAGAATCCAAACGATTCGGAAGAAGGTAGCGTATAAAGTTATGTTCCTTAGCTTTTTTTTTTGTCGAAATTGCTAACTTTAAAAAAAAATGTAGGGGGTGATGAAAGGCAGTTAGACGCGCTATTCTCATACATAGGGTCAATGCTTAATCCTCGCGAGGAATGATAAGTCAGTATGCGCTTAACACTTTTTTTTTGTTTAACAAGTAAAAAATAAAAAACTTTTTTTTTTCCAAACGCTAGATGCAGAGGACGACGGGGTATGTCGACAGATCGGTGGTGGTGGTCCCCTTCTTCGACCGCAGAGCGACAACGATGACGGCGACGGAGATATCAGTAACAACGTGCTACCGCCTGGATATAGATTTACAATACTGTCCGAAACGACGCGTCGTATAAATAGGTTCCGTTTAGATGGGCGTGAAATAGCAATGGCTATCCGGAGGCCGCCCGAAGACCCTGATACAAATACGGTATCATGGTTACACGGGGCAGTCAGAGATATACACGCGTACCTCACAAGTTCGTGTACCGCGCGGGACTATATAGGTCTAACGATCAAATCCGACAGTTTTGCGTGCGGGGCAGCGTGGCTGTCGTACAGACCGGCTCGAGAACTTCTCGAAAACGATGTGTGGGGTGTGATATCGTCCGTCGCGCAGAGCGCCCAGGCATTCCAAATAGATAGGTCTTTCGTCATCGAGTCGTGTATAGTCGAAGTACCGCGGGGTACAGGACGCGTGCGATTAGCGCACGAATTTGTAAAAAAAAATTCTATACTGACCATAGTGAATAACGATAACCTCTGTCTACCTAGGTCGCTCGTTGTGGCGATGGTACACGCTGAACGCGGGGAGGTGCGCTCTGGGGAGCTGCATGAGCGATGGAACGCTGTACGGCGTCAACGGGGTAAATTACAAAAACAATTTGCTCTCGAACTTGTGACAAACGCGTGTGTAGCCATACCGCCGGACGGCTGCGGTATTCCAGAAATTGATAAATTTCAATGTTACCTAGCCCCGAGCGGTATAGCAATCGTTGTTTACGATTTTGACAGCATAGGCAGCGGCGAGAAACCGCTGTACGACGGTTCGCAAGCAGTCGATAACGCGTACGGATCAGGGAGACCACGGCAAACGCTCCGCATCCTGTATTATAATAATTCGCAGCATTATCAGCCTATTTTAAATATGCGGGGTGCGGTCGGTAGTCGTGGTTTTTGCATACCATGTAACAGATCTTATACGTACGAGGCAGAGCATAAGTGTTCCCACAAATGCGCTAGATGTTTCGGAAAACCGCTCTGCGATTCAGCTCTCCCCACACTGTATTGTCGCGAGTGCCATAGGTACTTTTTTGGCCAAATCTGTTTCGATAACCATATAAACACGCTATTTATCAAACAGAAGGGAAAAGAAAAGAGCGTATGTCAGGCCGTTCGCAGCTGTCCACAGTGTCTCAGGCCGCTTCAAAGAGCGCTGCGTAAACACTCTTGCGATAAGGTGTACTGCAGAGTCTGCAAGAGCGTTAACAGAGTAGGCCATCAGTGTTACGTCAGACCGGTAAAAAAGGCGCCCGTGGAAAAAAATATTCTATTCATTTTTTACGATTTTGAAACACAGCAGATACAGAAGCTGCCCGGTGACGACACGGTACGCATCCACACACCAAACCTGTGTATCGTTCAGCAAATGTGTACAGCGTGCATAAACGATACAGATCTCGCGAGGGTATGCCCGTCTTGCGGTGTACGCGAGTACGTCTTTGAAGATGACCCCGTAAGGCAGTTTGTAGATTACGCGTGCGACCCTAAAAGAAAATCGTTTCAGAGAGTGATCTGTGTGGCGCATAACGCCAAGGGTTTCGACGCGCAGTTTATACTGAAGTATATCGTGAAGCGTAAACGGAAAACTCTAAAGCCACCGACGCTGATACTCAGTGGCACGAGTATCATAATGATGAAGACGGGTCGTGTAACATTCATAGACAGCCTTAATTATTTTCACATGTCTCTGAGTGCCCTACCAAAAGCCTTCGGTCTCGTGGACTCGGCTGGTTTGAAACAAAAAGGTGTATTTCCGCATCTATTCAATACTCCCGAGAATCAGCATTATATCGGTCCTCTACCACCACTCGAGTTTTATTCACCCGACACTATGCCTACGGCCCAACGTAATCAATTCTTAGCATGGTATAACGAACAACGGTCGGCGGGCTACGTATTTAACTTTCGAACAGAGTTTATTGATTACTGTAGATCCGACGTCACCATCCTCAGACAGGCATGCGTTTCTTTCCGCGCGATGTTTCTCCAGCACGGTGGCGTTTGTCCTTTCTCGGAGAGCACCACCATAGCCTCGGCGTGTTCGAGAGTTTTTAGAAAAAACTTTTTACGGGACGAGCAGATAGCCATTTTACCACCGGGTGGATACCGTTACTGCGAGAAACAATCACGTAAGGCCCTGTTATGGCTCCTCTCGCTGGAGCATCGTTGGGGTTGTACCATAGTTCACGCGGGGCGCACTCGGGAGTACCGTCTACCGGAGGGTACGCCCGTCGACGGTTACTACCATGACACCGATACAGGGCTGCGACACGTCTTGCAGTTTCAGGGTTGCTTCTGGCACGGGTGCCCAAAATGTTATCGCATAAACAGGGATACGCGGTTGCACACGGGCGAATCTATGGATGCGCGCTTCGAGAGAACGCAGGCAACGAATGATAAGATTCGATATCTCGGTTACGAATTGACGGAAATCTGGGAGTGTGAATTCGATAGCTGGATAAACGATCCAGCACAGGCCGCATTATATAGAGCATTGAATGAGAACCCGTTGGTAGCGCAACTACCGCTGGAACCTCGCGATGCTTTCTTCGGTGGACGTACAGGGAATACCGTCAGTTTTTACGAAGTCGAGGGGTCTGAGAGGATACACTACGTAGATGTGTGTTCGCTCTACCCCTTCATATCGAAAACGGGGAAATTCCCTGTAGGGCACCCTAGAGTGTACGTGGGCGACGATTGTCGCGAACTAACGGGTGATCACAATAACGTCGATAGCGTAGAGGGTCTGATTAAGTGTGTCGTGTTACCACCGCGAGATCTGTATCACCCCGTGCTACCGACACGCATGCACGGTAAATTGCTTTTCGCACTGTGTCGTTCCTGTGCAGAGTCAACGCTACAGGGCTCGTGTCCTCACGAGAATCCTGAGGATAGAGTATTCGAAGGGACATGGGTTGTGGACGAGGTCAGACGCGCTGTACGTAAAGGATATCAAATAACGACGATACACGAGATATGGCAGTACGAGATCACCCAGTACGATCCGGTCACGCGAAAGGGCGGTCACTTTGCCAATTACATAAATACATTCCTGAAGATTAAGCAGGAGGCTAGCGGGTGGCCGCGTGAGTGCAGCGACGACGAGTCTAAGAAGCTGTATGTAGAGGAGTACGATCGGGTCGAGGGTATTCGACTAGCCTCTACTAACATAAAATCAAATCCCGGTCTGCGGGCAGTCGCCAAACTATGTCTGAATTCGTTTTGGGGTAAGTTCGGGCAGCGCGAAAATCTACCTAAAACGGAAATCGTAACGACTCGTCAGAAGCTCGTGAGTTTGCTTACATGCCCGGAGGTCGAAATTACGGGTATTTTACCCGTAGATGACGAAATACTCTACGTCAACACGAGTAGTACGAGCGAATCGGTGATACCCACAGCGTACACAAACGTTGTTATAGCCGCGTACACCACGGCTCAAGCTCGTCTTAAGTTATATGACTATCTCGAGAAATTAGATCGACGTGTACTATATTACGACACCGACTCGTGTATATACGTATCGGGTGGCCGTCACGCCGATAACGCTTACGAACCGCCGCTCGGCAGTCTTTTAGGCGATTTAACGGACGAGCTGGAGTCGTACGGTGTTGGTAGTTATATCACGTCTTTTGTATCGGGAGGCCCGAAATTTTACGCGTACCGGGTACGTAAGCCAGACGGTTCTCACGCAGAGGTCTGCAAAGTTAAAGGTATCACGATCGACCACGCGACGAGTCTTGCCATTAATTATGACTGGATACGGTCTTATGTAACGGGAGAGACGAGCGAGCCTGTTGTTTTACACTACGACGCGATACGTCGTACGCCGTTTCACGACGTAGTTACACGCCTCGAATCAAAAACGTGTAAACCGACCGAACTTCAAAAACGGCGGCGCGACGGTCGTTTCGGATCCTTACCGTACGGCTTTATATAACTAGTATTACCAAAAAAAATTGTACAAATGTATATACAACCCTGAACAATATTTTACCGTACAGTCTTATGTAACTAATATTACCAAAAAAAAAAATGTACAAATGTATATACATCGCCTGTACAATAATAAAACATATTTATTTGAAAAACAAAAAACCTCTTTATCGATCTATTCCCGAAGGCTCCACCAACCCGCCCATGTTATTTATTTTTTCAGTGGCGCTTCGGACATGCTAGCCGTGCACTATGGCTAGCTATGCGGCTGACACACATACATGGCGACTATTAGCTCACAGGTGCACGATGAGCTCACCCGGACGAGGGGGCTAGCAACGTCACCGATAAGAGCTAGCAAGCGCGCGCGACGTCACGAGCCTCACGCGTGTCGCGCGCCCGCCGCGGCCGGGCCCCGCGATGGAAGGGGGGGGGAGCGTGTAAAATCCAGCAGACTCTTTAACAGTATATTCGTAAAGAACACCGCCAAATTGCCTCATTTGACATAATGGACACACGGTGGAAGCACCCGTGGACGTCGATGATCTGTGGGCCAACGGGGTGCGGGAAGACGTTTTTCGTAAAGAAATTCCTACGGTTCATCGAGGACATGAGCGACGTGCGATTTGCACGTGTTCTCTTTCACTATGCAGAGTGGCAGGAGGGGTACAGGGAGTACGGGAGCGCTATAGAGTTTCACGAGGGACTGCCGCAAAACACCGATTACGGCAACGACCCACGCCCGAAACTCGTCATCATCGACGATCTCATGAGGGAATCGTCCAATAACACGGTGGTCGACCTTTTTACCAAAGGCAGCCATCATAAGAACATCAGCGTTATCTTCATTACGCAGAATCTCTTTCATCAGGGGCCCGGACAGCGCGATATCTCGTTGAACGCCAACTACATCGTTGTATTTAAAAATCCGCGCGACAGAGCGCAGATACAGCATCTGGCCAGACAGGTGTTTCCTGAAAATCCGCGCTTCGTACAGGAAGTCTACCGCGATGCCACGGCCCAACCGCATGGCTATCTACTACTCGATTTGAAGCAGTCGACCCCCGATAACTGCCGCTTTCGCACTTGCGTGTTTCCTTCGGACCCGTTCCACTACGTGTACGTACCGCGAAAGGGTATAAAGGGAGGGCACACCGATCGAGACGTACCAGTCATTCGGTTGTAATGGTATCCGGCGCACGCTGCTCTATAGGGCGCAAACACGCCGCAGTGTTAAAGGCTATTTGCCATCTGGATAGCAAACAGCGTAGCGCTTTGTTACGAGTGGCCGACTCACGACTCGTCAACTGTATATGCGAATGTGCTCTGAATATTCTTCGTGGTAACGTGCCTCTCAAGACGACGCAGAAACGCCGCTTACGAAAACACGCATCGCTGTTGAGACGTTTATCCAGACCGGGTTCAGCCGTCAAAACTAGAAAACGTCTTATCGTTCAGAGCGGCGGTTTTTTACCTCTTCTGCTAGCACCCATACTAGGCACCGTCATTTCGAAACTCATAGGGGGAGGCGGCTAGGGGTATACGTCACGAAGAGCGAGATGGAGCATGCCAAAAAGATGGTTCTAATCCCTCAGGAGAGCGTGGAGCAGCAGCACTACCGGCCAATGCCTCATACAGCCCACCACCAACACCACCAGCAGCAGGAGCAGGGTGTCGACACCGTAAACACCGTGCAGACCCCCGGGACCCCCTTAAGCAGATTAGACGCATCCATGAAGGAGATCCTACACTCACCGAATTTCATCGACGAGCGCGAAAAGTGGAAGATGTACAATCAGGTGCTGCAGCGTTATCTACACTTTATCGAGGATCTGCGAAATAACGTCGACGAGGATAGGCGAGGCGATAACGATGCCAAGAAAAAAAATAACAGTTCTGCGGAGGATAATGTCAGGAGTTTGACCGACGATGGCGACGACGACATCATCGCTAGCGTACCCCAAAAGTACAGAGCTAAGGCTAAGCTCTTACTAGGAAGGCTGCGCAACGCTGGTTCGCCACGCATCTCGTGGAGTAAACAGGGTGTTACGCGTATCGGCGGCGCCGTCGTGCAGGACGCCAACATCGTGGATTTAATCAATGATGCTATGCGTGAGAGAAAAACAGCGAGACCGGCGGGGAGTCGCCAGTTTGCGCGGTTCCTCCGTACTGCAGGTATACCGCGTGAATATATCGGCAATCAACGTCTATGGAGGGAGGGGAGCAACACGACGTCTCTCGGTAATCAGACACCGCGCCGTGTAACAATCGTACCGCGCCCAATCGAGCAGCCTCAGAGCTCGTCTACAGAGGAGGAATTCGGCGAGGCGTTTCAGGAAGTGTTTAGAGACTCCGGGGAAGAAGAGCGCGTGGGGAAAAAATATACGCGATCCGCGTCGGCCGGTACAACCACCGATAGCGAGAAAAAGAAAAGATTAGAATGGTTAAGGCTGCCGTGAAACGGAAGAAGAAAAAGATATCGGCTGATGATAGCTTTCTGAGGCGTCTTTATTACACGCCAGCAGAACCGTCTTCGTACGCCGGTATCGGTAACCTAGAGCGAGCGGCTAGGGGCAGGGTAAAACGAGATTCCGTCACGCGTTGGTTAGAGGCGCAGGACGCGTATACGTTGCATAAGCCCGTGCGACATACGTTTCAGCGTCGCTCTTACACCGTCAGCAATATCGACGACGTTTGGGAGGCCGATCTTGTGGACCTTCGATCGTTGAAGGAGTACAACGATGGTTACACGTATATACTTGTAATAATCGATGTACTCAGCAAATACGCTTGGGTGGAGCCTTTACGCGATAAGACCGGTGCGACGGTAGCCGCGGCATTCCGGAGGGTTTTGACACGTAGTAAGAATAGGATACCCATGTACCTACAGACAGACAAGGGTAAAGAGTTTATCAACGGTGTACTGCAGCGTCTACTCGAGGAGCTTGGTATAGGATTCCGTGTAGCGCGCAGCCCCGACGTAAAGGCTGCTATCGTCGAACGCTACAACCGTACTCTGAAGGATCGTATGTGGCGCTACTTTACACATAGAAACACTCGGCGGTACATAGACGTTCTTCAGAATCTCGTGGACTCGTACAACAGGACACGCCACTCCGCGATAAGAATGCGCCCGGTTGACGTAACCCTGTATAATGCCGCTAAGGCTCGTATGAATCTATCTATGCGATACGCCCCAGTGCGCCCGCATGTCCCTAAATACAGTGTCGGCGACCTGGTACGCATCAGTAGCGCTAGGAACCCTTTTGCGAAAGGTTACGAGGGTGGGTGGACTCGAGAGATTTTTAAAATCGTACGCCTAGGTACAACGAGGGAGCCACCCGTCTACATCTTAGAAGATCTCGCCGGAGAGGAGATTGACGGTATTTTTTACGAAGAGGAGCTCGTTCGAGTTCGCAAGGACCTCGCAAAGGACGCGTTTCTCGTCGATCGTGTAATAAAACGAAGCGGTCGTGGGAAAGCCCAAAAAGTACTGGTCAGTTGGGTTGGTTACCCCGAGAAATTTAATTCGTGGATACCGGCATCCCACTTGAAGAACAATGAAGGACCAATTTTATCTCGTTCTTCCCAGTAACAGCAGTATGTCGTACTATCCCGAAAATAAAACTACCAGTTTTACGACACATCTACCGCATCAGATCGATTTACACGGGGCATGGTCAGTTGCTCTGGTTGAAATACAGATTCCTATGACCTTTCTGCACGTGCCGGTGGCGCTAAAAGATTGGGATCACGTGGTCGTGGTCACTACCCGTACCAAACCGCAGAAGAACCACAAAGAACCGCTAACCGGCTTTATAGTGTCGGGTTCTAACGTAGCGCACGGCGTTTACGATGACGTAAAGAGCCTCATTGACGAAATAAACGCTACCACGGCTATGACGGGCCGTCTGAAACTAGAGCTCTGCAGAGGTGGTTACGTGAGCGTATCGCTCGTCTCTACCGATAACGATCTAGACGATCCGCACGAACTGAGACTCTGCCGCTCTCTGGCTCGCATCCTTGGCTTTACCGAGTCGGTCGTTGTATCGAAAGCAGAATCCCCTGTGATGGCCGATCAACCGGCTAGTCTGATCAACGCCCTACCCAAGATGCTTTTCGTTTACACGGATGTCTGCGAGCCGTATATCACCGGAGACGTCCAAACACCCCTGCTCCGCGTGGTTCCCCTACAACCAGATAACAAATACGCGTACGCGGCTGTAAAAGTGCTCTCGTTTTCGCCGTTAAAGTACATACCGCTGCTCCGAACGACTTTTCAAACGATCGACATCGATATAAGAGACCACCTGGGCGACCCCATACCATTTGAATCAGGAACGCTCTCCGTAACACTACACTTTAAACGGTTAGAGTGATGACTCATTACACCGATTACTACGATTCGCAGATAGGCGGGGGATATTCCACGAAATTCCGGGTGTTCGCGGGGTCGCCGCATCAGCGGGGTCATGGTATCGGTAGCTTTCTCGGTGGTCTTTTTCGGCGCGTGCTACCCCTACTATCGAGGGGGGCCCGAGCAGTCGGTAAGGAAGCGGTGCGCGCTGGTATGAATATCTTAACGGACGTCAGCGAACGCGGTGCTCCGCTCAAGCAGGCGTTTCGCACCAGGGCCGCCGAATCGGGTATGAATCTTAAACGTAAGGCGGAGACGAAAATTGACGAGCTCATGAAAGGATCGGGTTATAAATCTGTAAAACGATCACGCGGCGCCCACTCTATCATCGGAGTCGCTGGAAGGAGCATCGCCTCAAGAACTGCTAACAAGCGTAAGAGACGTACGGGGAAGAAGGCTGCTCCGCGTCGAAAAAAAAAAGTAGTAAAAAAAATAAAGTCAAAAACCAAGAAACCCAAAAATCGTCGTAGGATCGCTAGTAAGAAAGTAAAGCGGAGTGTGCTGGATATCTTCTCCTAAACGATACCTCTATCATGGCCTTCCTACACGCGCACTCGTGCGAGTGCATGAAATCGGAGCTCGAACTCTTTACACTACCACCGACGCAGACCACTATAGAGAGCGCGCAGTGGGTACACTACAAGCCCATCTCATCGCTGACCGATGACTCGCCCATTGAATTTGTCGTGCCGGGTAACGGGGATGAGTACCTCGATCTAGCACACACCATGCTGAGTTTACGCGTACAGCTGCGCTCCAAGGACGCGTCAGCAGCGGACGCTCTGAGCAAAGCGGCCCCTGTTAACAACCTGCTACACTCGCTATTCAATCAGGTGGACGTATTTCTTAATCAGAAGCTCGTATCACCGCCTAATAACGCGTACGCTTACAGAGCTTACATAGAGACGCTATTAAATTACGGGCCCGCTGCTAAGGGGTCGCACCTTTCGAGCGTGCTCTGGTACAACGATACGCCCGGCCATATGGACGATACAGCGGGCAAGAATATAGGCCTCGCGAATAGGCAAGCGTTCGTCGGTAAAGACAGGACGGTCGATCTGATTGGTCATTTACACTGCGATGTGTTTAACCAAGAAAAATTTTTATTAAATGGTGTTGAGCTCCGTTTACGCCTCGTACGCACGAGAGACGGTTTCTCCCTCATGGATCCAAAGAGCGAGTGTTCTTTACATATAACGGAGGCCACGCTCCTCGTTAGACGCGCCAGAATAAGCCCCGGTATTCTAATTGCGCATTCTAAAATGCTATCAAAGACAACTGCAAAGTATCCGCTTACGCGTGTAGAGGTCAAGGCACTGACGATGCATGCCGGTTTGCACGGCGGCACTATGGACAACGTGATTCTCGGCCAATTACCTAAGCGTATTATAATAGGTTTCGTCGATAATAAGGCCTTCAACGGCAACTATCAGCTCAACCCGTTCAATTTTAAAAACTATTGTATTAATTTCTTATCGCTGTACGTCGACGGTGTTCAAGTACCCTCGAAAGCACTGCAGACCGATTTCGGCAAAGCCGGTCTTTACGTGGACGCGTATCACACCCTCTTCAGCGGCACGGGTATACACTTCCTCAACGAGGGTAATTCGATATCTAGGAACGCTTACGCAAACGGTTACTGCCTGTTCGTTTTTGATCTTACACCTGATCTCTCGGCAAATAGCAACACCCACTGGAATCTGATCAAGCACGGTAGTGTACGAATCGAGGTACGCTTCGACGAACCGCTGGCCACCACCGTGAACTGTATCGTCTACGCAGAGTACGATAATGTTTTGGAGATCGACGCTGCGCGGCAAATCGTCGTAGATTACGGCGGCTAAACAATCGAAGAAAATGCATAGGTCAGCAGTTTGGGGTCTGCGTCATCATCTTTTGGATACCCTGTATCGTGAGTGATCGTCAGCATCGCCGTTAGTTTCTCGTTGAACGCCTTCGAGTTAGCATCACGACCATGGATTTTGTCATCGAAATCGAATACTTCACAGACTCCGAGGGGCATCTGGCTCCGAAGGAGATCGGCGTAGTGGCTGTGGAAAGAAAATACATAGGCCACTGGATCGTTTCACCACCCTGCGATTTCAACGAATTACCACCGGCGATCAGAAGCGAGAACAACACCATGACCCGCTATCAACACGGCCTAGAGTGGTTCGACGGTGGTGTAACGTACAAGCAGTTATACACCAATCTCCGAAATATAGCTGGTATTTCACGGTGCATATACACGAGGGGTTCGGAGAGCGTACTTTTTCTGCAGACCGTTATGGCCCGGGAAGTTATAAATTTGGATGAAACCCCCAATAACTCACCATACGAGGACTTCCCACCGAATTGTGACCATTACGAGTGCATCGTTCACGCCTGTAAGGAGACCCGAGGATCGTTTACCTGTGCTCTGAACAACGCCTTACGCCTTGAATTTTGGCTTCGGAATAACGGACCGCATATATGAACACGCTAGACCTCTACCTCGGTCTTCGCGGTATATTGGCTCATACAACGGGTGTCTACGCAGCTGATAGAATACCCCGAAACTGGTCGAAGCCCGCTGCCATTATAGCCAACACGGACGATCATACGAAGCCAGGAGCGCATTGGGTTGCCATGTACGTGGACGCTGACGGAGACGGTTACTACTTTGACAGCTACGGATTACCACCGCTGAATCATCACCATGCATCGAGACTACGACGGAACTGTCGATCCTTCCGATGGAACACTCAGCAGCTTCAGAGCGAGACGTCGACGGTGTGCGGCCAGTTCTGCATGATGTTTCTACACTACCTCTCTTCCGGGTTCGGGATGCATGCCTTCCAGAATGTGTTTAGTGGTGATTTGCGGAAAAACGATAGAATCGTCAGAGAGTATTACGACGCGTTTGTGCGAAAGAAACGTTTGGCTGATCGCCAGTATGCGCACGATAACAAGATCTACGGCGGCGGTGGTGGTGGTAGGATACAATATTCACGGTGTAAATCAGGCTACACGTGTTAAGCCCTGTTTCATGGAAACCGAATGGTCTGTAATTTTTTTTTTATTATAGTTTGTATAATAATATAATGGAAAATTAAAATAGGAATAATAATAACGTAAATAATACTAGGCTAGGTTAGATGTATAAGTAACAAATAAGTATAATAATAGGCGTAGAGTATAAATGTAAGCAATTCATAATAATAAGGATAATAATAATAGCAACAATAATATATATAGTGTAAATAATACTAAGCTAGGTTAGGCTCAGGCTAATCATCGAAAATGTATCACGTCAGACATCTTAGAAAATTAAAATAGGAATAACAATAACGTAAATAATACTAGGCTAGTTGTTTCTTTTATTACGCTTCTCTTATTCTTCTTTCCTCCTGCGTCGAGGCGTATCCGTCGTCTTCCTCATCCGTTGCCTCTCCTTCGGGCTCGCTGTCGGCTCCCAGGAAGACGTCGTCCGGATCTATCTCAGCCATATCCGGATATCCGAATCTGGCCATTTTTTTCTCGACCATAAAATGGCCCAGTGGTATCCCCTGCGGTGCCAGTCTTACGTTTATCCAGCACGCGGTGTTCGGGAGGTCTCTTTGCATCACACTAGCGAAGAAGTATGCACGGTTCCTTAGGATTTCCCATAACCACGCGCAGGTCTCCCGCGACCACCTTGCGCCCATCGTTGGCCGGATCCTGTGTAAGCCCACCGTCATGGTGGTTTCGGGAACACTGGCCAAATCGTCCGAGATGTGGCATATCGCGCTCCGTGTGGTTGTTATGTATTCGCCGAAATCCACTAATTTTACCGTCACATTTTCCTCCTCGATCCCATGGATCGTTGCCCGGAACCACGGACCTTCCTGGTTGACTAGGCACCCTTCTCCTACAGCGATTGCCCCTGGGTCCATAGGATGTTTTCTTTCCCGGATTATCCTTTGGCGGATTTCCTCCATATGATGCGCTTCTTCGTGTAGGCGGATGGTGAAGTTGCTTGGCGTATTATAATACGCCAAGGTTACCTTCGTTGGACCATCCTTCATTCCTCTAACGTCCGCCTTCCTTATCACTGTCATTCTATCCTTGCGCCAATTACAAGTCGTCTAGAAATAAGGGTAAATGTGAGAATTGTGCGATACATTTTTAAAATCAAATAAAACGTGTATTTATTTAAAGCAAATAAAAAACAAAAAAAAACGTATAGTCTTATTACACTTACCGATCCAATAGCAGTAATAGCACTTATTCTTTTTTTATTTTCTACTTTCACCTACTGCTCGTTGTCACAGTACTGACAAGATGCTGCGAAGATGGTTCACAGGTCACCGTCTTTTTCCCCCGCCATGACCATAAATTTTTGCATAGTTGCAAATAAGAGATACCCGTAGTAGGGGTTTACGCTGGCCGGGATTTCATAGGGCTGGTCAAGACAGAGGTACCCCCACGGCAGCCGTATTTGCGCATCGTTCGCTAGATTGAGCGAAAGAGGGGCCCCAGCATTCCAGAAGCAGCTACGTTGTATGTGGAGGGTTCATCCCCAAAAATATTAGGGGTTGGATATCATCGATAGTTAAAAGTATCGAAAAATAAACGGCGGTGTATACGATACCTCTATATTATAAGGTATTTTTTACAAAAAACAGCTGTGTTCTACTTTACCATGTTACCCCCCTTAGGGTAATTAAAAAAATTACCGGCCGGCGGTCACCGCATAATTACCGACCGTGGTACGTCCCCTGGGGGGACATGCAGCGCTGTTGCTACACAGGGTTTCGGGCCTTAGGACCGGGGCTGCGTGGTGGGGGGGAGTGTCGCGTAGGGTGGCGGTGGGGAGAGCTGCCCACATGGGCGAGGGGGTGGCGCCATAGTGCGGCGCGGGGGACACAGCGCGATGCGCTCTATGACTCATAGGGGACAGTGGTGGGGGTTTGTTGTGACGGCCAATGGTGGTGTGTATCTACTGACGTGGAAGTTCAGGTTGTTCAGGTATTCCGCTTCGTAGTTTTCTGTATCTGGGTGCCGGATGTGGAAGTTCAGGGTGTCCAGGTATTCCGCTTCGTAGTTTTCTGTACATAGGTGTCGGATGTGGAAGTCCAGGGTGTCCAGGTATTCCGCTTCGTAGTCTTCTGTATCTAGGTGTCGGATGTGGAAGTTCAGGGTTTCCAGGTATTCCGCTTCGTAGTTTTCTGTATCTAGTTGCCGGATGTGGAAGTTCAGGGTGTCCAGGCATTCCGCTTCGTAGTTTACTGTATCTAGGTGTCGGATGTCGAAGTTCAGGGTGTCCAGGTATTCCGCTCCGTAGTTTCCTGCATCTAGGTGTCAGACCTGGAAGTTCAGGTTGTTCAGGTATTCCGCTTCGTAGTTTTCTGTATCTGGGTGCCGGATGTGGAAGTTCAGGGTGTCCAGATATTCCGCTTCGTAGTTTTCTGTATACAGGGCGACAATTATAAAGTGGACACCTATTATTTACGTATTTGCACGGTCTCTCTGGGTCATCTAATGGATGCTTCTTGATTGATTTTTCAAGCACTCTTTAATGGCACAATTGATTAGGCGCTGAAACGCATACTTTTTAAAGGACAGAAATATTTAACTCGAAATTTTTTGAAAAATATATTTTTTTTATGGATGCATAAAGTTTATGAAAAGCTGAATTCGGAACACCCTTGGGGCGATGGATTCAAAGTCATTTTGATGGAGATAATTCTATTCGAAATTGCTACTTTTACCAGCCGATGCACGACTGGCACACGTAAAAGCGGAATTGGACCGGCGATTCGAACTCGTTTATTTCAGTTTTGACAGATTACCGCTATAGCCATGATTTTTGACAGTTAGGCGTTCAGCCGACTTACGATGCTCACGACGCATGCGCGTTCGAATCGCCGGTCCAATTCCGCTTTTACGTGTGCCAGTCGTGCATCGGCTGGTAAAAGTAGCAATTTCGAATAGAATTATCTCCATCAAAATGACTTTGAATCCATCGCCCCAAGGGTGTTCCGAATTCAGCTTTTCATAAACTTTATGAATCCATAAAAAAAATATATTTTTCAAAAAATTTCGAGTTAAATATTTCTGTCCTTTAAAAAGTATGCGTTTCAGCGCCAAATCAATTGTGCCATTAAAGAGTGCTTGAAAAATCAATCAAGAAGCTTCCATTAGATGACCCAGAGAGACCGTGCAAATACGTAAATAATAGGTGTCCACTTTATAATTGTCGCCCTGTATAGGTGTCGGATGTGGAATTCCAGGGTGTCCAGGTATTCCGCTTCGTAGTCTTCTGTATCTAGGTGTCGGATGTGGAAGTTCAGGGTTTCCAGGTATTCCGCTTCGTAGTTTGCTGTATCTAGTTGCCGGATGTGGAAGTTCAGGGTGTCCAGGTATTCCGCTTCGTAGTTTTCTGTATCTAGGTGTCGGATGTCGAAGTTCAGGGTGTCCAAGTATTCCGCTCCGTAGTTTCCTGCATCTAGGTGTCAGACGTGGAAGTTCAGGTTCTTCAGGTATTCCGCTTCGTAGTTTTCTGTATCTAGGTGTCGGATGTGGAACTCCAGGGTGTCCAGGTATTCCGCTTCGTAGTTTTCTGTATCTGGGTGCCGGATGTGGAAGTTCAGGGTGTCCAGGTATTCCGCTTCGTAGTTTTCTGGATATAGGTGTCGGATGTGGAAGTACAGGGTGTCCAGGTAATCCGCTTCGTAGTCTTCTGTATCTAGGTGTCGGATGTGGAAGTTCAGGGTTTCCAGGTATTCCGCTTCGTAGTTTTCTGTATCTAGTTGCCGGATGTGGAAGTTCAGGGTGTCCAGGTATTCCGCTTCGTAGTTTTCTGTATCTAGGTGTCGGATGTCGAAGTTCAGGGTGTCCAGGTATTCCGTTCCGTAGATTCCTGCATCTTGGTGTCAGACGTGCAAGTTCAGGTTCTTCAGGTATTCCGCTTCGTAGTTTTCTGTATCTAGGTGTCGGATGTGGAAGTCCAGGGTGTCCAGGTATTCCGCTTCGTAGTTTTCTGTATATAGATGTCGGATGTGGAAGTCCAGGGTGTCCAGGTATTCCGCTTCGTAGTCTTCTGTATCTAGGTGTCGGATGTGGAAGTTCAGGGTTTCCAGGTATTCCGCTTCGTAGTTTTCTGTATCTAGTTGCCGGATGTGGAAGTTCAGGGTGTCCAGGTATTCCGCTTCGTAGTTTTCTGTATCTCGGTGTCGGATGTCGAAGTTCAGGGTGTCCAGGTATTCCGCTCCGTAGTTTCCTGCTTCTAGGTGTCAGACGTGGAAGTTCGGGTTGTTCAGGTATTCCGCTTCGTAGTTTTCTGTATCTAGGTGTCGGATGTGGAAGTTCAGGGTGTCCAGGTATTCCGCTTCGTAGTTTTCTGTATCTAGTTGCTGGATGTGGATGTTTAGGGTGCCCAGGTATTCCGCTTCGTAGTTTTCTGTATCTAGGTATCGGATGTCGAAGTTCAGGGTGTCCAGGTATTCCGCTCCGTAGTTTCCTGCATCTAGGTGTCAGACGTGGAAGTTCAGGTTGTTCAGGTATTCCGCTTCGTAGTTTTCTGTATCTGGGTGCCGGATGTGGAAGTTCAGGGTGTCCAGATATTCCGCTTCGTAGTTTTCTGTATATAGGTGTCGGATGTGGAATTCCAGGGTGTCCAGGTATTCCGCTTCGTAGTCTTCTGTATCTAGGTGTCGGATGTGGAAGTTCAGGGTTTCCAGGTATTCCGCTTCGTAGTTTGCTGTATCTAGTTGCCGGATGTGGAAGTTCAGGGTGTCCAGGTATTCCGCTTCGTAGTTTTCTGTATCTAGGTGTCGGATGTCGAAGTTCAGGGTGTCCAAGTATTCCGCTCCGTAGTTTCCTGCATCTAGGTGTCAGACGTGGAAGTTCAGGTTCTTCAGGTATTCCGCTTCGTAGTTTTCTGTATCTAGGTGTCGGATGTGGAACTCCAGGGTGTCCAGGTATTCCGCTTCGTAGTTTTCTGTATCTGGGTGCCGGATGTGGAAGTTCAGGGTGTCCAGGTATTCCGCTTCGTAGTTTTCTGGATATAGGTGTCGGATGTGGAAGTACAGGGTGTCCAGGTAATCCGCTTCGTAGTCTTCTGTATCTAGGTGTCGGATGTGGAAGTTCAGGGTTTCCAGGTATTCCGCTTCGTAGTTTTCTGTATCTAGTTGCCGGATGTGGAAGTTCAGGGTGTCCAGGTATTCCGCTTCGTAGTTTTCTGTATCTAGGTGTCGGATGTCGAAGTTCAGGGTGTCCAGGTATTCCGTTCCGTAGATTCCTGCATCTTGGTGTCAGACGTGCAAGTTCAGGTTCTTCAGGTATTCCGCTTCGTAGTTTTCTGTATCTAGGTGTCGGATGTGGAAGTCCAGGGTGTCCAAGTATTCCGCTTCGTAGTTTTCTGTATATAGATGTCGGATGTGGAAGTCCAGGGTGTCCAGGTATTCCGCTTCGTAGTCTTCTGTATCTAGGTGTCGGATGTGGAAGTTCACCGTTTCCAGGTATTCCGCTTCGTAGTTTTCTGTATCTAGTTGCCGGATGTGGAAGTTCAGGGTGTCCAGGTATTCCGCTTCGTAGTTTTCTGTATCTCGGTGTCGGATGTCGAAGTTCAGGGTGTCCAGGTATTCCGCTCCGTAGTTTCCTGCTTCTAGGTGTCAGACGTGGAAGTTCGGGTTGTTCAGGTATTCCGCTTCGTAGTTTTCTGTATCTAGTTGCTGGATGTGGATGTTTAGGGTGCCCAGGTATTCCGCTTCGTAGTTTTCTGTATCTAGGTATCGGATGTCGAAGTTCAGGGTGTCCAGGTATTCCGCTCCGTAGTTTCCTGCATCTAGGTGTCAGACGTGGAAGTTCAGGTTGTTCAGGTATTCCGCTTCGTAGTTTTCTGTATCTGGGTGCCGGATGTGGAAGTTCAGGGTGTCCAGGTATTCCGCTTCGTAGTTTTCTGTATATAGGTGTCGGATGTGGAATTCCAGGGTGTCCAGGTATTCCGCTTCGTAGTCTTCTGTATCTAGGTGTCGGATGTGGAAGTTCAGGGTTTCCAGGTATTCCGCTTCGTAGTTTTCTGTATATAGGTGTCGGATGTGGAATTCCAGGGTGTCCAGGTATTCCGCTTCGTAGTCTTCTGTATCTAGTTGTCGGATGTGGAAGTTCAGGGTTTCCCGGTATTCCGCTTCGTAGTTTTCTGTATCTAGGTACCGGATGTCGAAGTTCAGGGTGTCCAGGTATTCCGCTCCGTAGTTTCCTGCATCTAGGTGTCAGACGTGGAAGTTCAGGTTGTTCAGGTATTCCGCTTCGTAGTTTTCTGTATCTGGGTGCCGGATGTGGAAGTTCAGGGTGGTGTCCAGGTATTCCGCTTCGTAGTTTTCTGTATATAGGTGTCGGATGTGGAATTCCAGGGTGTCCAGGTATTCCGCTTCGTAGTCTTCTGTATCTAGGTGTCGGATGTGGAAGTTCAGGGTTTCCAGGTATTCCGCTTCGTAGTTTTCTGTATCTAGTTGCCGGATGTGGAAGTTCAGGGTGTCCAGGTATTCCGCTTCGTAGTTTTCTGTATATAGATGTCGGATGTGGAAGTCCAGGGTGTCCAGGTATTCCGCTTCGTAGTCTTCTGTATCTAGGTGTCGGATGTGGAAGTTCAGGGTTTCCAGGTATTCCGCTTCGTAGTTTTCTGTATCTAGGTGTCGGATGTGGAACTCCAGGGTGTCCAGGTATTCCGCTTCGTAGTTTTCTGTATCTGGGTGCCGGATGTGGAAGTTCAGGGTGTCCAGGTATTCCGCTTCGTAGTTTTCTGGATATAGGTGTCGGATGTGGAAGTACAGGGTGTCCAGGTAATCCGCTTCGTAGTCTTCTGTATCTAGGTGTCGGATGTGGAAGTTCAGGGTTTCCAGGTATTCCGCTTCGTAGTTTTCTGTATCTAGTTGCCGGATGTGGAAGTTCAGGGTGTCCAGGTATTCCGCTTCGTAGTTTTCTGTATCTAGGTGTCGGATGTCGAAGTTCAGGGTGTCCAGGTATTCCGTTCCGTAGATTCCTGCATCTTGGTGTCAGACGTGCAAGTTCAGGTTCTTCAGGTATTCCGCTTCGTAGTTTTCTGTATCTAGGTGTCGGATGTGGAAGTCCAGGGTGTCCAAGTATTCCGCTTCGTAGTTTTCTGTATATAGATGTCGGATGTGGAAGTCCAGGGTGTCCAGGTATTCCGCTTCGTAGTCTTCTGTATCTAGGTGTCGGATGTCGAAGTTCAGGGTGTCCAGGTATTCCGCTCCGTAGTTTCCTGCTTCTAGGTGTCAGACGTGGAAGTTCGGGTTGTTCAGGTATTCCGCTTCGTAGTTTTCTGTATCTAGGTGTCGGATGTGGAAGTTCAGGGTGTCCAGGTATTCCGCTTCGTAGTTTTCTGTATCTAGTTGCTGGATGTGGATGTTTAGGGTGCCCAGGTATTCCGCTTCGTAGTTTTCTGTATCTAGGTATCGGATGTCGAAGTTCAGGGTGTCCAGGTATTCCGCTCCGTAGTTTCCTGCATCTAGGTGTCAGACGTGGAAGTTCAGGTTGTTCAGGTATTCCGCTTCGTAGTTTTCTGTATCTGGGTGCCGGATGTGGAAGTTCAGGGTGTCCAGATATTCCGCTTCGTAGTTTTCTGTATATAGGTGTCGGATGTGGAATTCCAGGGTGTCCAGGTATTCCGCTTCGTAGTCTTCTGTATCTAGGTGTCGGATGTGGAAGTTCAGGGTTTCCAGGTATTCCGCTTCGTAGTTTGCTGTATCTAGTTGCCGGATGTGGAAGTTCAGGGTGTCCAGGTATTCCGCTTCGTAGTTTTCTGTATCTAGGTGTCGGATGTCGAAGTTCAGGGTGTCCAAGTATTCCGCTCCGTAGTTTCCTGCATCTAGGTGTCAGACGTGGAAGTTCAGGTTCTTCAGGTATTCCGCTTCGTAGTTTTCTGTATCTAGGTGTCGGATGTGGAACTCCAGGGTGTCCAGGTATTCCGCTTCGTAGTTTTCTGTATCTGGGTGCCGGATGTGGAAGTTCAGGGTGTCCAGGTATTCCGCTTCGTAGTTTTCTGGATATAGGTGTCGGATGTGGAAGTACAGGGTGTCCAGGTAATCCGCTTCGTAGTCTTCTGTATCTAGGTGTCGGATGTGGAAGTTCAGGGTTTCCAGGTATTCCGCTTCGTAGTTTTCTGTATCTAGTTGCCGGATGTGGAAGTTCAGGGTGTCCAGGTATTCCGCTTCGTAGTTTTCTGTATCTAGGTGTCGGATGTCGAAGTTCAGGGTGTCCAGGTATTCCGTTCCGTAGATTCCTGCATCTTGGTGTCAGACGTGCAAGTTCAGGTTCTTCAGGTATTCCGCTTCGTAGTTTTCTGTATCTAGGTGTCGGATGTGGAAGTCCAGGGTGTCCAAGTATTCCGCTTCGTAGTTTTCTGTATATAGATGTCGGATGTGGAAGTCCAGGGTGTCCAGGTATTCCGCTTCGTAGTCTTCTGTATCTAGGTGTCGGATGTGGAAGTTCAGGGTTTCCAGGTATTCCGCTTCGTAGTTTTCTGTATCTAGTTGCCGGATGTGGAAGTTCAGGGTGTCCAGGTATTCCGCTTCGTAGTTTTCTGTATCTCGGTGTCGGATGTCGAAGTTCAGGGTGTCCAGGTATTCCGCTCCGTAGTTTCCTGCTTCTAGGTGTCAGACGTGGAAGTTCGGGTTGTTCAGGTATTCCGCTTCGTAGTTTTCTGTATCTAGTTGCTGGATGTGGATGTTTAGGGTGCCCAGGTATTCCGCTTCGTAGTTTTCTGTATCTAGGTATCGGATGTCGAAGTTCAGGGTGTCCAGGTATTCCGCTCCGTAGTTTCCTGCATCTAGGTGTCAGACGTGGAAGTTCAGGTTGTTCAGGTATTCCGCTTCGTAGTTTTCTGTATCTGGGTGCCGGATGTGGAAGTTCAGGGTGTCCAGGTATTCCGCTTCGTAGTTTTCTGTATATAGGTGTCGGATGTGGAATTCCAGGGTGTCCAGGTATTCCGCTTCGTAGTCTTCTGTATCTAGGTGTCGGATGTGGAAGTTCAGGGTTTCCAAGTATTCCGCTTCGTAGTTTTCTGTATATAGGTGTCGGATGTGGAATTCCAGGGTGTCCAGGTATTCCGCTTCGTAGTCTTCTGTATCTAGTTGTCGGATGTGGAAGTTCAGGGTTTCCCGGTATTCCGCTTCGTAGTTTTCTGTATCTAGGTACCGGATGTCGAAGTTCAGGGTGTCCAGGTATTCCGCTCCGTAGTTTCCTGCATCTAGGTGTCAGACGTGGAAGTTCAGGTTGTTCAGGTATTCCGCTTCGTAGTTTTCTGTATCTGGGTGCCGGATGTGGAAGTTCAGGGTGGTGTCCAGGTATTCCGCTTCGTAGTTTTCTGTATATAGGTGTCGGATGTGGAATTCCAGGGTGTCCAGGTATTCCGCTTCGTAGTCTTCTGTATCTAGGTGTCGGATGTGGAAGTTCAGGGTTTCCAGGTATTCCGCTTCGTAGTTTTCTGTATCTAGTTGCCGGATGTGGAAGTTCAGGGTGTCCAGGTATTCCGCTTCGTAGTTTTCTGTATATAGATGTCGGATGTGGAAGTCCAGGGTGTCCAGGTATTCCTCTTCGTAGTCTTCTGTATCTAGGTGTCGGATGTGGAAGTTCAGGGTTTCCAGGTATTCCGCTTCGTAGTTTTCTGTATCTAGGTGTCGGATGTGGAACTCCAGGGTGTCCAGGTATTCCGCTTCGTAGTTTTCTGTATCTGGGTGCCGGATGTGGAAGTTCAGGGTGTCCAGGTATTCCGCTTCGTAGTTTTCTGGATATAGGTGTCGGATGTGGAAGTACAGGGTGTCCAGGTAATCCGCTTCGTAGTCTTCTGTATCTAGGTGTCGGATGTGGAAGTTCAGGGTTTCCAGGTATTCCGCTTCGTAGTTTTCTGTATCTAGTTGCCGGATGTGGAAGTTCAGGGTGTCCAGGTATTCCGCTTCGTAGTTTTCTGTATCTAGGTGTCGGATGTCGAAGTTCAGGGTGTCCAGGTATTCCGTTCCGTAGATTCCTGCATCTTGGTGTCAGACGTGCAAGTTCAGGTTCTTCAGGTATTCCGCTTCGTAGTTTTCTGTATCTAGGTGTCGGATGTGGAAGTCCAGGGTGTCCAAGTATTCCGCTTCGTAGTTTTCTGTATATAGATGTCGGATGTGGAAGTCCAGGGTGTCCAGGTATTCCGCTTCGTAGTCTTCTGTATCTAGGTGTCGGATGTGGAAGTTCAGGGTTTCCAGGTATTCCGCTTCGTAGTTTTCTGTATCTAGTTGCCGGATGTGGAAGTTCAGGGTGTCCAGGTATTCCGCTTCGTAGTTTTCTGTATCTCGGTGTCGGATGTCGAAGTTCAGGGTGTCCAGGTATTCCGCTCCGTAGTTTCCTGCTTCTAGGTGTCAGACGTGGAAGTTCGGGTTGTTCAGGTATTCCGCTTCGTAGTTTTCTGTATCTAGTTGCTGGATGTGGATGTTTAGGGTGCCCAGGTATTCCGCTTCGTAGTTTTCTGTATCTAGGTATCGGATGTCGAAGTTCAGGGTGTCCAGGTATTCCGCTCCGTAGTTTCCTGCATCTAGGTGTCAGACGTGGAAGTTCAGGTTGTTCAGGTATTCCGCTTCGTAGTTTTCTGTATCTGGGTGCCGGATGTGGAAGTTCAGGGTGGTGTCCAGGTATTCCGCTTCGTAGTTTTCTGTATATAGGTGTCGGATGTGGAATTCCAGGGTGTCCAGGTATTCCGCTTCGTAGTCTTCTGTATCTAGGTGTCGGATGTGGAAGTTCAGGGTTTCCAGGTATTCCGCTTCGTAGTTTTCTGTATCTAGTTGCCGGATGTGGAAGTTCAGGGTGTCCAGGTATTCCGCTTCCTAGTTTTCTGTATATAGATGTCGGATGTGGAAGTCCAGGGTGTCCAGGTATTCCGCTTCGTAGTCTTCTGTATCTAGGTGTCGGATGTGGAAGTTCAGGGTTTCCAGGTATTCCGCTTCGTAGTTTTCTGTATATAGGTGTCGGATGTGGAATTCCAGGGTGTCCAGGTATTCCGCTTCGTAGTCTTCTATATCTAGGTGTCGGATGTGGAAGTTCAGGGTTTCCAGCTATTCCGCTTCGTAGTTTTCTGTATCTAGTTGCCGGATGTGGAAGTTCAGGGTGTCCAGGTATTCCGCTTCGTAGTTTTCTGTATCTAGGTGTCGGATGTCGAAGTTCAGGGTGTCCAAGTATTCCGCTCCGTAGTTTCCTGCATCTAGGTGTCAGACGTGGAAGTTCAGGTTCTTCAGGTATTCCGCTTCGTAGTTTTCTGTATCTAGGTGTCGGATGTGGAACTCCAGGGTGTCCAGGTATTCCGCTTCGTAGTTTTCTGTATCTGGGTGCCGGATGTGGAAGTTCAGGGTGTCCAGGTATTCCGCTTCGTAGTTTTCTGGATATAGGTGTCGGATGTGGAAGTCCAGGGTGTCCAGGTAATCCGCTTCGTAGTCTTCTGTATCTAGGTGTCGGATGTGGAAGTTCAGGGTTTCCAGGTATTCCGCTTCGTAGTTTTCTGTATCTAGTTGCCGGATGTGGAAGTTCAGGGTGTCCAGGTATTCCGCTTCGTAGTTTTCTGTATCTAGGTGTCGGATGTCGAAGTTCAGGGTGTCCAGGTATTCCGTTCCGTAGATTCCTGCATCTTGGTGTCAGACGTGCAAGTTCAGGTTCTTCAGGTATTCCGCTTCGTAGTTTTCTGTATCTAGGTGTCGGATGTGGAAGTCCAGGGTGTCCAGGTATTCCGCTTCGTAGTTTTCTGTATATAGATGTCGGATGTGGAAGTCCAGGGTGTCCAGGTATTCCGCTTCGTAGTCTTCTGTATCTAGGTGTCGGATGTGGAAGTTCAGGGTGTCCAGGTATTCCGCTCCGTAGTTTCCTGCTTCTAGGTGTCAGACGTGGAAGTTCGGGTTGTTCAGGTATTCCGCTTCGTAGTTTTCTGTATCTAGTTGCTGGATGTGGATGTTTAGGGTGCCCAGGTATTCCGCTTCGTAGTTTTCTGTATCTAGGTATCGGATGTCGAAGTTCAGGGTGTCCAGGTATTCCGCTCCGTAGTTTCCTGCATCTAGGTGTCAGACGTGGAAGTTCAGGTTGTTCAGGTATTCCGCTTCGTAGTTTTCTGTATCTGGGTGCCGGATGTGGAAGTTCAGGGTGTCCAGGTATTCCGCTTCGTAGTTTTCTGTACATAGGTGTCGGATGTGGAAGTCCAGGGTGTCCAGGTATTCCGCTTCGTAGTCTTCTGTATCTAGGTGTCGGATGTGGAAGTTCAGGGTTTCCAGGTATTCCGCTTCGTAGTTTTCTGTATCTAGTTGCCGGATGTGGAAGTTCAGGGTGTCCAGGCATTCCGCTTCGTAGTTTACTGTATCTAGGTGTCGGATGTCGAAGTTCAGGGTGTCCAGGTATTCCGCTCCGTAGTTTCCTGCATCTAGGTGTCAGACCTGGAAGTTCAGGTTGTTCAGGTATTCCGCTTCGTAGTTTTCTGTATCTGGGTGCCGGATGTGGAAGTTCAGGGTGTCCAGATATTCCGCTTCGTAGTTTTCTGTATATAGGTGTCGGATGTGGAATTCCAGGGTGTCCAGGTATTCCGCTTCGTAGTCTTCTGTATCTAGGTGTCGGATGTGGAAGTTCAGGGTTTCCAGGTATTCCGCTTCGTAGTTTGCTGTATCTAGTTGCCGGATGTGGAAGTTCAGGGTGTCCAGGTATTCCGCTCCGTAGTCTTCTGTATCTAGGTGTCGGATGTGGAAGTTCAGGGTTTCCAGGTATTCCGCTTCGTAGTTTTCTGTATCTAGTTGCCGGATGTGGAAGTTCAGGGTGTCCAGGCATTCCGCTTCGTAGTTTACTGTATCTAGGTGTCGGATGTCGAAGTTCAGGATGTCCAGGTATTCCGCTCCGTAGTTTCCTGCATCTAGGTGTCAGACGTGGAAGTTCAGGTTGTTCGGGTATTCCGCTTCGTAGTTTTCTGTATCTGGGTGCCGGATGTGGAAGTTCAGGGTGTCCAGGTATTCCGCTTCGTAGTTTTCTGTATATAGGTGTCGGATGTGGAATTCCAGGGTGTCCAGGTATTCCGCTTCGTAGTCTTCTGTATCTAGGTGTCGGATGTGGAAGTTCAGGGTTTCCAGGTATTCCGCTTCGTAGTTTTCTGTATCTAGTTGCTGGATGTGGATGTTTAGGGTGCCCAGGTATTCCGCTTCGTAGTTTTCTGTATCTAGGTACCGGATGTCGAAGTTCAGGGTGTCCAGGTATTAAGCTCCGTAGTTTCCTGCATCTAGGTGTCAGACGTGGAAGTTCAGGTTGTTCAGGTATTCCGCTTCGTAGTTTTCTGTATCTGGGTGCCGGATGTGGAAGTTCAGGGTGGTGTCCAGGTATTCCGCTTCGTAGTTTTCTGTATATAGGTGTCGGATGTGGAATTCCAGGGTGTCCAGGTATTCCGCTTCGTAGTCTTCTGTATCTAGGTGTCGGATGTGGAAGTTCAGGGTTTCCAGGTATTCCGCTTCGTAGTTTTCTGTATCTAGTTGCCGGATGTGGAAGTTCAGGGTGTCCAGATATTCCGCTTCGTAGTTTTCTGTATATAAATGTCGGATGTGGAAGTCCAGGGTGTCCAGGTATTCCGCTTCGTAGTCTTCTGTATCTAGGTGTCGGATGTGGAAGTTCAGGGTTTCCAGGTATTCCGCTTCGTAGTTTTCTGTATCTAGTTGCCGGATGTGGAAGTTCAGGGTGTCCAGGTGTTCTGCTTCGTAGTTTTCTGTATCTCGGTGTCGGATGTCGAAGTTCAGGGTGTCCAGGTATTCCGCTCCGTAGTTTCCTGCTTCTAGGTGTCAGACGTGGAAGTTCGGGTTGTTCAGGTATTCCGCTTCGTAGTTTTCTGTATCTAGGTGTCGGATGTGGAAGTTCAGGGTGTCCAGGTATTCCGCTTCGTAGTTTTCTGTATCTAGTTGCTGGATGTGGATGTTTAGGGTGCCCAGGTATTCCGCTTCGTAGTTTTCTGTATCTAGGTATCGGATGTCGAAGTTCAGGGTGTCCAGGTATTCCGCTCCGTAGTTTCCTGCATCTAGGTGTCAGACGTGGAAGTTCAGGTTGTTCAGGTATTCCGCTTCGTAGTTTTCTGTATCTGGGTGCCGGATGTGGAAGTTCAGGGTGTCCAGGTATTCCGCTTCGTAGTTTTCTGTACATAGGTGTCGGATGTGGAAGTCCAGGGTGTCCAGGTATTCCGCTTCGTAGTCTTCTGTATCTAGGTGTCGGATGTGGAAGTTCAGGGTTTCCAGGTATTCCGCTTCGTAGTTTTCTGTATCTAGTTGCCGGATGTGGAAGTTCAGGGTGTCCAGGCATTCCGCTTCGTAGTTTACTGTATCTAGGTGTCGGATGTCGAAGTTCAGGGTGTCCAGGTATTCCGCTCCGTAGTTTCCTGCATCTAGGTGTCAGACCTGGAAGTTCAGATTGTTCAGGTATTCCGCTTCGTAGTTTTCTGTATCTGGGTGCCGGATGTGGAAGTTCAGGGTGTCCAGATATTCCGCTTCGTAGTTTTCTGTATATAGGTGTCGGATGTGGAATTCCAGGGTGTCCAGGTATTCCGCTTCGTAGTCTTCTGTATCTAGGTGTCGGATGTGGAAGTTCAGGGTTTCCAGGTATTCCGCTTCGTAGTTTGCTGTATCTAGTTGCCGGATGTGGAAGTTCAGGGTGTCCAGGTATTCCGCTTCGTAGTTTTCTGTATCTAGGTGTCGGATGTCGAAGTTCAGGGTGTCCAAGTATTCCGCTCCGTAGTTTCCTGCATCTAGGTGTCAGACGTGGAAGTTCAGGTTCTTCAGGTATTCCGCTTCGTAGTTTTCTGTATCTAGGTGTCGGATGTGGAACTCCAGGGTGTCCAGGTATTCCGCTTCGTAGTTTTCTGTATCTGGGTGCCGGATGTGGAAGTTCAGGGTGTCCAGGTATTCCGCTTCGTAGTTTTCTGGATATAGGTGTCGGATGTGGAAGTACAGGGTGTCCAGGTAATCCGCTTCGTAGTCTTCTGTATCTAGGTGTCGGATGTGGAAGTTCAGGGTTTCCAGGTATTCCGCTTCGTAGTTTTCTGTATCTAGTTGCCGGATGTGGAAGTTCAGGGTGTCCAGGTATTCCGCTTCGTAGTTTTCTGTATCTAGGTGTCGGATGTCGAAGTTCAGGGTGTCCAGGTATTCCGTTCCGTAGATTCCTGCATCTTGGTGTCAGACGTGCAAGTTCAGGTTCTTCAGGTATTCCGCTTCGTAGTTTTCTGTATCTAGGTGTCGGATGTGGAAGTCCAGGGTGTCCAGGTATTCCGCTTCGTAGTTTTCTGTATATAGATGTCGGATGTGGAAGTCCAGGGTGTCCAGGTATTCCGCTTCGTAGTCTTCTGTATCTAGGTGTCGGATGTGGAAGTTCAGGGTTTCCAGGTATTCCGCTTCGTAGTTTTCTGTATCTAGTTGCCGGATGTGGAAGTTCAGGGTGTCCAGGTATTCCGCTTCGTAGTTTTCTGTATCTCGGTGTCGGATGTCGAAGTTCAGGGTGTCCAGGTATTCCGCTCCGTAGTTTCCTGCTTCTAGGTGTCAGACGTGGAAGTTCGGGTTGTTCAGGTATTCCGCTTCGTAGTTTTCTGTATCTAGGTGTCGGATGTGGAAGTTCAGGGTGTCCAGGTATTCCGCTTCGTAGTTTTCTGTATCTAGTTGCTGGATGTGGATGTTTAGGGTGCCCAGGTATTCCGCTTCGTAGTTTTTTGTATCTAGGTATCGGATGTCGAAGTTCAGGGTGTCCAGGTATTCCGCTCCGTAGTTTCCTGCATCTAGGTGTCAGACGTGGAAGTTCAGGTTGTTCAGGTATTCCGCTTCGTAGTTTTCTGTATCTGGGTGCCGGATGTGGAAGTTCAGGGTGTCCAGATATTCCGCTTCGTAGTTTTCTGTATATAGGTGTCGGATGTGGAATTCCAGGGTGTCCAGGTATTCCGCTTCGTAGTCTTCTGTATCTAGGTGTCGGATGTGGAAGTTCAGGGTTTCCAGGTATTCCGCTTCGTAGTTTGCTGTATCTAGTTGCCGGATGTGGAAGTTCAGGGTGTCCAGGTATTCCGCTTCGTAGTTTTCTGTATCTAGGTGTCGGATGTCGAAGTTCAGGGTGTCCAAGTATTCCGCTCCGTAGTTTCCTGCATCTAGGTGTCAGACGTGGAAGTTCAGGTTCTTCAGGTATTCCGCTTCGTAGTTTTCTGTATCTAGGTGTCGGATGTGGAACTCCAGGGTGTCCAGGTATTCCGCTTCGTAGTTTTCTGTATCTGGGTGCCGGATGTGGAAGTTCAGGGTGTCCAGGTATTCCGCTTCGTAGTTTTCTGGATATAGGTGTCGGATGTGGAAGTACAGGGTGTCCAGGTAATCCGCTTCGTAGTCTTCTGTATCTAGGTGTCGGATGTGGAAGTTCAGGGTTTCCAGGTATTCCGCTTCGTAGTTTTCTGTATCTAGTTGCCGGATGTGGAAGTTCAGGGTGTCCAGGTATTCCGCTTCGTAGTTTTCTGTATCTAGGTGTCGGATGTCGAAGTTCAGGGTGTCCAGGTATTCCGTTCCGTAGATTCCTGCATCTTGGTGTCAGACGTGCAAGTTCAGGTTCTTCAGGTATTCCGCTTCGTAGTTTTCTGTATCTAGGTGTCGGATGTGGAAGTCCAGGGTGTCCAAGTATTCCGCTTCGTAGTTTTCTGTATATAGATGTCGGATGTGGAAGTCCAGGGTGTCCAGGTATTCCGCTTCGTAGTCTTCTGTATCTAGGTGTCGGATGTGGAAGTTCAGGGTTTCCAGGTATTCCGCTTCGTAGTTTTCTGTATCTAGTTGCCGGATGTGGACGTTCAGGGTGTCCAGGTATTCCGTTTCGTAGTTTTCTGTATCTCGGTGTCGGATGTCGAAGTTCAGGGTGTCCAGGTATTCCGCTCCGTAGTTTCCTGCTTCTAGGTGTCAGACGTGGAAGTTCGGGTTGTTCAGGTATTCCGCTTCGTAGTTTTCTGTATCTAGTTGCTGGATGTGGATGTTTAGGGTGCCCAGGTATTCCGCTTCGTAGTTTTCTGTATCTAGGTATCGGATGTCGAAGTTCAGGGTGTCCAGGTATTCCGCTCCGTAGTTTCCTGCATCTAGGTGTCAGACGTGGAAGTTCAGGTTGTTCAGGTATTCCGCTTCGTAGTTTTCTGTATCTGGGTGCCGGATGTGGAAGTTCAGGGTGTCCAGGTATTCCGCTTCGTAGTTTTCTGTATATAGGTGTCGGATGTGGAATTCCAGGGTGTCCAGGTATTCCGCTTCGTAGTCTTCTGTATCTAGGTGTCGGATGTGGAAGTTCAGGGTTTCCAGGTATTCCGCTTCGTAGTTTTCTGTATATAGGTGTCGGATGTGGAATTCCAGGGTGTCCAGGTATTCCGCTTCGTAGTCTTCTGTATCTAGTTGTCGGATGTGGAAGTTCAGGGTTTCCCGGTATTCCGCTTCGTAGTTTTCTGTATCTAGGTACCGGATGTCGAAGTTCAGGGTGTCCAGGTATTCCGCTCCGTAGTTTCCTGCATCTAGGTGTCAGACGTGGAAGTTCAGGTTGTTCAGGTATTCCGCTTCGTAGTTTTCTGTATCTGGGTGCCGGATGTGGAAGTTCAGGGTGGTGTCCAGGTATTCCGCTTCGTAGTTTTCTGTATATAGGTGTCGGATGTGGAATTCCAGGGTGTCCATGTATTCCGCTTCGTAGTCTTCTGTATCTAGGTGTCGGATGTGGAAGTTCAGGGTTTCCAGGTATTCCGCTTCGTAGTTTTCTGTATCTAGTTGCCGGATGTGGAAGTTCAGGGTGTCCAGGTATTCCGCTTCGTAGTTTTCTGTATATAGATGTCGGATGTGGAAGTCCAGGGTGTCCAGGTATTCCGCTTCGTAGTCTTCTGTATCTAGGTGTCGGATGTGGAAGTTCAGGGTTTCCAGGTATTCCGCTTCGTAGTTTTCTGTATCTAGTTGCCGGATGTGGAAGTTCAGGGTGTCCAGGTATTCTGCTTCGTAGTTTTCTGTATCTCGGTGTCGGATGTCGAAGTTCAGGGTGTCCAGGTATTCCGCTCCGTAGTTTCCTGCTTCTAGGTGTCAGACGTGGAAGTTCGGGTTGTTCAGGTATTCCGCTTCGTAGTTTTCTGTATCTAGGTGTCGGATGTGGAAGTTCAGGGTGTCCAGGTATTCCGCTTCGTAGTTTTCTGTATCTAGTTGCTGGATGTGGATGTTTAGGGTGCCCAGGTATTCCGCTTCGTAGTTTTCTGTATCTAGGTATCGGATGTCGAAGTTCAGGGTGTCCAGGTATTCCGCTCCGTAGTTTCCTGCATCTAGGTGTCAGACGTGGAAGTTCAGGTTGTTCAGGTATTCCGCTTCGTAGTTTTCTGTATCTGGGTGCCGGATGTGGAAGTTCAGGGTGTCCAGGTATTCCGCTTCGTAGTTTTCTGTACATAGGTGTCGGATGTGGAAGTCCAGGGTGTCCAGGTATTCCGCTTCGTAGTCTTCTGTATCTAGGTGTCGGATGTGGAAGTTCAGGGTTTCCAGGTATTCCGCTTCGTAGTTTTCTGTATCTAGTTGCCGGATGTGGAAGTTCAGGGTGTCCAGGCATTCCGCTTCGTAGTTTACTGTATCTAGGTGTCGGATGTCGAAGTTCAGGGTGTCCAGGTATTCCGCTCCGTAGTTTCCTGCATCTAGGTGTCAGACCTGGAAGTTCAGGTTGTTCAGGTATTCCGCTTCGTAGTTTTCTGTATCTGGGTGCCGGATGTGGAAGTTCAGGGTGTCCAGATATTCCGCTTCGTAGTTTTCTGTATATAGGTGTCGGATGTGGAATTCCAGGGTGTCCAGGTATTCCGCTTCGTAGTCTTCTGTATCTAGGTGTCGGATGTGGAAGTTCAGGGTTTCCAGGTATTCCGCTTCGTAGTTTGCTGTATCTAGTTGCCGGATGTGGAAGTTCAGGGTGTCCAGGTATTCCGCTTCGTAGTTTTCTGTATCTAGGTGTCGGATGTCGAAGTTCAGGGTGTCCAAGTATTCCGCTCCGTAGTTTCCTGCATCTAGGTGTCAGACGTGGAAGTTCAGGTTGTTCAGGTATTTCGCTTCGTAGTTTTCTGTATCTGGGTGCCGGATGTGGAAGTTCAGGGTGTCCAGATATTCCGCTTCGTAGTTTTCTGTATATAGGTGTCGGATGTGGAATTCCAGGGTGTCCAGGTATTCCGCTTCGTAGTCTTCTGTATCTAGGTGTCGGATGTGGAAGTTCAGGGTTTCCAGGTATTCCGCTTCGTAGTTTGCTGTATCTAGTTGCCGGATGTGGAAGTTCAGGGTGTCCAGGTATTCCGCTTCGTAGTTTTCTGTATCTAGGTGTCGGATGTCGAAGTTCAGGGTGTCCAAGTATTCCGTTCCGTAGATTCCTACATCTTGGTGTCAGACGTGCAAGTTCAGGTTCTTCAGGTATTCCGCTTCGTAGTTTTCTGTATCTAGGTGTCGGATGTGGAAGTCCAGGGTGTCCAGGTATTCCGCTTCTTAGTTTTCTGTATATAGATGTCGGATGTGGAAGTCCAGGGTGTCCAGGTATTCCGCTTCGTAGTCTTCTGTATCTAGGTGTCGGATGTGGAAGTTCAGGGTTTCCAGGTATTCCGCTTCGTAGTTTTCTGTATCTAGTTGCCGGATGTGGAAGTTCAGGGTGTCCAGGTATTCCGCTTCGTAGTTTTCTGTATCTCGGTGTCGGATGTCGAAGTTCAGGGTGTCCAGGTATTCCGCTCCGTAGTTTCCTGCTTCTAGGTGTCAGACGTGGAAGTTCGGGTTGTTTAGGTATTCCGCTTCGTAGTTTTCTGTATCTAGGTGTCGGATGTGGAAGTTCAGGGTGTCCAGGTATTCCGCTTCGTAGTTTTCTGTATCTAGGTGTCGGATGTCGAAGTTCAGGGTGTCCAAGTATTCCGCTCCGTAGTTTCCTGCATATAGGTGTCAGACGTGGAAGTTCAGGTTCTTCAGGTATTCCGCTTCGTAGTTTTCTGTATCTAGGTGTCGGATGTGGAACTCCAGGGTGTCCAGGTATTCCGCTTCGTAGTTTTCTGTATCTGGGTGCCGGATGTGGAAGTTCAGGGTGTCCAGGTATTCCGCTTCGTAGTTTTCTGGATATAGGTGTCGGATGTGGAAGTCCAGGGTGTCCAGGTAATCCGCTTCGTAGTCTTCTGTATCTAGGTGTCGGATGTGGAAGTTCAGGGTTTCCAGGTATTCCGCTTCGTAGTTTTCTGTATCTAGTTGCCGGATGTGGATGTTTAGGGTGCCCAGGTATTCCGCTTCGTAGTTTTCTGTATCTAGGTATCGGATGTCGAAGTTCAGGGTGTCCAGGTATTCCGCTCCGTAGTTTCCTGCATCTAGGTGTCAGACGTGGAAGTTCAGGTTGTTCAGGTATTCCGCTTCGTAGTTTTCTGTATCTGGGTGCCGGATGTGGAAGTTCAGGGTGTTCAGGTATTCCGCTTCGTAGTTTTCTGTATATAGGTGTCGGATGTGGAATTCCAGGGTGTCCAGGTATTCCGCTTCGTAGTCTTCTGTATCTAGGTGTCGGATGTGGAAGTTCAGGGTTTCCAGGTATTCCGCTTCGTAGTTTTCTGTATATAGGTGTCGGATGTGGAATTCCAGGGTGTCCAGGTATTCCGCTTCGTAGTCTTCTGTATCTAGGTGTCGGATGTGGAAGTTCAGGGTTTCCAGGTATTCCGCTTCGTAGTTTTCTGTATCTAGTTGCCGGATGTGGAAGTTCAGGGTGTCCAGGTATTCCGCTTCGTAGTTTTCTGTATCTAGGTGTCGGATGTCGAAGTTCAGGGTGTCCAAGTATTCCGCTCCGTAGTTTCCTGCATCTAGGTGTCAGACGTGGAAGTTCAGGTTCTTCAGGTATTCCGCTTCGTAGTTTTCTGTATCTAGGTGTCGGATGTGGAACTCCAGGGTGTCCAGGTAATCCGCTTCGTAGTCTTCTGTATCTAGGTGTCGGATGTGGAAGTTCAGGGTTTCCAGGTATTCCGCTTCGTAGTTTTCTGTATCTAGTTGCTGGATGTGGATGTTTAGGGTGCCCAGGTATTCCGCTTCGTAGTTTTCTGTATCTAGGTACCGGATGTCGAAGTTCAGGGTGTCCAGGAATTCCGCTCCGTAGTTTCCTGCATCTAGGTGTCAGACGTGGAAGTTCAGGTTGTTCAGGTATTCCGCTTCGTAGTTTTCTGTATCTAGTTGCCGGATGTGGAAGTTCAGGGTGTCCAGGTATTCCGCTCGTAGTTTTCTGTATCTCGGTGTCGGATGTCGAAGTTCAGGGTGTCCAGGTATTCCGCTCCGTAGTTTCCTGCTTCTAGGTGTCAGACGTGGAAGTTCGGGTTGTTTAGGTATTCCGCTTCGTAGTTTTCTGTATCTAGGTGTCGGATGTGGAAGTTCAGGGTGTCCAGGTATTCCGCTTCGTAGTTTTCTGTATCTAGGTGTCGGATGTCGAAGTTCAGGGTGTCCAAGTATTCCGCTCCGTAGTTTCCTGCATATAGGTGTCAGACGTGGAAGTTCAGGTTCTTCAGGTATTCCGCTTCGTAGTTTTCTGTATCTAGGTGTCGGATGTGGAACTCCAGGGTGTCCAGGTATTCCGCTTCGTAGTTTTCTGTATCTGGGTGCCGGATGTGGAAGTTCAGGGTGTCCAGGTATTCCGCTTCGTAGTTTTCTGGATATAGGTGTCGGATGTGGAAGTCCAGGGTGTCCAGGTAATCCGCTTCGTAGTCTTCTGTATCTAGGTGTCGGATGTGGAAGTTCAGGGTTTCCAGGTATTCCGCTTCGTAGTTTTCTGTATCTAGTTGCCGGATGTGGATGTTTAGGGTGCCCAGGTATTCCGCTTCGTAGTTTTCTGTATCTAGGTATCGGATGTCGAAGTTCAGGGTGTCCAGGTATTCCGCTCCGTAGTTTCCTGCATCTAGGTGTCAGACGTGGAAGTTCAGGTTGTTCAGGTATTCCGCTTCGTAGTTTTCTGTATCTGGGTGCCGGATGTGGAAGTTCAGGGTGTTCAGGTATTCCGCTTCGTAGTTTTCTGTATATAGGTGTCGGATGTGGAATTCCAGGGTGTCCAGGTATTCCGCTTCGTAGTCTTCTGTATCTAGGTGTCGGATGTGGAAGTTCAGGGTTTCCAGGTATTCCGCTTCGTAGTTTTCTGTATATAGGTGTCGGATGTGGAATTCCAGGGTGTCCAGGTATTCCGCTTCGTAGTCTTCTGTATCTAGGTGTCGGATGTGGAAGTTCAGGGTTTCCAGGTATTCCGCTTCGTAGTTTTCTGTATCTAGTTGCCGGATGTGGAAGTTCAGGGTGTCCAGGTATTCCGCTTCGTAGTTTTCTGTATCTAGGTGTCGGATGTCGAAGTTCAGGGTGTCCAAGTATTCCGCTCCGTAGTTTCCTGCATCTAGGTGTCAGACGTGGAAGTTCAGGTTCTTCAGGTATTCCGCTTCGTAGTTTTCTGTATCTAGGTGTCGGATGTGGAACTCCAGGGTGTCCAGGTAATCCGCTTCGTAGTCTTCTGTATCTAGGTGTCGGATGTGGAAGTTCAGGGTTTCCAGGTATTCCGCTTCGTAGTTTTCTGTATCTAGTTGCTGGATGTGGATGTTTAGGGTGCCCAGGTATTCCGCTTCGTAGTTTTCTGTATCTAGGTACCGGATGTCGAAGTTCAGGGTGTCCAGGAATTCCGCTCCGTAGTTTCCTGCATCTAGGTGTCAGACGTGGAAGTTCAGGTTGTTCAGGTATTCCGCTTCGTAGTTTTCTGTATCTGGGAGCCGGATGTGGAAGTTCAGGGTGTCCAGGTATTCCGCTTCGTAGTTTTCTGTATATAGGTGTCGGATGTGGAATTCCAGGGTGTCCAGGTATTCCGCTTCGTAGTCTTCTGTATCTAGGTGTCGGATGTGGAAGTTCAGGGTTTCCAGGTATTCCGCTTCGTAGTTTTCTGTATCTAGTTGCCGGATGTGGAAGTTCAGAGTGTCCAGGTATTCCGCTTCGTAGTTTTCTGTATATTGTAACGCCTGTTCCCGGATTTCCTAATATTGAGTCACGATAACTAGACTCGGGAACAGGGAGTACCTTCGCTCGATCGGTCCAGCATCTTTGAATTCAAAAGCGACACGAAACCTGTGAGATATGCCGGTGGGCGCCAGGCATCCAGTGATGCCACAAGGTAACGATAATGAAAAGCACCAAGGTAGCGTTAAGAAACGAAAATCTAACGACACTAGGACCGATGCGTTGCGGAAGTCTGACTAGCTCAGCCCCGTTAGGTATAGGAGAGGGGCGGGGTAATTGGGAAGTAAGAGCCGTAAGCCAGGATCACGTAACCAAAAACTTAACAATTTATTGCACCTGGCAACCAAAATATAACAAACATCAAAACCCGACAGAGATACGAAAGGGCTACCAGAGGTAGTCGCGGTAAGGTTCGGCGATTACAGAGTTCGGAAAACAGATAGCGAAGAGCGTAGATGCAACGCGCGCACCAATTACGGCCGATCTGCCGATTACAATATTACTCTTTTACAAGGACCTTTCGCATTCCAGGGAACACAAATAATACGGATAACGCAAATTGACGTACAATCAAACAATAAGTAAAGTCAGCGAAGTCAATAGATCATCCGAAGATAAAATTACACAGTCATAAGTAACGAGAGAACATCACATAAAAATTCGAATCCAGACCGCGTGGTCGACACTCAGATTAACTCCTATAACAGAGAGCTCGGGTTGTCCCAGGTAGCATATAACATTGTGCCGACGAACTCCTATTCTCGCGAATTCCGGGAGTCTCGAGGACTCAGGTAGCCGCGGCGGGATTTACACTATCCCAGGTAGCTGTGCGTATTCACACCCGTACGAGGAAATCTTACACGCGCGATCGGATCAACTAAAAGGAAAAACCACGTCCTACTCACGGAAATATCCGATGAAGTACGCTAACACAAGGTAGCCGCGACGTAAAGGAAACTATAACGAAATTACACAAAACAGACGAAACACGACAGGCTCTTCGTCGTGGCCGCAATCGGGGAACCACTATTTATCTAAAATATTCTACACTCGCGAACTAGCATATATCACTTATAATTCCGGCGACGAAGCTCTTCAATGGACGCTTGTTTAAGCCCTTGGGCCGGAGGTAGTTAACAGGTAGCATACAATTATATGGCTACCGTAGATAGCGTGAAGAGATTCGTACCCGGTTACAGGAAAGATTGCTTACCAAAAAGACATTGAAAAAGATATTCCGCACAAAGGAAGCTTCGCAGGTATTTCTGGAGCAGGGTAGTAAAACGTCCACCAGGTAGGGAGGTCCACGACGAAAGAGAACGATTACAATTTCCTTCCCGACATCCGGGGTACTATCCTCCCACCCGACCCTTAATTTTGCTGATTATAATTGGTTACTTATTCACCGCGATTACTTCCGCCAATCCTAGGTGCGTATTGACAATAGATCGTCAGGATCTAGGATTCGCAATCCTATCAGGTAGCTTTAACGTTAGAGCGGTTGCGCGCGCATCGTTAGCGCAGCCCTCTGGGCAATAGTAGTTCGCCCGCGCTCCGAGGTGAGGCGGTGCTAGCGTCTTCCGCGTTGCCATGCCGCGGTCCGAATGTTATTGTCGCGGTGTTTTGAAGTGCTCCCGTACTCTCCGGCTTTTCCCACTTGTGCTTCGAAATGGTGTTGTGACCACTCCAGGCAGCTGTTGGCCGATGCAGGTAATCCAGAATATTGGCAGCCATAGGTAGCTTATGCAACTTCTCCGCAGGTAAGTGAGCTTTTCCTTCTACTCCGTCATTTAGACATTGATGTTACTCCGAGTGACAGCTTCCCGCGCCTTACAGGTTGCTGACCGGGGCCTCGCTCCACGTCTTTGGGGAAAGCCTTATCGTGCCCACAGGGCACAAGGATCCCCTAGGACGGGAGACGAGGTGGCCCTTCACCCGTCTCTGTCGAGGATTCGTCCTGGGCGTAGTGGATTGGCATGCGGTGACTCCGAACTCGCCTCCCGATGTCAGATAGCCGGAAAGTCTTGATGCAGGTAGCAGCAGTCTCGTGGCGTGTCAGCAGGTAAGGCAATAACTCCTTTACAGGAAATTCTGATGGTGAGCCGGTTGAATTTGGCGGGCTCCAGCAGTGATGATCGGGTCGAGCAGTCGGTATAGCCGTCCCGTCGGGGTCGGTAATGTCGTCCCACGTAGATCTCCAGCTTCCAATCCTCCGTGTTGGTGAGTGTGCGCTCGTTCATAGGTATCAGTTAAAATTTGATAGCATTAATTTACAGATCTTATGTTTTCTAGGTGGCTCCCCGACCCCCGCCAGTGGACGTTTATGCAAATAGCGGGCTGTAAATCCAGCCCGCACTCCAACTTCCCATGACAACAACCCTGTGACGCGCATTTTGAAAATGCAACGTCACAATATAGATGTCGGATCTGGAAGTCCAGGGTGTCCAGGTATTCCGCTTCGTAGTCTTCTGTATCTAGGTGTCGGATGTGGAAGTTCAGGGTTTCCAGGTATTCCGCTTCGTAGTTTTCTGTATCTAGGTGTCGGATGTGGAAGTTCAGGGTTTCCAGGTATTCCGCTTCGTAGTTTTCTGTATCTAGTTGCCGGATGTGGAAGTTCAGGGTGTCCAGGCATTCCGCTTCGTAGTTTACTGTATCTAGGTGTCGGATGTCGAAGTTCAGGGTGTCCAGGTATTCCGCTCCGTAGTTTCCTGCATCTAGGTGTCAGACGTGGAAGTTCAGGTTGTTCAGGTATTCCGCTTCGTAGTTTTCTGTATCTGGGTGCCGGATGTGGAAGTTCAGGGTGTCCAGATATTCTGCTTCGTAGTTTTCTGTATATAGGTGTCGGATGTGGAATTCCAGGGTGTCCAGGTATTCCGCTTCGTAGTCTTCTGTATCTAGGTGTCGGATGTGGAAGTTCAGGGTTTCCAGGTATTCCGCTTCGTAGTTTTCTGTATCTAGTTGCCGGATGTGGAAGTTCAGGGTGTCCAGGTATTCCGCTTCGTAGTTTTCTGTATCTAGGTGTCGGATGTCGAAGTTCAGGGTGTCCAAGTATTCCGCTCCGTAGTTTCCTGCATCTAGGTGTCAGACGTGGAAGTTCAGGTTCTTCAGGTATTCCGCTTCGTAGTTTTCTGTATCTAGGTGTCGGATGTGGAAGTTCAGGGTGTCCAGGTATTCCGCTTCGTAGTTTTCTGTATCTAGTTGCTGGATGTGGATGTTTAGGGTGCCCAGGTATTCCGCTTCGTAGTTTTCTGTATCTAGGTATCGGATGTCGAAGTTCAGGGTGTCCAGGTATTCCGCTCCGTAGTTTCCTGCATCTAGGTGTCAGACGTGGAAGTTCAGGTTGTTCAGGTATTCCGCTTCGTAGTTTTCTGTATCTGGGTGCCGGATGTGGAAGTTCAGGGTGTCCAGGTATTCCGCTTCGTAGTTTTCTGTACATAGGTGTCGGATGTGGAAGTCCAGGGTGTCCAGGTATTCCGCTTCGTAGTCTTCTGTATCTAGGTGTCGGATGTGGAAGTTCAGGGTTTCCAGGTATTCCGCTTCGTAGTTTTCTGTATCTAGTTGCCGGATGTGGAAGTTCAGGGTGTCCAGGCATTCCGCTTCGTAGTTTACTGTATCTAGGTGTCGGATGTCGAAGTTCAGGGTGTCCAGGTATTCCGCTCCGTAGTTTCCTGCATCTAGGTGTCAGACGTGGAAGTTCAGGTTGTTCAGGTATTCCGCTTCGTAGTTTTCTGTATCTGGGTGCCGGATGTGGAAGTTCAGGGTGTCCAGATATTCTGCTTCGTAGTTTTCTGTATATAGGTGTCGGATGTGGAATTCCAGGGTGTCCAGGTATTCCGCTTCGTAGTCTTCTGTATCTAGGTGTCGGATGTGGAAGTTCAGGGTTTCCAGGTATTCCGCTTCGTAGTTTTCTGTATCTAGTTGCCGGATGTGGAAGTTCAGGGTGTCCAGGTATTCCGCTTCGTAGTTTTCTGTATCTAGGTGTCGGATGTCGAAGTTCAGGGTGTCCAAGTATTCCGCTCCGTAGTTTCCTGCATCTAGGTGTCAGACGTGGAAGTTCAGGTTCTTCAGGTATTCCGCTTCGTAGTTTTCTGGATATAGGTGTCGGATGTGGAAGTCCAGGGTGTCCAGGTATTCCGTTCCGTAGATTCCTGCATCTTGGTGTCAGACGTGCAAGTTCAGGTTCTTCAGGTATTCCGCTTCGTAGTTTTCTGTATCTAGTTGCCGGATGTGGAAGTTCAGGGTGTCCAGGTATTCCGCTTCGTAGTTTTCTGTATCTCGGTGTCGGATGTCGAAGTTCAGGGTGTCCAGGTATTCCGCTCCGTAGTTTCCTGCTTCTAGGTGTCAGACGTCGAAGTTCGGGTTGTTCAGGTATTCCGCTTCGTAGTTTTCTGTATCTAGGTGTCGGATGTGGAAGTTCAGGGTGTCCAGGTATTCCGCTTCGTAGTTTTCTGTATCTAGTTGCTGGATGTGGATGTTTAGGGTGCCCAGGTATTCCGCTTCGTAGTTTTCTGTATCTAGGTATCGGATGTCGAAGTTCAGGGTGTCCAGGTATTCCGCTCCGTAGTTTCCTGCATCTAGGTGTCAGACGTGGAAGTTCAGGTTGTTCAGGTATTCCGCTTCGTAGTTTTCTGTATCTGGGTGCCGGGTGAGGAAGTTCAGGGTGTCCAGGTATTCCGCTTCGTAGTTTTCTGTATATAGGTGTCGGATGTGGAATTCCAGGGTGTCCAGGTATTCCGCTTCGTAGTCTTCTGTATCTAGGTGTCGGATGTGGAAGTTCAGGGTTTCCAGGTATTCCGCTTCGTAGTTTTCTGTATATAGGTGTCGGATGTGGAATTCCAGGGTGTCCAGGTATTCCGCTTCGTAGTCTTCTGTATCTAGGTGTCGGATGTGGAAGTTCAGGGTTTCCAGGTATTCCGCTTCGTAGTTTTCTGTATCTAGTTGCCGGATGTGGAAGTTCAGGGTGTCCAGGTATTCCGCTTCGTAGTTTTCTGTATCTAGGTGTCGGATGTCGAAGTTCAGGGTGTCCAAGTATTCCGCTCCGTAGTTTCCTGCATCTAGGTGTCAGACGTGGAAGTTCAGGTTCTTCAGGTATTCCGCTTCGTAGTTTTCTGTATCTAGGTGTCGGATGTGGAACTCCAGGGTGTCCAGGTATTCCGCTTCGTAGTTTTCTGTATCTGGGTGCCGGATGTGGAAGTTCAGGGTGTCCAGGTATTCCGCTTCGTAGTTTTCTGGATATAGGTGTCGGATGTGGAACTCCAGGGTGTCCAGGTAATCCGCTTCGTAGTCTTCTGTATCTAGATGTCGGATGTGGAAGTTCAGGGTTTCCAGGCATTCCGCTTCGTAGTTTTCTGTATCTAGTTGCTGGATGTGGATGTTTAGGGTGCCCAGGTATTCCGCTTCGTAGTTTTCTGTATCTAGGTACCGGATGTCGAAGTTCAGAGTGTCCAGGTATTACGCTCCGTAGTTTCCTGCATCTAAGTGTCAGACGTGGAAGTTCAGGTTGTTCAGGTATTCCGCTTCGTAGTTTTCTGTATCTGGGTGCCGGATGTGGAAGTTCAGGGTGTCCAGGTATTCCGCTTCGTAGTTTTCTGTATATAGGTGTCGGATGTGGAATTCCAGGGTGTCCAGGTATTCCGCTTCGTAGTCTTCTGTATCTAGGTGTCGGATGTGGAAGTTCAGGGTTTCCAGGTATTCCGCTTCGTAGTTTTCTGTATCTAGTTGCTGGATGTGGAAGTTCAGCGTGTCCAGGTATTCCGCTTCGTAGTTTTCTGTATATAGATGTCGGATGTGGAAGTCCAGGGTGTCCAGGTATTCCGCTTCGTAGTCTTCTGTATCTAGGTGTCGGATGTGGAAGTTCAGGGTTTCCAGGTATTCCGCTTCGTAGTTTTCTGTATCTAGTTGCCGGATGTGGAAGTTCAGGGTGTCCAGGTACTCTGCTTCGTAGTTTTCTGTATCTCGGTGTCGGATGTCGAAGTTCAGGGTGTCCAGGTATTCCGCTCCGTAGTTTCCTGCTTCTAGGTGTCAGACGTGGAAGTTCGGGTTGTTCAGGTATTCCGCTTCGTAGTTTTCTGTATCTAGGTATCGGATGTGGAAGTTCAGGGTGTCCAGGTATTCCGCTTCGTAGTTTTCTGTATCTAGTTGCTGGATGTGGATGTTTAGGGTGCCCAGGTATTCCGCTTCGTAGTTTTCTGTATCTAGGTATAGGATGTCGAAGTTCAGGGTGTCCAGGTATTCCGCTCCGTAGTTTCCTGCATCTAGGTGTCAGACGTGGAAGTTCAGGTTGTTCAGGTATTCCGCTTCGTAGTTTTCTGTATCTGGGTGCCGGATGTGGAAGTTCAGGGTGTCCAGGTATTCCGCTTCGTAGTTTCCTGCTTCTAGGTGTCAGACGTGGAAGTTCGGGTTGTTCAGGTATTCCGCTTCGTAGTTTTCTGTATCTAGGTGTCGGATGTGGAAGTTCAGGGTGTCCAGGTATTCCGCTTCGTAGTTTTCTGTATCTAGTTGCTGGATGTGGATGTTTAGGGTGCCCAGGTATTCCGCTTCGTAGTTTTCTGTATCTAGGTATCGGATGTCGAAGTTCAGGGTGTCCAGGTATTACGCTCCGTAGTTTCCTGCATCTAGGTGTCAGACGTGGAAGTTCAGGTTGTTCAGGTATTCCGCTTCGTAGTTTTCTGTATCTAGGTGTCGGATGTGGAAGTCCAGGGTGTCCAGGTATTCCGCTCCGTAGTCTTCTATATCTAGGTGTCGGATGTGGAAGTTCAGGGTGTCCAGATATTCCGCTTCGTAGTTTTCTGTATATAGGTGTCGGATGTGGAATTCCAGGGTGTCCAGGTATTCCGCTTCGTAGTCTTCTGTATCTAGGTGTCGGATGTGGAAGTTCAGGGTTTCCAGGTATTCCGCTTCGTAGTTTTCTGTATCTAGTTGCCGGATGTGGAAGTTCAGGTTCTTCAGGTATTCCGCTTCGTAGTTTTCTGTATATAGGTGTCGGATGTGGAACTCCAGGGTGTCCAGATATTCCGCTTCGTAGTTTTCTGTATATAGGTGTCGGATGTGGAATTCCAGGGTGTCCAGGTATTCCGCTTCGTAGTTTCCTGCTTCTAGGTGTCAGACGTGGAAGTTCGGGTTGTTCAGGTATTCCGCTTCGTAGTTTTCTGTATCTAGGTGTCGGATGTGGAAGTTCAGGGTGTCCAGGTATTCCGCTTCGTAGTTTTCTGTATCTAGTTGCTGGATGTGGATGTTTAGGGTGCCCAGGTATTCCGCTTCGTAGTTTTCTGTATCTAGGTATCGGATGTCGAAGTTCAGGGTGTCCAGGTATTCCGCTCCGTAGTTTCCTGCATCTAGGTGTCAGACGTGGAAGTTCAGGTTGTTCAGGTATTCCGCTTCGTAGTTTTCTGTATCTGGGTGTCGGATGTGGAAGTCCAGGGTGTCCAGGTATTCCGCTCCGTTGTCTTCTATATCTAGGTGTCGGATGTGGAAGTTCAGGGTGTCCAGATATTCCGCTTCGTAGTTTTCTGTATATAGGTGTCGGATGTGGAATTCCAGGGTGTCCAGGTATTCCGCTTCGTAGTCTTCTGTATCTAGGTGTCGGATGTGGAAGTTCAGGGTTTCCAGGTATTCCGCTTCGTAGTTTTCTGTATCTAGTTGCCGGATGTGGAAGTTCAGGTTCTTCAGGTATTCCGCTTCGTAGTTTTCTGTATATAGGTGTCGGATGTGGAACTCCAGGGTGTCCAGGTATTCCGCTTCGTAGTTTTCTGTATCTGGGTGCCGGATGTGGAAGTTCAGGGTGTCCAGGTATTCCGCTCCGTAGTTTCCTGCTTCTAGGTGTCAGACGTGGAAGTTCGGGTTGTTCAGGTATTCCGCTTCGTAGTTTTCTGTATCTAGGTGTCGGATGTGGAAGTTCAGGGTGTCCAGGTATTCCGCTTCGTAGTTTTCTGTATCTAGTTGCCGGATGTGGAAGTTCAGGGTGTCCAGGTATTCCGCTTCGTAGTTTTCTGTATCTAGGTGTCGGATGTCGAAGTTCAGGGTGTCCAAGTATTCCGCTCCGTAGTTTCCTGCATCTAGGTGTCAGACGTGGAAGTTCAGGTTCTTCAGGTATTCCGCTTCGTAGTTTTCTGTATCTAGGTGTCGGATGTGGAACTCCAGGGTGTCCAGGTATTCCGCTTCGTAGTTTTCTGTATCTGGGTGCCGGATGTGGAAGTTCAGGGTGTCCAGGTATTCCGCTTCGTAGTTTTCTGTATATAGGTGTCGGATGTGGAATTCCAGGGTGTCCAGGTATTCCGCTTCGTAGTCTTCTGTATCTAGGTGTCGGATGTGGAAGTTCAGGGTTTCCAGGTATTCCGCTTCGTAGTTTTCTGTATCTAGTTGCCGGATGTGGAAGTTCAGGGTGTCCAGGTATTCCGCTTCGTAGTTTTCTGTATCTAGGTGTCAGACGTGGAAGTTCAGCTTCTTCAGGTATTCCGCTTCGTAGTTTTCTGTATATAGGTGTCGGATGTGGAACTTCAGGGTGTCCAGGTATTCCGCTTCGTAGTTTTCTGTATCTGGGTGCCGGATGTGGAAGTTCAGGGTGTCCAGGTATTCCGCTCCGTAGTTTCCTGCTTCTAGGTGTCAGACGTGGAAGTTCGGGTTGTTCAGGTATTCAGCTTCGTAGTTTTCTGTATCTAGGTGTCGGATGTGGAAATTCAGGGTGTCCAGGTATTCCGCTTCGTAGTTTTCTGTATATAGGTGTCGGATGTGGAAGTCCAGGGTGTCCAGGTATTCCGCCTCGTAGTCTTCTGTATCTAGGTGTCGGATGTGGAAGTTCAGGGTGTCCAGGTATTCCGCTTCGTAGTTTTCTGTATCTAGGTGTCGGATGTGGAAGTCCAGGTTGTCCAGGTATTCCGCTTCGTAGTTTTCTGTATCTGGGTGCCGGATGTGGAAGTTCAGGGTGTCCAGGTATTCCGCTTCGTAGTTTTCTGTATATAGGTGTCGGATGTGTAAGTCCAGGGTGTCCAGGTATTCCGCTTCGTAGTCTTCTGTATCTAGGTGTCGGATGTGGAAGTTCAGGGTTTCCAGGTATTCCGCTTCGTAGTTTTCTGTATCTAGTTGCCGGATGTGGAAGTTCAGGGTGTCCAGGTATTCCGTTTCGTAGTTTTCTGTATCTAGGTGTCGGATGTGGAAGTTCAGGGTTTCCAGGTATTCCGCTTCGTAGTTTTCTGTATCTAGTTGTCGGATGTCGAAGTTCAGGGTGTCCAGGTATTCCGCTCCGTAGTTTCCTGCATCTAGGTGTCAGACGTGGAAGTTCAGGTTGTTCAGGTATTCCGCTTCGTAGTTTTCTGTATCTGGGTGCCGGATGTGGATGTTCAGGGTGTCCAGGTATTCCGCTTCGTAGTTTCCTGCATCTAGGTGTCAGACGTGGAAGTTCAGGTTCTTCAGGTATTCCGCTTCGTAGTTTTCTGTATCTAGGTGTCGGATATGGAAGTCCAGGGTGTCCAGATATTCCGCTTCGTAGTTTTCTGTATCTGGGTGCCGGATGTGGAAGTTCAGGGTGTCCAGGTATTCCGCTTCGTAGTTTTCTGTATATAGGTGTCGGATGTGTAAGTCCAGAGTGTCCAGGTATTCCGCTTCGTAGTTTTCTGTATCTAGGTGTCGGATGTGGAAGTTCAGGGTTTCCAGGTATTCCGCTTCGTAGTTTTCTGTATCTAGTTGCCGGATGTGGAAGTTCAGGGTGTCCAGGTATTCCGCTTCGTAGTTTTCTGTATATAGGTGTCGGATGTGGAAGTCCAGGGTGTCCAGGTATTCCGCTTCGTAGTCTTCTGTATCTAGGTGTCGGATGTGGAAGTTCAGGGTTTCCAGGTATTCCGCTTCGTATTTTTCTGTATCTAGTTGCCGGATGTGGAAGTTCAGGGTGTCCAGGTATTCCGCTTCGTAGTTTTCTGTATCTAGGTGTCGGATGTGGAAGTCCAGGGTGTCCAGGTATTCCGCTTCGTAGTTTTCTGTATCTTGGTGCCGGATGTGCAAGTTCAGGGTGTCCAGGTATTCCGCTTCGTAGTTTTCTGTATATAGGTGTCGGATGTGGAAGTCCAGGGTGTCCAGGTATTCCGCCTCGTAGTCTTCTGTATCTAGGTGTCGGATGTGGAAGTTCAGGGTGTCCAGGTATTCCGCTTCGTAGTTTTCTGTATCTAGGTGTCGGATGTGGAAGTCCAGGGTGTCCAGGTATTCCGCTTCGTAGTTTTCTGTATCTGGGTGCCGGATGTGGAAGTTCAGGGTGTCCAGGTATTCCGCTTCGTAGTTTTCTGTATATAGGTGTCGGATGTGTAAGTCCAGGGTGTCCAGGTATTCCGCTTCGTAGTCTTCTGTATCTAGGTGTCGGATGTGGAAGTTCAGGGTTTCCAGGTATTCCGCTTCGTAGTTTTCTGTATCTAGTTGCCGGATGTGGAAGTTCAGGGTGTCCAGGTATTCCGTTTCGTAGTTTTCTGTATCTAGGTGTCGGATGTCGAAGTTCAGGGTGTCCAGGTATTCCGCTTCGTAGTTTTCTGTATATAGGTGTCAGACGTGGAAGTTCAGGTTCTTCAGGTATTCCGCTTCGTAGTTTTCTGTATCTAGGTGTCGGATATGGAAGTCCAGGGTGTCCAGGTATTCCGCTTCGTAATTTTCTGTATCTGGGTGCCGGATGTGGAAGTTCAGGGTGTCCAGGTATTCCGCTTCGTAGTTTTCTGTATATAGGTGTCGGATGTGGAAGTCCAGGGTGTCCAGGTATTCCGCTTCGTAGTCTTCTGTATCTAGGTGTCGGATGTGGAAGTTCAGGGTTTCCAGGTATTCCGCTTCGTAGTTTTCTGTATCTAGTTGCCGGATGTGGAATTTCAGGGTGTCCAGGTATTCCGCTTCGTAGTTTTCTGTATCTAGGTGTCGGATGTCGAAGTTCAGGGTGTCCAGGTATTCCGCTCCGTAGTTTCCTGCATCTAGGTGTCAGACGTGGAAGTTCAAGTTCTTCAGGTATTCCGCTTCGTAGTTTTCTGTATCTAGGTGTCGGATGTGGAAGACCAGGGTGTCCAGGTATTCCGCTTCGTAGTTTTCTGTATCTGGGTGCCGGATGTGGAAGTTCAGGGTGTCCAGGTATTCCGCTTCGTAGTTTTCTGTATATAGGTGTCGGATGTGTAAGTCCAGGGTGTCCAGGTATTCCGCTTCGTAGTCTTCTGTATCTAGGTGTCGGATGTGGAAGTTCAGGGTTTCCAGGTATTCCGCTTCGTAGTTTTCTGTATCTAGTTGCCGGATGTGGAAGTTCAGGGTGTCCAGGTATTCCGCTTCGTAGTTTTCTGTATATAGGTGTCGGATGTGGAAGTCCAGGGTGTCCAGGTATTCCGCTTCGTAGTCTTCTGTATCTAGGTGTCGGATGTGGAAGTTCAGGGTTTCCAGGTATTCCGCTTCGTAGTTTTCTGTATCTAGTTGCCGGATGTGGAAGTTCAGGGTGTCCAGGTATTCCGCTTCGTAGTTTTCTGTATCTAGGTGTCGGATGTCGAAGTTCAGGGTGTCCAGGTATTCCGCTCCGTAGTTTCCTGCATCTAGGTGTCAGACGTGGAAGTTCAAGTTCTTCAGGTATTCCGCTTCGTAGTTTACTGTATCTAGGTGTCGGATGTGGAAGTCCAGGGTGTCCAGGTATTCCGCTTCGTAGTTTTCTGTATCTGGGTGCCGGATGTGGAAGTTCAGGGTGTGCAGGTATTCCGCTTCGTAGTTTTCTGTATATAGGTGTCGGATGTGTAAGTCCAGGGTGTCCAGGTATTCCGCTTCGTAGTCTTGTGTATCTAGGTGTCGGATGTGGAAGTTCAGGGTTTCCAGGTATTCCGCATCGTAGTTTTCTGTATCTAGTTGCCGGATGTGGAAGTTCAGGGTGTCCAGGTATTCCGCTTCGTAGTTTTCTGTATCTAGTTGTCGGATGTCGAAGTTCAGGGTGTCCAGGTATTCCGCTCCGTAGTTTCCTGCATCTTGGTGTCAGACGTGCAAGTTCAGGTTCTTCAGGTATTCCGCTTCGTAGTTTTCTGTATCTAGGTGTCGGATGTGGAAGTCCAGGGTGTCCAGGTATTCCGCTTCGTAGTTTTCTGTATCTGGGTGCCGGATGTGGAAGTCCAGGGTGTCCAGGTATTCCGCTTCGTAGTTTTCTGTATCTGGGTGCCGGATGTGGAAGTTCAGGGTGTCCAGGTATTCCGCTTCGTAGTTTTCTGTATCTAGGTGTCGGATGTGGAAGTCCAGGGTGTCCAGGTATTCCGCTTCGTAGTTTTCTGTATCTGGGTGCCGGATGTGGAAGTTCAGGGTGTCCAGGTATTCCGCTTCGTAGTTTTCTGTATATAGGTGTCGGATGTGGAAGTCCAGGGTGTCCAGGTATTCCGCTTCGTAGTCTTCTGTATCTAGGTGTCGGATGTGGAAGTTCAGGGTTTCCAGGTATTCCGCTTCGTAGTTTTCTGTATCTAGTTGCCGGATGTGGAAGTTCAGGGTGTCCAGGTATTCCGCTTCGTAGTTTTCTGTATCTAGGTGTCGGATGTGGAAGTTCAGAGTGTCCAGGTATTCCGCTTCGTAGTTTTCTGTATCTGGGTGCCGGATGTGGAAGTTCAGGGTGTCCAGGTATTCCGCTTCGTAGTTTTCTGTATCTGGGTGCCGGATGTGGAAGTTCAGGGTGTCCAGGTATTCCGCTTCGTAGTTTTCTGTATATAGGTGTCGGATGTGTAAGTCCAGGGTGTCCAGGTATTCCGCTTCGTAGTTTTCTGTATCTAGGTGTCGGATGTGGAAGTTCAGGGTTTCCAGGTATTCCGCTTCGTAGTTTTCTGTATCTAGTTGCCGGATGTGGAAGTTCAGGGTGTCCAGGTATTCCGCTTCGTAGTTTTCTGTATATAGGTGTCGGATGTGGAAGTCCAGGGTGTCCAGGTATTCCGCTTCGTAGTTTTCTGTATCTTGGTGCCGGATGTGCAAGTTCAGGGTGTCCAGGTATTCCGCTTCGTAGTTTTCTGTATATAGGTGTCGGATGTGGAAGTCCAGGGTGTCCAGGTATTCCGCCTCGTAGTCTTCTGTATCTATGTGTCGGATGTGGAAGTTCAGGGTGTCCAGGTATTCCGCTTCGTAGTTTTCTCTATCTAGGTGTCGGATGTGGAAGTCCAGGGTGTCCAGGTATTCCGCTTCGTAGTTTTCTGTATCTGGGTGCCGGATGTGGAAGTTCAGGGTGTCCAGGTATTCCGCTTCGTAGTTTTCTGTATATAGGTGTCGGATGTGTAAGTCCAGGGTGTCCAGGTATTCCGCTTCGTAGTCTTCTGTATCTAGGTGTCGGATGTGGAAGTTCAGGGTTTCCAGGTATTCCGCTTCGTAGTTTTCTGTATCTAGTTGCCGGATGTGGAAGTTCAGGGTGTCCAGGTATTCCGTTTCGTAGTTTTCTGTATCTAGGTGTCGGATGTGGAAGTTCAGGGTTTCCAGGTATTCCGCTTCGTAGTTTTCTGTATCTAGTTGCCGGATGTGGAAGTTCAGGGTGTCCAGGTATTCCGCTTCGTAGTTTTCTGTATATAGGTGTCGGATGTGGAAGTCCAGGGTGTCCAGGTATTCCGCTTCGTAGTTTTCTGTATCTTGGTGCCGGATGTGCAAGTTCAGGGTGTCCAGGTATTCCGCTTCGTAGTTTTCTGTATATAGGTGTCGGATGTGGAAGTCCAGGGTGTCCAGGTATTCCGCCTCGTAGTCTTCTGTATCTATGTGTCGGATGTGGAAGTTCAGGGTGTCCAGGTATTCCGCTTCGTAGTTTTCTCTATCTAGGTGTCGGATGTGGAAGTCCAGGGTGTCCAGGTATTCCGCTTCGTAGTTTTCTGTATCTGGGTGCCGGATGTTTAAGTTCAGGGTGTCCAGGTATTCCGCTTCGTAGTTTTCTGTATATAGGTGTCGGATGTGTAAGTCCAGGGTGTCCAGGTATTCCGCTTCGTAGTCTTCTGTATCTAGGTGTCGGATGTGGAAGTTCAGGGTTTCCAGGTATTCCGCTTCGTAGTTTTCTGTATCTAGTTGCCGGATGTGGAAGTTCAGGGTGTCCAGGTATTCCGTTTCGTAGTTTTCTGTATCTAGGTGTCGGATGTCGAAGTTCAGGGTGTCCAGGTATTCCGCTCCGTAGTTTCCTGCATCTAGGTGTCAGACGTGGAAGTTCAGGTTCTTCAGGTATTCCGCTTCGTAGTTTTCTGTATCTAGGTGTCGGATATGGAAGTCCAGGGTGTCCAGGTATTCCGCTTCGTAGTTTTCTGTATCTGGGTGCCGGATGTGGAAGTTCAGGGTGTCCAGGTATTCCGCTTCGTAGTTTTCTGTATATAGGTGTCGGATGTGGAAGTCCAGGGTGTCCAGGTATTCCGCTTCGTAGTCTTCTGTATCTAGGTGTCGGATGTGGAAGTTCAGGGTTTCCAGGTATTCCGCTTCGTAGTTTTCTGTATCTAGTTGCCGGATGTGGAATTTCAGGGTGTCCAGGTATTCCGCTTCGTAGTTTTCTGTATCTAGGTGTCGGATGTCGAAGTTCAGGGTGTCCAGGTATTCCGCTCCGTAGTTTCCTGCATCTAGGTGTCAGACGTGGAAGTTCAAGTTCTTCAGGTATTCCGCTTCGTAGTTTTCTGTATCTAGGTGTCGGATGTGGAAGACCAGGGTGTCCAGGTATTCCGCTTCGTAGTTTTCTGTATCTGGGTGCCGGATGTGGAAGTTCAGGGTGTCCAGGTATTCCGCTTCGTAGTTTTCTGTATATAGGTGTCGGATGTGTAAGTCCAGGGTGTCCAGGTATTCCGCTTCGTAGTCTTCTGTATCTAGGTGTCGGATGTGGAAGTTCAGGGTTTCCAGGTATTCCGCTTCGTAGTTTTCTGTATCTAGTTGCCGGATGTGGAAGTTCAGGGTGTCCAGGTATTCCGCTTCGTAGTTTTCTGTATATAGGTGTCGGATGTGGAAGTCCAGGGTGTCCAGGTATTCCGCTTCGTAGTCTTCTGTATCTAGGTGTCGGATGTGGAAGTTCAGGGTTTCCAGGTATTCCGCTTCGTAGTTTTCTGTATCTAGTTGCCGGATGTGGAAGTTCAGGGTGTCCAGGTATTCCGCTTCGTAGTTTTCTGTATCTAGGTGTCGGATGTCGAAGTTCAGGGTGTCCAGGTATTCCGCTCCGTAGTTTCCTGCATCTAGGTGTCAGACGTGGAAGTTCAAGTTCTTCAGGTATTCCGCTTCGTAGTTTACTGTATCTAGGTGTCGGATGTGGAAGTCCAGGGTGTCCAGGTATTCCGCTTCGTAGTTTTCTGTATCTGGGTGCCGGATGTGGAAGTTCAGGGTGTGCAGGTATTCCGCTTCGTAGTTTTCTGTATATAGGTGTCGGATGTGTAAGTCCAGGGTGTCCAGGTATTCCGCTTCGTAGTCTTGTGTATCTAGGTGTCGGATGTGGAAGTTCAGGGTTTCCAGGTATTCCGCATCGTAGTTTTCTGTATCTAGTTGCCGGATGTGGAAGTTCAGGGTGTCCAGGTATTCCGCTTCGTAGTTTTCTGTATCTAGTTGTCGGATGTCGAAGTTCAGGGTGTCCAGGTATTCCGCTCCGTAGTTTCCTGCATCTTGGTGTCAGACGTGCAAGTTCAGGTTCTTCAGGTATTCCGCTTCGTAGTTTTCTGTATCTAGGTGTCGGATGTGGAAGTCCAGGGTGTCCAGGTATTCCGCTTCGTAGTTTTCTGTATCTGGGTGCCGGATGTGGAAGTCCAGGGTGTCCAGGTATTCCGCTTCGTAGTTTTCTGTATCTGGGTGCCGGATGTGGAAGTTCAGGGTGTCCAGGTATTCCGCTTCGTAGTTTTCTGTATCTAGGTGTCGGATGTGGAAGTCCAGGGTGTCCAGGTATTCCGCTTCGTAGTTTTCTGTATCTGGGTGCCGGATGTGGAAGTTCAGGGTGTCCAGGTATTCCGCTTCGTAGTTTTCTGTATATAGGTGTCGGATGTGGAAGTCCAGGGTGTCCAGGTATTCCGCTTCGTAGTCTTCTGTATCTAGGTGTCGGATGTGGAAGTTCAGAGTGTCCAGGTATTCCGCTTCGTAGTTTTCTGTATCTGGGTGCCGGATGTGGAAGTTCAGGGTGTCCAGGTATTCCGCTTCGTAGTTTTCTGTATCTGGGTGCCGGATGTGGAAGTTCAGGGTGTCCAGGTATTCCGCTTCGTAGTTTTCTGTATCTAGTTGCCGGATGTGGAAGTTCAGGGTGTCCAGGTATTCCGCTTCGTAGTTTTCTGTATATAGGTGTCGGATGTGGAAGTCCAGGGTGTCCAGGTATTCCGCTTCGTAGTCTTCTGTATCTAGGTGTCGGATGTGGAAGTTCAGGGTTTCCAGGTATTCCGCTTCGTAGTTTTCTGTATCTAGTTGCCGGATGTGGAAGTTCAGGGTGTCCAGGTATTCCGCTTCGTAGTTTTCTGTATCTAGGTGTCGGATGTCGAAGTTCAGGGTGTCCAGGTATTCCGCTCCGTAGTTTCCTGCATCTAGGTGTCAGACGTGGAAGTTCAAGTTCTTCAGGTATTCCGCTTCGTAGTTTACTGTATCTAGGTGTCGGATGTGGAAGTCCAGGGTGTCCAGGTATTCCGCTTCGTAGTTTTCTGTATCTGGGTGCCGGATGTGGAAGTTCAGGGTGTGCAGGTATTCCGCTTCGTAGTTTTCTGTATATAGGTGTCGGATGTGTAAGTCCAGGGTGTCCAGGTATTCCGCTTCGTAGTCTTGTGTATCTAGGTGTCGGATGTGGAAGTTCAGGGTTTCCAGGTATTCCGCATCGTAGTTTTCTGTATCTAGTTGCCGGATGTGGAAGTTCAGGGTGTCCAGGTATTCCGCTTCGTAGTTTTCTGTATCTAGTTGTCGGATGTCGAAGTTCAGGGTGTCCAGGTATTCCGCTCCGTAGTTTCCTGCATCTTGGTGTCAGACGTGCAAGTTCAGGTTCTTCAGGTATTCCGCTTCGTAGTTTTCTGTATCTAGGTGTCGGATGTGGAAGTCCAGGGTGTCCAGGTATTCCGCTTCGTAGTTTTCTGTATCTGGGTGCCGGATGTGGAAGTCCAGGGTGTCCAGGTATTCCGCTTCGTAGTTTTCTGTATCTGGGTGCCGGATGTGGAAGTTCAGGGTGTCCAGGTATTCCGCTTCGTAGTTTTCTGTATCTAGGTGTCGGATGTGGAAGTCCAGGGTGTCCAGGTATTCCGCTTCGTAGTTTTCTGTATCTGGGTGCCGGATGTGGAAGTTCAGGGTGTCCAGGTATTCCGCTTCGTAGTTTTCTGTATATAGGTGTCGGATGTGGAAGTCCAGGGTGTCCAGGTATTCCGCTTCGTAGTCTTCTGTATCTAGGTGTCGGATGTGGAAGTTCAGAGTGTCCAGGTATTCCGCTTCGTAGTTTTCTGTATCTGGGTGCCGGATGTGGAAGTTCAGGGTGTCCAGGTATTCCGCTTCGTAGTTTTCTGTATCTGGGTGCCGGATGTGGAAGTTCAGGGTGTCCAGGTATTCCGCTTCGTAGTTTTCTGTATATAGGTGTCGGATGTGTAAGTCCAGGGTGTCCAGGTATTCCGCTTCGTAGTTTTCTGTATCTAGGTGTCGGATGTGGAAGTTCAGGGTTTCCAGGTATTCCGCTTCGTAGTTTTCTGTATCTAGTTGCCGGATGTGGAAGTTCAGGGTGTCCAGGTATTCCGCTTCGTAGTTTTCTGTATATAGGTGTCGGATGTGGAAGTCCAGGGTGTCCAGGTATTCCGATTCGTAGTCTTCTGTATCTAGGTGTCGGATGTGGAAGTTCAGGGTTTCCAGGTATTCCGATTCGTATTTTTCTGTATCTAGTTGCCGGATGTGGAAGTTCAGGGTGTCCAGCTATTCCGCTTCGTAGTTTTCTGTATCTAGGTGTCGGATGTGGAAGTCCAGGGTGTCCAGGTATTCCGCTCCGTAGTTTCCTGCATCTAGGTGTCAGACGTGGAAGTTTAAGTTCTTCAGGTATTCCGCTTCGTAGTTTTCTGTATCTAGGTGTCGGATGTGGAAGTCCAGGGTGTCCAGGTATTCCGCTTCGTAGTTTTCTGTATCTGGGTGCCGGATGTGGAAGTTCAGGGTGTCCAGGTATTCCGCTTCGTAGTTTTCTGTATATAGGTGTCGGATGTGTAAGTCCAGGGTGTCCAGGTATTCCGCTTCGTAGTCTTCTGTATCTAGGTGTCGGATGTCGAAGTTCAGGGTGTCCAGGTATTCCGCTCCGTAGTTTCCTGCATCTAGGTGTCAGACGTGGAAGTTCAAGTTCTTCAGGTATTCCGCTTCGTAGTTTTCTGTATCTAGGTGTCGGATGTGGAAGTCCAGGGTGTCCAGGTATTCCGCTTCGTAGTTTTCTGTATCTGGGTGCCGGATGTGGAAGTTCAGGGTGTGCAGGTATTCCGCTTCGTAGTTTTCTGTATATAGGTGTCGGATGTGTAAGTCCAGGGTGTCCAGGTATTCCGCTTCGTAGTTTTCTGTATATAGGTGTCGGATGTGGAAGTCCAGGGTGTCCAGGTATTCCGCTTCGTAGTCTTCTGTATCTAGGTGTCGGATGTGGACGTTCAGGGTTTCCAGGTATTCCGCTTCGTAGTTTTCTGTATCTAGTTGCCGGATGTGGAAGTTCAGGGTGTCCAGGTATTCCGCTTCGTAGTTTTCTGTATCTAGGTGTCGGATGTGGAAGTCCAGAGTGTCCAGGTATTCCGCTTCGTAGTTTTCTGTATCTGGGTGCCGGATGTGGAAGTTCAGGGTGTCCAGGTATTCCGCTTCGTAGTTTTCTGTATCTGGGTGCCGGATGTGGAAGTCCAGGGTGTCCAGGTATTCCGCTTCGTAGTTTTCTGTATCTGGGTGCCGGATGTGGAAGTTCAGGGTGTCCAGGTATTCCGCTTCGTAGTTTTCTGTATCTAGGTGTCGGATGTGGAAGTCCAGGGTGTCCAGGTATTCCGCTTCGTAGTTTTCTGTATCTGGGTGCCGGATGTGGAAGTTCAGGGTGTCCAGGTATTCCGCTTCGTAGTTTTCTGTATATAGGTGTCGGATGTGGAAGTCCAGGGTGTCCAGGTATTCCGCTTCGTAGTCTTCTGTATCTAGGTGTCGGATGTGGAAGTTCAGGGTTTCCAGGTATTCCGCTTCGTAGTTTTCTGTATCTAGTTGCCGGATGTGGAAGTTCAGGGTGTCCAGGTATTCCGCTTCGTAGTTTTCTGTATCTAGGTGTCGGATGTGGAAGTTCAGAGTGTCCAGGTATTCCGCTTCGTAGTTTTCTGTATCTGGGTGCCGGATGTGGAAGTTCAGGGTGTCCAGGTATTCCGCTTCGTAGTTTTCTGTATCTGGGTGCCGGATGTGGAAGTTCAGGGTGTCCAGGTATTCCGCTTCGTAGTTTTCTGTATATAGGTGTCGGATGTGGAAGTCCAGGGTGTCCAGGTATTCCGCTTCGTAGTCTTCTGTATCTAGGTGTCGGATGTGGAAGTTCAGGGTTTCCAGGTATTCCGCTTCGTATTTTTCTGTATCTAGTTGCCGGATGTGGAAGTTCAGGGTGTCCAGCTATTCCGCTTCGTAGTTTTCTGTATCTAGGTGTCGGATGTGGAAGTCCAGGGTGTCCAGGTATTCCGCTGCGTAGTTTCCTGCATCTAGGTGTCAGACGTGGAAGTTTAAGTTCTTCAGGTATTCCGCTTCGTAGTTTTCTGTATCTAGGTGTCGGATGTGGAAGTCCAGGGTGTCCAGGTATTCCGCTTCGTAGTTTTCTGTATCTGGGTGCCGGATGTGGAAGTTCAGGGTGTCCAGGTATTCCGCTTCGTAGTCTTCTGTATCTAGGTGTCGGATGTGGAAGTTCAGGGTTTCCAGGTATTCCGCTTCGTAGTTTTCTGTATCTAGTTGCCGGATGTGGAAGTTCAGGGTGTCCAGGTATTCCGCTTCGTAGTTTTCTGTATCTAGGTGTCGGATGTCGAAGTTCAGGGTGTCCAGGTATTCCGCTCCGTAGTTTCCTGCATCTAGGTGTCAGACGTGGAAGTTCAAGTTCTTCAGGTATTCCGCTTCGTAGTTTTCTGTATCTAGGTGTCGGATGTGGAAGTCCAGGGTGTCCAGGTATTCCGCTTCGTAGTTTTCTGTATCTGGGTGCCGGATGTGGAAGTTCAGGGTGTGCAGGTATTCCGCTTCGTAGTTTTCTGTATATAGGTGTCGGATGTGTAAGTCCAGGGTGTCCAGGTATTCCGCTTCGTAGTTTTCTGTATATAGGTGTCGGATGTGGAAGTCCAGGGTGTCCAGGTATTCCGCTTCGTAGTCTTCTGTATCTAGGTGTCGGATGTGGAGGTTCAGGGTTTCCAGGTATTCCGCTTCGTAGTTTTCTGTATCTAGTTGCCGGATGTGGAAGTTCAGGGTGTCCAGGTATTCCGCTTCGTAGTTTTCTGTATCTAGGTGTCGGATGTGGAAGTCCAGAGTGTCCAGGTATTCCGCTTCGTAGTTTTCTGTATCTGGGTGCCGGATGTGGAAGTTCAGGGTGTCCAGGTATTCCGCTTCGTAGTTTTCTGTATCTGGGTGCCGGATGTGGATGTTCAGGGTGTCCAGGTATTCCGCTTCGTAGTTTTCTGTATATAGGTGTCGGATGTGTAAGTCCAGGGTGTCCAGGTATTCCGCTTCGTAGTTTTCTGTATCTAGGTGTCGGATGTGGAAGTTCAGGGTTTCCAGGTATTCCGCTTCGTAGTTTTCTGTATCTAGTTGCCGGATGTGGAAGTTCAGGGTGTCCAGGTATTCCGCTTCGTAGTTTTCTGTATCTAGTTGTCGGATGTCGAAGTTCAGGGTGTCCAGGTATTCCGCTCCGTAGTTTCCTGCATCTTGGTGTCAGACGTGCAAGTTCAGGTTCTTCAGGTATTCCGCTTCGTAGTTTTCTGTATCTAGTTGCCGGATGTGGAAGTTCAGGGTGTCCAGGTATTCCGCTTCGTAGTTTTCTGTATCTAGGTGTCGGATGTGGAAGTTCAGGGTTTCCAGGTATTCCGCTTCGTATTTTTCTGTATCTAGTTGCCGGATGTGGAAGTTCAGGGTGTCCTGCTATTCCGCTTCGTAGTTTTCTGTATCTAGGTGTCGGATGTGGAAGTCCAGGGTGTCCAGGTATTCCGCTCCGTAGTTTCCTGCATCTAGGTGTCAGACGTGGAAGTTTAAGTTCTTCAGGTATTCCGCTTCGTAGTTTTCTGTATCTAGGTGTCGGATGTGGAAGTCCAGGGTGTCCAGGTATTCCGCTTCGTAGTTTTCTGTATCTGGGTGCCGGATGTGGAAGTTCAGGGTGTCCAGGTATTCCGCTTCGTAGTTTTCTGTATATAGGTGTCGGATGTGTAAGTCCAGGGTGTCCAGGTATTCCGCTTCGTAGTCTTCTGTATCTAGGTGTCGGATGTGGAAGTTCAGGGTTTCCAGGTATTCCGCTTCGTAGTTTTCTGTATCTAGTTGCCGGATGTGGAAGTTCAGGGTGTCCAGGTATTCCGCTTCGTAGTTTTCTGTATATAGGTGTCGGATGTGGAAGTCCAGGGTGTCCAGGTATTCCGCTTCGTAGTCTTCTGTATCTAGGTGTCGGATGTGGAAGTTCAGGGTTTCCAGGTATTCCGCTTCGTAGTTTTCTGTATCTAGTTGCCGGATGTGGAAGTTCAGGGTGTCCAGGTATTCCGCTTCGTAGTTTTCTGTATCTAGGTGTCGGATGTCGAAGTTCAGGGTGTCCAGGTATTCCGCTCCGTAGTTTCCTGCATCTAGGTGTCAGACGTGGAAGTTCAAGTTCTTCAGGTATTCCGCTTCGTAGTTTTCTGTATCTAGGTGTCGGATGTGGAAGTCCAGGGTGTCCAGGTATTCCGCTTCGTAGTTTTCTGTATCTGGGTGCCGGATGTGGAAGTTCAGGGTGTGCAGGTATTCCGCTTCGTAGTTTTCTGTATATAGGTGTCGGATGTGTAAGTCCAGGGTGTCCAGGTATTCCGCTTCGTAGTTTTCTGTATATAGGTGTCGGATGTGGAAGTCCAGGGTGTCCAGGTATTCCGCTTCGTAGTCTTCTGTATCTAGGTGTCGGATGTGGAGGTTCAGGGTTTCCAGGTATTCCGCTTCGTAGTTTTCTGTATCTAGTTGCCGGATGTGGAAGTTCAGGGTGTCCAGGTATTCCGCTTCGTAGTTTTCTGTATCTAGGTGTCGGATGTGGAAGTCCAGGGTGTCCAGGTATTCCGCTTCGTAGTCTTCTGTATCTAGGTGTCGGATGTGGAAGTTCAGGGTTTCCAGGTATTCCGCTTCGTATTTTTCTGTATCTAGTTGCCGGATGTGGAAGTTCAGGGTGTCCAGCTATTCTGCTTCGTAGTTTTCTGTGTCTAGGTGTCGGATGTGGAAGTCCAGGGTGTCCAGGTATTCCGCTCCGTAGTTTCCTGCATCTAGGTGTCAGACGTGGAAGTTTAAGTTCTTCAGGTATTCCGCTTCGTAGTTTTCTGTATCTAGGTGTCGGATGTGGAAGTCCAGGGTGTCCAGGTATTCCGCTTCGTAGTTTTCTGTATCTGGGTGCCGGATGTGGAAGTTCAGGGTGTCCAGGTATTCCGCTTCGTAGTCTTCTGTATCTAGGTGTCGGATGTGGAAGTTCAGGGTTTCCAGGTATTCCGCTTCGTAGTTTTCTGTATCTAGTTGCCGGATGTGGAAGTTCAGGGTGTCCAGGTATTCCGCTTCGTAGTTTTCTGTATCTAGGTGTCGGATGTCGAAGTTCAGGGTGTCCAGGTATTCCGCTCCGTAGTTTCCTGCATCTAGGTGTCAGACGTGGAAGTTCAAGTTCTTCAGGTATTCCGCTTCGTAGTTTTCTGTATCTAGGTGTCGGATGTGGAAGTCCAGGGTGTCCAGGTATTCCGCTTCGTAGTTTTCTGTATCTGGGTGCCGGATGTGGAAGTTCAGGGTGTGCAGGTATTCCGCTTCGTAGTTTTCTGTATATAGGTGTCGGATGTGTAAGTCCAGGGTGTCCAGGTATTCCGCTTCGTAGTTTTCTGTATATAGGTGTCGGATGTGGAAGTCCAGGGTGTCCAGGTATTCCGCTTCGTAGTCTTCTGTATCTAGGTGTCGGATGTGGAGGTTCAGGGTTTCCAGGTATTCCGCTTCGTAGTTTTCTGTATCTAGTTGCCGGATGTGGAAGTTCAGGGTGTCCAGGTATTCCGCTTCGTAGTTTTCTGTATCTAGGTGTCGGATGTGGAAGTCCAGAGTGTCCAGGTATTCCGCTTCGTAGTTTTCTGTATCTGGGTGCCGGATGTGGAAGTTCAGGGTGTCCAGGTATTCCGCTTCGTAGTTTTCTGTATCTGGGTGCCGGATGTGGATGTTCAGGGTGTCCAGGTATTCCGCTTCGTAGTTTTCTGTATATAGGTGTCGGATGTGTAAGTCCAGGGTGTCCAGGTATTCCGCTTCGTAGTTTTCTGTATCTAGGTGTCGGATGTGGAAGTTCAGGGTTTCCAGGTATTCCGCTTCGTAGTTTTCTGTATCTAGTTGCCGGATGTGGAAGTTCAGGGTGTCCAGGTATTCCGCTTCGTAGTTTTCTGTATCTAGTTGTCGGATGTCGAAGTTCAGGGTGTCCAGGTATTCCGCTCCGTAGTTTCCTGCATCTTGGTGTCAGACGTGCAAGTTCAGGTTCTTCAGGTATTCCGCTTCGTAGTTTTCTGTATCTAGTTGCCGGATGTGGAAGTTCAGGGTGTCCAGGTATTCCGCTTCGTAGTTTTCTGTATCTAGGTGTCGGATGTGGAAGTTCAGGGTTTCCAGGTATTCCGCTTCGTATTTTTCTGTATCTAGTTGCCGGATGTGGAAGTTCAGGGTGTCCTGCTATTCCGCTTCGTAGTTTTCTGTATCTAGGTGTCGGATGTGGAAGTCCAGGGTGTCCAGGTATTCCGCTCCGTAGTTTCCTGCATCTAGGTGTCAGACGTGGAAGTTTAAGTTCTTCAGGTATTCCGCTTCGTAGTTTTCTGTATCTAGGTGTCGGATGTGGAAGTCCAGGGTGTCCAGGTATTCCGCTTCGTAGTTTTCTGTATCTGGGTGCCGGATGTGGAAGTTCAGGGTGTCCAGGTATTCCGCTTCGTAGTTTTCTGTATATAGGTGTCGGATGTGTAAGTCCAGGGTGTCCAGGTATTCCGCTTCGTAGTCTTCTGTATCTAGGTGTCGGATGTGGAAGTTCAGGGTTTCCAGGTATTCCGCTTCGTAGTTTTCTGTATCTAGTTGCCGGATGTGGAAGTTCAGGGTGTCCAGGTATTTCGCTTCGTAGTTTTCTGTATATAGGTGTCGGATGTGGAAGTCCAGGGTGTCCAGGTATTCCGCTTCGTAGTCTTCTGTATCTAGGTGTCGGATGTGGAAGTTCAGGGTTTCCAGGTATTCCGCTTCGTAGTTTTCTGTATCTAGTTGCCGGATGTGGAAGTTCAGGGTGTCCAGGTATTCCGCTTCGTAGTTTTCTGTATCTAGGTGTCGGATGTCGAAGTTCAGGGTGTCCAGGTATTCCGCTCCGTAGTTTCCTGCATCTAGGTGTCAGACGTGGAAGTTCAAGTTCTTCAGGTATTCCGCTTCGTAGTTTTCTGTATCTAGGTGTCGGATGTGGAAGTCCAGGGTGTCCAGGTATTCCGCTTCGTAGTTTTCTGTATCTGGGTGCCGGATGTGGAAGTTCAGGGTGTGCAGGTATTCCGCTTCGTAGTTTTCTGTATATAGGTGTCGGATGTGTAAGTCCAGGGTGTCCAGGTATTCCGCTTCGTAGTTTTCTGTATATAGGTGTCGGATGTGGAAGTCCAGGGTGTCCAGGTATTCCGCTTCGTAGTCTTCTGTATCTAGGTGTCGGATGTGGAGGTTCAGGGTTTCCAGGTATTCCGCTTCGTAGTTTTCTGTATCTAGTTGCCGGATGTGGAAGTTCAGGGTGTCCAGGTATTCCGCTTCGTAGTTTTCTGTATCTAGGTGTCGGATGTGGAAGTCCAGAGTGTCCAGGTATTCCGCTTCGTAGTTTTCTGTATCTGGGTGCCGGATGTGGAAGTTCAGGGTGTCCAGGTATTCCGCTTCGTAGTTTTCTGTATCTGGGTGCCGGATGTGGATGTTCAGGGTGTCCAGGTATTCCGCTTCGTAGTTTTCTGTATATAGGTGTCGGATGTGTAAGTCCAGGGTGTCCAGGTATTCCGCTTCGTAGTTTTCTGTATCTAGGTGTCGGATGTGGAAGTTCAGGGTTTCCAGGTATTCCGCTTCGTAGTTTTCTGTATCTAGTTGCCGGATGTGGAAGTTCAGGGTGTCCAGGTATTCCGCTTCGTAGTTTTCTGTATCTAGTTGTCGGATGTCGAAGTTCAGGGTGTCCAGGTATTCCGCTCCGTAGTTTCCTGCATCTTGGTGTCAGACGTGCAAGTTCAGGTTCTTCAGGTATTCCGCTTCGTAGTTTTCTGTATCTAGTTGCCGGATGTGGAAGTTCAGGGTGTCCAGGTATTCCGCTTCGTAGTTTTCTGTATCTAGGTGTCGGATGTGGAAGTCCAGGGTGTCCAGGTATTCCGCTCCGTAGTTTCCTGCATCTAGGTGTCAGACGTGGAAGTTTAAGTTCTTCAGGTATTCCGCTTCGTAGTTTTCTGTATCTAGGTGTCGGATGTGGAAGTCCAGGGTGTCCAGGTATTCCGCTTCGTAGTTTTCTGTATCTGGGTGCCGGATGTGGAAGTTCAGGGTGTGCAGGTATTCCGCTTCGTAGTTTTCTGTATATAGGTGTCGGATGTGTAAGTCCAGGGTGTCCAGGTATTCCGCTTCGTAGTTTTCTGTATATAGGTGTCGGATGTGGAAGTCCAGGGTGTCCAGGTATTCCGCTTCGTAGTCTTCTGTATCTAGGTGTCGGATGTGGAAGTTCAGGGTTTCCAGGTATTCCGCTTCGTAGTTTTCTGTATCTAGTTGCCGGATGTGGAAGTTCAGGGTGTCCAGGTATTCCGCTTCGTAGTTTTCTGTATCTAGGTGTCGGATGTGGAAGTCCAGAGTGTCCAAGTATTCCGCTTCGTAGTTTTCTGTATCTGGGTGCCGGATGTGGAAGTTCAGGGTGTCCAGGTATTCCGCTTCGTAGTTTTCTGTATCTGGGTGCCGGATGTGGAAGTTCAGGGTGTCCAGGTATTCCGCTTCGTAGTTTTCTGTATATAGGTGTCGGATGTGTAAGTCCAGGGTGTCCAGGTATTCCGCTTCGTAGTTTTCTGTATCTAGGTGTCGGATGTGGAAGTTCAGGGTTTCCAGGTATTCCGCTTCGTAGTTTTCTGTATCTAGTTGCGGGATGTGGAAGTTCAGGGTGTCCAGGTATTCCACTTCGTAGTTTTCTGTATATAGGTGTCGGATGTGGAAGTCCAGGGTGTCCAGGTATTCCGCTTCGTAGTCTTCTGTATCTAGGTGTCGGATGTGGAAGTTCAGGGTTTCCAGGTATTCCGCTTCGTATTTTTCTGTATCTAGTTGCCGGATGTGGAAGTTCAGGGTGTCCAGGTATTCCGCTTCGTAGTTTTCTGTATCTAGGTGTCGGATGTGGAAGTCCAGGGTGTCCAGGTATTCCGCTCCGTAGTTTCCTGCATCTAGGTGTCAGACGTGGAAGTTTAAGTTCTTCAGGTATTCCGCTTCGTAGTTTTCTGTATCTAGGTGTCGGATGTGGAAGTCCAGGGTGTCCAGGTATTCCGCTTCGTAGTCTTCTGTATCTAGGTGTCGGATGTGGAAGTTCAGGGTTTCCAGGTATTCCGCTTCGTAGTTTTCTGTATCTAGTTGCCGGATGTGGAAGTTCAGGGTGTCCAGGTATTCCGCTTCGTAGTTTTCTGTATCTAGGTGTCGGATGTCGAAGTTCAGGGTGTCCAGGTATTCCGCTCCGTAGTTTCCTGCATCTAGGTGTCAGACGTGGAAGTTCAAGTTCTTCAGGTATTCTGCTTCGTAGTTTTCTGTATCTAGTTGCCGGATGTGGAAGTTTAGTGTGTCCAGGTATTCCGCTCCGTAGTTTCCTGCATCTTGGTGTCAGACGTGCAAGTTCAGGTTCTTCAGGTATTCCGCTTCGTAGTTTTCTGTATCTAGGTGTCGGATGTGGAAGTCCAGGGTGTCCAGGTATTCCGCTTCGTAGTTTTCTGTATCTGGGTGCCGGATGTGGAAGTTCAGGGTGTCCAGGTATTCCGTTTCGTAGTTTTCTGTATCTAGGTGTCGGATGTGGAAGTCCAGGGTGTCCAGGTATTCCGCTTTGTAGTTTTCTGTATCTGGGTGCCGGATGTGGAAGTTCAGGGTGTCCAGGTATTCCGCTTCGTAGTTTTCTGTATATAGGTGTCGGATGTGGAAGTCCAGGGTGTCCAGGTATTCCGCTTCGTAGTTTTCTGTATCTGGGTGCCGGATGTGGAAGTTCAGGGTGTCCAGGTATTCCGCTTCGTAGTTTTCTGTATCTGGGTGCCGGATGTGGAAGTTCAGGGTGTCCAGGTATTCCGCTTCGCAGTTTTCTGTATATAGGTGTCGGATGTGTAAGTCCAGGGTGTCCAGGTATTCCGCTTCGTAGTTTTCTGTATCTAGGTGTCGGATGTGGAAGTTCAAGGTTTCCAGGTATTCCGCTTCGTAGTTTTCTGTATCTAGTTGCCGGATGTGGAAGTTCAGGGTGTCCAGGTATTCCGCTTCGTAGTCTTCTGTATCTAGGTGTCGGATGTGGAAGTTCAGGGTTTCCAGGTATTCCGCTTCGTAGTTTTCTGATTCTAGTTGCCGGATGTGGAAGTTCAGGGTGTCCAGGTATTCCGCTTCGTAGTTTTCTGTATCTAGGTGTCGGATGTGGAAGTCCAGGGTGTCCAGGTATTCCGCTTCGTAGTTTTCTGTATCTTGGTGCCGGATGTGCAAGTTCAGGGTGTCCAGGTATTCCGCTTCGTAGTTTTCTGTATCTAGGTGTCGGATGTCGAAGTTCAGGGTGTCCAGGTATTCCGCTCCGTAGTTTCCTGCATCTAGGTGTCAGACGTGGAAGTTCAAGTTCTTCAGGTATTCTGCTTCGTAGTTTTCTGTATCTAGTTGCCGGATGTGGAAGTTTAGGGTGTCCAGGTATTCCGCTCCGTAGTTTCCTGCATCTTGGTGTCAGACGTGCAAGTTCAGGTTCTTCAGGTATTCCGCTTCGTAGTTTTCTGTATCTAGGTGTCGGATGTGGAAGTCCAGGGTGTCCAGGTATTCCGCTTCGTAGTTTTCTGTATCTGGGTGCCGGATGTGGAAGTTCAGGGTGTCCAGGTATTCCGCTTCGTAGTTTTCTGTATATAGGTGTCGGATGTGTAAGTCCAGGGTGTCCAGGTATTCCGCTTCGTAGTTTTCTGTATCTAGGTGTCGGATGTGGAAGTTCAGGGTTTCCAGGTATTCCGCTTCGTAGTTTTCTGTATCTAGTTGCGGGATGTGGAAGTTCAGGGTGTCCAGGTATTCCACTTCGTAGTTTTCTGTATATAGGTGTCGGATGTGGAAGTCCAGGGTGTCCAGGTATTCCGCTTCGTAGTCTTCTGTATCTAGGTGTCGGATGTGGAAGTTCAGGGTTTCCAGGTATTCCGCTTCGTATTTTTCTGTATCTAGTTGCCGGATGTGGAAGTTCAGGGTGTCCAGGTATTCCGCTTCGTAGTTTTCTGTATCTAGGTGTCGGATGTGGAAGTCCAGGGTGTCCAGGTATTCCGCTCCGTAGTTTCCTGCATCTAGGTGTCAGACGTGGAAGTTTAAGTTCTTCAGGTATTCCGCTTCGTAGTTTTCTGTATCTAGGTGTCGGATGTGGAAGTCCAGGGTGTCCAGGTATTCCGCTTCGTAGTCTTCTGTATCTAGGTGTCGGATGTGGAAGTTCAGGGTTTCCAGGTATTCCGCTTCGTAGTTTTCTGTATCTAGTTGCCGGATGTGGAAGTTCAGGGTGTCCAGGTATTCCGCTTCGTAGTTTTCTGTATCTAGGTGTCGGATGTCGAAGTTCAGGGTGTCCAGGTATTCCGCTCCGTAGTTTCCTGCATCTAGGTGTCAGACGTGGAAGTTCAAGTTCTTCAGGTATTCTGCTTCGTAGTTTTCTGTATCTAGTTGCCGGATGTGGAAGTTTAGTGTGTCCAGGTATTCCGCTCCGTAGTTTCCTGCATCTTGGTGTCAGACGTGCAAGTTCAGGTTCTTCAGGTATTCCGCTTCGTAGTTTTCTGTATCTAGGTGTCGGATGTGGAAGTCCAGGGTGTCCAGGTATTCCGCTTCGTAGTTTTCTGTATCTGGGTGCCGGATGTGGAAGTTCAGGGTGTCCAGGTATTCCGTTTCGTAGTTTTCTGTATCTAGGTGTCGGATGTGGAAGTCCAGGGTGTCCAGGTATTCCGCTTTGTAGTTTTCTGTATCTGGGTGCCGGATGTGGAAGTTCAGGGTGTCCAGGTATTCCGCTTCGTAGTTTTCTGTATATAGGTGTCGGATGTGGAAGTCCAGGGTGTCCAGGTATTCCGCTTCGTAGTTTTCTGTATCTGGGTGCCGGATGTGGAAGTTCAGGGTGTCCAGGTATTCCGCTTCGTAGTTTTCTGTATCTGGGTGCCGGATGTGGAAGTTCAGGGTGTCCAGGTATTCCGCTTCGCAGTTTTCTGTATATAGGTGTCGGATGTGTAAGTCCAGGGTGTCCAGGTATTCCGCTTCGTAGTTTTCTGTATCTAGGTGTCGGATGTGGAAGTTCAAGGTTTCCAGGTATTCCGCTTCGTAGTTTTCTGTATCTAGTTGCCGGATGTGGAAGTTCAGGGTGTCCAGGTATTCCGCTTCGTAGTCTTCTGTATCTAGGTGTCGGATGTGGAAGTTCAGGGTTTCCAGGTATTCCGCTTCGTAGTTTTCTGATTCTAGTTGCCGGATGTGGAAGTTCAGGGTGTCCAGGTATTCCGCTTCGTAGTTTTCTGTATCTAGGTGTCGGATGTGGAAGTCCAGGGTGTCCAGGTATTCCGCTTCGTAGTTTTCTGTATCTTGGTGCCGGATGTGCAAGTTCAGGGTGTCCAGGTATTCCGCTTCGTAGTTTTCTGTATCTAGGTGTCGGATGTCGAAGTTCAGGGTGTCCAGGTATTCCGCTCCGTAGTTTCCTGCATCTAGGTGTCAGACGTGGAAGTTCAAGTTCTTCAGGTATTCTGCTTCGTAGTTTTCTGTATCTAGTTGCCGGATGTGGAAGTTTAGGGTGTCCAGGTATTCCGCTCCGTAGTTTCCTGCATCTTGGTGTCAGACGTGCAAGTTCAGGTTCTTCAGGTATTCCGCTTCGTAGTTTTCTGTATCTAGGTGTCGGATGTGGAAGTCCAGGGTGTCCAGGTATTCCGCTTCGTAGTTTTCTGTATCTGGGTGCCGGATGTGGAAGTTCAGGGTGTCCAGGTATTCCGTTTCGTAGTTTTCTGTATCTAGGTGTCGGATGTGGAAGTCCAGGGTGTCCAGGTATTCCGCTTTGTAGTTTTCTGTATCTGGGTGCCGGATGTGGAAGTTCAGGGTGTCCAGGTATTCCGCTTCGTAGTTTTCTGTATATAGGTGTCGGATGTGGAAGTCCAGGGTGTCCAGGTATTCCGCTTCGTAGTTTTCTGTATCTGGGTGCCGGATGTGGAAGTTCAGGGTGTCCAGGTATTCCGCTTCGTAGTTTTCTGTATCTGGGTGCCGGATGTGGAAGTTCAGGGTGTCCAGGTATTCCGCTTCGCAGTTTTCTGTATATAGGTGTCGGATGTGTAAGTCCAGGGTGTCCAGGTATTCCGCTTCGTAGTTTTCTGTATCTAGGTGTCGGATGTGGAAGTTCAAGGTTTCCAGGTATTCCGCTTCGTAGTTTTCTGTATCTAGTTGCCGGATGTGGAAGTTCAGGGTGTCCAGGTATTCCGCTTCGTAGTCTTCTGTATCTAGGTGTCGGATGTGGAAGTTCAGGGTTTCCAGGTATTCCGCTTCGTAGTTTTCTGTATCTAGTTGCCGGATGTGGAAGTTCAGGGTGTCCAGGTATTCCGCTTCGTAGTTTTCTGTATCTAGGTGTCGGATGTGGAAGTCCAGGGTGTCCAGGTATTCCGCTTCGTAGTTTTCTGTATCTTGGTGCCGGATGTGCAAGTTCAGGGTGTCCAGGTATTCCGCTTCGTAGTTTTCTGTATATAGGTGTCGGATGTGGAAGTCCAGGGTGTCCAGGTATTCCGCCTCGTAGTCTTCTGTATCTAGGTGTCGGATGTGGAAGTTCAGGGTGTCCAGGTATTCCGCTTCGTAGTTTTCTGTATCTAGGTGTCGGATGTGGAAGTCCAGGGTGTCCAGGTATTCCGCTTCGTAGTTTTCTGTATCTGGGTGCCGGATGTGGAAGTTCAGGGTGTCCAGGTATTCCGCTTCGTAGTTTTCTGTATATAGGTGTCGGATGTGTAAGTCCAGGGTGTCCAGGTATTCCGCTTCGTAGTCTTCTGTATCTAGGTGTCGGATGTGGAAGTTCAGGGTTTCCAGGTATTCCGCTTCGTAGTTTTCTGTATCTAGTTGCCGGATGTGGAAGTTCAGGGTGTCCAGGTATTCCGCTTCGTAGTTTTCTGTATCTAGGTGTCGGATGTCGAAGTTCAGGGTGTCCAGGTATTCCGCTCCGTAGTTTCCTGCATCTAGGTGTCAGACGTGGAAGTTCAAGTTCTTCAGGTATTCCGCTTCGTAGTTTTCTGTATCTAGGTGTCGGATGTGGAAGTCCAGGGTGTCCAGGTATTCCGCTTCGTAGTTTTCTGTATCTGGGTGCCGGATGTGGAAGTTCAGGGTGTGCAGGTATTCCGCTTCGTAGTTTTCTGTATATAGGTGTCGGATGTGTAAGTCCAGGGTGTCCAGGTATTCCGCTTCGTAGTTTTCTGTATATAGGTGTCGGATGTGGAAGTCCAGGGTGTCCAGGTATTCCGCTTCGTAGTCTTCTGTATCTAGGTGTCGGATGTGGAGGTTCAGGGTTTCCAGGTATTCCGCTTCGTAGTATTCTGTATCTAGGTGCCGGATGTGGAAGTTCAGGGTGTCCAGGTATTCCGCTTCGTAGTTTTCTGTATCTAGGTGTCGGATGTGGAAGTCCAGAGTGTCCAGGTATTCCGCTTCGTAGTTTTCTGTATCTGGGTGCCGGATGTGGAAGTTCAGGGTGTCCAGGTATTCCGCTTCGTAGTTTTCTGTATCTGGGTGCCGGATGTGGATGTTCAGGGTGTCCAGGTATTCCGCTTCGTAGTTTTCTGTATATAGGTGTCGGATGTGTAAGTCCAGGGTGTCCAGGTATTCCGCTTCGTAGTTTTCTGTATCTAGGTGTCAGATGTGGAAGTTCAGGGTTTCCAGGTATTCCGCTTCGTAGTTTTCTGTATCTAGTTGCCGGATGTGGAAGTTCAGGGTGTCCAGGTATTCCGCTTCGTAGTTTTCTGTATCTGGGTGCCGGATGTGGATGTTTAGGGTGTCCAGGTATTCCGCTTCGTAGTTTTCTGTATATAGGTGTCGGATGTGTAAGTCCAGGGTGTCCAGGTATTCCGCTTCGTAGTTTTCTGTATCTAGGTGTCGGATGTGGAAGTTCAGGGTTTCCAGGTATTCCGCTTCGTAGTTTTCTGTATCTAGTTGCCGGATGTGGAAGTTCAGGGTGTCCAGGTATTCCGCTTCGTAGTTTTCTGTATCTAGTTGTCGGATGTCGAAGTTCAGGGTGTCCAGGTATTCCGCTCCGTAGTTTCCTGCATCTTGGTGTCAGACGTGCAAGTTCAGGTTCTTCAAGTATTCCGCTTCGTAGTTTTCTGTATCTAGTTGCCGGATGTGGAAGTTCAGGGTGTCCAGGTATTCCGCTTCGTAGTTTTCTGTATCTAGGTGTCGGATGTGGAAGTCCAGGGTGTCCAGGTATTCCGCTCCGTAGTTTCCTGCATCTAGGTGTCAGACGTGGAAGTTTAAGTTCTTCAGGTATTCCGCTTCGTAGTTTTCTGTATCTAGGTGTCGGATGTGGAAGTCCAGGGTGTCCAGGTATTCCGCTTCGTAGTTTTCTGTATCTGGGTGCCGGATGTGGAAGTTCAGGGTGTCCAGGTATTCCGCTTCGTAGTTTTCTGTATATAGGTGTCGGATGTGTAAGTCCAGGGTGTCCAGGTATTCCGCTTCGTAGTCTTCTGTATCTAGGTGTCGGATGTGGAAGTTCAGGGTTTCCAGGTATTCCGCTTCGTAGTTTTCTGTATCTAGTTGCCGGATGTGGAAGTTCAGGGTGTCCAGGTATTCCGCTTCGTAGTTTTCTGTATATAGGTGTCGGATGTGGAAGTCCAGGGTGTCCAGGTATTCCGCTTCGTAGTCTTCTGTATCTAGGTGTCGGATGTGGAAGTTCAGGGTTTCCAGGTATTCCGCTTCGTAGTTTTCTGTATCTAGTTGCCGGATGTGGAAGTTCAGGGTGTCCAGGTATTCCGCTTCGTAGTTTTCTGTATCTAGGTGTCGGATGTCGAAGTTCAGGGTGTCCAGGTATTCCGCTCCGTAGTTTCCTGCATCTAGGTGTCAGACGTGGAAGTTCAAGTTCTTCAGGTATTCCGCTTCGTAGTTTTCTGTATCTAGGTGTCGGATGTGTAAGTCCAGGGTGTCCAGGTATTCCGCTTCGTAGTTTTCTGTATCTAGGTGTCGGATGTGGAAGTTCAAGGTTTCCAGGTATTCCGCTTCGTAGTTTTCTGTATCTAGTTGCCGGATGTGGAAGTTCAGGGTGTCCAGGTATTCCGCTTCGTAGTCTTCTGTATCTAGGTGTCGGATGTGGAAGTTCAGGGTTTCCAGGTATTCCGCTTCGTAGTTTTCTGTATCTAGTTGCCGGATGTGGAAGTTCAGGGTGTCCAGGTATTCCGCTTCGTAGTTTTCTGTATCTAGGTGTCGGATGTGGAAGTCCAGGGTGTCCAGGTATTCCGCTTCGTAGTTTTCTGTATCTTGGTGCCGGATGTGCAAGTTCAGGGTGTCCAGGTATTCCGCTTCGTAGTTTTCTGTATATAGGTGTCGGATGTGGAAGTCCAGGGTGTCCAGGTATTCCGCCTCGTAGTCTTCTGTATCTAGGTGTCGGATGTGGAAGTTCAGGGTGTCCAGGTATTCCGCTTCGTAGTTTTCTGTATCTAGGTGTCGGATGTGGAAGTCCAGGGTGTCCAGGTATTCCGCTTCGTAGTTTTCTGTATCTGGGTGCCGGATGTGGAAGTTCAGGGTGTCCAGGTATTCCGCTTCGTAGTTTTCTGTATATAGGTGTCGGATGTGTAAGTCCAGGGTGTCCAGGTATTCCGCTTCGTAGTCTTCTGTATCTAGGTGTCGGATGTGGAAGTTCAGGGTTTCCAGGTATTCCGCTTCGTAGTTTTCTGTATCTAGTTGCCGGATGTGGAAGTTCAGGGTGTCCAGGTATTCCGCTTCGTAGTTTTCTGTATCTAGGTGTCGGATGTCGAAGTTCAGGGTGTCCAGGTATTCCGCTCCGTAGTTTCCTGCATCTAGGTGTCAGACGTGGAAGTTCAAGTTCTTCAGGTATTCCGCTTCGTAGTTTTCTGTATCTAGGTGTCGGATGTGGAAGTCCAGGGTGTCCAGGTATTCCGCTTCGTAGTTTTCTGTATCTGGGTGCCGGATGTGGAAGTTCAGGGTGTGCAGGTATTCCGCTTCGTAGTTTTCTGTATATAGGTGTCGGATGTGTAAGTCCAGGGTGTCCAGGTATTCCGCTTCGTAGTTTTCTGTATATAGGTGTCGGATGTGGAAGTCCAGGGTGTCCAGGTATTCCGCTTCGTAGTCTTCTGTATCTAGGTGTCGGATGTGGAGGTTCAGGGTTTCCAGGTATTCCGCTTCGTAGTATTCTGTATCTAGTTGCCGGATGTGGAAGTTCAGGGTGTCCAGGTATTCCGCTTCGTAGTTTTCTGTATCTAGATGTCGGATGTGGAAGTCCAGAGTGTCCAGGTATTCCGCTTCGTAGTTTTCTGTATCTGGGTGCCGGATGTGGAAGTTCAGGGTGTCCAGGTATTCCGCTTCGTAGTTTTCTGTATCTAGGTGTCAGATGTGGAAGTTCAGGGTTTCCAGGTATTCCGCTTCGTAGTTTTCTGTATCTAGTTGCCGGATGTGGAAGTTCAGGGTGTCCAGGTATTCCGCTTCGTAGTTTTCTGTATCTAGTTGTCGGATGTCGAAGTTCAGGGTGTCCAGGTATTCCGCTCCGTAGTTTCCTGCATCTTGGTGTCAGACGTGCAAGTTCAGGTTCTTCAGGTATTCCGCTTCGTAGTTTTCTGTATCTAGTTGCCGGATGTGGAAGTTCAGGGTGTCCAGGTATTCCGCTTCGTAGTTTTCTGTATCTAGGTGTCGGATGTGGAAGTTCAGGGTTTCCAGGTATTCCGCTTCGTATTTTTCTGTATCTAGTTGCCGGATGTGGAAGTTCAGGGTGTCCAGCTATTCCGCTTCGTAGTTTTCTGTATCTAGGTGTCGGATGTGGAAGTCCAGTGTGTCCAGGTATTCCGCTCCGTAGTTTCCTGCATCTAGGTGTCAGACGTGGAAGTTTAAGTTCTTCAGGTATTCCGCTTCGTAGTTTTCTGTATCTAGGTGTCGGATGTGGAAGTCCAGGGTGTCCAGGTATTCCGCTTCGTAGTTTTCTGTATCTGGGTGCCGGATGTGGAAGTTCAGGGTGTCCAGGTATTCCGCTTCGTAGTTTTCTGTATATAGGTGTCGGATGTGTAAGTCCAGGGTGTCCAGGTATTCCGCTTCGTAGTCTTCTGTATCTAGGTGTCGGATGTGGAAGTTCAGGGTTTCCAGGTATTCCGCTTCGTAGTTTTCTGTATCTAGTTGCCGGATGTGGAAGTTCAGGGTGTCCAGGTATTCCGCTTCGTAGTTTTCTGTATATAGGTGTCGGATGTGGAAGTCCAGGGTGTCCAGGTATTCCGCTTCGTAGTCTTCTGTATCTAGGTGTCGGATGTGGAAGTTCAGGGTTTCCAGGTATTCCGCTTCGTAGTTTTCTGTATCTAGTTGCCGGATGTGGAAGTTCAGGGTGTCCAGGTATTCCGCTTCGTAGTTTTCTGTATCTAGGTGTCGGATGTCGAAGTTCAGGGTGTCCAGGTATTCCGCTCCGTAGTTTCCTGCATCTAGGTGTCAGACGTGGAAGTTCAAGTTCTTCAGGTATTCCGCTTCGTAGTTTTCTGTATCTAGGTGTCGGATGTGGAAGTCCAGGGTGTCCAGGTATTCCGCTTCGTAGTTTTCTGTATCTGGGTGCCGGATGTGGAAGTTCAGGGTGTGCAGGTATTCCGCTTCGTAGTTTTCTGTATATAGGTGTCGGATGTGTAAGTCCAGGGTGTCCAGGTATTCCGCTTCGTAGTTTTCTGTATCTAGGTGTCGGATGTGGAGGTTCAGGGTTTCCAGGTATTCCGCTTCGTAGTTTTCTGTATCTAGTTGCCGGATGTGGAAGTTCAGGGTGTCCAGGTATTCCGCTTCGTAGTTTTCTGTATCTAGGTGTCGGATGTGGAAGTCCAGAGTGTCCAGGTATTCCGCTTCGTAGTTTTCTGTATCTGGGTGCCGGATGTGGAAGTTCAGGGTGTCCAGGTATTCCGCTTCGTAGTTTTCTGTATCTGGGTGCCGGATGTGGATGTTTAGGGTGTCCAGGTATTCCGCTTCGTAGTTTTCTGTATATAGGTGTCGGATGTGTAAGTCCAGGGTGTCCAGGTATTCCGCTTCGTAGTTTTCTGTATCTAGGTGTCGGATGTGGAAGTTCAGGGTTTCCAGGTATTCCGCTTCGTAGTTTTCTGTATCTAGTTGCCGGATGTGGAAGTTCAGGGTGTCCAGGTATTCCGCTTCGTAGTTTTCTGTATCTAGTTGTCGGATGTCGAAGTTCAGGGTGTCCAGGTATTCCGCTCCGTAGTTTCCTGCATCTTGGTGTCAGACGTGCAAGTTCAGGTTCTTCAAGTATTCCGCTTCGTAGTTTTCTGTATCTAGTTGCCGGATGTGGAAGTTCAGGGTGTCCAGGTATTCCGCTTCGTAGTTTTCTGTATCTAGGTGTCGGATGTGGAAGTCCAGGGTGTCCAGGTATTCCGCTCCGTAGTTTCCTGCATCTAGGTGTCAGACGTGGAAGTTTAAGTTCTTCAGGTATTCCGCTTCGTAGTTTTCTGTATCTAGGTGTCGGATGTGGAAGTCCAGGGTGTCCAGGTATTCCGCTTCGTAGTTTTCTGTATCTGGGTGCCGGATGTGGAAGTTCAGGGTGTCCAGGTATTCCGCTTCGTAGTTTTCTGTATATAGGTGTCGGATGTGTAAGTCCAGGGTGTCCAGGTATTCCGCTTCGTAGTCTTCTGTATCTAGGTGTCGGATGTGGAAGTTCAGGGTTTCCAGGTATTCCGCTTCGTAGTTTTCTGTATCTAGTTGCCGGATGTGGAAGTTCAGGGTGTCCAGGTATTCCGCTTCGTAGTTTTCTGTATATAGGTGTCGGATGTGGAAGTCCAGGGTGTCCAGGTATTCCGCTTCGTAGTCTTCTGTATCTAGGTGTCGGATGTGGAAGTTCAGGGTTTCCAGGTATTCCGCTTCGTAGTTTTCTGTATCTAGTTGCCGGATGTGGAAGTTCAGGGTGTCCAGGTATTCCGCTTCGTAGTTTTCTGTATCTAGGTGTCGGATGTCGAAGTTCAGGGTGTCCAGGTATTCCGCTCCGTAGTTTCCTGCATCTAGGTGTCAGACGTGGAAGTTCAAGTTCTTCAGGTATTCCGCTTCGTAGTTTTCTGTATCTAGGTGTCGGATGTGGAAGTCCAGGGTGTCCAGGTATTCCGCTTCGTAGTTTTCTGTATCTGGGTGCCGGAAGTGGAAGTTCAGGGTGTGCAGGTATTCCGCTTCGTAGTTTTCTGTATATAGGTGTCGGATGTGTAAGTCCAGGGTGTCCAGGTATTCCGCTTCGTAGTTTTCTGTATATAGGTGTCGGATGTGGAAGTCCAGGGTGTCCAGGTATTCCGCTTCGTAGTCTTCTGTATCTAGGTGTCGGATGTGGAAGTTCAGGGTTTCCAGGTATTCCGCTTCGTAGTTTTCTGTATCTAGTTGCCGGATGTGGAAGTTCAGGGTGTCCAGGTATTCCGCTTCGTAGTTTTCTGTATCTAGGTGTCGGATGTGGAAGTCCAGAGTGTCCAAGTATTCCGCTTCGTAGTTTTCTGTATCTGGGTGCCGGATGTGGAAGTTCAGGGTGTCCAGGTATTCCGCTTCGTAGTTTTCTGTATCTGGGTGCCGGATGTGGAAGTTCAGGGTGTCCAGGTATTCCGCTTCGTAGTTTTCTGTATATAGGTGTCGGATGTGTAAGTCCAGGGTGTCCAGGTATTCCGCTTCGTAGTTTTCTGTATCTAGGTGTCGGATGTGGAAGTTCAGGGTTTCCAGGTATTCCGCTTCGTAGTTTTCTGTATCTAGTTGCCGGATGTGGAAGTTCAGGGTGTCCAGGTATTCCGCTTCGTAGTTTTCTGCATATAGGTGTCGGATGTGGAAGTCCAGGGTGTCCAGGTATTCCGCTTCGTAGTCTTCTGTATCTAGGTGTCGGATGTGGAAGTTCAGGGTTTCCAGGTATTCCGCTTCGTATTTTTCTGTATCTAGTTGCCGGATGTGGAAGTTCAGGGTGTCCAGGTATTCCGCTTCGTAGTTTTCTGTATCTAGGTGTCAGACGTGGAAGTTTAAGTTCTTCAGGTATTCCGCTTCGTAGTTTTCTGTATCTAGGTGTCGGATGTGGAAGTCCAGGGTGTCCAGGTATTCCGCTTCGTAGTTTTCTGTATCTGGGTGCCGGATGTGGAAGTTCAGGGTGTCCAGGTATTCCGCTTCGTAGTTTTCTGTATATAGGTGTCGGATGTGTAAGTCCAGGGTGTCCAGGTATTCCGCTTCGTAGTCTTCTGTATCTAGGTGTCGGATGTGGAAGTTCAGGGTTTCCAGGTATTCCGCTTCGTAGTTTTCTGTATCTAGTTGCCGGATGTGGAAGTTCAGGGTGTCCAGGTATTCCGCTTCGTAGTTTTCTGTATATAGGTGTCGGATGTGGAAGTCCAGGGTGTCCAGGTATTCCGCTTCGTAGTCTTCTGTATCTAGGTGTCGGATGTGGAAGTTCAGGGTTTCCAGGTATTCCGCTTCGTAGTTTTCTGTATCTAGTTGCCGGATGTGGAAGTTCAGGGTGTCCAGGTATTCCGCTTCGTAGTTTTCTGTATCTAGGTGTCGGATGTCGAAGTTCAGGGTGTCCAGGTATTCCGCTCCGTAGTTTCCTGCATCTAGGTGTCAGACGTGGAAGTTCAAGTTCTTCAGGTATTCCGCTTCGTAGTTTTCTGTATCTAGGTGTCGGATGTGGAAGTCCAGGGTGTCCAGGTATTCCGCTTCGTAGTTTTCTGTATCTGGGTGCCGGAAGTGGAAGTTCAGGGTGTGCAGGTATTCCGCTTCGTAGTTTTCTGTATATAGGTGTCGGATGTGTAAGTCCAGGGTGTCCAGGTATTCCGCTTCGTAGTTTTCTGTATATAGGTGTCGGATGTGGAAGTCCAGGGTGTCCAGGTATTCCGCTTCGTAGTCTTCTGTATCTAGGTGTCGGATGTGGAAGTTCAGGGTTTCCAGGTATTCCGCTTCGTAGTTTTCTGTATCTAGTTGCCGGATGTGGAAGTTCAGGGTGTCCAGGTATTCCGCTTCGTAGTTTTCTGTATCTAGGTGTCGGATGTGGAAGTCCAGAGTGTCCAAGTATTCCGCTTCGTAGTTTTCTGTATCTGGGTGCCGGATGTGGAAGTTCAGGGTGTCCAGGTATTCCGCTTCGTAGTTTTCTGTATCTGGGTGCCGGATGTGGAAGTTCAGGGTGTCCAGGTATTCCGCTTCGTAGTTTTCTGTATATAGGTGTCGGATGTGTAAGTCCAGGGTGTCCAGGTATTCCGCTTCGTAGTTTTCTGTATCTAGGTGTCGGATGTGGAAGTTCAGGGTTTCCAGGTATTCCGCTTCGTAGTTTTCTGTATCTAGTTGCCGGATGTGGAAGTTCAGGGTGTCCAGGTATTCCGCTTCGTAGTTTTCTGTATATAGGTGTCGGATGTGGAAGTCCAGGGTGTCCAGGTATTCCGCTTCGTAGTCTTCTGTATCTAGGTGTCGGATGTGGAAGTTCAGGGTTTCCAGGTATTCCGCTTCGTATTTTTCTGTATCTAGTTGCCGGATGTGGAAGTTCAGGGTGTCCAGGTATTCCGCTTCGTAGTTTTCTGTATCTAGGTGTCGGATGTGGAAGTCCAGGGTGTCCAGGTATTCCGCTCCGTAGTTTCCTGCATCTAGGTGTCAGACGTGGAAGTTTAAGTTCTTCAGGTATTCCGCTTCGTAGTTTTCTGTATCTAGGTGTCGGATGTGGAAGTCCAGGGTGTCCAGGTATTCCGCTTCGTAGTCTTCTGTATCTAGGTGTCGGATGTGGAAGTCCAGGGTGTCCAGGTATTCCGCTTCGTAGTTTTCTGTATCTAGTTGCCGGATGTGGAAGTTCAGGGTTTCCAGGTATTCCGCTTCGTAGTTTTCTGTATCTAGTTGCCGGATGTGGAAGTTCAGGGTGTCCAGGTATTCCGCTTCGTAGTTTTCTGTATCTAGGTGTCGGATGTGGAAGTCCAGAGTGTCCAAGTATTCCGCTTCGTAGTCTTCTGTATCTAGGTGTCGGATGTGGAAGTTCAGGGTTTCCAGGTATTCCGCTTCGTAGTTTTCTGTATCTAGTTGCCGGATGTGGAAGTTCAGGGTGTCCAGGTATTCCGCTTCGTAGTTTTCTGTATCTAGGTGTCGGATGTCGAAGTTCAGGGTGTCCAGGTATTCCGCTCCGTAGTTTCCTGCATCTAGGTGTCAGACGTGGAAGTTCAAGTTCTTCAGGTATTCCGCTTCGTAGTTTTCTGTATCTAGGTGTCGGATGTGGAAGTCCAGGGTGTCCAGGTATTCCGCTTCGTAGTTTTCTGTATCTGGGTGCCGGAAGTGGAAGTTCAGGGTGTGCAGGTATTCCGCTTCGTAGTTTTCTGTATATAGGTGTCGGATGTGTAAGTCCAGGGTGTCCAGGTATTCCGCTTCGTAGTTTTCTGTATATAGGTGTCGGATGTGGAAGTCCAGGGTGTCCAGGTATTCCGCTTCGTAGTCTTCTGTATCTAGGTGTCGGATGTGGAAGTTCAGGGTTTCCAGGTATTCCGCTTCGTAGTTTTCTGTATCTAGTTGCCGGATGTGGAAGTTCAGGGTGTCCAGGTATTCCGCTTCGTAGTTTTCTGTATCTAGGTGTCGGATGTGGAAGTCCAGAGTGTCCAAGTATTCCGCTTCGTAGTTTTCTGTATCTGGGTGCCGGATGTGGAAGTTCAGGGTGTCCAGGTATTCCGCTTCGTAGTTTTCTGTATCTGGGTGCCGGATGTGGAAGTTCAGGGTGTCCAGGTATTCCGCTTCGTAGTTTTCTGTATATAGGTGTCGGATGTGTAAGTCCAGGGTGTCCAGGTATTCCGCTTCGTAGTTTTCTGTATCTAGGTGTCGGATGTGGAAGTTCAGGGTTTCCAGGTATTCCGCTTCGTAGTTTTCTGTATCTAGTTGCCGGATGTGGAAGTTCAGGGTGTCCAGGTATTCCGCTTCGTAGTTTTCTGTATATAGGTGTCGGATGTGGAAGTCCAGGGTGTCCAGGTATTCCGCTTCGTAGTCTTCTGTATCTAGGTGTCGGATGTGGAAGTTCAGGGTTTCCAGGTATTCCGCTTCGTATTTTTCTGTATCTAGTTGCCGGATGTGGAAGTTCAGGGTGTCCAGGTATTCCGCTTCGTAGTTTTCTGTATCTAGGTGTCAGACGTGGAAGTTTAAGTTCTTCAGGTATTCCGCTTCGTAGTTTTCTGTATCTAGGTGTCGGATGTGGAAGTCCAGGGTGTCCAGGTATTCCGCTTCGTAGTTTTCTGTATCTGGGTGCCGGATGTGGAAGTTCAGGGTGTCCAGGTATTCCGCTTCGTAGTTTTCTGTATATAGGTGTCGGATGTGTAAGTCCAGGGTGTCCAGGTATTCCGCTTCGTAGTCTTCTGTATCTAGGTGTCGGATGTGGAAGTTCAGGGTTTCCAGGTATTCCGCTTCGTAGTTTTCTGTATCTAGTTGCCGGATGTGGAAGTTCAGGGTGTCCAGGTATTCCGCTTCGTAGTTTTCTGTATATAGGTGTCGGATGTGGAAGTCCAGGGTGTCCAGGTATTCCGCTTCGTAGTCTTCTGTATCTAGGTGTCGGATGTGGAAGTTCAGGGTTTCCAGGTATTCCGCTTCGTAGTTTTCTGTATCTAGTTGCCGGATGTGGAAGTTCAGGGTGTCCAGGTATTCCGCTTCGTAGTTTTCTGTATCTAGGTGTCGGATGTCGAAGTTCAGGGTGTCCAGGTATTCCGCTCCGTAGTTTCCTGCATCTAGGTGTCAGACGTGGAAGTTCAAGTTCTTCAGGTATTCCGCTTCGTAGTTTTCTGTATCTAGGTGTCGGATGTGGAAGTCCAGGGTGTCCAGGTATTCCGCTTCGTAGTTTTCTGTATCTGGGTGCCGGAAGTGGAAGTTCAGGGTGTGCAGGTATTCCGCTTCGTAGTTTTCTGTATATAGGTGTCGGATGTGTAAGTCCAGGGTGTCCAGGTATTCCGCTTCGTAGTTTTCTGTATATAGGTGTCGGATGTGGAAGTCCAGGGTGTCCAGGTATTCCGCTTCGTAGTCTTCTGTATCTAGGTGTCGGATGTGGAAGTTCAGGGTTTCCAGGTATTCCGCTTCGTAGTTTTCTGTATCTAGTTGCCGGATGTGGAAGTTCAGGGTGTCCAGGTATTCCGCTTCGTAGTTTTCTGTATCTAGGTGTCGGATGTGGAAGTCCAGAGTGTCCAAGTATTCCGCTTCGTAGTTTTCTGTATCTGGGTGCCGGATGTGGAAGTTCAGGGTGTCCAGGTATTCCGCTTCGTAGTTTTCTGTATCTGGGTGCCGGATGTGGAAGTTCAGGGTGTCCAGGTATTCCGCTTCGTAGTTTTCTGTATATAGGTGTCGGATGTGTAAGTCCAGGGTGTCCAGGTATTCCGCTTCGTAGTTTTCTGTATCTAGGTGTCGGATGTGGAAGTTCAGGGTTTCCAGGTATTCCGCTTCGTAGTTTTCTGTATCTAGTTGCCGGATGTGGAAGTTCAGGGTGTCCAGGTATTCCGCTTCGTAGTTTTCTGTATATAGGTGTCGGATGTGGAAGTCCAGGGTGTCCAGGTATTCCGCTTCGTAGTCTTCTGTATCTAGGTGTCGGATGTGGAAGTTCAGGGTTTCCAGGTATTCCGCTTCGTATTTTTCTGTATCTAGTTGCCGGATGTGGAAGTTCAGGGTGTCCAGGTATTCCGCTTCGTAGTTTTCTGTATCTAGGTGTCGGATGTGGAAGTCCAGGGTGTCCAGGTATTCCGCTCCGTAGTTTCCTGCATCTAGGTGTCAGACGTGGAAGTTCAGGGTGTGCAGGTATTCCGCTTCGTAGTTTTCTGTATATAGGTGTCGGATGTGTAAGTCCAGGGTGTCCAGGTATTCCGCTTCGTAGTTTTCTGTATATAGGTGTCGGATGTGGAAGTCCAGGGTGTCCAGGTATTCCGCTTCGTTGTCTTCTGTATCTAGGTGTCGGATGTGGAAGTTCAGGGTTTCCAGGTATTCCGCTTCGTAGTTTTCTGTATCTAGTTGCCGGATGTGGAAGTTCAGGGTGTCCAGGTATTCCGCTTCGTAGTTTTCTGTATCTAGGTGTCGGATGTGGAAGTCCAGAGTGTCCAAGTATTCCGCTTCGTAGTTTTCTGTATCTGGGTGCCGGATGTGGAAGTTCAGGGTGTCCAGGTATTCCGCTTCGTAGTTTTCTGTATCTGGGTGCCGGATGTGGAAGTTCAGGGTGTCCAGGTATTCCGCTTCGTAGTTTTCTGTATATAGGTGTCGGATGTGTAAGTCCAGGGTGTCCAGGTATTCCGCTTCGTAGTTTTCTGTATCTAGGTGTCGGATGTGGAAGTTCAGGGTTTCCAGGTATTCCGCTTCGTAGTTTTCTGTATCTAGTTGCCGGATGTGGAAGTTCAGGGTGTCCAGGTATTCCGCTTCGTAGTTTTCTGTATATAGGTGTCGGATGTGGAAGTCCAGGGTGTCCAGGTATTCCGCTTCGTAGTCTTCTGTATCTAGGTGTCGGATGTGGAAGTTCAGGGTTTCCAGGTATTCCGCTTCGTATTTTTCTGTATCTAGTTGCCGGATGTGGAAGTTCAGGGTGTCCAGGTATTCCGCTTCGTAGTTTTCTGTATCTAGGTGTCGGATGTGGAAGTCCAGGGTGTCCAGGTATTCCGCTCCGTAGTTTCCTGCATCTAGGTGTCAGACGTGGAAGTTTAAGTTCTTCAGGTATTCCGCTTCGTAGTTTTCTGTATCTAGGTGTCGGATGTGGAAGTCCAGGGTGTCCAGGTATTCCGCTTCGTAGTCTTCTGTATCTAGGTGTCGGATGTGGAAGTTCAGGGTTTCCAGGTATTCCGCTTCGTAGTTTTCTGTATCTAGTTGCCGGATGTGGAAGTTCAGGGTGTCCAGGTATTCCGCTTCGTAGTTTTCTGTATCTAGGTGTCGGATGTCGAAGTTCAGGGTGTCCAGGTATTCCGCTCCGTAGTTTCCTGCATCTAGGTGTCAGACGTGGAAGTTCAGGTTCTTCAGGTATTCTGCTTCGTAGTTTTCTGTATCTAGTTGCCGGATGTGGAAGTTTAGGGTGTCCAGGTATTCCGCTCCGTAGTTTCCTGCATCTTGGTGTCAGACGTGCAAGTTCAGGTTCTTCAGGTATTCCGCTTCGTAGTTTTCTGTATCTAGGTGTCGGATGTGGAAGTCCAGGGTGTCCAGGTATTCCGCTTCGTAGTTTTCTGTATCTGGGTGCCGGATGTGGAAGTTCAGGGTGTCCAGGTATTCCGCTTCGTAGTTTTCTGTATCTAGTTGTCGGATGTCGAAGTTCAGGGTGTCCAGGTATTCCGCTCCGTAGTTTCCTACATCTTGGTGTCAGACGTGCAAGTTCAGGTTCTTCAGGTATTCCGCTTCGTAGTTTTCTGTATCTAGGTGTCGGATGTGGAAGTCCAGGGTGTCCAGGTATTCCGCTTCGTAGTTTTCTGTATCTGGGTGCCGGATGTGGAAGTTCAGGGTGTCCAGGTATTCCGCTTCGTAGTTTTCTGTATCTAGTTGTCGGATGTGGAAGTCCAGGGTGTCCAGGTATTCCGCTTCGTAGTCTTCTGTATCTAGGTGTCGGATGTGGAAGTTCAGGGTTTCCAGGTATTCCGCTTCGTAGTTTTCTGTATCTAGTTGCCGGATGTGGAAGTTCAGGGTGTCCAGGTATTCCGCTTCGTAGTTTTCTGTATCTAGGTGTCGGATGTCGAAGTTCAGGGTGTCCAGGTATTCCGCTCCGTAGTTTCCTGCATCTAGGTGTCAGACGTGGAAGTTCAAGTTCTTCAGGTATTCCACTTCGTAGTTTTCTGTGTCTAGGTGTCGGATGTGGAAGTTCAGGGTTTCCAGGTATTCCGCTTCGTAGTTTTCTGTATCTAGTTGCCGGATGTGGAAGTTCAGGGTGTCCAGGTATTCCGCTTCGTAGTTTTCTGTATCTAGGTGTCGGATGTGGAAGTCCAGGGTGTCCAGGTATTCCGCTTCGTAGTTTTCTGTATCTGGGTGCCGGATGTGGAAGTTCAGGGTGTCCAGGTATTCCGCTTCGTAGTTTTCTGTATATAGGTGTCGGATGTGTAAGTCCAGGGTGTCCAGGTATTCCGCTTCGTAGTCTTCTGTATCTAGGTGTCGGATGTGGAAGTTCAGGGTTTCCAGGTATTCCGCTTCGTAGTTTTCTGTATCTAGTTGTCGGATGTGGAAGTTCAGGGTGTCCAGGTATTCCGCTTCGTAGTTTTCTGTATCTAGGTGTCGGATGTCGAAGTTCAGGGTGTCCAGGTATTCCGCTCCGTAGTTTCCTGCATCTAGGTGTCAGACGTGGAAGTTCAAGTTCTTCAGGTATTCCGCTTCGTAGTTTTCTGTGTCTAGGTGTCGGATGTGGAAGTCCAGGGTGTCCAGGTATTCCGCTTCGTAGTTTTCTGTATCTGGGTGCCGGATGTGGAAGTTCAGGGTGTCCAGGTATTCCGCTTCGTAGTTTTCTGTATATAGGTGTCGGATGTGTAAGTCCAGGGTGTCCAGGTATTCCGCTTCGTAGTCTTCTGTATCTAGGTGTCGGATGTGGAAGTTCAGGGTTTCCAGGTATTCCGCTTCGTAGTTTTCTGTATCTAGTTGTCGGATGTCGAAGTTCAGGGTGTCCAGGTATTCCGCTCCGTAGTTTCCTGCATCTAGGTGTCAGACGTGGAAGTTCAGGTTGTTCAGGTATTCCGCTTCGTAGTTTTCTGTATCTGGGTGCCGGATGTGGATGTTCAGGGTGTCCAGGTATTCCGCTTCGTAGTTTCCTGCATCTAGGTGTCAGACGTGGAAGTTCAGGTTCTTCAGGTATTCCGCTTCGTAGTTTTCTGTATCTAGGTGTCGGATATGGAAGTCCAGGGTGTCCAGGTATTCCGCTTCGTAGTTTTCTGTATCTGGGTGCCGGATGTGGAAGTTCAGGGTGTCCAGGTATTCCGCTTCGTAGTTTTCTGTATATAGGTGTCGGATGTGTAAGTCCAGAGTGTCCAGGTATTCCGCTTCGTAGTTTTCTGTATCTAGGTGTCGGATGTGGAAGTTCAGGGTTTCCAGGTATTCCGCTTCGTAGTTTTCTGTATCTAGTTGCCGGATGTGGAAGTTCAGGGTGTCCAGGTATTCCGCTTCGTAGTTTTCTGTATATAGGTGTCGGATGTGGAAGTCCAGGGTGTCCAGGTATTCCGCTTCGTAGTCTTCTGTATCTAGGTGTCGGATGTGGAAGTTCAGGGTTTCCAGGTATTCCGCTTCGTATTTTTCTGTATCTAGTTGCCGGATGTGGAAGTTCAGGGTGTCCAGGTATTCCGCTTCGTAGTTTTCTGTATCTAGGTGTCGGATGTGGAAGTCCAGGGTGTCCAGGTATTCCGCTTCGTAGTTTTCTGTATCTTGGTGCCGGATGTGCAAGTTCAGGGTGTCCAGGTATTCCGCTTCGTAGTTTTCTGTATATAGGTGTCGGATGTGGAAGTCCAGGGTGTCCAGGTATTCCGCCTCGTAGTCTTCTGTATCTAGGTGTCGGATGTGGAAGTTCAGGGTGTCCAGGTATTCCGCTTCGTAGTTTTCTGTATCTAGGTGTCGGATGTGGAAGTCCAGGGTGTCCAGGTATTCCGCTTCGTAGTTTTCTGTATCTGGGTGCCGGATGTGGAAGTTCAGGGTGTCCAGGTATTCCGCTTCGTAGTTTTCTGTATATAGGTGTCGGATGTGTAAGTCCAGGGTGTCCAGGTATTCCGCTTCGTAGTCTTCTGTATCTAGGTGTCGGATGTGGAAGTTCAGGGTTTCCAGGTATTCCGCTTCGTAGTTTTCTGTATCTAGTTGCCGGATGTGGAAGTTCAGGGTGTCCAGGTATTCCGTTTCGTAGTTTTCTGTATCTAGGTGTCGGATGTCGAAGTTCAGGGTGTCCAGGTATTCCGCTCCGTAGTTTCCTGCATCTAGGTGTCAGACGTGGAAGTTCAGGTTCTTCAGGTATTCCGCTTCGTACTTTTCTGTATCTAGGTGTCGGATATGGAAGTCCAGGGTGTCCAGGTATTCCGCTTCGTAGTTTTCTGTATCTGGGTGCCGGATGTGGAAGTTCAGGGTGTCCAGGTATTCCGCTTCGTAGTTTCCTGTATATAGGTGTCGGATGTGGAAGTCCAGGGTGTCCAGGTATTCCGCTTCGTAGTCTTCTGTATCTAGGTGTCGGATGTGGAAGTTCAGGGTTTCCAGGTATTCCGCTTCGTAGTTTTCTGTATCTAGTTGTCGGATGTCGAAGTTCAGGGTGTCCAGGTATTCCGCTCCGTAGTTTCCTGCATCTAGGTGTCAGACGTGGAAGTTCAGGTTGTTCAGGTATTCCGCTTCGTAGTTTTCTGTATCTGGGTGCCGGATGTGGATGTTCAGGGTGTCCAGGTATTCCGCTTCGTAGTTTCCTGCATCTAGGTGTCAGACGTGGAAGTTCAGGTTCTTCAGGTATTCCGCTTCGTAGTTTTCTGTATCTAGGTGTCGGATATGGAAGTCCAGGGTGTCCAGGTATTCCGCTTGGTAGTTTTCTGTATCTGGGTGCCGGATGTGGAAGTTCAGGGTGTCCAGGTATTCCGCTTCATAGTTTTCTGTATCTGGGTGCCGGATGTGGAAGTTCAGGGTGTCCAGGTATTCCGCTTCGTAGTTTTCTGTATATAGGTGTCGGATGTGTAAGTCCAGGGTGTCCAGGTATTCCGCTTCGTAGTTTTCTGTATCTAGTTGCCGGATGTGGAAGTTCAGGGTGTCCAGGTATTCCGCTTCGTAGTTTTCTGTATATAGGTGTCGGATGTGGAAGTCCAGGGTGTCCAGGTATTCCGCTTCGTAGTCTTCTGTATCTAGGTGTCGGATGTGGAAGTTCAGGGTTTCCAGGTATTCCGCTTCGTATTTTTCTGTATCTAGTTGCCGGATGTGGAAGTTCAGGGTGTCCAGGTATTCCGCTTCGTAGTTTTCTGGATCTAGGTGTCGGATGTGGAAGTCCAGGGTGTCCAGGTATTCCGCTTCGTAGTTTTCTGTATCTTGGTGCCGGATGTGCAAGTTCAGGGTGTCCAGGTATTCCGCTTCGTAGTTTTCTGTATATAGGTGTCGGATGTGGAAGTCCAGGGTGTCCAGGTATTCCGCCTCGTAGTCTTCTGTATCTATGTGTCGGATGTGGAAGTTCAGGGTGTCCAGGTATTCCGCTTCGTAGTTTTCTCTATCTAGGTGTCGGATGTGGAAGTCCAGGGTGTCCAGGTATTCCGCTTCGTAGTTTTCTGTATCTGGGTGCCGGATGTGGAAGTTCAGGGTGTCCAGGTATTCCGCTTCGTAGTTTTCTGTATATAGGTGTCGGATGTGTAAGTCCAGGGTGTCCAGGTATTCCGCTTCGTAGTCTTCTGTATCTAGGTGTCGGATGTGGAAGTTCAGGGTTTCCAGGTATTCCGCTTCGTAGTTTTCTGTATCTAGTTGCCGGATGTGGAAGTTCAGGGTGTCCAGGTATTCCGTTTCGTAGTTTTCTGTATCTAGATGTCGGATGTCGAAGTTCAGGGTGTCCAGGTATTCCGCTCCGTAGTTTCCTGCATCTAGGTGTCAGACGTGGAAGTTCAGGTTCTTCAGGTATTCCGCTTCGTAGTTTTCTGTATCTAGGTGTCGGATATGGAAGTCCAGGGTGTCCAGGTATTCCGCTTCGTAGTTTTCTGTATCTGGGTGCCGGATGTGGAAGTTCAGGGTGTCCAGGTATTCCGCTTCGTAGTTTTCTGTATATAGGTGTCGGATGTGGAAGTCCAGGGTGTCCAGGTATTCCGCTTCGTAGTCTTCTGTATCTAGGTGTCGGATGTGGAAGTTCAGGGTTTCCAGGTATTCCGCTTCGTAGTTTTCTGTATCTAGTTGCCGGATGTGGAATTTCAGGGTGTCCAGGTATTCCGCTTCGTAGTTTTCTGTATCTAGGTGTCGGATGTCGAAGTTCAGGGTGTCCAGGTATTCCGCTCCGTAGTTTCCTGCATCTAGGTGTCAGACGTGGAAGTTCAAGTTCTTCAGGTATTCCGCTTCGTAGTTTTCTGTATCTAGGTGTCGGATGTGGAAGACCAGGGTGTCCAGGTATTCCGCTTCGTAGTTTTCTGTATCTGGGTGCCGGATGTGGAAGTTCAGGGTGTCCAGGTATTCCGCTTCGTAGTTTTCTGTATATAGGTGTCGGATGTGTAAGTCCAGGGTGTCCAGGTATTCCGCTTCGTAGTCTTCTGTATCTAGGTGTCGGATGTGGAAGTTCAGGGTTTCCAGGTATTCCGCTTCGTAGTTTTCTGTATCTAGTTGCCGGATGTGGAAGTTCAGGGTGTCCAGGTATTCCGCTTCGTAGTTTTCTGTATATAGGTGTCGGATGTGGAAGTCCAGGGTGTCCAGGTATTCCGCTTCGTAGTCTTCTGTATCTAGGTGTCGGATGTGGAAGTTCAGGGTTTCCAGGTATTCCGCTTCGTAGTTTTCTGTATCTAGTTGCCGGATGTGGAAGTTCAGGGTGTCCAGGTATTCCGCTTCGTAGTTTTCTGTATCTAGGTGTCGGATGTCGAAGTTCAGGGTGTCCAGGTATTCCGCTCCGTAGTTTCCTGCATCTAGGTGTCAGACGTGGAAGTTCAAGTTCTTCAGGTATTCCGCTTCGTAGTTTACTGTATCTAGGTGTCGGATGTGGAAGTCCAGGGTGTCCAGGTATTCCGCTTCGTAGTTTTCTGTATCTGGGTGCCGGATGTGGAAGTTCAGGGTGTGCAGGTATTCCGTTTCGTAGTTTTCTGTATCTAGATGTCGGATGTCGAAGTTCAGGGTGTCCAGGTATTCCGCTCCGTAGTTTCCTGCATCTAGGTGTCGGATGTGGAAGTCCAGGGTGTCCAGGTATTCCGCTTCGTAGTCTTCTGTATCTAGGTGTCGGATGTGGAAGTTCAGGGTTTCCAGGTATTCCGCTTCGTAGTTTTCTGTATCTAGTTGCCGGATGTGGAATTTCAGGGTGTCCAGGTATTCCGCTTCGTAGTTTTCTGTATCTAGGTGTCGGATGTCGAAGTTCAGGGTGTCCAGGTATTCCGCTCCGTAGTTTCCTGCATCTAGGTGTCAGACGTGGAAGTTCAAGTTCTTCAGGTATTCCGCTTCGTAGTTTTCTGTATCTAGGTGTCGGATGTGGAAGACCAGGGTGTCCAGGTATTCCGCTTCGTAGTTTTCTGTATCTGGGTGCCGGATGTGGAAGTTCAGGGTGTCCAGGTATTCCGCTTCGTAGTTTTCTGTATATAGGTGTCGGATGTGTAAGTCCAGGGTGTCCAGGTATTCCGCTTCGTAGTCTTCTGTATCTAGGTGTCGGATGTGGAAGTTCAGGGTTTCCAGGTATTCCGCTTCGTAGTTTTCTGTATCTAGTTGCCGGATGTGGAAGTTCAGGGTGTCCAGGTATTCCGCTTCGTAGTTTTCTGTATATAGGTGTCGGATGTGGAAGTCCAGGGTGTCCAGGTATTCCGCTTCGTAGTCTTCTGTATCTAGGTGTCGGATGTGGAAGTTCAGGGTTTCCAGGTATTCCGCTTCGTAGTTTTCTGTATCTAGTTGCCGGATGTGGAAGTTCAGGGTGTCCAGGTATTCCGCTTCGTAGTTTTCTGTATCTAGGTGTCGGATGTCGAAGTTCAGGGTGTCCAGGTATTCCGCTCCGTAGTTTCCTGCATCTAGGTGTCAGACGTGGAAGTTCAAGTTCTTCAGGTATTCCGCTTCGTAGTTTACTGTATCTAGGTGTCGGATGTGGAAGTCCAGGGTGTCCAGGTATTCCGCTTCGTAGTTTTCTGTATCTGGGTGCCGGATGTGGAAGTTCAGGGTGTGCAGGTATTCCGCTTCGTAGTTTTCTGTATATAGGTGTCGGATGTGTAAGTCCAGGGTGTCCAGGTATTCCGCTTCGTAGTCTTGTGTATCTAGGTGTCGGATGTGGAAGTTCAGGGTTTCCAGGTATTCCGCATCGTAGTTTTCTGTATCTAGTTGCCGGATGTGGAAGTTCAGGGTGTCCAGGTATTCCGCTTCGTAGTTTTCTGTATCTAGTTGTCGGATGTGGAAGTCCAGGGTGTCCAGGTATTCCGCTTCGTAGTTTTCTGTATCTGGGTGCCGGATGTGGAAGTTCAGGGTGTCCAGGTATTCCGCTTCGTAGTTTTCTGTATCTAGTTGTCGGATGTGGAAGTCCAGGGTGTCCAGGTATTCCGCTTCGTAGTCTTCTGTATCTAGGTGTCGGATGTGGAAGTTCAGGGTTTCCAGGTATTCCGCTTCGTAGTTTTCTGTATCTAGTTGCCGGATGTGGAAGTTCAGGGTGTCCAGGTATTCCGCTTCGTAGTTTTCTGTATCTAGGTGTCGGATGTCGAAGTTCAGGGTGTCCAGGTATTCCGCTCCGTAGTTTCCTGCATCTAGGTGTCAGACGTGGAAGTTCAAGTTCTTCAGGTATTCCGCTTCGTAGTTTTCTGTGTCTAGGTGTCGGATGTGGAAGTTCAGGGTTTCCAGGTATTCCGCTTCGTAGTTTTCTGTATCTAGTTGCCGGATGTGGAAGTTCAGGGTGTCCAGGTATTCCGCTTCGTAGTTTTCTGTATCTAGGTGTCGGATGTGGAAGTCCAGGGTGTCCAGGTATTCCGCTTCGTAGTTTTCTGTATCTGGGTGCCGGATGTGGAAGTTCAGGGTGTCCAGGTATTCCGCTTCGTAGTTTTCTGTATATAGGTGTCGGATGTGTAAGTCCAGGGTGTCCAGGTATTCCGCTTCGTAGTCTTCTGTATCTAGGTGTCGGATGTGGAAGTTCAGGGTTTCCAGGTATTCCGCTTCGTAGTTTTCTGTATCTAGTTGTCGGATGTGGAAGTTCAGGGTGTCCAGGTATTCCGCTTCGTAGTTTTCTGTATCTAGGTGTCGGATGTCGAAGTTCAGGGTGTCCAGGTATTCCGCTCCGTAGTTTCCTGCATCTAGGTGTCAGACGTGGAAGTTCAAGTTCTTCAGGTATTCCGCTTCGTAGTTTTCTGTGTCTAGGTGTCGGATGTGGAAGTCCAGGGTGTCCAGGTATTCCGCTTCGTAGTTTTCTGTATCTGGGTGCCGGATGTGTAAGTCCAGGGTGTCCAGGTATTCCGCTTCGTAGTCTTCTGTATCTAGGTGTCGGATGTGGAAGTTCAGGGTTTCCAGGTATTCCGCTTCGTAGTTTTCTGTATCTAGTTGTCGGATGTCGAAGTTCAGGGTGTCCAGGTATTCCGCTCCGTAGTTTCCTGCATCTAGGTGTCAGACGTGGAAGTTCAGGTTGTTCAGGTATTCCGCTTCGTAGTTTTCTGTATCTGGGTGCCGGATGTGGATGTTCAGGGTGTCCAGGTATTCCGCTTCGGAGTTTCCTGCATCTAGGTGTCAGACGTGGAAGTTCAGGTTCTTCAGGTATTCCGCTTCGTAGTTTTCTGTATCTAGGTGTCGGATATGGAAGTCCAGGGTGTCCAGGTATTCCGCTTCGTAGTTTTCTGTATCTGGGTGCCGGATGTGGAAGTTCAGGGTGTCCAGGTATTCCGCTTCGTAGTTTTCTGTATATAGGTGTCGGATGTGTAAGTCCAGAGTGTCCAGGTATTCCGCTTCGTAGTTTTCTGTATCTAGGTGTCGGATGTGGAAGTTCAGGTTTTCCAGGTATTCCGCTTCGTAGTTTTCTGTATCTAGTTGCCGGATGTGGAAGTTCAGGGTGTCCAGGTATTCCGCTTCGTAGTTTTCTGTATATAGGTGTCGGATGTGGAAGTCCAGGGTGTCCAGGTATTCCGCTTCGTAGTCTTCTGTATCTAGGTGTCGGATGTGGAAGTTCAGGGTTTCCAGGTATTCCGCTTCGTATTTTTCTGTATCTAGTTGCCGGATGTGGAAGTTCAGGGTGTCCAGGTATTCCGCTTCGTAGTTTTCTGTATCTAGGTGTCGGATGTGGAAGTCCAGGGTGTCCAGGTATTCCGCTTCGTAGTTTTCTGTATCTTGGTGCCGGATGTGCAAGTTCAGGGTGTCCAGGTATTCCGCTTCGTAGTTTTCTGTATATAGGTGTCGGATGTGGAAGTCCAGGGTGTCCAGGTATTCCGCCTCGTAGTCTTCTGTATCTAGGTGTCGGATGTGGAAGTTCAGGGTGTCCAGGTATTCCGCTTCGTAGTTTTCTGTATCTAGGTGTCGGATGTGGAAGTCCAGGGTGTCCAGGTATTCCGCTTCGTAGTTTTCTGTATCTGGGTGCCGGATGTGGAAGTTCAGGGTGTCCAGGTATTCCGCTTCGTAGTTTTCTGTATATAGGTGTCGGATGTGTAAGTCCAGGGTGTCCAGGTATTCCGCTTCGTAGTCTTCTGTATCTAGGTGTCGGATGTGGAAGTTCAGGGTTTCCAGGTATTCCGCTTCGTAGTTTTCTGTATCTAGTTGCCGGATGTGGAAGTTCAGGGTGTCCAGGTATTCCGTTTCGTAGTTTTCTGTATCTAGGTGTCGGATGTCGAAGTTCAGGGTGTCCAGGTATTCCGCTCCGTAGTTTCCTGCATCTAGGTGTCAGACGTGGAAGTTCAGGTTCTTCAGGTATTCCGCTTCGTACTTTTCTGTATCTAGGTGTCGGATATGGAAGTCCAGGGTGTCCAGGTATTCCGCTTCGTAGTTTTCTGTATCTGGGTGCCGGATGTGGAAGTTCAGGGTGTCCAGGTATTCCGCTTCGTAGTTTCCTGTATATAGGTGTCGGATGTGGAAGTCCAGGGTGTCCAGGTATTCCGCTTCGTAGTCTTCTGTATCTAGGTGTCGGATGTGGAAGTTCAGGGTTTCCAGGTATTCCGCTTCGTAGTTTTCTGTATCTAGTTGTCGGATGTCGAAGTTCAGGGTGTCCAGGTATTCCGCTCCGTAGTTTCCTGCATCTAGGTGTCAGACGTGGAAGTTCAGGTTGTTCAGGTATTCCGCTTCGTAGTTTTCTGTATCTGGGTGCCGGATGTGGATGTTCAGGGTGTCCAGGTATTCCGCTTCGTAGTTTCCTGCATCTAGGTGTCAGACGAGGAAGTTCAGGTTCTTCAGGTATTCCGCTTCGTAGTTTTCTGTATCTAGGTGTCGGATATGGAAGTCCAGGGTGTCCAGGTATTCCGCTTGGTAGTTTTCTGTATCTGGGTGCCGGATGTGGAAGTTCAGGGTGTCCAGGTATTCCGCTTCATAGTTTTCTGTATCTGGGTGCCGGATGTGGAAGTTCAGGGTGTCCAGGTATTCCGCTTCGTAGTTTTCTGTATATAGGTGTCGGATGTGTAAGTCCAGGGTGTCCAGGTATTCCGCTTCGTAGTTTTCTGTATCTAGTTGCCGGATGTGGAAGTTCAGGGTGTCCAGGTATTCCGCTTCGTAGTTTTCTGTATATAGGTGTCGGATGTGGAAGTCCAGGGTGTCCAGGTATTCCGCTTCGTAGTCTTCTGTATCTAGGTGTCGGATGTGGAAGTTCAGGGTTTCCAGGTATTCCGCTTCGTATTTTTCTGTATCTAGTTGCCGGATGTGGAAGTTCAGGGTGTCCAGGTATTCCGCTTCGTAGTTTTCTGTATCTAGGTGTCGGATGTGGAAGTCCAGGGTGTCCAGGTATTCCGCTTCGTAGTTTTCTGTATCTTGGTGCCGGATGTGCAAGTTCAGGGTGTCCAGGTATTCCGCTTCGTAGTTTTCTGTATATAGGTGTCGGATGTGGAAGTCCAGGGTGTCCAGGTATTCCGCCTCGTAGTCTTCTGTATCTATGTGTCGGATGTGGAAGTTCAGGGTGTCCAGGTATTCCGCTTCGTAGTTTTCTCTATCTAGGTGTCGGATGTGGAAGTCCAGGGTGTCCAGGTATTCCGCTTCGTAGTTTTCCGTATCTGGGTGCCGGATGTGGAAGTTCAGGGTGTCCAGGTATTCCGCTTCGTAGTTTTCTGTATATAGGTGTCGGATGTGTAAGTCCAGGGTGTCCAGGTATTCCGCTTCGTAGTCTTCTGTATCTAGGTGTCGGATGTGGAAGTTCAGGGTTTCCAGGTATTCCGCTTCGTAGTTTTCTGTATCTAGTTGCCGGATGTGGAAGTTCAGGGTGTCCAGGTATTCCGTTTCGTAGTTTTCTGTATCTAGATGTCGGATGTCGAAGTTCAGGGTGTCCAGGTATTCCGCTCCGTAGTTTCCTGCATCTAGGTGTCAGACGTGGAAGTTCAGGTTCTTCAGGTATTCCGCTTCGTAGTTTTCTGTATCTAGGTGTCGGATATGGAAGTCCAGGGTGTCCAGGTATTCCGCTTCGTAGTTTTCTGTATCTGGGTGCCGGATGTGGAAGTTCAGGGTGTCCAGGTATTCCGCTTCGTAGTTTTCTGTATATAGGTGTCGGATGTGGAAGTCCAGGGTGTCCAGGTATTCCGCTTCGTAGTCTTCTGTATCTAGGTGTCGGATGTGGAAGTTCAGGGTTTCCAGGTATTCCGCTTCGTAGTTTTCTGTATCTAGTTGCCGGATGTGGAATTTCAGGGTGTCCAGGTATTCCGCTTCGTAGTTTTCTGTATCTAGGTGTCGGATGTCGAAGTTCAGGGTGTCCAGGTATTCCGCTCCGTAGTTTCCTGCATCTAGGTGTCAGACGTGGAAGTTCAAGTTCTTCAGGTATTCCGCTTCGTAGTTTTCTGTATCTAGGTGTCGGATGTGGAAGACCAGGGTGTCCAGGTATTCCGCTTCGTAGTTTTCTGTATCTGGGTGCCGGATGTGGAAGTTCAGGGTGTCCAGGTATTCCGCTTCGTAGTTTTCTGTATATAGGTGTCGGATGTGTAAGTCCAGGGTGTCCAGGTATTCCGCTTCGTAGTCTTCTGTATCTAGGTGTCGGATGTGGAAGTTCAGGGTTTCCAGGTATTCCGCTTCGTAGTTTTCTGTATCTAGTTGCCGGATGTGGAAGTTCAGGGTGTCCAGGTATTCCGCTTCGTAGTTTTCTGTATATAGGTGTCGGATGTGGAAGTCCAGGGTGTCCAGGTATTCCGCTTCGTAGTCTTCTGTATCTAGGTGTCGGATGTGGAAGTTCAGGGTTTCCAGGTATTCCGCTTCGTAGTTTTCTGTATCTAGTTGCCGGATGTGGAAGTTCAGGGTGTCCAGGTATTCCGCTTCGTAGTTTTCTGTATCTAGGTGTCGGATGTCGAAGTTCAGGGTGTCCAGGTATTCCGCTCCGTAGTTTCCTGCATCTAGGTGTCAGACGTGGAAGTTCAAGTTCTTCAGGTATTCCGCTTCGTAGTTTACTGTATCTAGGTGTCGGATGTGGAAGTCCAGGGTGTCCAGGTATTCCGCTTCGTAGTTTTCTGTATCTGGGTGCCGGATGTGGAAGTTCAGGGTGTGCAGGTATTCCGCTTCGTAGTTTTCTGTATATAGGTGTCGGATGTGTAAGTCCAGGGTGTCCAGGTATTCCGCTTCGTAGTCTTGTGTATCTAGGTGTCGGATGTGGAAGTTCAGGGTTTCCAGGTATTCCGCATCGTAGTTTTCTGTATCTAGTTGCCGGATGTGGAAGTTCAGGGTGTCCAGGTATTCCGCTTCGTAGTTTTCTGTATCTAGTTGTCGGATGTCGAAGTTCAGGGTGTCCAGGTATTCCGCTCCGTAGTTTCCTGCATCTTGGTGTCAGACGTGCAAGTTCAGGTTCTTCAGGTATTCCGCTTCGTAGTTTTCTGTATCTAGGTGTCGGATGTGGAAGTCCAGGGTGTCCAGGTATTCCGCTTCGTAGTTTTCTGTATCTGGGTGCCGGATGTGGAAGTCCAGGGTGTCCAGGTATTCCGCTTCGTAGTTTTCTGTATCTGGGTGCCGGATGTGGAAGTTCAGGGTGTCCAGGTATTCCGCTTCGTAGTTTTCTGTATCTAGGTGTCGGATGTGGAAGTCCAGGGTGTCCAGGTATTCCGCTTCGTAGTTTTCTGTATCTGGGTGCCGGATGTGGAAGTTCAGGGTGTCCAGGTATTCCGCTTCGTAGTTTTCTGTATATAGGTGTCGGATGTGGAAGTCCAGGGTGTCCAGGTATTCCGCTTCGTAGTCTTCTGTATCTAGGTGTCGGATGTGGAAGTTCAGGGTTTCCAGGTATTCCGCTTCGTAGTTTTCTGTATCTAGTTGCCGGATGTGGAAGTTCAGGGTGTCCAGGTATTCCGCTTCGTAGTTTTCTGTATCTAGGTGTCGGATGTGGAAGTTCAGAGTGTCCAGGTATTCCGCTTCGTAGTTTTCTGTATCTGGGTGCCGGATGTGGAAGTTCAGGGTGTCCAGGTATTCCGCTTCGTAGTTTTCTGTATCTGGGTGCCGGATGTGGAAGTTCAGGGTGTCCAGGTATTCCGCTTCGTAGTTTTCTGTATATAGGTGTCGGATGTGTAAGTCCAGGGTGTCCAGGTATTCCGCTTCGTAGTTTTCTGTATCTAGGTGTCGGATGTGGAAGTTCAGGGTTTCCAGGTATTCCGCTTCGTAGTTTTCTGTATCTAGTTGCCGGATGTGGAAGTTCAGGGTGTCCAGGTATTCCGCTTCGTAGTTTTCTGTATATAGGTGTCGGATGTGGAAGTCCAGGGTGTCCAGGTATTCCGCTTCGTAGTCTTCTGTATCTAGGTGTCGGATGTGGAAGTTCAGGGTTTCCAGGTATTCCGCTTCGTATTTTTCTGTATCTAGTTGCCGGATGTGGAAGTTCAGGGTGTCCAGGTATTCCGCTTCGTAGTTTTCTGTATCTAGGTGTCGGATGTGGAAGTCCAGGGTGTCCAGGTATTCCGCTTCGTAGTTTTCTGTATCTTGGTGCCGGATGTGCAAGTTCAGGGTGTCCAGGTATTCCGCTTCGTAGTTTTCTGTATATAGGTGTCGGATGTGGAAGTCCAGGGTGTCCAGGTATTCCGCCTCGTAGTCTTCTGTATCTATGTGTCGGATGTGGAAGTTCAGGGTGTCCAGGTATTCCGCTTCGTAGTTTTCTCTATCTAGGTGTCGGATGTGGAAGTCCAGGGTGTCCAGGTATTCCGCTTCGTAGTTTTCTGTATCTGGGTGCCGGATGTGGAAGTTCAGGGTGTCCAGGTATTCCGCTTCGTAGTTTTCTGTATATAGGTGTCGGATGTGTAAGTCCAGGGTGTCCAGGTATTCCGCTTCGTAGTCTTCTGTATCTAGGTGTCGGATGTGGAAGTTCAGGGTTTCCAGGTATTCCGCTTCGTAGTTTTCTGTATCTAGTTGCCGGATGTGGAAGTTCAGGGTGTCCAGGTATTCCGTTTCGTAGTTTTCTGTATCTAGGTGTCGGATGTCGAAGTTCAGGGTGTCCAGGTATTCCGCTCCGTAGTTTCCTGCATCTAGGTGTCAGACGTGGAAGTTCAGGTTCTTCAGGTATTCCGCTTCGTAGTTTTCTGTATCTAGGTGTCGGATATGGAAGTCCAGGGTGTCCAGGTATTCCGCTTCGTAGTTTTCTGTATCTGGGTGCCGGATGTGGAAGTTCAGGGTGTCCAGGTATTCCGCTTCGTAGTTTTCTGTATATAGGTGTCGGATGTGGAAGTCCAGGGTGTCCAGGTATTCCGCTTCGTAGTCTTCTGTATCTAGGTGTCGGATGTGGAAGTTCAGGGTTTCCAGGTATTCCGCTTCGTAGTTTTCTGTATCTAGTTGCCGGATGTGGAATTTCAGGGTGTCCAGGTATTCCGCTTCGTAGTTTTCTGTATCTAGGTGTCGGATGTCGAAGTTCAGGGTGTCCAGGTATTCCGCTCCGTAGTTTCCTGCATCTAGGTGTCAGACGTGGAAGTTCAAGTTCTTCAGGTATTCCGCTTCGTAGTTTTCTGTATCTAGGTGTCGGATGTGGAAGACCAGGGTGTCCAGGTATTCCGCTTCGTAGTTTTCTGTATCTGGGTGCCGGATGTGGAAGTTCAGGGTGTCCAGGTATTCCGTTTCGTAGTTTTCTGTATATAGGTGTCGGATGTGTAAGTCCAGGGTGTCCAGGTATTCCGCTTCGTAGTCTTCTGTATCTAGGTGTCGGATGTGGAAGTTCAGGGTTTCCAGGTATTCCGCTTCGTAGTTTTCTGTATCTAGTTGCCGGATGTGGAAGTTCAGGGTGTCCAGGTATTCCGCTTCGTAGTTTTCTGTATATAGGTGTCGGATGTGGAAGTCCAGGGTGTCCAGGTATTCCGCTTCGTAGTCTTCTGTATCTAGGTGTCGGATGTGGAAGTTCAGGGTTTCCAGGTATTCCGCTTCGTAGTTTTCTGTATCTAGTTGCCGGATGTGGAAGTTCAGGGTGTCCAGGTATTCCGCTTCGTAGTTTTCTGTATCTAGTTGTCGGATGTCGAAGTTCAGGGTGTCCAGGTATTCCGCTCCGTAGTTTCTTGCATCTTGGTGTCAGACGTGCAAGTTCAGGTTCTTCAGGTATTCCGCTTCGTAGTTTTCTGTATCTAGGTGTCGGATGTGGAAGTCCAGGGTGTCCAGGTATTCCGCTTCGTAGTTTTCTGTATCTGGGTGCCGGATGTGGAAGTCCAGGGTGTCCAGGTATTCCGCTTCGTAGTTTTCTGTATCTGGGTGCCGGATGTGGAAGTTCAGGGTGTCCAGGTATTCCGCTTCGTAGTTTTCTGTATCTAGGTGTCGGATGTGGAAGTCCAGGGTGTCCAGGTATTCCGCTTCGTAGTTTTCTGTATCTGGGTGCCGGATGTGGAAGTTCAGGGTGTCCAGGTATTCCGCTTCGTAGTTTTCTGTATATAGGTGTCGGATGTGGAAGTCCAGGGTGTCCAGGTATTCCGCTTCGTAGTCTTCTGTATCTAGGTGTCGGATGTGGAAGTTCAGGGTTTCCAGGTATTCCGCTTCGTAGTTTTCTGTATCTAGTTGCCGGATGTGGAAGTTCAGGGTGTCCAGGTATTCCGCTTCGTAGTTTTCTGTATCTAGGTGTCGGATGTGGAAGTTCAGAGTGTCCAGGTATTCCGCTTCGTAGTTTTCTGTATCTGGGTGCCGGATGTGGAAGTTCAGGGTGTCCAGGTATTCCGCTTCGTAGTTTTCTGTATCTGGGTGCCGGATGTGGAAGTTCAGGGTGTCCAGGTATTCCGCTTCGTAGTTTTCTGTATATAGGTGTCGGATGTGTAAGTCCAGGGTGTCCAGGTATTCCGCTTCGTAGTTTTCTGTATCTAGGTGTCGGATGTGGAAGTTCAGGGTTTCCAGGTATTCCGCTTCGTAGTTTTCTGTATCTAGTTGCCGGATGTGGAAGTTCAGGGTGTCCAGGTATTCCGCTTCGTAGTTTTCTGTATATAGGTGTCGGATGTGGAAGTCCAGGGTGTCCAGGTATTCCGCTTCGTAGTCTTCTGTATCTAGGTGTCGGATGTGGAAGTTCAGGGTTTCCAGGTATTCCGCTTCGTATTTTTCTGTATCTAGTTGCCGGATGTGGAAGTTCAGGGTGTCCAGCTATTCCGCTTCGTAGTTTTCTGTATCTAGGTGTCGGATGTGGAAGTCCAGGGTGTCCAGGTATTCCGCTCCGTAGTTTCCTGCATCTAGGTGTCAGACGTGGAAGTTTAAGTTCTTCAGGTATTCCGCTTCGTAGTTTTCTGTATCTAGGTGTCGGATGTGGAAGTCCAGGGTGTCCAGGTATTCCGCTTCGTAGTTTTCTGTATCTGGGTGCCGGATGTGGAAGTTCAGGGTGTCCAGGTATTCCGCTTCGTAGTTTTCTGTATATAGGTGTCGGATGTGTAAGTCCAGGGTGTCCAGGTATTCCGCTTCGTAGTCTTCTGTATCTAGGTGTCGGATGTGGAAGTTCAGGGTTTCCAGGTATTCCGCTTCGTAGTTTTCTGTATCTAGTTGCCGGATGTGGAAGTTCAGGGTGTCCAGGTATTCCGCTTCGTAGTTTTCTGTATATAGGTGTCGGATGTGGAAGTCCAGGGTGTCCAGGTATTCCGCTTCGTAGTCTTCTGTATCTAGGTGTCGGATGTGGAAGTTCAGGGTTTCCAGGTATTCCGCTTCGTAGTTTTCTGTATCTAGTTGCCGGATGTGGAAGTTCAGGGTGTCCAGGTATTCCGCTTCGTAGTTTTCTGTATCTAGGTGTCGGATGTCGAAGTTCAGGGTGTCCAGGTATTCCGCTCCGTAGTTTCCTGCATCTAGGTGTCAGACGTGGAAGTTCAAGTTCTTCAGGTATTCCGCTTCGTAGTTTTCTGTATCTAGGTGTCGGATGTGGAAGTCCAGGGTGTCCAGGTATTCCGCTTCGTAGTTTTCTGTATCTGGGTGCCGGATGTGGAAGTTCAGGGTGTGCAGGTATTCCGCTTCGTAGTTTTCTGTATATAGGTGTCGGATGTGTAAGTCCAGGGTGTCCAGGTATTCCGCTTCGTAGTTTTCTGTATATAGGTGTCGGATGTGGAAGTCCAGGGTGTCCAGGTATTCCGCTTCGTAGTCTTCTGTATCTAGGTGTCGGATGTGGACGTTCAGGGTTTCCAGGTATTCCGCTTCGTAGTTTTCTGTATCTAGTTGCCGGATGTGGAAGTTCAGGGTGTCCAGGTATTCCGCTTCGTAGTTTTCTGTATCTAGGTGTCGGATGTGGAAGTCCAGAGTGTCCAGGTATTCCGCTTCGTAGTTTTCTGTATCTGGGTGCCGGATGTGGAAGTTCAGGGTGTCCAGGTATTCCGCTTCGTAGTTTTCTGTATCTGGGTGCCGGATGTGGATGTTCAGGGTGTCCAGGTATTCCGCTTCGTAGTTTTCTGTATATAGGTGTCGGATGTGTAAGTCCAGGGTGTCCAGGTATTCCGCTTCGTAGTTTTCTGTATCTAGGTGTCGGATGTGGAAGTTCAGGGTTTCCAGGTATTCCGCTTCGTAGTTTTCTGTATCTAGTTGCCGGATGTGGAAGTTCAGGGTGTCCAGGTATTCCGCTTCGTAGTTTTCTGTATCTAGTTGTCGGATGTCGAAGTTCAGGGTGTCCAGGTATTCCGCTCCGTAGTTTCCTGCATCTTGGTGTCAGACGTGCAAGTTCAGGTTCTTCAGGTATTCCGCTTCGTAGTTTTCTGTATCTAGTTGCCGGATGTGGAAGTTCAGGGTGTCCAGGTATTCCGCTTCGTAGTTTTCTGTATCTAGGTGTCGGATGTGGAAGTTCAGGGTTTCCAGGTATTCCGCTTCGTATTTTTCTGTATCTAGTTGCCGGATGTGGAAGTTCAGGGTGTCCAGCTATTCCGCTTCGTAGTTTTCTGTATCTAGGTGTCGGATGTGGAAGTCCAGGGTGTCCAGGTATTCCGCTCCGTAGTTTCCTGCATCTAGGTGTCAGACGTGGAAGTTTAAGTTCTTCAGGTATTCCGCTTCGTAGTTTTCTGTATCTAGGTGTCGGATGTGGAAGTCCAGGGTGTCCAGGTATTCCGCTTCGTAGTTTTCTGTATCTGGGTGCCGGATGTGGAAGTTCAGGGTGTCCAGGTATTCCGCTTCGTAGTTTTCTGTATCTAGGTGTCGGATGTGGAAGTCCAGAGTGTCCAGGTATTCCGCTTCGTAGTTTTCTGTATCTGGGTGCCGGATGTGGAAGTTCAGGGTGTCCAGGTATTCCGCTTCGTAGTTTTCTGTATCTGGGTGCCGGATGTGGATGTTCAGGGTGTCCAGGTATTCCGCTTCGTAGTTTTCTGTATATAGGTGTCGGATGTGTAAGTCCAGGGTGTCCAGGTATTCCGCTTCGTAGTTTTCTGTATCTAGGTGTCGGATGTGGAAGTTCAGGGTTTCCAGGTATTCCGCTTCGTAGTTTTCTGTATCTAGTTGCCGGATGTGGAAGTTCAGGGTGTCCAGGTATTCCGCTTCGTAGTTTTCTGTATCTAGTTGTCGGATGTCGAAGTTCAGGGTGTCCAGGTATTCCGCTCCGTAGTTTCCTGCATCTTGGTGTCAGACGTGCAAGTTCAGGTTCTTCAGGTATTCCGCTTCGTAGTTTTCTGTATCTAGTTGCCGGATGTGGAAGTTCAGGGTGTCCAGGTATTCCGCTTCGTAGTTTTCTGTATCTAGGTGTCGGATGTGGAAGTTCAGGGTTTCCAGGTATTCCGCTTCGTATTTTTCTGTATCTAGTTGCCGGATGTGGAAGTTCAGGGTGTCCAGCTATTCCGCTTCGTAGTTTTCTGTATCTAGGTGTCGGATGTGGAAGTCCAGGGTGTCCAGGTATTCCGCTCCGTAGTTTCCTGCATCTAGGTGTCAGACGTGGAAGTTTAAGTTCTTCAGGTATTCCGCTTCGTAGTTTTCTGTATCTAGGTGTCGGATGTGGAAGTCCAGGGTGTCCAGGTATTCCGCTTCGTAGTTTTCTGTATCTGGGTGCCGGATGTGGAAGTTCAGGGTGTCCAGGTATTCCGCTTCGTAGTTTTCTGTATATAGGTGTCGGATGTGTAAGTCCAGGGTGTCCAGGTATTCCGCTTCGTAGTCTTCTGTATCTAGGTGTCGGATGTGGAAGTTCAGGGTTTCCAGGTATTCCGCTTCGTAGTTTTCTGTATCTAGTTGCCGGATGTGGAAGTTCAGGGTGTCCAGGTATTCCGCTTCGTAGTTTTCTGTATATAGGTGTCGGATGTGGAAGTCCAGGGTGTCCAGGTATTCCGCTTCGTAGTCTTCTGTATCTAGGTGTCGGATGTGGAAGTTCAGGGTTTCCAGGTATTCCGCTTCGTAGTTTTCTGTATCTAGTTGCCGGATGTGGAAGTTCAGGGTGTCCAGGTATTCCGCTTCGTAGTTTTCTGTATCTAGGTGTCGGATGTCGAAGTTCAGGGTGTCCAGGTATTCCGCTCCGTAGTTTCCTGCATCTAGGTGTCAGACGTGGAAGTTCAAGTTCTTCAGGTATTCCGCTTCGTAGTTTTCTGTATCTAGGTGTCGGATGTGGAAGTCCAGGGTGTCCAGGTATTCCGCTTCGTAGTTTTCTGTATCTGGGTGCCGGATGTGGAAGTTCAGGGTGTGCAGGTATTCCGCTTCGTAGTTTTCTGTATATAGGTGTCGGATGTGTAAGTCCAGGGTGTCCAGGTATTCCGCTTCGTAGTTTTCTGTATATAGGTGTCGGATGTGGAAGTCCAGGGTGTCCAGGTATTCCGCTTCGTAGTCTTCTGTATCTAGGTGTCGGATGTGGAGGTTCAGGGTGTCCAGGTATTCCGCTTCGTAGTTTTCTGTATCTAGTTGTCGGATGTCGAAGTTCAGGGTGTCCAGGTATTCCGCTCCGTAGTTTCCTGCATCTTGGTGTCAGACGTGCAAGTTCAGGTTCTTCAGGTATTCCGCTTCGTAGTTTTCTGTATCTAGGTGTCGGATGTGGAAGTCCAGGGTGTCCAGGTATTCCGCTTCGTAGTTTTCTGTATCTGGGTGCCGGATGTGGAAGTCCAGGGTGTCCAGGTATTCCGCTTCGTAGTTTTCTGTATCTGGGTGCCGGATGTGGAAGTTCAGGGTGTCCAGGTATTCCGCTTCGTAGTTTTCTGTATCTAGGTGTCGGATGTGGAAGTCCAGGGTGTCCAGGTATTCCGCTTCGTAGTTTTCTGTATCTGGGTGCCGGATGTGGAAGTTCAGGGTGTCCAGGTATTCCGCTTCGTAGTTTTCTGTATATAGGTGTCGGATGTGGAAGTCCAGGGTGTCCAGGTATTCCGCTTCGTAGTCTTCTGTATCTAGGTGTCGGATGTGGAAGTTCAGGGTTTCCAGGTATTCCGCTTCGTAGTTTTCTGTATCTAGTTGCCGGATGTGGAAGTTCAGGGTGTCCAGGTATTCCGCTTCGTAGTTTTCTGTATCTAGGTGTCGGATGTGGAAGTTCAGAGTGTCCAGGTATTCCGCTTCGTAGTTTTCTGTATCTGGGTGCCGGATGTGGAAGTTCAGGGTGTCCAGGTATTCCGCTTCGTAGTTTTCTGTATCTAGGTGTCGGATGTGGAAGTCCAGGGTGTCCAGGTATTCCGCTTCGTAGTTTTCTGTATCTGGGTGCCGGATGTGGAAGTTCAGGGTGTCCAGGTATTCCGCTTCGTAGTTTTCTGTATATAGGTGTCGGATGTGGAAGTCCAGGGTGTCCAGGTATTCCGCTTCGTAGTCTTCTGTATCTAGGTGTCGGATGTGGAAGTTCAGGGTTTCCAGGTATTCCGCTTCGTAGTTTTCTGTATCTAGTTGCCGGATGTGGAAGTTCAGGGTGTCCAGGTATTCCGCTTCGTAGTTTTCTGTATCTAGGTGTCGGATGTGGAAGTTCAGAGTGTCCAGGTATTCCGCTTCGTAGTTTTCTGTATCTGGGTGCCGGATGTGGAAGTTCAGGGTGTCCAGGTATTCCGCTTCGTAGTTTTCTGTATCTGGGTGCCGGATGTGGAAGTTCAGGGTGTCCAGGTATTCCGCTTCGTAGTTTTCTGTATATAGGTGTCGGATGTGTAAGTCCAGGGTGTCCAGGTATTCCGCTTCGTAGTTTTCTGTATCTAGGTGTCGGATGTGGAAGTTCAGGGTTTCCAGGTATTCCGCTTCGTAGTTTTCTGTATCTAGTTGCCGGATGTGGAAGTTCAGGGTGTCCAGGTATTCCGCTTCGTAGTTTTCTGTATATAGGTGTCGGATGTGGAAGTCCAGGGTGTCCAGGTATTCCGCTTCGTAGTCTTCTGTATCTAGGTGTCGGATGTGGAAGTTCAGGGTTTCCAGGTATTCCGCTTCGTATTTTTCTGTATCTAGTTGCCGGATGTGGAAGTTCAGGGTGTCCAGCTATTCCGCTTCGTAGTTTTCTGTATCTAGGTGTCGGATGTGGAAGTCCAGGGTGTCCAGGTATTCCGCTCCGTAGTTTCCTGCATCTAGGTGTCAGACGTGGAAGTTTAAGTTCTTCAGGTATTCCGCTTCGTAGTTTTCTGTATCTAGGTGTCGGATGTGGAAGTCCAGGGTGTCCAGGTATTCCGCTTCGTAGTTTTCTGTATCTGGGTGCCGGATGTGGAAGTTCAGGGTGTCCAGGTATTCCGCTTCGTAGTTTTCTGTATATAGGTGTCGGATGTGTAAGTCCAGGGTGTCCAGGTATTCCGCTTCGTAGTCTTCTGTATCTAGGTGTCGGATGTGGAAGTTCAGGGTTTCCAGGTATTCCGCTTCGTAGTTTTCTGTATCTAGTTGCCGGATGTGGAAGTTCAGGGTGTCCAGGTATTCCGCTTCGTAGTTTTCTGTATATAGGTGTCGGATGTGTAAGTCCAGGGTGTCCAGGTATTCCGCTTCGTAGTTTTCTGTATCTAGGTGTCGGATGTGGAAGTTCAGGGTTTCCAGGTATTCCGCTTCGTAGTTTTCTGTATCTAGTTGCCGGATGTGGAAGTTCAGGGTGTCCAGGTATTCCGCTTCGTAGTTTTCTGTATATAGGTGTCGGATGTGGAAGTCCAGGGTGTCCAGGTATTCCGCTTCGTAGTCTTCTGTATCTAGGTGTCGGATGTGGAAGTTCAGGGTTTCCAGGTATTCCGCTTCGTATTTTTCTGTATCTAGTTGCCGGATGTGGAAGTTCAGGGTGTCCAGCTATTCCGCTTCGTAGTTTTCTGTATCTAGGTGTCGGATGTGGAAGTCCAGGGTGTCCAGGTATTCCGCTCCGTAGTTTCCTGCATCTAGGTGTCAGACGTGGAAGTTTAAGTTCTTCAGGTATTCCGCTTCGTAGTTTTCTGTATCTAGGTGTCGGATGTGGAAGTCCAGGGTGTCCAGGTATTCCGCTTCGTAGTTTTCTGTATCTGGGTGCCGGATGTGGAAGTTCAGGGTGTCCAGGTATTCCGCTTCGTAGTTTTCTGTATATAGGTGTCGGATGTGTAAGTCCAGGGTGTCCAGGTATTCCGCTTCGTAGTCTTCTGTATCTAGGTGTCGGATGTGGAAGTTCAGGGTTTCCAGGTATTCCGCTTCGTAGTTTTCTGTATCTAGTTGCCGGATGTGGAAGTTCAGGGTGTCCAGGTATTCCGCTTCGTAGTTTTCTGTATATAGGTGTCGGATGTGGAAGTCCAGGGTGTCCAGGTATTCCGCTTCGTAGTCTTCTGTATCTAGGTGTCGGATGTGGAAGTTCAGGGTTTCCAGGTATTCCGCTTCGTAGTTTTCTGTATCTAGTTGCCGGATGTGGAAGTTCAGGGTGTCCAGGTATTCCGCTTCGTAGTTTTCTGTATCTAGGTGTCGGATGTCGAAGTTCAGGGTGTCCAGGTATTCCGCTCCGTAGTTTCCTGCATCTAGGTGTCAGACGTGGAAGTTCAAGTTCTTCAGGTATTCCGCTTCGTAGTTTTCTGTATATAGGTGTCGGATGTGGAAGTCCAGGGTGTCCAGGTATTCCGCTTCGTAGTCTTCTGTATCTAGGTGTCGGATGTGGAGGTTCAGGGTTTCCAGGTATTCCGCTTCGTAGTTTTCTGTATCTAGTTGCCGGATGTGGAAGTTCAGGGTGTCCAGGTATTCCGCTTCGTAGTTTTCTGTATCTAGGTGTCGGATGTGGAAGTCCAGAGTGTCCAGGTATTCCGCTTCGTAGTTTTCTGTATCTGGGTGCCGGATGTGGAAGTTCAGGGTGTCCAGGTATTCCGCTTCGTAGTTTTCTGTATCTGGGTGCCGGATGTGGATGTTCAGGGTGTCCAGGTATTCCGCTTCGTAGTTTTCTGTATATAGGTGTCGGATGTGTAAGTCCAGGGTGTCCAGGTATTCCGCTTCGTAGTTTTCTGTATCTAGGTGTCGGATGTGGAAGTTCAGGGTTTCCAGGTATTCCGCTTCGTAGTTTTCTGTATCTAGTTGCCGGATGTGGAAGTTCAGGGTGTCCAGGTATTCCGCTTCGTAGTTTTCTGTATCTAGTTGTCGGATGTCGAAGTTCAGGGTGTCCAGGTATTCCGCTCCGTAGTTTCCTGCATCTTGGTGTCAGACGTGCAAGTTCAGGTTCTTCAGGTATTCCGCTTCGTAGTTTTCTGTATCTAGTTGCCGGATGTGGAAGTTCAGGGTGTCCAGGTATTCCGCTTCGTAGTTTTCTGTATCTAGGTGTCGGATGTGGAAGTTCAGGGTTTCCAGGTATTCCGCTTCGTATTTTTCTGTATCTAGTTGCCGGATGTGGAAGTTCAGGGTGTCCTGCTATTCCGCTTCGTAGTTTTCTGTATCTAGGTGTCGGATGTGGAAGTCCAGGGTGTCCAGGTATTCCGCTCCGTAGTTTCCTGCATCTAGGTGTCAGACGTGGAAGTTTAAGTTCTTCAGGTATTCCGCTTCGTAGTTTTCTGTATCTAGGTGTCGGATGTGGAAGTCCAGGGTGTCCAGGTATTCCGCTTCGTAGTTTTCTGTATCTGGGTGCCGGATGTGGAAGTTCAGGGTGTCCAGGTATTCCGCTTCGTAGTTTTCTGTATATAGGTGTCGGATGTGTAAGTCCAGGGTGTCCAGGTATTCCGCTTCGTAGTCTTCTGTATCTAGGTGTCGGATGTGGAAGTTCAGGGTTTCCAGGTATTCCGCTTCGTAGTTTTCTGTATCTAGTTGCCGGATGTGGAAGTTCAGGGTGTCCAGGTATTCCGCTTCGTAGTTTTCTGTATATAGGTGTCGGATGTGGAAGTCCAGGGTGTCCAGGTATTCCGCTTCGTAGTCTTCTGTATCTAGGTGTCGGATGTGGAAGTTCAGGGTTTCCAGGTATTCCGCTTCGTAGTTTTCTGTATCTAGTTGCCGGATGTGGAAGTTCAGGGTGTCCAGGTATTCCGCTTCGTAGTTTTCTGTATCTAGGTGTCGGATGTCGAAGTTCAGGGTGTCCAGGTATTCCGCTCCGTAGTTTCCTGCATCTAGGTGTCAGACGTGGAAGTTCAAGTTCTTCAGGTATTCCGCTTCGTAGTTTTCTGTATCTAGGTGTCGGATGTGGAAGTCCAGGGTGTCCAGGTATTCCGCTTCGTAGTTTTCTGTATCTGGGTGCCGGATGTGGAAGTTCAGGGTGTGCAGGTATTCCGCTTCGTAGTTTTCTGTATATAGGTGTCGGATGTGTAAGTCCAGGGTGTCCAGGTATTCCGCTTCGTAGTTTTCTGTATATAGGTGTCGGATGTGGAAGTCCAGGGTGTCCAGGTATTCCGCTTCGTAGTCTTCTGTATCTAGGTGTCGGATGTGGAGGTTCAGGGTTTCCAGGTATTCCGCTTCGTAGTTTTCTGTATCTAGTTGCCGGATGTGGAAGTTCAGGGTGTCCAGGTATTCCGCTTCGTAGTTTTCTGTATCTAGGTGTCGGATGTGGAAGTCCAGAGTGTCCAGGTATTCCGCTTCGTAGTTTTCTGTATCTGGGTGCCGGATGTGGAAGTTCAGGGTGTCCAGGTATTCCGCTTCGTAGTTTTCTGTATCTGGGTGCCGGATGTGGATGTTCAGGGTGTCCAGGTATTCCGCTTCGTAGTTTTCTGTATATAGGTGTCGGATGTGTAAGTCCAGGGTGTCCAGGTATTCCGCTTCGTAGTTTTCTGTATCTAGGTGTCGGATGTGGAAGTTCAGGGTTTCCAGGTATTCCGCTTCGTAGTTTTCTGTATCTAGTTGCCGGATGTGGAAGTTCAGGGTGTCCAGGTATTCCGCTTCGTAGTTTTCTGTATCTAGTTGTCGGATGTCGAAGTTCAGGGTGTCCAGGTATTCCGCTCCGTAGTTTCCTGCATCTTGGTGTCAGACGTGCAAGTTCAGGTTCTTCAGGTATTCCGCTTCGTAGTTTTCTGTATCTAGTTGCCGGATGTGGAAGTTCAGGGTGTCCAGGTATTCCGCTTCGTAGTTTTCTGTATCTAGGTGTCGGATGTGGAAGTCCAGGGTGTCCAGGTATTCCGCTCCGTAGTTTCCTGCATCTAGGTGTCAGACGTGGAAGTTTAAGTTCTTCAGGTATTCCGCTTCGTAGTTTTCTGTATCTAGGTGTCGGATGTGGAAGTCCAGGGTGTCCAGGTATTCCGCTTCGTAGTTTTCTGTATCTGGGTGCCGGATGTGGAAGTTCAGGGTGTGCAGGTATTCCGCTTCGTAGTTTTCTGTATATAGGTGTCGGATGTGTAAGTCCAGGGTGTCCAGGTATTCCGCTTCGTAGTTTTCTGTATATAGGTGTCGGATGTGGAAGTCCAGGGTGTCCAGGTATTCTGCTTCGTAGTCTTCTGTATCTAGGTGTCGGATGTGGAAGTTCAGGGTTTCCAGGTATTCCGCTTCGTAGTTTTCTGTATCTAGTTGCCGGATGTGGAAGTTCAGGGTGTCCAGGTATTCCGCTTCGTAGTTTTCTGTATCTAGGTGTCGGATGTGGAAGTCCAGAGTGTCCAAGTATTCCGCTTCGTAGTTTTCTGTATCTGGGTGCCGGATGTGGAAGTTCAGGGTGTCCAGGTATTCCGCTTCGTAGTTTTCTGTATCTGGGTGCCGGATGTGGAAGTTCAGGGTGTCCAGGTATTCCGCTTCGTAGTTTTCTGTATATAGGTGTCGGATGTGTAAGTCCAGGGTGTCCAGGTATTCCGCTTCGTAGTTTTCTGTATCTAGGTGTCGGATGTGGAAGTTCAGGGTTTCCAGGTATTCCGCTTCGTAGTTTTCTGTATCTAGTTGCGGGATGTGGAAGTTCAGGGTGTCCAGGTATTCCACTTCGTAGTTTTCTGTATATAGGTGTCGGATGTGGAAGTCCAGGGTGTCCAGGTATTCCGCTTCGTAGTCTTCTGTATCTAGGTGTCGGATGTGGAAGTTCAGGGTTTCCAGGTATTCCGCTTCGTATTTTTCTGTATCTAGTTGCCGGATGTGGAAGTTCAGGGTGTCCAGGTATTCCGCTTCGTAGTTTTCTGTATCTAGGTGTCGGATGTGGAAGTCCAGGGTGTCCAGGTATTCCGCTCCGTAGTTTCCTGCATCTAGGTGTCAGACGTGGAAGTTTAAGTTCTTCAGGTATTCCGCTTCGTAGTTTTCTGTATCTAGGTGTCGGATGTGGAAGTCCAGGGTGTCCAGGTATTCCGCTTCGTAGTCTTCTGTATCTAGGTGTCGGATGTGGAAGTTCAGGGTTTCCAGGTATTCCGCTTCGTAGTTTTCTGTATCTAGTTGCCGGATGTGGAAGTTCAGGGTGTCCAGGTATTCCGCTTCGTAGTTTTCTGTATCTAGGTGTCGGATGTCGAAGTTCAGGGTGTCCAGGTATTCCGCTCCGTAGTTTCCTGCATCTAGGTGTCAGACGTGGAAGTTCAAGTTCTTCAGGTATTCTGCTTCGTAGTTTTCTGTATCTAGTTGCCGGATGTGGAAGTTTAGGGTGTCCAGGTATTCCGCTCCGTAGTTTCCTGCATCTTGGTGTCAGACGTGCAAGTTCAGGTTCTTCAGGTATTCCGCTTCGTAGTTTTCTGTATCTAGGTGTCGGATGTGGAAGTCCAGGGTGTCCAGGTATTCCGCTTCGTAGTTTTCTGTATCTGGGTGCCGGATGTGGAAGTTCAGGGTGTCCAGGTATTCCGTTTCGTAGTTTTCTGTATCTAGGTGTCGGATGTGGAAGTCCAGGGTGTCCAGGTATTCCGCTTTGTAGTTTTCTGTATCTGGGTGCCGGATGTGGAAGTTCAGGGTGTCCAGGTATTCCGCTTCGTAGTTTTCTGTATATAGGTGTCGGATGTGGAAGTCCAGGGTGTCCAGGTATTCCGCTTCGTAGTTTTCTGTATCTGGGTGCCGGATGTGGAAGTTCAGGGTGTCCAGGTATTCCGCTTCGTAGTTTTCTGTATCTGGGTGCCGGATGTGGAAGTTCAGGGTGTCCAGGTATTCCGCTTCGCAGTTTTCTGTATATAGGTGTCGGATGTGTAAGTCCAGGGTGTCCAGGTATTCCGCTTCGTAGTTTTCTGTATCTAGGTGTCGGATGTGGAAGTTCAAGGTTTCCAGGTATTCCGCTTCGTAGTTTTCTGTATCTAGTTGCCGGATGTGGAAGTTCAGGGTGTCCAGGTATTCCGCTTCGTAGTCTTCTGTATCTAGGTGTCGGATGTGGAAGTTCAGGGTTTCCAGGTATTCCGCTTCGTAGTTTTCTGTATCTAGTTGCCGGATGTGGAAGTTCAGGGTGTCCAGGTATTCCGCTTCGTAGTTTTCTGTATCTAGGTGTCGGATGTGGAAGTCCAGGGTGTCCAGGTATTCCGCTTCGTAGTTTTCTGTATCTAGGTGTCGGATGTGGAAGTCCAGGGTGTCCAGGTATTCCGCTTCGTAGTTTTCTGTATCTGGGTGCCGGATGTGGAAGTTCAGGGTGTCCAGGTATTCCGTTTCGTAGTTTTCTGTATCTAGGTGTCGGATGTGGAAGTCCAGGGTGTCCAGGTATTCCGCTTTGTAGTTTTCTGTATCTGGGTGCCGGATGTGGAAGTTCAGGGTGTCCAGGTATTCCGCTTCGTAGTTTTCTGTATATAGGTGTCGGATGTGGAAGTCCAGGGTGTCCAGGTATTCCGCTTCGTAGTTTTCTGTATCTGGGTGCCGGATGTGGAAGTTCAGGGTGTCCAGGTATTCCGCTTCGTAGTTTTCTGTATCTGGGTGCCGGATGTGGAAGTTCAGGGTGTCCAGGTATTCCGCTTCGCAGTTTTCTGTATATAGGTGTCGGATGTGTAAGTCCAGGGTGTCCAGGTATTCCGCTTCGTAGTTTTCTGTATCTAGGTGTCGGATGTGGAAGTTCAAGGTTTCCAGGTATTCCGCTTCGTAGTTTTCTGTATCTAGTTGCCGGATGTGGAAGTTCAGGGTGTCCAGGTATTCCGCTTCGTAGTCTTCTGTATCTAGGTGTCGGATGTGGAAGTTCAGGGTTTCCAGGTATTCCGCTTCGTAGTTTTCTGTATCTAGTTGCCGGATGTGGAAGTTCAGGGTGTCCAGGTATTCCGCTTCGTAGTTTTCTGTATCTAGGTGTCGGATGTGGAAGTCCAGGGTGTCCAGGTATTCCGCTTCGTAGTTTTCTGTATCTTGGTGCCGGATGTGCAAGTTCAGGGTGTCCAGGTATTCCGCTTCGTAGTTTTCTGTATATAGGTGTCGGATGTGGAAGTCCAGGGTGTCCAGGTATTCCGCCTCGTAGTTTTCTGTATCTAGGTGTCGGATGTGGAAGTCCAGGGTGTCCAGGTATTCCGCTTCGTAGTTTTCTGTATCTGGGTGCCGGATGTGGAAGTTCAGGGTGTCCAGGTATTCCGCTTCGTAGTTTTCTGTATATAGGTGTCGGATGTGTAAGTCCAGGGTGTCCAGGTATTCCGCTTCGTAGTCTTCTGTATCTAGGTGTCGGATGTGGAAGTTCAGGGTTTCCAGGTATTCCGCTTCGTAGTTTTCTGTATCTAGTTGCCGGATGTGGAAGTTCAGGGTGTCCAGGTATTCCGCTTCGTAGTTTTCTGTATCTAGGTGTCGGATGTCGAAGTTCAGGGTGTCCAGGTATTCCGCTCCGTAGTTTCCTGCATCTAGGTGTCAGACGTGGAAGTTCAAGTTCTTCAGGTATTCCGCTTCGTAGTTTTCTGTATCTAGGTGTCGGATGTGGAAGTCCAGGGTGTCCAGGTATTCCGCTTCGTAGTTTTCTGTATCTGGGTGCCGGATGTGGAAGTTCAGGGTGTGCAGGTATTCCGCTTCGTAGTTTTCTGTATATAGGTGTCGGATGTGTAAGTCCAGGGTGTCCAGGTATTCCGCTTCGTAGTTTTCTGTATATAGGTGTCGGATGTGGAAGTCCAGGGTGTCCAGGTATTCCGCTTCGTAGTCTTCTGTATCTAGGTGTCGGATGTGGAGGTTCAGGGTTTCCAGGTATTCCGCTTCGTAGTTTTCTGTATCTAGTTGCCGGATGTGGAAGTTCAGGGTGTCCAGGTATTCCGCTTCGTAGTTTTCTGTATCTAGGTGTCGGATGTGGAAGTCCAGAGTGTCCAGGTATTCCGCTTCGTAGTTTTCTGTATCTGGGTGCCGGATGTGGAAGTTCAGGGTGTCCAGGTATTCCGCTTCGTAGTTTTCTGTATCTGGGTGCCGGATGTGGATGTTCAGGGTGTCCAGGTATTCCGCTTCGTAGTTTTCTGTATATAGGTGTCGGATGTGTAAGTCCAGGGTGTCCAGGTATTCCGCTTCGTAGTTTTCTGTATCTAGGTGTCGGATGTGGAAGTTCAGGGTTTCCAGGTATTCCGCTTCGTAGTTTTCTGTATCTAGTTGCCGGATGTGGAAGTTCAGGGTGTCCAGGTATTCCGCTTCGTAGTTTTCTGTATCTAGTTGTCGGATGTCGAAGTTCAGGGTGTCCAGGTATTCCGCTCCGTAGTTTCCTGCATCTTGGTGTCAGACGTGCAAGTTCAGGTTCTTCAGGTATTCCGCTTCGTAGTTTTCTGTATCTAGTTGCCGGATGTGGAAGTTCAGGGTGTCCAGGTATTCCGCTTCGTAGTTTTCTGTATCTAGGTGTCGGATGTGGAAGTTCAGGGTTTCCAGGTATTCCGCTTCGTATTTTTCTGTATCTAGTTGCCGGATGTGGAAGTTCAGGGTGTCCAGCTATTCCGCTTCGTAGTTTTCTGTATCTAGGTGTCGGATGTGGAAGTCCAGGGTGTCCAGGTATTCCGCTCCGTAGTTTCCTGCATCTAGGTGTCAGACGTGGAAGTTTAAGTTCTTCAGGTATTCCGCTTCGTAGTTTTCTGTATCTAGGTGTCGGATGTGGAAGTCCAGGGTGTCCAGGTATTCCGCTTCGTAGTTTTCTGTATCTGGGTGCCGGATGTGGAAGTTCAGGGTGTCCAGGTATTCCGCTTCGTAGTTTTCTGTATATAGGTGTCGGATGTGTAAGTCCAGGGTGTCCAGGTATTCCGCTTCGTAGTCTTCTGTATCTAGGTGTCGGATGTGGAAGTTCAGGGTTTCCAGGTATTCCGCTTCGTAGTTTTCTGTATCTAGTTGCCGGATGTGGAAGTTCAGGGTGTCCAGGTATTCCGCTTCGTAGTTTTCTGTATATAGGTGTCGGATGTGGAAGTCCAGGGTGTCCAGGTATTCCGCTTCGTAGTCTTCTGTATCTAGGTGTCGGATGTGGAAGTTCAGGGTTTCCAGGTATTCCGCTTCGTAGTTTTCTGTATCTAGTTGCCGGATGTGGAAGTTCAGGGTGTCCAGGTATTCCGCTTCGTAGTTTTCTGTATCTAGGTGTCGGATGTCGAAGTTCAGGGTGTCCAGGTATTCCGCTCCGTAGTTTCCTGCATCTAGGTGTCAGACGTGGAAGTTCAAGTTCTTCAGGTATTCCGCTTCGTAGTTTTCTGTATCTAGGTGTCGGATGTGGAAGTCCAGGGTGTCCAGGTATTCCGCTTCGTAGTTTTCTGTATCTGGGTGCCGGATGTGGAAGTTCAGGGTGTGCAGGTATTCCGCTTCGTAGTTTTCTGTATATAGGTGTCGGATGTGTAAGTCCAGGGTGTCCAGGTATTCCGCTTCGTAGTTTTCTGTATATAGGTGTCGGATGTGGAAGTCCAGGGTGTCCAGGTATTCCGCTTCGTAGTGTTCTGTATCTAGGTGTCGGATGTGGAGGTTCAGGGTTTCCAGGTATTCCGCTTCGTAGTTTTCTGTATCTAGTTGCCGGATGTGGAAGTTCAGGGTGTCCAGGTATTCCGCTTCGTAGTTTTCTGTATCTAGGTGTCGGATGTGGAAGTCCAGAGTGTCCAGGTATTCCGCTTCGTAGTTTTCTGTATCTGGGTAACGGATGTGGAAGTTCAGGGTGTCCAGGTATTCCGCTTCGTAGTTTTCTGTATCTGGGTGCCGGATGTGGATGTTCAGGGTGTCCAGGTATTCCGCTTCGTAGTTTTCTGTATATAGGTGTCGGATGTGTAAGTCCAGGGTGTCCAGGTATTCCGCTTCGTAGTTTTCTGTATCTAGGTGTCGGATGTGGAAGTTCAGGGTTTCCAGGTATTCCGCTTCGTAGTTTTCTGTATCTAGTTGCCGGATGTGGAAGTTCAGGGTGTCCAGGTATTCCGCTTCGTAGTTTTCTGTATCTAGTTGTCGGATGTCGAAGTTCAGGGTGTCCAGGTATTCCGCTCCGTAGTTTCCTGCATCTTGGTGTCAGACGTGCAAGTTCAGGTTCTTCAGGTATTCCGCTTCGTAGTTTTCTGTATCTAGTTGCCGGATGTGGAAGTTCAGGGTGTCCAGGTATTCCGCTTCGTAGTTTTCTGTATCTAGGTGTCGGATGTGGAAGTCCAGGGTGTCCAGGTATTCCGCTCCGTAGTTTCCTGCATCTAGGTGTCAGACGTGGAAGTTTAAGTTCTTCAGGTATTCCGCTTCGTAGTTTTCTGTATCTAGGTGTCGGATGTGGAAGTCCAGGGTGTCCAGGTATTCCGCTTCGTAGTTTTCTGTATCTGGGTGCCGGATGTGGAAGTTCAGGGTGTCCAGGTATTCCGCTTCGTAGTTTTCTGTATATAGGTGTCGGATGTGTAAGTCCAGGGTGTCCAGGTATTCCGCTTCGTAGTCTTCTGTATCTAGGTGTCGGATGTGGAAGTTCAGGGTTTCCAGGTATTCCGCTTCGTAGTTTTCTGTATCTAGTTGCCGGATGTGGAAGTTCAGGGTGTCCAGGTATTCCGCTTCGTAGTTTTCTGTATATAGGTGTCGGATGTGGAAGTCCAGGGTGTCCAGGTATTCCGCTTCGTAGTCTTCTGTATCTAGGTGTCGGATGTGGAAGTTCAGGGTTTCCAGGTATTCCGCTTCGTAGTTTTCTGTATCTAGTTGCCGGATGTGGAAGTTCAGGGTGTCCAGGTATTCCGCTTCGTAGTTTTCTGTATCTAGGTGTCGGATGTCGAAGTTCAGGGTGTCCAGGTATTCCGCTCCGTAGTTTCCTGCATCTAGGTGTCAGACGTGGAAGTTCAAGTTCTTCAGGTATTCCGCTTCGTAGTTTTCTGTATCTAGGTGTCGGATGTGGAAGTCCAGGGTGTCCAGGTATTCCGCTTCGTAGTTTTCTGTATCTGGGTGCCGGAAGTGGAAGTTCAGGGTGTGCAGGTATTCCGCTTCGTAGTTTTCTGTATATAGGTGTCGGATGTGTAAGTCCAGGGTGTCCAGGTATTCCGCTTCGTAGTTTTCTGTATATAGGTGTCGGATGTGGAAGTCCAGGGTGTCCAGGTATTCCGCTTCGTAGTGTTCTGTATCTAGGTGTCGGATGTGGAGGTTCAGGGTTTCCAGGTATTCCGCTTCGTAGTTTTCTGTATCTAGTTGCCGGATGTGGAAGTTCAGGGTGTCCAGGTATTCCGCTTCGTAGTTTTCTGTATCTAGGTGTCGGATGTGGAAGTCCAGAGTGTCCAGGTATTCCGCTTCGTAGTTTTCTGTATCTGGGTAACGGATGTGGAAGTTCAGGGTGTCCAGGTATTCCGCTTCGTAGTTTTCTGTATCTGGGTGCCGGATGTGGATGTTCAGGGTGTCCAGGTATTCCGCTTCGTAGTTTTCTGTATATAGGTGTCGGATGTGTAAGTCCAGGGTGTCCAGGTATTCCGCTTCGTAGTTTTCTGTATCTAGGTGTCGGATGTGGAAGTTCAGGGTTTCCAGGTATTCCGCTTCGTAGTTTTCTGTATCTAGTTGCCGGATGTGGAAGTTCAGGGTGTCCAGGTATTCCGCTTCGTAGTTTTCTGTATCTAGTTGTCGGATGTCGAAGTTCAGGGTGTCCAGGTATTCCGCTCCGTAGTTTCCTGCATCTTGGTGTCAGACGTGCAAGTTCAGGTTCTTCAGGTATTCCACTTCGTAGTTTTCTGTATCTAGTTGCCGGATGTGGAAGTTCAGGGTGTCCAGGTATTCCGCTTCGTAGTTTTCTGTATCTAGGTGTCGGATGTGGAAGTCCAGGGTGTCCAGGTATTCCGCTCCGTAGTTTCCTGCATCTAGGTGTCAGACGTGGAAGTTTAAGTTCTTCAGGTATTCCGCTTCGTAGTTTTCTGTATCTAGGTGTCGGATGTGGAAGTCCAGGGTGTCCAGGTATTCCGCTTCGTAGTTTTCTGTATCTGGCTGCCGGATGTGGAAGTTCAGGGTGTCCAGGTATTCCGCTTCGTAGTTTTCTGTATATAGGTGTCGGATGTGTAAGTCCAGGGTGTCCAGGTATTCCGCTTCGTAGTCTTCTGTATCTAGGTGTCGGATGTGGAAGTTCAGGGTTTCCAGGTATTCCGCTTCGTAGTTTTCTGTATCTAGTTGCCGGATGTGGAAGTTCAGGGTGTCCAGGTATTCCGCTTCGTAGTTTTCTGTATATAGGTGTCGGATGTGGAAGTCCAGGGTGTCCAGGTATTCCGCTTCGTAGTCTTCTGTATCTAGGTGTCGGATGTGGAAGTTCAGGGTTTCCAGGTATTCCGCTTCGTAGTTTTCTGTATCTAGGTGTCGGATGTGGAAGTCCAGAGTGTCCAAGTATTCCGCTTCGTAGTTTTCTGTATCTGGGTGCCGGATGTGGAAGTTCAGGGTGTCCAGGTATTCCGCTTCGTAGTTTTCTGTATCTGGGTGCCGGATGTGGAAGTTCAGGGTGTCCAGGTATTCCGCTTCGTAGTTTTCTGTATATAGGTGTCGGATGTGTAAGTCCAGGGTGTCCAGGTATTCCGCTTCGTAGTTTTCTGTATCTAGGTGTCGGATGTGGAAGTTCAGGGTTTCCAGGTATTCCGCTTCGTAGTTTTCTGTATCTAGTTGCCGGATGTGGAAGTTCAGGGTGTCCAGGTATTCCGCTTCGTAGTTTTCTGTATATAGGTGTCGGATGTGGAAGTCCAGGGTGTCCAGGTATTCCGCTTCGTAGTCTTCTGTATCTAGGTGTCGGATGTGGAAGTTCAGGGTTTCCAGGTATTCCGCTTCGTATTTTTCTGTATCTAGTTGCCGGATGTGGAAGTTCAGGGTGTCCAGGTATTCCGCTTCGTAGTTTTCTGTATCTAGCTGTCGGATGTGGAAGTCCAGGGTGTCCAGGTATTCCGCTCCGTAGTTTCCTGCATCTAGTTGTCAGACGTGGAAGTTTAAGTTCTTCAGGTATTCCGCTTCGTAGTTTTCTGTATCTAGGTGTCGGATGTGGAAGTCCAGGGTGTCCAGGTATTCCGCTTCGTAGTCTTCTGTATCTAGGTGTCGGATGTGGAAGTTCAGGGTTTCCAGGTATTCCGCTTCGTAGTTTTCTGTATCTAGTTGCCGGATGTGGAAGTTCAGGGTGTCCAGGTATTCCGCTTCGTAGTTTTCTGTATCTAGGTGTCGGATGTCGAAGTTCAGGGTGTCCAGGTATTCCGCTCCGTAGTTTCCTGCATCTAGGTGTCAGACGTGGTAGTTCAAGTTCTTCAGGTATTCTGCTTCGTAGTTTTCTGTATCTAGTTGCCGGATGTGGAAGTTTAGGGTGTCCAGGTATTCCGCTCCGTAGTTTCCTGCATCTTGGTGTCAGACGTGCAAGTTCAGGTTCTTCAGGTATTCCGCTTCGTAGTTTTCTGTATCTAGGTGTCGGATGTGGAAGTCCAGGGTGTCCAGGTATTCCGCTTCGTAGTTTTCTGTATCTGGGTGCCGGATGTGGAAGTTCAGGGTGTCCAGGTTTTCCGTTTCGTAGTTTTCTGTATCTAGGTGTCGGATGTGGAAGTCCAGGGTGTCCAGGTATTCCGCTTTGTAGTTTTCTGTATCTGGGTGCCGGATGTGGAAGTTCAGGGTGTCCAGGTATTCCGCTTCGTAGTTTTCTGTATATAGGTGTCGGATGTGGAAGTCCAGGGTGTCCAGGTATTCCGCTTCGTAGTTTTCTGTATCTGGGTGCCGGATGTGGAAGTTCAGGGTGTCCAGGTATTCCGCTTCGTAGTCTTCTGTATCTAGGTGTCGGATGTGGAAGTTCAGGGTGTCCAGGTATTCCGCTTCGCAGTTTTCTGTATATAGGTGTCGGATGTGTAAGTCCAGGGTGTCCAGGTATTCCGCTTCGTAGTTTTCTGTATCTAGGTGTCGGATGTGGAAGTTCAAGGTTTCCAGGTATTCCGCTTCGTAGTTTTCTGTATCTAGTTGCCGGATGTGGAAGTTCAGGGTGTCCAGGTATTCCGCTTCGTAGTCTTCTGTATCTAGGTGTCGGATGTGGAAGTTCAGGGTTTCCAGGTATTCCGCTTCGTAGTTTTCTGTATCTAGTTGCCGGATGTGGAAGTTCAGGGTGTCCAGGTATTCCGCTTCGTAGTTTTCTGTATCTAGGTGTCGGATGTGGAAGTCCAGGGTGTCCAGGTATTCCGCTTCGTAGTTTTCTGTATCTGGGTGCCGGATGTGGAAGTTCAGGGTGTCCAGGTATTCCGCTTCGTAGTTTTCTGTATATAGGTGTCGGATGTGGAAGTCCAGGGTGTCCAGGTATTCCGCCTCGTAGTCTTCTGTATCTAGGTGTCGGATGTGGAAGTTCAGGGTGTCCAGGTATTCCGCTTCGTAGTTTTCTGTATCTAGGTGTCGGATGTGGAAGTCCAGGGTGTCCAGGTATTCCGCTTCGTAGTTTTCTGTATCTGGGTGCCGGATGTGGAAGTTCAGGGTGTCCAGGTATTCCGCTTCGTAGTTTTCTGTATATAGGTGTCGGATGTGTAAGTCCAGGGTGTCCAGGTATTCCGCTTCGTAGTCTTCTGTATCTAGGTGTCGGATGTGGAAGTTCAGGGTTTCCAGGTATTCCGCTTCGTAGTTTTCTGTATCTAGTTGCCGGATGTGGAAGTTCAGGGTGTCCAGGTATTCCGCTTCGTAGTCTTCTGTATCTAGGTGTCGGATGTGGAAGTTCAGGGTTTCCAGGTATTCCGCTTCGTAGTTTTCTGTATCTAGTTGCCGGATGTGGAAGTTCAGGGTGTCCAGGTATTCCGCTTCGTAGTTTTCTGTATCTAGGTGTCGGATGTCGAAGTTCAGGGTGTCCAGGTATTCCGCTCCGTAGTTTCCTGCATCTAGGTGTCAGACGTGGAAGTTCAAGTTCTTCAGGTATTCCGCTTCGTAGTTTTCTGTATCTAGGTGTCGGATGTGGAAGTCCAGGGTGTCCAGGTATTCCGCTTCGTAGTTTTCTGTATCTGGGTGCCGGATGTGGAAGTTCAGGGTGTGCAGGTATTCCGCTTCGTAGTTTTCTGTATATAGGTGTCGGATGTGTAAGTCCAGGGTGTCCAGGTATTCCGCTTCGTAGTTTTCTGTATATAGGTGTCGGATGTGGAAGTCCAGGGTGTCCAGGTATTCCGCTTCGTAGTCTTCTGTATCTAGGTGTCGGATGTGGAGGTTCAGGGTTTCCAGGTATTCCGCTTCGTAGTATTCTGTATCTAGTTGCCGGATGTGGAAGTTCAGGGTGTCCAGGTATTCCGCTTCGTAGTTTTCTGTATCTAGGTGTCGGATGTGGAAGTCCAGAGTGTCCAGGTATTCCGCTTCGTAGTTTTCTGTATCTGGGTGCCGGATGTGGAAGTTCAGGGTGTCCAGGTATTCCGCTTCGTAGTTTTCTGTATCTGGGTGCCGGATGTGGATGTTCAGGGTGTCCAGGTATTCCGCTTCGTAGTTTTCTGTATATAGGTGTCGGATGTGTAAGTCCAGGGTGTCCAGGTATTCCGCTTCGTAGTTTTCTGTATCTAGGTGTCAGATGTGGAAGTTCAGGGTTTCCAGGTATTCCGCTTCGTAGTTTTCTGTATCTAGTTGCCGGATGTGGAAGTTCAGGGTGTCCAGGTATTCCGCTTCGTAGTTTTCTGTATCTAGTTGTCGGATGTCGAAGTTCAGGGTGTCCAGGTATTCCGCTCCGTAGTTTCCTGCATCTTGGTGTCAGACGTGCAAGTTCAGGTTCTTCAGGTATTCCGCTTCGTAGTTTTCTGTATCTAGTTGCCGGATGTGGAAGTTCAGGGTGTCCAGGTATTCCGCTTCGTAGTTTTCTGTATCTAGGTGTCGGATGTGGAAGTTCAGGGTTTCCAGGTATTCCGCTTCGTATTTTTCTGTATCTAGTTGCCGGATGTGGAAGTTCAGGGTGTCCAGCTATTCCGCTTCGTAGTTTTCTGTATCTAGGTGTCGGATGTGGAAGTCCAGTGTGTCCAGGTATTCCGCTCCGTAGTTTCCTGCATCTAGGTGTCAGACGTGGAAGTTTAAGTTCTTCAGGTATTCCGCTTCGTAGTTTTCTGTATCTAGGTGTCGGATGTGGAAGTCCAGGGTGTCCAGGTATTCCGCTTCGTAGTTTTCTGTATCTGGGTGCCGGATGTGGAAGTTCAGGGTGTCCAGGTATTCCGCTTCGTAGTTTTCTGTATATAGGTGTCGGATGTGTAAGTCCAGGGTGTCCAGGTATTCCGCTTCGTAGTCTTCTGTATCTAGGTGTCGGATGTGGAAGTTCAGGGTTTCCAGGTATTCCGCTTCGTAGTTTTCTGTATCTAGTTGCCGGATGTGGAAGTTCAGGGTGTCCAGGTATTCCGCTTCGTAGTTTTCTGTATATAGGTGTCGGATGTGGAAGTCCAGGGTGTCCAGGTATTCCGCTTCGTAGTCTTCTGTATCTAGGTGTCGGATGTGGAAGTTCAGGGTTTCCAGGTATTCCGCTTCGTAGTTTTCTGTATCTAGTTGCCGGATGTGGAAGTTCAGGGTGTCCAGGTATTCCGCTTCGTAGTTTTCTGTATCTAGGTGTCGGATGTCGAAGTTCAGGGTGTCCAGGTATTCCGCTCCGTAGTTTCCTGCATCTAGGTGTCAGACGTGGAAGTTCAAGTTCTTCAGGTATTCCGCTTCGTAGTTTTCTGTATCTAGGTGTCGGATGTGGAAGTCCAGGGTGTCCAGGTATTCCGCTTCGTAGTTTTCTGTATCTGGGTGCCGGATGTGGAAGTTCAGGGTGTGCAGGTATTCCGCTTCGTAGTTTTCTGTATATAGGTGTCGGATGTGTAAGTCCAGGGTGTCCAGGTATTCCGCTTCGTAGTTTTCTGTATATAGGTGTCGGATGTGGAAGTCCAGGGTGTCCAGGTATTCCGCTTCGTAGTGTTCTGTATCTAGGTGTCGGATGTGGAGGTTCAGGGTTTCCAGGTATTCCGCTTCGTAGTTTTCTGTATCTAGTTGCCGGATGTGGAAGTTCAGGGTGTCCAGGTATTCCGCTTCGTAGTTTTCTGTATCTAGGTGTCGGATGTGGAAGTCCAGAGTGTCCAGGTATTCCGCTTCGTAGTTTTCTGTATCTGGGTGCCGGATGTGGAAGTTCAGGGTGTCCAGGTATTCCGCTTCGTAGTTTTCTGTATCTGGGTGCCGGATGTGGATGTTCAGGGTGTCCAGGTATTCCGCTTCGTAGTTTTCTGTATATAGGTGTCGGATGTGTAAGTCCAGGGTGTCCAGGTATTCCGCTTCGTAGTTTTCTGTATCTAGGTGTCGGATGTGGAAGTTCAGGGTTTCCAGGTATTCCGCTTCGTAGTTTTCTGTATCTAGTTGCCGGATGTGGAAGTTCAGGGTGTCCAGGTATTCCGCTTCGTAGTTTTCTGTATCTAGTTGTCGGATGTCGAAGTTCAGGGTGTCCAGGTATTCCGCTCCGTAGTTTCCTGCATCTTGGTGTCAGACGTGCAAGTTCAGGTTCTTCAAGTATTCCGCTTCGTAGTTTTCTGTATCTAGTTGCCGGATGTGGAAGTTCAGGGTGTCCAGGTATTCCGCTTCGTAGTTTTCTGTATCTAGGTGTCGGATGTGGAAGTCCAGGGTGTCCAGGTATTCCGCTCCGTAGTTTCCTGCATCTAGGTGTCAGACGTGGAAGTTTAAGTTCTTCAGGTATTCCGCTTCGTAGTTTTCTGTATCTAGGTGTCGGATGTGGAAGTCCAGGGTGTCCAGGTATTCCGCTTCGTAGTTTTCTGTATCTGGGTGCCGGATGTGGAAGTTCAGGGTGTCCAGGTATTCCGCTTCGTAGTTTTCTGTATATAGGTGTCGGATGTGTAAGTCCAGGGTGTCCAGGTATTCCGCTTCGTAGTCTTCTGTATCTAGGTGTCGGATGTGGAAGTTCAGGGTTTCCAGGTATTCCGCTTCGTAGTTTTCTGTATCTAGTTGCCGGATGTGGAAGTTCAGGGTGTCCAGGTATTCCGCTTCGTAGTTTTCTGTATATAGGTGTCGGATGTGGAAGTCCAGGGTGTCCAGGTATTCCGCTTCGTAGTCTTCTGTATCTAGGTGTCGGATGTGGAAGTTCAGGGTTTCCAGGTATTCCGCTTCGTAGTTTTCTGTATCTAGTTGCCGGATGTGGAAGTTCAGGGTGTCCAGGTATTCCGCTTCGTAGTTTTCTGTATCTAGGTGTCGGATGTCGAAGTTCAGGGTGTCCAGGTATTCCGCTCCGTAGTTTCCTGCATCTAGGTGTCAGACGTGGAAGTTCAAGTTCTTCAGGTATTCCGCTTCGTAGTTTTCTGTATCTAGGTGTCGGATGTGGAAGTCCAGGGTGTCCAGGTATTCCGCTTCGTAGTTTTCTGTATCTGGGTGCCGGAAGTGGAAGTTCAGGGTGTGCAGGTATTCCGCTTCGTAGTTTTCTGTATATAGGTGTCGGATGTGTAAGTCCAGGGTGTCCAGGTATTCCGCTTCGTAGTTTTCTGTATATAGGTGTCGGATGTGGAAGTCCAGGGTGTCCAGGTATTCCGCTTCGTAGTCTTCTGTATCTAGGTGTCGGATGTGGAAGTTCAGGGTTTCCAGGTATTCCGCTTCGTAGTTTTCTGTATCTAGTTGCCGGATGTGGAAGTTCAGGGTGTCCAGGTATTCCGCTTCGTAGTTTTCTGTATCTAGGTGTCGGATGTGGAAGTCCAGAGTGTCCAAGTATTCCGCTTCGTAGTTTTCTGTATCTGGGTGCCGGATGTGGAAGTTCAGGGTGTCCAGGTATTCCGCTTCGTAGTTTTCTGTATCTGGGTGCCGGATGTGGAAGTTCAGGGTGTCCAGGTATTCCGCTTCGTAGTTTTCTGTATATAGGTGTCGGATGTGTAAGTCCAGGGTGTCCAGGTATTCCGCTTCGTAGTTTTCTGTATCTAGGTGTCGGATGTGGAAGTTCAGGGTTTCCAGGTATTCCGCTTCGTAGTTTTCTGTATCTAGTTGCCGGATGTGGAAGTTCAGGGTGTCCAGGTATTCCGCTTCGTAGTTTTCTGTATATAGGTGTCGGATGTGGAAGTCCAGGGTGTCCAGGTATTCCGCTTCGTAGTCTTCTGTATCTAGGTGTCGGATGTGGAAGTTCAGGGTTTCCAGGTATTCCGCTTCGTATTTTTCTGTATCTAGTTGCCGGATGTGGAAGTTCAGGGTGTCCAGGTATTCCGCTTCGTAGTTTTCTGTATCTAGGTGTCGGATGTGGAAGTCCAGGGTGTCCAGGTATTCCGCTCCGTAGTTTCCTGCATCTAGGTGTCAGACGTGGAAGTTTAAGTTCTTCAGGTATTCCGCTTCGTAGTTTTCTGTATCTAGGTGTCGGATGTGGAAGTCCAGGGTGTCCAGGTATTCCGCTTCGTAGTCTTCTGTATCTAGGTGTCGGATGTGGAAGTTCAGGGTTTCCAGGTATTCCGCTTCGTAGTTTTCTGTATCTAGTTGCCGGATGTGGAAGTTCAGGGTGTCCAGGTATTCCGCTTCGTAGTTTTCTGTATCTAGGTGTCGGATGTCGAAGTTCAGGGTGTCCAGGTATTCCGCTCCGTAGTTTCCTGCATCTAGGTGTCAGACGTGGAAGTTCAAGTTCTTCAGGTATTCTGCTTCGTAGTTTTCTGTATCTAGTTGCCGGATGTGGAAGTTTAGGGTGTCCAGGTATTCCGCTCCGTAGTTTCCTGCATCTTGGTGTCAGACGTGCAAGTTCAGGTTCTTCAGGTATTCCGCTTCGTAGTTTTCTGTATCTAGGTGTCGGATGTGGAAGTCCAGGGTGTCCAGGTATTCCGCTTCGTAGTTTTCTGTATCTGGGTGCCGGATGTGGAAGTTCAGGGTGTCCAGGTATTCCGCTTCGTAGTTTTCTGTATCTAGTTGTCGGATGTCGAAGTTCAGGGTGTCCAGGTATTCCGCTCCGTAGTTTCCTACATCTTGGTGTCAGACGTGCAAGTTCAGGTTCTTCAGGTATTCCGCTTCGTAGTTTTCTGTATCTAGGTGTCGGATGTGGAAGTCCAGGGTGTCCAGGTATTCCGCTTCGTAGTTTTCTGTATCTGGGTGCCGGATGTGGAAGTTCAGGGTGTCCAGGTATTCCGCTTCGTAGTTTTCTGTATCTAGTTGTCGGATGTGGAAGTCCAGGGTGTCCAGGTATTCCGCTTCGTAGTCTTCTGTATCTAGGTGTCGGATGTGGAAGTTCAGGGTGTCCAGGTATTCCGCTTCGTAGTTTTCTGTATCTAGGTGTCGGATGTGGAAGTCCAGGGTGTCCAGGTATTCCGCTTCGTAGTTTTCTGTATCTGGGTGCCGGATGTGGAAGTTCAGGGTGTCCAGGTATTCCGCTTCGTAGTTTTCTGTATATAGGTGTCGGATGTGTAAGTCCAGGGTGTCCAGGTATTCCGCTTCGTAGTCTTCTGTATCTAGGTGTCGGATGTGGAAGTTCAGGGTTTCCAGGTATTCCGCTTCGTAGTTTTCTGTATCTAGTTGCCGGATGTGGAAGTTCAGGGTGTCCAGGTATTCCGCTTCGTAGTCTTCTGTATCTAGGTGTCGGATGTGGAAGTTCAGGGTTTCCAGGTATTCCGCTTCGTAGTTTTCTGTATCTAGTTGCCGGATGTGGAAGTTCAGGGTGTCCAGGTATTCCGCTTCGTAGTTTTCTGTATCTAGGTGTCGGATGTCGAAGTTCAGGGTGTCCAGGTATTCCGCTCCGTAGTTTCCTGCATCTAGGTGTCAGACGTGGAAGTTCAAGTTCTTCAGGTATTCCGCTTCGTAGTTTTCTGTATCTAGGTGTCGGATGTGGAAGTCCAGGGTGTCCAGGTATTCCGCTTCGTAGTTTTCTGTATCTGGGTGCCGGATGTGGAAGTTCAGGGTGTGCAGGTATTCCGCTTCGTAGTTTTCTGTATATAGGTGTCGGATGTGTAAGTCCAGGGTGTCCAGGTATTCCGCTTCGTAGTTTTCTGTATATAGGTGTCGGATGTGGAAGTCCAGGGTGTCCAGGTATTCCGCTTCGTAGTCTTCTGTATCTAGGTGTCGGATGTGGAGGTTCAGGGTTTCCAGGTATTCCGCTTCGTAGTATTCTGTATCTAGTTGCCGGATGTGGAAGTTCAGGGTGTCCAGGTATTCCGCTTCGTAGTTTTCTGTATCTAGGTGTCGGATGTGGAAGTCCAGAGTGTCCAGGTATTCCGCTTCGTAGTTTTCTGTATCTGGGTGCCGGATGTGGAAGTTCAGGGTGTCCAGGTATTCCGCTTCGTAGTTTTCTGTATCTGGGTGCCGGATGTGGATGTTCAGGGTGTCCAGGTATTCCGCTTCGTAGTTTTCTGTATATAGGTGTCGGATGTGTAAGTCCAGGGTGTCCAGGTATTCCGCTTCGTAGTTTTCTGTATCTAGGTGTCAGATGTGGAAGTTCAGGGTTTCCAGGTATTCCGCTTCGTAGTTTTCTGTATCTAGTTGCCGGATGTGGAAGTTCAGGGTGTCCAGGTATTCCGCTTCGTAGTTTTCTGTATCTAGTTGTCGGATGTCGAAGTTCAGGGTGTCCAGGTATTCCGCTCCGTAGTTTCCTGCATCTTGGTGTCAGACGTGCAAGTTCAGGTTCTTCAGGTATTCCGCTTCGTAGTTTTCTGTATCTAGTTGCCGGATGTGGAAGTTCAGGGTGTCCAGGTATTCCGCTTCGTAGTTTTCTGTATCTAGGTGTCGGATGTGGAAGTTCAGGGTTTCCAGGTATTCCGCTTCGTATTTTTCTGTATCTAGTTGCCGGATGTGGAAGTTCAGGGTGTCCAGCTATTCCGCTTCGTAGTTTTCTGTATCTAGGTGTCGGATGTGGAAGTCCAGTGTGTCCAGGTATTCCGCTCCGTAGTTTCCTGCATCTAGGTGTCAGACGTGGAAGTTTAAGTTCTTCAGGTATTCCGCTTCGTAGTTTTCTGTATCTAGGTGTCGGATGTGGAAGTCCAGGGTGTCCAGGTATTCCGCTTCGTAGTTTTCTGTATCTGGGTGCCGGATGTGGAAGTTCAGGGTGTCCAGGTATTCCGCTTCGTAGTTTTCTGTATATAGGTGTCGGATGTGTAAGTCCAGGGTGTCCAGGTATTCCGCTTCGTAGTCTTCTGTATCTAGGTGTCGGATGTGGAAGTTCAGGGTTTCCAGGTATTCCGCTTCGTAGTTTTCTGTATCTAGTTGCCGGATGTGGAAGTTCAGGGTGTCCAGGTATTCCGCTTCGTAGTTTTCTGTATATAGGTGTCGGATGTGGAAGTCCAGGGTGTCCAGGTATTCCGCTTCGTAGTCTTCTGTATCTAGGTGTCGGATGTGGAAGTTCAGGGTTTCCAGGTATTCCGCTTCGTAGTTTTCTGTATCTAGTTGCCGGATGTGGAAGTTCAGGGTGTCCAGGTATTCCGCTTCGTAGTTTTCTGTATCTAGGTGTCGGATGTCGAAGTTCAGGGTGTCCAGGTATTCCGCTCCGTAGTTTCCTGCATCTAGGTGTCAGACGTGGAAGTTCAAGTTCTTCAGGTATTCCGCTTCGTAGTTTTCTGTATCTAGGTGTCGGATGTGGAAGTCCAGGGTGTCCAGGTATTCCGCTTCGTAGTTTTCTGTATCTGGGTGCCGGATGTGGAAGTTCAGGGTGTGCAGGTATTCCGCTTCGTAGTTTTCTGTATATAGGTGTCGGATGTGTAAGTCCAGGGTGTCCAGGTATTCCGCTTCGTAGTTTTCTGTATATAGGTGTCGGATGTGGAAGTCCAGGGTGTCCAGGTATTCCGCTTCGTAGTGTTCTGTATCTAGGTGTCGGATGTGGAGGTTCAGGGTTTCCAGGTATTCCGCTTCGTAGTTTTCTGTATCTAGTTGCCGGATGTGGAAGTTCAGGGTGTCCAGGTATTCCGCTTCGTAGTTTTCTGTATCTAGGTGTCGGATGTGGAAGTCCAGAGTGTCCAGGTATTCCGCTTCGTAGTTTTCTGTATCTGGGTGCCGGATGTGGAAGTTCAGGGTGTCCAGGTATTCCGCTTCGTAGTTTTCTGTATCTGGGTGCCGGATGTGGATGTTCAGGGTGTCCAGGTATTCCGCTTCGTAGTTTTCTGTATATAGGTGTCGGATGTGTAAGTCCAGGGTGTCCAGGTATTCCGCTTCGTAGTTTTCTGTATCTAGGTGTCGGATGTGGAAGTTCAGGGTTTCCAGGTATTCCGCTTCGTAGTTTTCTGTATCTAGTTGCCGGATGTGGAAGTTCAGGGTGTCCAGGTATTCCGCTTCGTAGTTTTCTGTATCTAGTTGTCGGATGTCGAAGTTCAGGGTGTCCAGGTATTCCGCTCCGTAGTTTCCTGCATCTTGGTGTCAGACGTGCAAGTTCAGGTTCTTCAAGTATTCCGCTTCGTAGTTTTCTGTATCTAGTTGCCGGATGTGGAAGTTCAGGGTGTCCAGGTATTCCGCTTCGTAGTTTTCTGTATCTAGGTGTCGGATGTGGAAGTCCAGGGTGTCCAGGTATTCCGCTCCGTAGTTTCCTGCATCTAGGTGTCAGACGTGGAAGTTTAAGTTCTTCAGGTATTCCGCTTCGTAGTTTTCTGTATCTAGGTGTCGGATGTGGAAGTCCAGGGTGTCCAGGTATTCCGCTTCGTAGTTTTCTGTATCTGGGTGCCGGATGTGGAAGTTCAGGGTGTCCAGGTATTCCGCTTCGTAGTTTTCTGTATATAGGTGTCGGATGTGTAAGTCCAGGGTGTCCAGGTATTCCGCTTCGTAGTCTTCTGTATCTAGGTGTCGGATGTGGAAGTTCAGGGTTTCCAGGTATTCCGCTTCGTAGTTTTCTGTATCTAGTTGCCGGATGTGGAAGTTCAGGGTGTCCAGGTATTCCGCTTCGTAGTTTTCTGTATATAGGTGTCGGATGTGGAAGTCCAGGGTGTCCAGGTATTCCGCTTCGTAGTCTTCTGTATCTAGGTGTCGGATGTGGAAGTTCAGGGTTTCCAGGTATTCCGCTTCGTAGTTTTCTGTATCTAGTTGCCGGATGTGGAAGTTCAGGGTGTCCAGGTATTCCGCTTCGTAGTTTTCTGTATCTAGGTGTCGGATGTCGAAGTTCAGGGTGTCCAGGTATTCCGCTCCGTAGTTTCCTGCATCTAGGTGTCAGACGTGGAAGTTCAAGTTCTTCAGGTATTCCGCTTCGTAGTTTTCTGTATCTAGGTGTCGGATGTGGAAGTCCAGGGTGTCCAGGTATTCCGCTTCGTAGTTTTCTGTATCTGGGTGCCGGAAGTGGAAGTTCAGGGTGTGCAGGTATTCCGCTTCGTAGTTTTCTGTATATAGGTGTCGGATGTGTAAGTCCAGGGTGTCCAGGTATTCCGCTTCGTAGTTTTCTGTATATAGGTGTCGGATGTGGAAGTCCAGGGTGTCCAGGTATTCCGCTTCGTAGTCTTCTGTATCTAGGTGTCGGATGTGGAAGTTCAGGGTTTCCAGGTATTCCGCTTCGTAGTTTTCTGTATCTAGTTGCCGGATGTGGAAGTTCAGGGTGTCCAGGTATTCCGCTTCGTAGTTTTCTGTATCTAGGTGTCGGATGTGGAAGTCCAGAGTGTCCAAGTATTCCGCTTCGTAGTTTTCTGTATCTGGGTGCCGGATGTGGAAGTTCAGGGTGTCCAGGTATTCCGCTTCGTAGTTTTCTGTATCTGGGTGCCGGATGTGGAAGTTCAGGGTGTCCAGGTATTCCGCTTCGTAGTTTTCTGTATATAGGTGTCGGATGTGTAAGTCCAGGGTGTCCAGGTATTCCGCTTCGTAGTTTTCTGTATCTAGGTGTCGGATGTGGAAGTTCAGGGTTTCCAGGTATTCCGCTTCGTAGTTTTCTGTATCTAGTTGCCGGATGTGGAAGTTCAGGGTGTCCAGGTATTCCGCTTCGTAGTTTTCTGTATATAGGTGTCGGATGTGGAAGTCCAGGGTGTCCAGGTATTCCGCTTCGTAGTCTTCTGTATCTAGGTGTCGGATGTGGAAGTTCAGGGTTTCCAGGTATTCCGCTTCGTATTTTTCTGTATCTAGTTGCCGGATGTGGAAGTTCAGGGTGTCCAGGTATTCCGCTTCGTAGTTTTCTGTATCTAGGTGTCGGATGTGGAAGTCCAGGGTGTCCAGGTATTCCGCTCCGTAGTTTCCTGCATCTAGGTGTCAGACGTGGAAGTTTAAGTTCTTCAGGTATTCCGCTTCGTAGTTTTCTGTATCTAGGTGTCGGATGTGGAAGTCCAGGGTGTCCAGGTATTCCGCTTCGTAGTCTTCTGTATCTAGGTGTCGGATGTGGAAGTTCAGGGTTTCCAGGTATTCCGCTTCGTAGTTTTCTGTATCTAGTTGCCGGATGTGGAAGTTCAGGGTGTCCAGGTATTCCGCTTCGTAGTTTTCTGTATCTAGGTGTCGGATGTCGAAGTTCAGGGTGTCCAGGTATTCCGCTCCGTAGTTTCCTGCATCTAGGTGTCAGACGTGGAAGTTCAAGTTCTTCAGGTATTCTGCTTCGTAGTTTTCTGTATCTAGTTGCCGGATGTGGAAGTTTAGGGTGTCCAGGTATTCCGCTCCGTAGTTTCCTGCATCTTGGTGTCAGACGTGCAAGTTCAGGTTCTTCAGGTATTCCGCTTCGTAGTTTTCTGTATCTAGGTGTCGGATGTGGAAGTCCAGGGTGTCCAGGTATTCCGCTTCGTAGTTTTCTGTATCTGGGTGCCGGATGTGGAAGTTCAGGGTGTCCAGGTATTCCGCTTCGTAGTTTTCTGTATCTAGTTGTCGGATGTCGAAGTTCAGGGTGTCCAGGTATTCCGCTCCGTAGTTTCCTACATCTTGGTGTCAGACGTGCAAGTTCAGGTTCTTCAGGTATTCCGCTTCGTAGTTTTCTGTATCTAGGTGTCGGATGTGGAAGTCCAGGGTGTCCAGGTATTCCGCTTCGTAGTTTTCTGTATCTGGGTGCCGGATGTGGAAGTTCAGGGTGTCCAGGTATTCCGCTTCGTAGTTTTCTGTATCTAGTTGTCGGATGTGGAAGTCCAGGGTGTCCAGGTATTCCGCTTCGTAGTCTTCTGTATCTAGGTGTCGGATGTGGAAGTTCAGGGTTTCCAGGTATTCCGCTTCGTAGTTTTCTGTATCTAGTTGCCGGATGTGGAAGTTCAGGGTGTCCAGGTATTCCGCTTCGTAGTTTTCTGTATCTAGGTGTCGGATGTCGAAGTTCAGGGTGTCCAGGTATTCCGCTCCGTAGTTTCCTGCATCTAGGTGTCAGACGTGGAAGTTCAAGTTCTTCAGGTATTCCGCTTCGTAGTTTTCTGTGTCTAGGTGTCGGATGTGGAAGTTCAGGGTTTCCAGGTATTCCGCTTCGTAGTTTTCTGTATCTAGTTGCCGGATGTGGAAGTTCAGGGTGTCCAGGTATTCCGCTTCGTAGTTTTCTGTATCTAGGTGTCGGATGTGGAAGTCCAGGGTGTCCAGGTATTCCGCTTCGTAGTTTTCTGTATCTGGGTGCCGGATGTGGAAGTTCAGGGTGTCCAGGTATTCCGCTTCGTAGTTTTCTGTATATAGGTGTCGGATGTGTAAGTCCAGGGTGTCCAGGTATTCCGCTTCGTAGTCTTCTGTATCTAGGTGTCGGATGTGGAAGTTCAGGGTTTCCAGGTATTCCGCTTCGTAGTTTTCTGTATCTAGTTGTCGGATGTGGAAGTTCAGGGTGTCCAGGTATTCCGCTTCGTAGTTTTCTGTATCTAGGTGTCGGATGTCGAAGTTCAGGGTGTCCAGGTATTCCGCTCCGTAGTTTCCTGCATCTAGGTGTCAGACGTGGAAGTTCAAGTTCTTCAGGTATTCCGCTTCGTAGTTTTCTGTGTCTAGGTGTCGGATGTGGAAGTCCAGGGTGTCCAGGTATTCCGCTTCGTAGTTTTCTGTATCTGGGTGCCGGATGTGGAAGTTCAGGGTGTCCAGGTATTCCGCTTCGTAGTTTTCTGTATATAGGTGTCGGATGTGTAAGTCCAGGGTGTCCAGGTATACCGCTTCGTAGTCTTCTGTATCTAGGTGTCGGATGTGGAAGTTCAGGGTTTCCAGGTATTCCGCTTCGTAGTTTTCTGTATCTAGTTGTCGGATGTCGATGTTCAGGGTGTCCAGGTATTCCGCTCCGTAGTTTCCTGCATCTAGGTGTCAGACGTGGAAGTTCAGGTTGTTCAGGTATTCCGCTTCGTAGTTTTCTGTATCTGGGTGCCGGATGTGGATGTTCAGGGTGTCCAGGTATTCCGCTTCGTAGTTTCCTGCATCTAGGTGTCAGACGTGGAAGTTCAGGTTCTTCAGGTATTCCGCTTCGTAGTTTTCTGTATCTAGGTGTCGGATATGGAAGTCCAGGGTGTCCAGGTATTCCGCTTCGTAGTTTTCTGTATCTGGGTGCCGGATGTGGAAGTTCAGGGTGTCCAGGTATTCCGCTTCGTAGTTTTCTGTATATAGGTGTCGGATGTGTAAGTCCAGAGTGTCCAGGTATTCCGCTTCGTAGTTTTCTGTATCTAGGTGTCGGATGTGGAAGTTCAGGGTTTCCAGGTATTCCGCTTCGTAGTTTTCTGTATCTAGTTGCCGGATGTGGAAGTTCAGGGTGTCCAGGTATTCCGCTTCGTAGTTTTCTGTATATAGGTGTCGGATGTGGAAGTCCAGGGTGTCCAGGTATTCCGCTTCGTAGTCTTCTGTATCTAGGTGTCGGATGTGGAAGTTCAGGGTTTCCAGGTATTCCGCTTCGTATTTTTCTGTATCTAGTTGCCGGATGTGGAAGTTCAGGGTGTCCAGGTATTCCGCTTCGTAGTTTTCTGTATCTAGGTGTCGGATGTGGAAGTCCAGGGTGTCCAGGTATTCCGCTTCGTAGTTTTCTGTATCTTGGTGCCGGATGTGCAAGTTCAGGGTGTCCAGGTATTCCGCTTCGTAGTTTTCTGTATATAGGTGTCGGATGTGGAAGTCCAGGGTGTCCAGGTATTCCGCCTCGTAGTCTTCTGTATCTAGGTGTCGGATGTGGAAGTTCAGGGTGTCCAGGTATTCCGCTTCGTAGTTTTCTGTATCTAGGTGTCGGATGTGGAAGTCCAGGGTGTCCAGGTATTCCGCTTCGTAGTTTTCTGTATCTGGGTGCCGGATGTGGAAGTTCAGGGTGTCCAGGTATTCCGCTTCGTAGTTTTCTGTATATAGGTGTCGGATGTGTAAGTCCAGGGTGTCCAGGTATTCCGCTTCGTAGTCTTCTGTATCTAGGTGTCGGATGTGGAAGTTCAGGGTTTCCAGGTATTCCGCTTCGTAGTTTTCTGTATCTAGTTGCCGGATGTGGAAGTTCAGGGTGTCCAGGTATTCCGTTTCGTAGTTTTCTGTATCTAGGTGTCGGATGTCGAAGTTCAGGGTGTCCAGGTATTCCGCTCCGTAGTTTCCTGCATCTAGGTGTCAGACGTGGAAGTTCAGGTTCTTCAGGTATTCCGCTTCGTACTTTTCTGTATCTAGGTGTCGGATATGGAAGTCCAGGGTGTCCAGGTATTCCGCTTCGTAGTTTTCTGTATCTGGGTGCCGGATGTGGAAGTTCAGGGTGTCCAGGTATTCCGCTTCGTAGTTTCCTGTATATAGGTGTCGGATGTGGAAGTCCAGGGTGTCCAGGTATTCCGCTTCGTAGTTTCCTGCATCTAGGTGTCAGACGTGGAAGTTCAGGTTCTTCAGGTATTCCGCTTCGTAGTTTTCTGTATCTAGGTGTCGGATATGGAAGTCCAGGGTGTCCAGGTATTCCGCTTGGTAGTTTTCTGTATCTGGGTGCCGGATGTGGAAGTCCAGGGTGTCCAGGTATTCCGCTTCGTAGTTTTCTGTATCTTGGTGCCGGATGTGCAAGTTCAGGGTGTCCAGGTATTCCGCTTCGTAGTTTTCTGTATATAGGTGTCGGATGTGGAAGTCCAGGGTGTCCAGGTATTCCGCCTCGTAGTCTTCTGTATCTATGTGTCGGATGTGGAAGTTCAGGGTGTCCAGGTATTCCGCTTCGTAGTTTTCTCTATCTAGGTGTCGGATGTGGAAGTCCAGGGTGTCCAGGTATTCCGCTTCGTAGTTTTCTGTATCTGGGTGCCGGATGTGGAAGTTCAGGGTGTCCAGGTATTCCGCTTCGTAGTTTTCTGTATATAGGTGTCGGATGTGTAAGTCCAGGGTGTCCAGGTATTCCGCTTCGTAGTCTTCTGTATCTAGGTGTCGGATGTGGAATTTCAGGGTTTCCAGGTATTCCGCTTCGTAGTTTTCTGTATCTAGTTGCCGGATGTGGAAGTTCAGGGTGTCCAGGTATTCCGTTTCGTAGTTTTCTGTATCTAGATGTCGGATGTCGAAGTTCAGGGTGTCCAGGTATTCCGCTCCGTAGTTTCCTGCATCTAGGTGTCAGACGTGGAAGTTCAGGTTCTTCAGGTATTCCGCTTCGTAGTTTTCTGTATCTAGGTGTCGGATATGGAAGTCCAGGGTGTCCAGGTATTCCGCTTCGTAGTTTTCTGTATCTGGGTGCCGGATGTGGAAGTTCAGGGTGTCCAGGTATTCCGCTTCGTAGTTTTCTGTATATAGGTGTCGGATGTGGAAGTCCAGGGTGTCCAGGTATTCCGCTTCGTAGTCTTCTGTATCTAGGTGTCGGATGTGGAAGTTCAGGGTTTCCAGGTATTCCGCTTCGTAGTTTTCTGTATCTAGTTGCCGGATGTGGAATTTCAGGGTGTCCAGGTATTCCGCTTCGTAGTTTTCTGTATCTAGGTGTCGGATGTCGAAGTTCAGGGTGTCCAGGTATTCCGCTCCGTAGTTTCCTGCATCTAGGTGTCAGACGTGGAAGTTCAAGTTCTTCAGGTATTCCGCTTCGTAGTTTTCTGTATCTAGGTGTCGGATGTGGAAGACCAGGGTGTCCAGGTATTCCGCTTCGTAGTTTTCTGTATCTGGGTGCCGGATGTGGAAGTTCAGGGTGTCCAGGTATTCCGCTTCGTAGTTTTCTGTATATAGGTGTCGGATGTGTAAGTCCAGGGTGTCCAGGTGTTCCGCTTCGTAGTCTTCTGTATCTAGGTGTCGGATGTGGAAGTTCAGGGTTTCCAGGTATTCCGCTTCGTAGTTTTCTGTATCTAGTTGCCGGATGTGGAAGTTCAGGGTGTCCAGGTATTCCGCTTCGTAGTTTTCTGTATATAGGTGTCGGATGTGGAAGTCCAGGGTGTCCAGGTATTCCGCTTCGTAGTCTTCTGTATCTAGGTGTCGGATGTGGAAGTTCAGGGTTTCCAGGTATTCCGCTTCGTAGTTTTCTGTATCTAGTTGCCGGATGTGGAAGTTCAGGGTGTCCAGGTATTCCGCTTCGTAGTTTTCTGTATCTAGGTGTCGGATGTCGAAGTTCAGGGTGTCCAGGTATTCCGCTCCGTAGTTTCCTGCATCTAGGTGTCAGACGTGGAAGTTCAAGTTCTTCAGGTATTCCGCTTCGTAGTTTACTGTATCTAGGTGTCGGATGTGGAAGTCCAGGGTGTCCAGGTATTCCGCTTCGTAGTTTTCTGTATCTGGGTGCCGGATGTGGAAGTTCAGGGTGTGCAGGTATTCCGCTTCGTAGTTTTCTGTATATAGGTGTCGGATGTGTAAGTCCAGGGTGTCCAGGTATTCCGCTTCGTAGTCTTGTGTATCTAGGTGTCGGATGTGGAAGTTCAGGGTTTCCAGGTATTCCGCATCGTAGTTTTCTGTATCTAGTTGCCGGATGTGGAAGTTCAGGGTGTCCAGGTATTCCGCTTCGTAGTTTTCTGTATCTAGTTGTCGGATGTCGAAGTTCAGGGTGTCCAGGTATTCCGCTCCGTAGTTTCCTGCATCTTGGTGTCAGACGTGCAAGTTCAGGTTCTTCAGGTATTCCGCTTCGTAGTTTTCTGTATCTAGGTGTCGGATGTGGAAGTCCAGGGTGTCCAGGTATTCCGCTTCGTAGTTTTCTGTATCTGGGTGCCGGATGTGGAAGTCCAGGGTGTCCAGGTATTCCGCTTCGTAGTTTTCTGTATCTGGGTGCCGGATGTGGAAGTTCAGGGTGTCCAGGTATTCCGCTTCGTAGTTTTCTGTATCTAGGTGTCGGATGTGGAAGTCCAGGGTGTCCAGGTATTCCGCTTCGTAGTTTTCTGTATCTGGGTGCCGGATGTGGAAGTTCAGGGTGTCCAGGTATTCCGCTTCGTAGTTTTCTGTATATAGGTGTCGGATGTGGAAGTCCAGGGTGTCCAGGTATTCCGCTTCGTAGTCTTCTGTATCTAGGTGTCGGATGTGGAAGTTCAGGGTTTCCAGGTATTCCGCTTCGTAGTTTTCTGTATCTAGTTGCCGGATGTGGAAGTTCAGGGTGTCCAGGTATTCCGCTTCGTAGTTTTCTGTATCTAGGTGTCGGATGTGGAAGTTCAGAGTGTCCAGGTATTCCGCTTCGTAGTTTTCTGTATCTGGGTGCCGGATGTGGAAGTTCAGGGTGTCCAGGTATTCCGCTTCGTAGTTTTCTGTATCTGGGTGCCGGATGTGGAAGTTCAGGGTGTCCAGGTATTCCGCTTCGTAGTTTTCTGTATATAGGTGTCGGATGTGTAAGTCCAGGGTGTCCAGGTATTCCGCTTCGTAGTTTTCTGTATCTAGGTGTCGGATGTGGAAGTTCAGGGTTTCCAGGTATTCCGCTTCGTAGTTTTCTGTATCTAGTTGCCGGATGTGGAAGTTCAGGGTGTCCAGGTATTCCGCTTCGTAGTTTTCTGTATATAGGTGTCGGATGTGGAAGTCCAGGGTGTCCAGGTATTCCGCTTCGTAGTCTTCTGTATCTAGGTGTCGGATGTGGAAGTTCAGGGTTTCCAGGTATTCCGCTTCGTATTTTTCTGTATCTAGTTGCCGGATGTGGAAGTTCAGGGTGTCCAGGTATTCCGCTTCGTAGTTTTCTGTATCTAGGTGTCGGATGTGGAAGTCCAGGGTGTCCAGGTATTCCGCTTCGTAGTTTTCTGTATCTTGGTGCCGGATGTGCAAGTTCAGGGTGTCCAGGTATTCCGCTTCGTAGTTTTCTGTATATAGGTGTCGGATGTGGAAGTCCAGGGTGTCCAGGTATTCCGCCTCGTAGTCTTCTGTATCTATGTGTCGGATGTGGAAGATCAGGGTGTCCAGGTATTCCGCTTCGTAGTTTTCTCTATCTAGGTGTCGGATGTGGAAGTCCAGGGTGTCCAGGTATTCCGCTTCGTAGTTTTCTGTATCTGGGTGCCGGATGTGGAAGTTCAGGGTGTCCAGGTATTCCGCTTCGTAGTTTTCTGTATATAGGTGTCGGATGTGTAAGTCCAGGGTGTCCAGGTATTCCGCTTCGTAGTCTTCTGTATCTAGGTGTCGGATGTGGAAGTTCAGGGTTTCCAGGTATTCCGCTTCGTAGTTTTCTGTATCTAGTTGCCGGATGTGGAAGTTCAGGGTGTCCAGGTATTCCGTTTCGTAGTTTTCTGTATCTAGGTGTCGGATGTCGAAGTTCAGGGTGTCCAGGTATTCCGCTCCGTAGTTTCCTGCATCTAGGTGTCAGACGTGGAAGTTCAGGTTCTTCAGGTATTCCGCTTCGTAGTTTTCTGTATCTAGGTGTCGGATGTGTAAGTCCAGGGTGTCCAGGTATTCCGCTTCGTAGTCTTCTGTATCTAGGTGTCGGATGTGGAAGTTCAGGGTTTCCAGGTATTCCGCTTCGTAGTTTTCTGTATCTAGTTGCCGGATGTGGAAGTTCAGGGTGTCCAGGTATTCCGTTTCGTAGTTTTCTGTATCTAGATGTCGGATGTCGAAGTTCAGGGTGTCCAGGTATTCCGCTCCGTAGTTTCCTGCATCTAGGTGTCAGACGTGGAAGTTCAGGTTCTTCAGGTATTCCGCTTCGTAGTTTTCTGTATCTATGTGTCGGATATGGAAGTCCAGGGTGTCCAGGTATTCCGCTTCGTAGTTTTCTGTATCTGGGTGCCGGATGTGGAAGTTCAGGGTGTCCAGGTATTCCGCTTCGTAGTTTTCTGTATATAGGTGTCGGATGTGGAAGTCCAGGGTGTCCAGGTATTCCGCTTCGTAGTCTTCTGTATCTAGGTGTCGGATGTGGAAGTTCAGGGTTTCCAGGTATTCCGCTTCGTAGTTTTCTGTATCTAGTTGCCGGATGTGGAATTTCAGGGTGTCCAGGTATTCCGCTTCGTAGTTTTCTGTATCTAGGTGTCGGATGTCGAAGTTCAGGGTGTCCAGGTATTCCGCTCCGTAGTTTCCTGCATCTAGGTGTCAGACGTGGAAGTTCAAGTTCTTCAGGTATTCCGCTTCGTAGTTTTCTGTATCTAGGTGTCGGATGTGGAAGACCAGGGTGTCCAGGTATTCCGCTTCGTAGTTTTCTGTATCTGGGTGCCGGATGTGGAAGTTCAGGGTGTCCAGGTATTCCGCTTCGTAGTTTTCTGTATATAGGTGTCGGATGTGTAAGTCCAGGGTGTCCAGGTGTTCCGCTTCGTAGTCTTCTGTATCTAGGTGTCGGATGTGGAAGTTCAGGGTTTCCAGGTATTCCGCTTCGTAGTTTTCTGTATCTAGTTGCCGGATGTG